>CM069409.1:13529991-14174468 GCA_035609135.1 Eleutherodactylus coqui
CTCTACTCCATCCATCCTGACCCCCCCCCCCACACACACACTGCTCTACTCCATCCATCCTGACCCCCCCCCCCCCCCCCCCCCCCCCCCCCACACACACACAGCTCTACTCCATCCATCCTGGCCCCCACACATCACACACACAGCTCTACTCCATCCATCCTGGCCCCCACACATCACACACACAGCTCTACTCCATCCATCCTGATCCCCACACATCACACACACAGCTCTACTCCATCCATCCTGACCCCCACACATCACACACACAGCTCTACTCCATCCATCCTGATCCCCACACATCACAGACACAGCTCTACTCCATCCATCCTGATCCCCACACATCACAGACACAGCTCTACTCCATCCATCCTGATCCTCACACATCACACACAGCTTTACTCCATCCATCCTGATCACACACACAGCTCTACTCCATCCATCCTGACCCCCACATCACACACACAGCTCTACTCCATCCATCCTGACCCCCACACATTACACACACAGCTCTACTCCATCCATCCTGACCCCCACACATTACACACACAGCTCTACTCCATCCATCCTGACCCCCACACATCACACACACAGCTCTACTCCATCCATCCTGACCCCCACACATCACACACACAGCTCTACTCCATCCATCCTGACCCCCACACATCACACACACAGCTCTACTCCATCCATCCTGACCCCCCCCCCCCACACACACACAGCTCTACTCCATCCATCCTGACCCCCACACATTACACACACAGCTCTACTCCATCCATCCTGACCCCCACACATTACACACACAGCTCTACTCCATCCATCCTGACCCCCACACATCACACACAGAGCCTAACTCCATCCATCCTGACCCCACACATCACACACAGCTCTACTCCGTCCATCCTGACCCCCACACATCACACACAGCTCTACTCCGTCCATCCTGACCCCCACACATCACACACAGCTCTACTCCGTCCATCCTGACCCCCACACATCACACACAGCTCTACTCCGTCCATCCTGACCCCCACACATCACACACCCAGCTCTACTCCATTCATCCTGACTAGAGATGAGCGAACGTACTCGGTAAGGCCGATTTCGCAATCGAGCACTGCGATTTTCGAGTACTTCACTACTCGGGTGAAAAGTACTCGGGGGCGCTGTGGGGCAGGGCGTGGCGGAGCGGGGGGGTAGCAGCGCGGAACAGGTGGGAGCTCTCTCCCCCCCCCCACTCCCCTCTGCAACCCCCCGCTCACCCACAGCGCCCCCGAGTACTTTTCACCCGAGTAGTGAAGTACTCGAAAATCGCGGTGCTCGATTGCGAAATCGGCCTTACCGAGTACATTCGCTCATCTCTAATCCTGACCCCCACACATCACACACACAGCTCTGCTGCATTCTGTTCCCTTTAGCTTCTCCAGCACAGCAGAGCCGAGTTGTGAATCCAGAGATCTTCCCCTCCCTGTCATGTGATCGCTGACTCCTCCCACACCAGTGGTCACATGATGGTGATGTCATCACAGGTCCTGGAAGCACACGGCTGCTGTCCGGCTGGTCTGGCTGTCCTCCCGTCGGGGTGATAAGTGGCTGTCCTGCGGCTGTGTGTTGGGCTCCCGGCGCTGATGGTGAGGCGGTCGGACTGCTCCTGTATGTCCAGTCTCTGTGGACGTGGTGCAGTCGCTTGGCGGTTCCCTTGATCCCGGTCGCCCGTTTATCCGGCCCGGCGGTGGGGGATGGGAGCTCTTAACTCCCTAAAATAAAAAGCTTGTTATTTGTATAGCGCCAACTTATTCCGCAGCGCTTTCAGGTAATTATTATTTATTACCCCCCACCGCCACCAAGCTGGGTTCTCATTTTACCGACCTCGGAATGATGGAAGGCTGAGTCAACCTTGAGCCGGCTACCTGAATCAAGCGGGGATCGAACTTGCAACCTTCCGGTCATAGGCGGTGTAATTGTATCGATCTGCAGACAAATATGCCGTCAGTTATATATGACGAGCGCCGTGGTTACAGATGGCAGGGCTGATGTCCTCAGGCCCTCCAGAAACACGTCATATGTTAGATGGACCCTAAATGGTGTTACGGCTCGCTGTGTGGAGACCCCCCCCCCCCCGCCGTACGCTCGTGCAGTGTTACAGTGACGGGCACATGGGGACATTCTGGAGACCTGCGGGGGTCTCATCAATAAGACCCCCAACTTTCCGGTAGTTATACCCTATCCTGTGCAATGTTGGTCCAACCCCTCTAATACGGACGTCCCCACATACACGCGTGTGCTGCCGCCTGTAGGGGGCGTCTGACTCTTGTGTTCTTGTGTAACGTCGTGAGTTTTACTTTGGTTTTTCTAGAAAGACGTCTTTTTGCTTATTTGGCGCAACGCTGTAGTTTTGGGATATTAGACCCTCAATCCGGGCTCACACGAGGGTGGGATTCCTGGCCGGCCACCCTGCATTCCTGATTTCTCTGTATTGCGGATAATCATCTTTATTTATATGGCGCCAACATATTCTGCAGCGCTTGCAGGGGGGACAGAAATAACACCACGGTTCCATGTAGTAATCAGCTGATGGAGACGGTGGGGGGGGGGGGGGGGTGTTGGGAAAGACTCCAACAGGCTTACATACTACAGATAATAGGGGGATACAGAAGGTAAAGGGGCTGGAGATGCGCCCCCGGTATGACGGGATGGAGAGTGAGGGATGCTATAGACACAGACAATGGTCAGGCTGTGTAGCAGTTAAATCGGTGTGATTGCAGGGGGTGGTTATGGCAGCTGGCAGGGATTGCAGTCGGTAGGTCAGGGAGCATGTTGTCAGGGGGAATAAAGAGGGGTTTAGTTTAGGGGATGTGGTATGCCTCCCTGAAGAGGTGCGTTTTTAGAGCACACCTGAAGTTTTGGGTAGCGCCTTCCAGAGGACCGGTGCTGCTCTGGAGAAGTCATGGAGGCGGGAATGAGAGGTTTGAATTATAGGGGCACTCAGTCTGGTTTCGTTTGCAGAGCGAAGAGCCTGGGCTGGCTGATGGATTGAGATGGAGGCAATGTAGGGCGGCGCTGCACTGTGAAGGGCTTTATGGATGAGGGTAGTGAGTGTGTATTTGACGGGCAGCCAGTGCAGTGACCGGCACAGGGCAGAGGCATCCGAGTAGCGGTTGGACAGGAAGATGAGCCTGGCTGCCACATTCAGGATGGATTGAAGGGGGTAGAGTCTGGTGCAGGGGGGGGGGGGGGGGATGTAACGATCAGCAGCGAGTTGTAATAATCGAGCCGAGAGTGGATGAGGGCAACAGTGAGGGTTTTTAGCGTGTCAACGGTGAGGAAAGGGTGGATTCTAGCGATGTTTTTGAGCTGCAGCTGACCTGTCCGGGCGAGAGATTGGATGTAGGGGGTAAAGGAGAGATCGGAGTCAAATATGACCCCAAGGCAGCGGGCATGTTGTCTAGGAGTTATGGTGCCACACAGTGAGATGGAGATGTCAGGAGGAGGTCGGTTAGTGAAGGGCAGAAACACCAGGAGGCCAGTTTTTGAGACGTTCAGTTTTGGGTAGAGAGAGGACATAGTGTTAGAGATAGCGGGCAGACAGTCGGTGGCATTTTGGAGGACCGGCACTGTGATGTCACTGGAAGAGGTGTATAACTGGGTATCATCAATGTAGAGGTGGTACTGAAAGCCAAATCTCCTGATGGTTTGTCCAATAGGGGCTGTGTACATGGAGAAGAGGAGGGGGCCAAGGAACGAGCCATAGGGGACCCCAACAGCAAGGGGAAGAGGAGGGGGCGAGGACCGAGCCCTGGGGGACCCCAACACCAAGGAGAAGAGGGGGCCGAGGACCAAGCCATAGGGGACCCCAACAGCAAGGGGAAGAGGAGGGGGCCGAGGACTGAGCCCTGGGGGACCCTAACAGCAAGTGGAAGAGGAGGGGGCCGAGGACCAAGCCCTGGGGGACCCCAACAGCAAGGGGAAGAGGAGGGGGCCGAGGACTGAGCCCTGGGGGACCCCAACAGCAAGGGGAAGAGGAGGGGACAAGGACCAAGCCCTGGGGGATCCCAACAGCAAGGGGAAGAGGAGGGGGGCCAAGGACTGAGCCCTGGGGGACCCTAACAGCAAGGGGAAGAGGAGGGGACAAGGACCAAGCCCTGGGGGATCCCAACAGCAAGGGGAAGAGGAGGGGGCCGAGGACCAAGTCCTAGGGGATCCCAACAGCAAGGGGACAGGGAGGTAGAGCCAGCAAAGAATATACTGAACGGGCGGTCGGATAGGTAGAAGCAGAGCCAGGAGAGGGCAGTGTCCTTTAGGCCTAAGGAGCGAAGCATACTGAGGAGGAATTTATGGTCAACAGTGTCAAACGCTGCAAAGAGATCGAGGAGGATCAGTAGGGAGCGGTTTCTCTTGAGTGTAGGGGGCGTCAGCCGGCCATAGACATAGAACAGTTGAAAGCAACAATAATGTATCAATGGTGCAGATTTAGCAGAGAGGAGAGCGGCGGCTCGCCGGTGGTCATACACAGTAAGGTTTTATTTCCACTGTTTGTATTTTCCGCACTGTCACATAGCGATGACCCGGGTATCCGCAGCCCATAAGTAATGTTAATTGC
Source organism: Eleutherodactylus coqui (assembly GCA_035609135.1). Classification (NCBI taxonomy): domain Eukaryota; kingdom Metazoa; phylum Chordata; class Amphibia; order Anura; family Eleutherodactylidae; genus Eleutherodactylus; species Eleutherodactylus coqui. The sequence continues at coordinate 13,534,592 of CM069409.1, forward strand.
AGATGGGCTGCGGGGTGGCCTCCTCCATTGACTTCAATGGAGGCTGTCCGCAGCAAAATGGAACAAGCTGCAATTTTTTTTTCTGCTCGCAGATTACACAATTCCGTATCCATGAGTGGGAATGAAAAATCGAAAGTTCATGCCCTCTAATGCCTATGTTTTGCCGTGGATCACGATCGCAGGTTTCCCCCCCCCCCCCCCCTAAGTGCAATGCCGCAAAGAACTTGTGACGTGATTTGTTCTACTTTGGAGACTGTTCTTAAAAAAGTCCGTTTCTACCGGATTACATTCTGTTTTACAGAAAAATCAGAAAAAAAACCCCAACTAAATTTACTTGAGTGAAAGTTAAACTGGTCAGTCACATGACGGGGAGGGGATGGGGAGGACCATCTGCACCCTACAAAGTCAGTTGTAATTGCAGACATAGCTGAGTGAGCTAAGGGTTAACCCCTTCAGTAGCAACTCACCTTGGGCTAGGATTGCCAACTTTGTCACCAACAAATGCGGCCCAAAGCTAAAAGAGGGTGTGGTTTAGGTAGAGGGTGTGGTTTAGGGGCGTGGCTTCCCACAATGTATAGTTTTACCTCCAGTTTCCACCTCGAAGTGTATGGATAAACTGATACTCCTATATTGTGGCGCTGCGAGCTGTCAGCGCCTCCGGTATTGTAGGACATCCGGCGACGGCCTGTATTGGGGCAACGGTCATAGCTGTGGCACTGGCTGCTAATGCTAGAAATATGCACAGGTGCTTTGGGGGTTAATCATGACTTACTATATCATATTTCACAGAAGTGGCAATTAAAGTCTATATGGTTATCCATGGAACCGCCGTAGAACTTTAAAAATCTGCCGATGCTTAATAATTCATCAGAGGGTCATCTTTTATCCTCTTGAGGATTTACTAGAGGGCGAGGATTGCATCTGACGGACCATTGTCCCACTTACTGAAGTACCTGGACTTTATCTTGACAGTCTGTTACGTAAGAGACCCGTCATTTATAACCCTCTTCTTCTTGCAATTAGCTCTAAAAACATTCTGAAGATCCACATCCCTACGTGGTGAAACGCGTGGAGAGCTATCAACTCGAGCTATTGACAAGTATTGTTCACCCAGTATAACTACTTGTAAAGTCCCTAACAGGACTCGCTTCCTTTGATTCCCTCAAATAATAAGCCGATACTCAGATAATGATCTACCTTGGGCTGGAAGTCATAAGAGTTCTTTCTATCTCTCGCTCTCTCTGTTTCCTATCTCTCGCTCTCTCTGTTTCCTATCTCTCGCTCTCTCTGTTTCCTATCTCTCGCTCTCTCTGTTTCCTATCTCTCGCTCTCTCTGTTTCCTATCTCTCGCGCTCTCTCTGTTTCCTAGCTCTCGCGCTCTCTCTGTTTCCTAGCTCTCGCGCTCTCTCTGTTTCCTAGCTCTCGCGCTCTCTCTGTTTCCTAGCTCTCGCGCTCTCTCTGTTTCCTAGCTCTCGCGCTCTCTCTGTTTCCTAGCTCTCGCGCTCTCTCTGTTTCCTAGCTCTCGCGCTCTCTCTGTTTCCTAGCTCTCGCGCTCTCGCAGCTCTCGCTCTCTGTTTCTTATCTCTCGCGCTATCTATCTATATACAGCCATCTACACGGCAGAGGTCCAACTGATGATTGGTCTCAGCAATATTTTTGTGTTATGTGTTTAGGTCCCCCTAAGTTTTGTCACCGGATAAGGTGTTTGACTGTTTGTCGTAATGCCCTACGTCACAAACTTGTGCCCTACGTTCTATGTCTTTTAGGAATAAATAATAAAGTTACACATTTTATAAAAAGTCTTCTCTGGGAAATGACTTCCTATATCAGGGGTGTACACAGAATTCGGGGGCCCCAGAGCAAAACTCGGAGTATGCCCCACCAAGAGAATTTGTACATATTCTGTAAAGCAACCTTTCTAACAGTCTTCTCAGACACAGTGGACCTAGATACAGCAGCTCAGCTCTAGTATACCTAGAAGTAATGCAGCCACCATGTTATGGATACCAGCAATAGTGATTACAAACAGTTCCTTCTAGCAATAGTGATTACCGTGCAGTTGCCTCCAGCGATAGTGATTACAGTGCAGTCTAAGCGATCACAAGTGATGTTTCCATGATTGGTGGCATTTGCTTTTATATTTTTTGGCTTAGACTGTGTGGCATAGAGCATGTTTGCCTCAACTCCAAGAATTGTATTATACTAATTTTTACATGCGATTTTTATGTTCTTTTCACATTCCCTTGTCTTTCCATTCAGGTCCCTGCAATATAAAAAAAAAAACTGATTAACTTGTTAAGGATGGAGAAGGAGAGAAGCAAGATGGCAGAAAGTGTATTAGATCTCACCCTAGAGATACTCTTCCAGCTTACTGGAGAGGTAAGAGATTCTGATGATGTCACATTACATCAATCTTATCTATGGTAATAACAGATGATGTCACTGGAGAGGGGAGAGATTCTGATGATGTCAAGTTACATCATTCTTATCTATGCTAATAACAGTAGAAGTCACTGGAAGGGGGTGATTCTGATGTAATATTACATCATTCTTTTGTATGGTAATAACAGATGATGTCACTGGAGAAGGGAGAGATTCTGATGATGTCACATTACATCAATCTTATCTATGGTAATAACAGATGATGTCACTGGAGAAGGGAGAGATTCTGATGATGTCACATTACATCATTCTTATCTATGGTAATAACAGATGATGTCACTGGAGAGGTGATGGACTCTAGAAATGTCTGTAGTGATATTTATTAATGTCTCCCCATATACAGGATTACACAGTAGTGAAGAAGACCTCTAGTGATGGCTGTCGGGCCCCTGTGTGTGATGAATGGGGAAGACCCCACAGCCCAATCCCAGGGCCCCCACCTCACCCCCTGATACATGAGGACATCAATGTACAGAAGATTCTAGACCTCACCAACAAGATGATTGAGCTGCTGACTGGAGAGGTGACGCTGCAGGGAATGCTGGGACATTATACAGTAACAGCACTGGAGGCTTCTGGGTGATGACTGTATATTGTGTTGTCAGGTTCCTATAAGGTGTCAGGATGTTGCTGTGTATTTCTCCATAGAGAAGTGGGAGTATTTAGCACTCTTTTATCCATAAATCACCAGTCACATATAAAACAACCTTTATTACACTCTTTGTCACAAACACTCCGGCCCCCAGAAGAAGCTGTCATTTTACTGCAAAATCCGTCATTCAGTTCCATCTCAGGCAGATCTGTAGATGATGAGAGTTGTGGTGATTAGATGAGCGGTCTTGTCACCGGAGGCCCTAAAACTGGTTTCCCCCTGTAAGAGGCTCTCAGAGGCTCCTTGTGTGTAGTGACCTCTTCTTCCGCTTGTGTAGAGCTTGTTGGCCACTAGACGCCTCTATAACACAGAGACCCTGGTAACGGGGTTAAATCTCTTCTGAGAGAGGGCGCATTATTGGGATGTGAGAAGCTGGATGGTCGTATCGACAAATTTTCCCCCACCGGCCGTTCTGACTGTACTGGTATGAGGTGTTGGGACCAGTGGATGTGTGAGGGCACACAAGCTGACTAGGCTCAGGATGCCCCCTACAGACCACTAGTAGAGAGGGGCGTCTGACCAGACTGTTAGGAGGTGTTGGGAGCAGTGGATGTGTGAAGGTGCTCTGGACACCCCCTACAGACCACCTGTAGAGAGGATCTTCTAACAAGCACGAGCAGCTCCAGTAATTTTGTTGTCCGCCATATTGCACTATCGTTAAACCCGGGTTTGTCAGAAGCATTTCCGGATGCATGGCTGAAGCACATTTGGTTTCACTGTCAAACTGGACTGCTACAGAGTGGAACCGGGTTGTCTTCAGTGACAATTCAGGTTTAGTTTGGGCGCTGATGATGGCCGTGTTCGTGTTTGGAGACCTCCAGGTGAGCGCCTTAAACCTGCCTTTGCTGTGGAGTGGCACACTGCCCCCTGCTGGTGTGATGGTCTAGAGGCTGTCGCATACGACAGTCGGTCACCCCTAGTAGTGGTATGAGGGACAATGACAGCTCAGTGATATGTTCAGGACATCCTGCAGCCACATGTGTTCCTCTCACGACAGTTTCCAAGAGGCAGCAGGATAATGCTCGACCGCACACAAAAAAAAGTCACAGGAAGCCCCCTCAACATTGTCACACTTCCATGACTGCCCAGTCTCCAGTTTTATTGCCAGTAGAACATGTATGGGACCATCTAGGATGCCAACTTCCACAGCCGACGAGTTTATATAATCTAAAGGCTCAGTTACAGCAAATGGGAAGCGATATGCTGCAGTATACCATAAGGAACCAGTATATCTCCATGCCCACCCATGTCACATCTTGTATCCAAGCTAGAGGTGGTACAACAGGGTACTAGAGCCTCCCTACAAGTCTTCGGTTCTCCACAATTACCCTTTTGCTCTAATATTGTAATCACTTACTAATAACAATGTTACAATCGCACAGAGAAAGTTTCATTCTTACAACTTCCAAGGCAGGATGTTACTAACAATGAGTGTATATACCATTAATTATTAGGAGAGTATAGTACCAGTGTTTCTGTTGGTGCAATGCACCACACAACTCTGCTACATGCTACATCCTACATCCATCCTAATTTCCAGACATCACACACAGCTCTGCTACATCTATCCTGATTCGCAGACTTTATACACACAGCTCTACTACATCTATCCGGATTCCCACACGTTACACACACAGCTCTACTACATCTATGCTGATTATCACACACACAGCGCTACTACATCCATATTGATGCCCAGACATTACACACACAGTTCTACTACATGCATCTTAATTCCCACACATTACACACACAGCTTTACTTCGTCCATGCTGATTCCCACACATCATACTCACAGCTTTACTACGTCCATGCTTATTCCCACACATCACAGTATACAGTACTTTGCCAGCAGTACTAAAGTATTAGGCTGGTGTAGTAGAAGAACTAGATCCTGGCATTGCCAAATAAAGATTTTGGGTGGAACTGCCTGATAGCAGCTGTAATGACTACTTTGCACTAATATGAGGAGAACCAACCAAACACAAGAAGAGAGAGAGCACGTGACAGCCATACAAATAATACGCACAAATGCCTATATAGGGTAGAGAAAGTTTTTTTTTGTCATCTGTGCTGTACACTGAAACAAAATTACAGACCTTTAAGCTCACTGTCACACGGGCGAGAAAACCATGCAGGATTTGTGCGTTGTAAAATGCGGTCATGTACATGATGGATGGATTTGTTACCCGCATCGCAATGCATTAAAAAAATTGCGACATGTCCTATCTTTGCACGTTCCCTCGTAAAGCCTTGCTTTTTGTTTTTAATGGGCCGGAAAAAACATTGAATGATGCGAGATGGACGTGAGTGCGATGTGAAGTTTCCCATGGAAATCAGTGGGAAACCTTTGCCGATCCTTACTTTCAGCCATGCCGGAGCATCACTGCTTCCCACGCCTCGCATCCGTGGGGACATCGCATGTTCTTGAGTGCGATATCGGAACGAGCATTACAGCATTCAGCCTAAATAGGGAATTGAACTTGCAATCGTCTGATCATTTGTACAATGTACTGCAGCACTATAGGGTCTAACGTTTGCGGGACGAATTGTATTTTTAACTGCCAGGACTGGGATAACGAACAAATTCTAGTTCTAGTCCCCCGTGGAGCCAAAAAGAAAAAAAATATAAAATTTACAATTTTTTTTTTCTTTTTTAATTATTTAAGTTTTATTATTAAAAGTTCACACCTCCCTTTTTTTCTAAGTCATCACATGTTGCTGCATTTGTAAGATTATTAAAATATTACATTATTTATCCCACTTGCTGAATACCGTCAGAAAAGAAAACGTAGCGCCAGAAAAAAACTGAACAAAAATAGCCTGAACTACAAATCACTGCCAAAAAAATGAACCTTCCCACAGATGCATCAATGGAAAAACTCAAAGTAATGGGGGTCAAAGCAATTTTGTTTAAAGATATATATATATATATATATATTTTTTTTGTGTAGCCTAAAAAATGAAACTATATCAATGTGGTTTAGACGTAATCGTACTGATCTGAAGAATAAAGATAACGCTATTTTTGCCACTTCTGAGCTTTTTAAAACCAACCCCCCCCCCCCTCAAAAAAAAAATTATGCAAATCTGTACAAGGTTAGCACAAAAACAGTCCTTGATTTCCAACTAAAACAAAAAAAAATGTTTTGGGTGTGACGCGACCTCCAGACGTAATATAATCACATGAGAGTGAAACCAGCATGTATACACGTTTCGAAGCTGGTGGCCCTCTTCCTCAGTACTTGCTGGTGATCCACTACTACTCTACACAACAGATCTAGAATGTAACCGTAGTGGAATATTCTTACACGTTGGTATAAAGTTTCATGTGGCTTCGGTTGGTATCACACCCACTCGGTACTCGGCAAACATCAATGCAATAATCTAGTTTGAACCAAACTCTTCTGCGTCGTATCTGGCATGATCCAGTGAGTGGCACAAAACGCATACTTTTTTTGAGAGCCAAACCTCCAGGGTGGCACCCCTCTGTGTCTTCACATTGTGCCCATTGACCTTTGAACTTATGTGGAAGGTCACCTCATCGCGGAAAATGATCTTTGACAGCAGGTCATCATTTTCCATTAATGCCTGCAGATTCCGACAAAACTCAAGTTGCATTTCACTGTCTTGTAGTCTAAATTTTGGACCAGTTGCAGCTTTAGAAGGGTTAAATCGCAAGTGTTTGTATGAGATCTTTTTTTTTATGGGTTTTCCACTTTTTTGTGTGACGAGCTATAGTTTTTTTCAGTACCATGTAGGGATACGGAAGGCTTTTTTGATCCCTTTTTTTGGAAGGCGAAATTAACATTTTAAAATCTTTTTTATAGAAAGAGGGGAAAGTGCGCAAAAAAGGTGTGTTTTTTTTAAAATTTTTTTTTAAAGTACTATTTTTTTTTTTTTTCTGTTACGTTTTCTTTTTTTTCCCTGTAGGGACCAGAAAAGCTAATGATCGCTATGGTAATGCATTTCAGTACTTCTGTACTGCAATACACTATCACTTGCAATAGTGATCACAGACCAATGGCAGGCCCGCATGCAATTGTCTGGCATCCGGCTGCCATGGCGACCCATTGGCCCTCCGCGGTTATATAGTGGAGGGCCAATGACGTCAGAGGAAGAGCTCCCTCTGTGAACCATTTTACATGCCGCAATGTTCATTGATTACATCTAAGGGGTTAACAGCTGTTGTAGCAGGAGGCCGGCTGCCAGTCACAGAAGCAGAGCCTGTGCCATCCACAGGACGTTAGTTTACGTCCTATTGTGTTAAGTGCCACCCAGCCAGGACATAAACTTATGTCATGTGGCATTAAGGAGTGCAGCGGCTCCATATAAATATCCATCAGTCTTGATAGATAGGGGGAGAAGGGCTGTTTTCACATATGGGCCTCCGCTCTGTTGTCCTCACGGACGAACGCTCATTTGCAGGAGTGTTCATTCTGCTTGATGACAGTGGGACCTTGGTGTGCATGCGTTGGCTGACCTGACAGATGGTCGGAGGACCTTGGAACTTATGTGCAGTTCCCAGCTAGGTTGCTGATATCCATCTAATGTTGTATTCCTCAGTACGACAGGAAATCTGCTCAATCGGTCTACTGCATGGTAGGCGGTCCACCATTGATGGAGTCATGCACATGTTTTCTTCCCTCTAAAGTGACAGCAGTTTGTTCTATCCACCTTCCTCTTCCCATTGGTGAATCAGGATGCTTTAGGATTCTCTTAACTGGTAATATTGAACTGTCAATCATGACATCTTATCAACAAACTAGTTGATTGGCTTGAATTGAAGTGATGTCATTACACATTATACTTGGATGGTTTGTAAGGGCCTCCAAAGTATCTTCATTCTGCCCCAATCCCCTGATGACGCTGGTCTGTCCAGCAAACATGTCGGGGGTTAATCTTCCACTCTTTATTTGCTCGTTTGGCAGTTTTGCAATGTCCCTTGTCTATTCCATTGTCAATAGAAATGTTCCAAATCTAGTTTTTCTACTGTACCGGTTTGCTACTTCAGTACTGCCGTTAGAGAGAGATTTTTCTTCTCCCTTCCTGTTTTTTTGTGTTCATTTCCGGTCATATAAAACCTTCCACACGACTTCTCCAACCGTCTGCTGACTTTTACAATATTTGTCTTCCAGCTTTTGTATCCACAAAAAGATCTGACCGATATTAATGCCACAGAGATGGATGTGAGGGTCAAACAGGAGTTTAAGGAGGAGATACCTACAGATGACTATCCAGGTGAGTGCTAACCACTGACTACAGCAGAGAAAAGGCTTCCATTTGCTTCTGTTCCATCAAGTTCCCGTTTTTTGGGACCCGTGAAATAACACTGCAGACTGCGCTATTCTCCCACCCTAAAAACGGATACCGAACGGAATGGAAGAAAACTGAAACCTTTCCATTTTTTCGTAACCCCATTAAAATCAATGGGCAAAAAAAAAGGGGTTTTTTTGCATTTAATTTTAGTTTCTGTTCTTCAAAAATGGAGCAGAAACTCTGAACTGAGCCCTAACACGGGGGTGAAAGTCAGGCTGATTTCATCATTATCTGCTAAGGAATCATAGCACTTATTAGGATAGGTTAATACTATCAGTAGGGTTGCCCCTATTAGATGGGACGGATGCTGGGCAAATGATGCCGACACTCGTCCCCGCACATACTCATACACGGGAGCTTGTATGGCCTGCTCACAGCAGGGCAGCAAGAGGAGATTTCAGTTCTCCCACCCCCCCACCCCCGTCCCTCTCCATTGAAGTACTGAACGGCTGCTATGTACACTGAATGCTCATCATTCAGGATGTTATGCTGCATGTCTACGATGGACGATGAGCTGAAGTCTGATCGTTCTGTGTAAATAGCAGCCGTTCAGTACTGAACGGACACTATGTTAAGTCAATGGAGGGGGGCAGAAGGACAGAAGTCTCCTACAGCCTCCTTGCCCCTCCTACTAGCCACTCTGTGAGCGAGACAGCAATACTAGCTGCCATGTGACTGATTTTTATGGTGTCCGAAAAGTTGATTTAGGTACAGGAGTAGCTTAATGTCATCAATGTAGTAGAAGTAGGCCAATGGTTTGCTGGAGCAGGAGGCTAGAACGTCACACTCCAGTTTTGCCATGAACAGTTTTTAGCATATTGCGGTGCTATTTTACTACGGATGGCGGTTCTAGTGATTTGCAGGAATATCTCTCTGCCAAAGAAATAATTGTGTGTGAGGATGAATCTTGTGAGCTGTAACACTGATTCAGAGGCAACGCCATTGGCCCCAAGGTACGACTTGTAGGCGGTCAGACCATCTTCGTGTGAGATGTAGGAGTATAATGACTCCACATCCATGGTGGCCAGGACTGTGCCATAGGAAGGGGATCTAGGGGTAATAGTTTGTGGAGTAGGTCTGTGGTGTCCTGCAAGTAGCTGGTTCAGTAGCTTCAGGTAACGATGCAGAGGCTATCGGATGTGTTGGGCACGTTCTGCTTCCCCACCCTGCGTGCCGTATGACATGGCGCTCGTCATGTTGGTGGAGACACGGAGCTGTACCAGAGTATTACCACAGGTGTACCCATTGGTGGTGAGGGTGGACTTCACTATAACCAATGGTCCTAGTCCTTCCCATCCAATTTGCATATACCCTTTGCCTGACAGCACAGGATTGGCGGGTGTCCCATACTTTTGTCAACATGGTATATATAACTGGGATGATGGTGAAGCCCACGGAGGATATTCTGCTCTTTTGTAATGATGATGCAAACCTTAAGAATAATCCAGAGAATCAGTAAAAGGTTTTAAATTTACGTTTACCTTTTTAATATGCTTGGAGGTTACAGAGCATGCAAAATGGAGGTACAGTTCTATAAACCGCACCGTTAAAAAAGGCTTTTGGGGCCGTCCACACTGGCATATGTTCATCCGTGAAATGCACACTTTTTTGTCCAAAATGCAATAAATTCCCGCCTGCTGAAAGAGCCGCTTCTGATTGGCTGAGGCACTCAGCCACTGACAGGTGAGAGCTGGCTGTAATTGGGTGAGCGCATCAGCCAATCAGAAGCAGCTCTTTCAGCAGCTGGGGATTTAAAATCCCTGCCTGCTGAAAGAACTGCATTACAGAGCCCGGGACAGCACAAAGAGGACACTGCTGAGCCCTGGCAGCTGAAGGAAGGTGAGTATGATTTTTTTTTTTTTTAATTTTCAACACAACTTTTGCTTGTTTTTCAGGGAAGGGCTTTAATTTAAAGCCCTTCTCTGAAAAACAATTACAGGATGCCGTCAGCTGGATCCCTTACCGCAGCTGTTATGTGTGACAGCTGTGGTAGGGAATTCTTTATTCCCCGTAGGAATGAAGAATTCCTTTGATGCATCTGTCACAGATGTGGCAGGTGCAGCAGGGAATTCTTTTTCCTCGCAGGGATGAAAGAAACATGTGTTCTTCATCCCACACGGGGGACACAGCAGCGGCGACAGGTAAGTATTTTTTTTTCTTCTTACACTAAAATTCTTGTTTTTCAGGGAAGGGCTTATATGTAAAGCCCTTCCCTGAAAAACAATTCAGGGGTGACGGCAGACCATTGCCTGCAACGGTGCCACCTGCAGCAGCCGCGGCTCCATTGAAGGCAATGTATGGACCTTCATACACGCGTGTTTTTGTACGTACAGGGGTGCGCACCTATGTACGCACAAAAACACAGTCTTGTGAAGCCACCCTAAGAAAGGTGAGGATTTCCTTGACAGAGTAGAAGAAGGAAAAGAAATGTCCAGTGTACCTGTAGAAGCAGAGGAATGTAAGCATGTGACCCAAAGAAGTAGAAGGATAAGGAGTCAGCCAGCACCCATACTGCTCGGGAACCGGAACCAGGTTCTCACGCATGGTTGTCTAGTACTAGTTCCGTAGCAGAAGGAGAAAGAGGTACAGCAAGAAATAACTACCCACAAAGAACAGAGTAGGGGAGAAAGAGGTTCAGCAAGAAATGACTCTACCCACAAAGAACAGACCAGAGGAGAAAAAGGTAAAGCAAGAAATGACTCGACCTATAAAGAACAGAGCAGAGGAGAAAGAGGTACAGCAAGAAATGACTCTACCCACAAAGAACAGAGCAGAGGAGAAAGAGGTACAGCAAGAAATGACTCTACCCACAAAGAACAGACCAGAGGAGAAAAAGGTACAGCAAGAAATGACTCTACCCATAAAGAACAGAGCAGAGGAGAAAGAGGTACAGCAAGAAATGACTCTACCCACAAAGAACAGAGCAGAGGAGAAAGAGGTACAGCAAGAAATGACTCTACCCACAAAGAACAGAGCAGAGGAGAAAGAGGTACAGCAAGAAATGACTCTAACCACAAAGAAAAGAGGAGAGGAGAAAGAGGTACAGCAAGAAATGACTCTACCCACAAAGAACAGAGCAAAGCAGAAAGAGGTACAGCCAGAAATGACTTTACCCACAAAGACCAGAGCAGAGGAGAAAGAGGTACAGCAAGAAATGACTCTACCCACAAAGAGCAGAGGAGAAAGAGGTACAGCAAGAAATGACTCTACCCACAAAGAGCAGAGGAGAAAGAGGTACAGCAAGAAATGACTCTACCCACAAAGAGGAGAAAGAGGTACAGCAAGAAATGACTCTACCCACAAAGAACAGAGCAGAGCAGAAAGAGGTACAGCAAGAAATGACTCTACCCATAAAGAACAGAGCAGAGGAGAAAGAGGTACAGCAAGAAATGACTCTACCCACAAAGAACAGAGCAGAGGAGAAAGAGGTACAGCAAGAAATGACTCTACCCACAAAGAACAGAGCAGAGCAGAAAGAGGTGCAGCAAGAAATGACTCTACCCACAAAGACCAGAGCAGAGGAGAAAGAGGTACAGCAAGAAATGACTCTACCCACAAAGAACAGAGCAGAGCAGAAAGAGGTGCAGCAAGAAATGACTCTACCCACAAAGACCAGAGCAGAGGAGAAAGAGGTACAGCAAGAAATGACTCTACCCATAAAGAACAGAGCAGAGGAGAAAGAGGTACAGCAAGAAATGACTCTACCCACAAAGAACAGAGCAGAGGAGAAAGAGGTACAGCAAGAAATGACTCTACCCACAAAGAACAGAGGAGAAAGAGGTACAGCAAGAAATGACTCTACCCACAAAGAACAGAGCAGAGGAGAAAGAGGTACAGCAAGAAATGACTCTACCCACAAAGAACAGAGCAGAGGAGAAAGAGGTACAGCAAGAAATGACTCTACCCACAAAGAACAGAGCAGAGGAGAAAGAGGTACAGCAAGAAATGACTCTACCCACAAAGAACAGAGCAGAGGAGAAAGAGGTACAGCAAGAAATGACTCTACCCACAAAGAACAGAGCAGAGGAGAAAGAGGTACAGCAAGAAATGACTCTACCCACAAAGAACAGAGCAGAGGAGAAAGAGGTGCAGCAAGAAATGACTCTACCCACAAAGAACAGAGCAGAGGAGAAAGAGGTACAGCAAGAAATGACTCTACCCATAAAGAACAGAGCAGAGGAGAAAGAGGTACAGCAAGAAATGACTCTACCCACAAAGAACATAGCAGAGGAGAAAGAGGTACAGCAAGAAATGACTCTACCCACAAAGAGCAGAGGAGAAAGAGGTACAGCATGAAATGACTCTACCCACAAAGAGCAGAGGAGAAGGAGGTACAGCAAGAAATGACTCCACCCACAAAGAACAGAGCAGAGGAGAAAGAGGTACAGCAAGAAATGACTCTACCCACAAAGAACAGAGCAGAGGAGAAAGAGGTACAGCAAGAAATGACTCTACCCACAAAGAACAGAGCAGAGGAGAAAGAGGTACAGCAAGAAATGACTCTACCCACGAAGAGCAGAGGAGAAAGAGGTACAGCAAGAAATGACTCCACCCACAAAGAACAGAGCAGAGGAGAAAAAGGTACAGCTAGAAATGACTCTACCCACAAAGAGCAGAGGAAAAAGAGGTACAGCAAGAAATGACTCTACCCACAAAAAACAGAGCAGAGGAGAAAGAGGTACAGCAAGAAATGACTCTACCCACAAAGAACAGAGCAGAGGAGAAAGAGGTACAGCAAGAAATGACTCTACCCATAAAGAACAGAGCAGAGGAGAAAGAGGTACAGCAAGAAATGACTCCACCCACAAAGAACATAGCAGAGGAGAAAGAGGTACAGCAAGAAATGACTCTACCCACAAAGAACAGAGCAGAGGAGAAAGAGGTACAGCATGAAATGACTCTACCCACAAAGAGCAGAGGAGAAGGAGGTACAGCTAGAAATGACTCCACCCACAAAGAACAGAGCAGAGGAGAAAGAGGTACAGCAAGAAATGACTCTACCCACAAAGAGCAGAGGAGAAAGAGGTACAGCTAGAAAGGACTCCACCCACAAAGAACAGAGCAGAGGAGAAAAAGGTACAGCTAGAAATGACTCTACCCACAAAGAGCAGAGGAAAAAGAGGTACAGCAAGAAATGACTCTACCCACAAAGAGCAGAGGAAAAAGAGGTACAGCTAGAAATGACTCTACCCACAAAGAGCAGAGGAAAAAGAGGTACAGCAAGAAATGACTCTACCCACAAAGAACAGAGCAGAGGAGAAAGAGGCACAGCAAGAAATGACTCCACCCACAAAGAACAGAGCAGAGGAGAAAAAGGTACAGCAAGAAATGACTCTACCCACAAAGAGCAGAGGAAAAAGAGGTACAGCTAGAAATGACTCTACCCACAAAGAGCAGAGGAAAAAGAGGTACAGCAAGAAATGACTCTACCCACAAAGAACAGAGCAGAGGAGAAAGAGGTACAGCAAGAAATGACTCTAACCACAAAGAAAAGAGGAGAGGAGAAAGAGGTACAGCAAGAAATGACTCTAACCACAAAGAACAGAGCAAAGCAGAAAGAGGTACAGCCAGAAATGACTTTACCCACAAAGACCAGAGCAGAGGAGAAAGAGGTACAGCAAGAAATGACTCTACCCACAAAGAGCAGAGGAGAAAGAGGTACAGCAAGAAATGACTCTACCCACAAAGAGCAGAGGAGAAAGAGGTACAGCAAGAAATGACTCTACCCACAAAGAGGAGAAAGAGGTACAGCAAGAAATGACTCTACCCACAAAGACCAGAGCAGAGCAGAAAGAGGTACAGCAAGAAATGACTCTACCCACAAAGACCAGAGCAGAGGAGAAAGAGGTACAGCAAGAAATGACTCTACCCATAAAGAACAGAGCAGAGGAGAAAGAGGTACAGCAAGAAATGACTCTACCCACAAAGAACAGAGCAGAGGAGAAAGAGGTACAGCAAGAAATGACTCTACCCACAAAGAACAGAGGAGAAAGAGGTACAGCAAGAAATGACTCTACCCACAAAGAACAGAGCAGAGGAGAAAGAGGTACAGCAAGAAATGACTCTACCCACAAAGAACAGAGCAGAGGAGAAAGAGGTACAGCAAGAAATTACTCTACCCACAAAGAACAGAGCAGAGGAGAAAGAGGTACAGCAAGAAATGACTCTACCCACAAAGAACAGAGCAGAGGAGAAAGAGGTACAGCAAGAAATGACTCTACCCACAAAGAACAGAGCAGAGGAGAAAGAGGTACAGCAAGAAATGACTCTACCCACAAAGAACAGAGCAGAGGAGAAAGAGGTACAGCAAGAAATGACTCTACCCATAAAGAACAGAGCAGAGGAGAAAGAGGTACAGCAAGAAATGACTCTACCCACAAAGAACAGAGCAGAGGAGAAAGAGGTACAGCAAGAAATGACTCCACCCACAAAGAACAGAGCAGAGGAGAAAGAGGTACAGCAAGAAATGACTCTACCCACAAAGAACATAGCAGAGGAGAAAGAGGTACAGCAAGAAATGACTCTACCCACAAAGAGCAGAGGAGAAAGAGGTACAGCATGAAATGACTCTACCCACAAAGAGCAGAGGAGAAGGAGGTACAGCTAGAAATGACTCCACCCACAAAGAACAGAGCAGAGGAGAAAGAGGTACAGCAAGAAATGACTCTACCCACAAAGAACAGAGGAGAAAGAGGTACAGCAAGAAATGACTCTACCCACAAAGAACAGAGCAGAGGAGAAAGAGGTACAGCAAGAAATGACTCTACCCACAAAGAACAGAGCAGAGGAGAAAGAGGTACAGCAAGAAATGACTCTACCCACAAAGAACAGAGCAGAGGAGAAAGAGGTACAGCAAGAAATGACTCTACCCACAAAGAGCAGAGGAGAAAGAGGTACAGCTAGAAAGGACTCCACCCACAAAGAACAGAGCAGAGGAGAAAGAGGTACAGCAAGAAATGACTCCACCCACAAAGAACAGAGCAGAGGAAAAAAAGGTACAGCTAGAAATGACTCTACCCACAAAGAGCAGAGGAAAAAGAGGTACAGCAAGAAATGACTCCACCCACAAAGAACAGAGCAGAGGAGAAAGAGGTACAGCAAGAAATGACTCTACCCACAAAGAACAGAGCAGAGGAGAAAGAGGTACAGCAAGAAATGACTCTACCCACAAAGAGCAGAGGAGAAAGAGGTACAGCAAGAAATGACTCTACCCACAAAGAGCAGAGGAGAAAGAGGTACAGCAAGAAATGACTCTACCCACAAAGAGGAGAAAGAGGTACAGCAAGAAATGACTCTACCCACAAAGAACAGAGCAGAGCAGAAAGAGGTACAGCAAGAAATGACTCTACCCACAAAGACCAGAGCAGAGGAGAAAGAGGTACAGCAAGAAATGACTCTACCCATAAAGAACAGAGCAGAGGAGAAAGAGGTACAGCAAGAAATGACTCTACCCACAAAGAACAGAGCAGAGGAGAAAGAGGTACAGCAAGAAATGACTCTACCCACAAAGAGCAGAGGAGAAAGAGGTACAGCTAGAAAGGACTCCACCCACAAAGAACAGAGCAGAGGAGAAAGAGGTACAGCAAGAAATGACTCCACCCACAAAGAACAGAGCAGAGGAAAAAAAGGTACAGCTAGAAATGACTCTACCCACAAAGAGCAGAGGAAAAAGAGGTACAGCAAGAAATGACTCCACCCACAAAGAACAGAGCAGAGGAGAAAGAGGTACAGCAAGAAATGACTCTACCCACAAAGAACAGAGCAGAGGAGAAAGAGGTACAGCAAGAAATGACTCTACCCACAAAGAGCAGAGGAGAAAGAGGTACAGCAAGAAATGACTCTACCCACAAAGAGCAGAGGAGAAAGAGGTACAGCAAGAAATGACTCTACCCACAAAGAGGAGAAAGAGGTACAGCAAGAAATGACTCTACCCACAAAGAACAGAGCAGAGCAGAAAGAGGTACAGCAAGAAATGACTCTACCCACAAAGACCAGAGCAGAGGAGAAAGAGGTACAGCAAGAAATGACTCTACCCATAAAGAACAGAGCAGAGGAGAAAGAGGTACAGCAAGAAATGACTCTACCCACAAAGAACAGAGCAGAGGAGAAAGAGGTACAGCAAGAAATGACTCTACCCACAAAGAACAGAGGAGAAAGAGGTACAGCAAGAAATGACTCTACCCACAAAGAACAGAGCAGAGGAAAAAGAGGTACAGCAAGAAATGACTCTACCCACAAAGAACAGAGCAGAGGAGAAAGAGGTACAGCAAGAAATGACTCTACCCACAAAGAACAGAGGAGAAAGAGGTACAGCAAGAAATGACTCTACCCACAAAGAACAGAGCAGAGGAGAAAGAGGTACAGCAAGAAATGACTCTACCCACAAAGAACAGAGCAGAGGAGAAAGAGGTACAGCAAGAAATGACTCTACCCACAAAGAACAGAGCAGAGGAGAAAGAGGTACAGCAAGAAATGACTCTACCCACAAAGAACAGAGCAGAGGAGAAAGAGGTACAGCAAGAAATGACTCTACCCACAAAGAACAGAGCAGAGGAGAAAGAGGTACAGCAAGAAATGACTCTACCCACAAAGAACAGAGCAGAGGAGAAAGAGGTACAGCAAGAAATGACTCTACCCATAAAGAACAGAGCAGAGGAGAAAGAGGTACAGCAAGAAATGACTCTACCCACAAAGAACAGAGCAGAGGAGAAAGAGGTACAGCAAGAAATGACTCCACCCACAAAGAACAGAGCAGAGGAGAAAGAGGTACAGCAAGAAATGACTCTACCCACAAAGAACATAGCAGAGGAGAAAGAGGTACAGCAAGAAATGACTCTACCCACAAAGAGCAGAGGAGAAAGAGGTACAGCATGAAATGACTCTACCCACAAAGAGCAGAGGAGAAGGAGGTACAGCTAGAAATGACTCCACCCACAAAGAACAGAGCAGAGGAGAAAGAGGTACAGCATGAAATGACTCTACCCACAAAGAACAGAGGAGAAAGAGGTACAGCAAGAAATGACTCTACCCACAAAGAACAGAGCAGAGGAGAAAGAGGTACAGCAAGAAATGACTCTACCCACAAAGAACAGAGCAGAGGAGAAAGAGGTACAGCAAGAAATGACTCTACCCACAAAGAACAGAGCAGAGGAGAAAGAGGTACAGCAAGAAATGACTCTACCCACAAAGAACAGAGCAGAGGAGAAAGAGGTACAGCAAGAAATGACTCTACCCACAAAGAGCAGAGGAGAAAGAGGTACAGCTAGAAAGGACTCCACCCACAAAGAACAGAGCAGAGGAGAAAGAGGTACAGCAAGAAATGACTCCACCCACAAAGAACAGAGCAGAGGAAAAAAAGGTACAGCTAGAAATGACTCTACCCACAAAGAGCAGAGGAAAAAGAGGTACGGCAAGAAATGACTCTACCCACAAAGAACAGAGCAGAGGAGAAAGAGGTACAGCAAGAAATGACTCTACCCACAAAGAACAGAGCAGAGGAGAAAGAGGTACAGCAAGAAATGACTCTACCCATAAAGAACAGAGCAGAGGAGAAAGAGGTACAGCAAGAAATGACTCTACCCATAAAGAACAGAGCAGAGGAGAAAGAGGTACAGCAAGAAATGACTCTACCCACAAAGAACAGAGCAGAGCAGAAAGAGGTGCAGCAAGAAATGACTCTACCCACAAAGACCAGAGCAGAGGAGAAAGAGGTACAGCAAGAAATGACTCTACCCACAAAGAACAGAGCAGAGGAGAAAGAGGTACAGCAAGAAATGACTCTACCCATAAAGAACAGAGCAGAGGAGAAAGAGGTACAGCAAGAAATGACTCTACCCACAAAGAACAGAGCAGAGGAGAAAGAGGTACAGCAAGAAATGACTCCACCCACAAAGAACAGAGCAGAGGAGAAAGAGGTACAGCAAGAAATGACTCTACCCACAAAGAACATAGCAGAGGAGAAAGAGGTACAGCAAGAAATGACTCTACCCACAAAGAGCAGAGGAGAAAGAGGTACAGCATGAAATGACTCTACCCACAAAGAGCAGAGGAGAAGGAGGTACAGCTAGAAATGACTCCACCCACAAAGAACAGAGCAGAGGAGAAAGAGGTACAGCAAGAAATGACTCTACCCACAAAGAACAGAGGAGAAAGAGGTACAGCAAGAAATGACTCTACCCACAAAGAACAGAGCAGAGGAGAAAGAGGTACAGCAAGAAATGACTCTACCCACAAAGAACAGAGCAGAGGAGAAAGAGGTACAGCAAGAAATGACTCTACCCACAAAGAACAGAGCAGAGGAGAAAGAGGTACAGCAAGAAATGACTCTACCCACAAAGAACAGAGCAGAGGAGAAAGAGGTACAGCAAGAAATGACTCTACCCACAAAGAGCAGAGGAGAAAGAGGTACAGCTAGAAAGGACTCCACCCACAAAGAACAGAGCAGAGGAGAAAGAGGTACAGCAAGAAATGACTCCACCCACAAAGAACAGAGCAGAGGAAAAAAAGGTACAGCTAGAAATGACTCTACCCACAAAGAGCAGAGGAAAAAGAGGTACGGCAAGAAATGACTCTACCCACAAAGAACAGAGCAGAGGAGAAAGAGGTACAGCAAGAAATGACTCTACCCACAAAGAACAGAGCAGAGGAGAAAGAGGTACAGCAAGAAATGACTCTACCCATAAAGAACAGAGCAGAGGAGAAAGAGGTACAGCAAGAAATGACTCTACCCATAAAGAACAGAGCAGAGGAGAAAGAGGTACAGCAAGAAATGACTCTACCCACAAAGAACAGAGCAGAGCAGAAAGAGGTGCAGCAAGAAATGACTCTACCCACAAAGACCAGAGCAGAGGAGAAAGAGGTACAGCAAGAAATGACTCTACCCACAAAGAACAGAGCAGAGGAGAAAGAGGTACAGCAAGAAATGACTCTACCCATAAAGAACAGAGCAGAGGAGAAAGAGGTACAGCAAGAAATGACTCTACCCACAAAGAACAGAGCAGAGGAGAAAGAGGTACAGCAAGAAATGACTCCACCCACAAAGAGCAGAGGAGAAAGAGGTACAGCTAGAAATGACTCCACCCACAAAGAACAGAGCAGAGGAGAAAGAGGTACAGCAAGAAATGACTCTACCCACAAAGAACAGAGGAGAAAGAGGTACAGCAAGAAATGACTCTACCCACAAAGAACAGAGCAGAGGAGAAAGAGGTACAGCAAGAAATGACTCTACCCACAAAGAACAGAGCAGAGGAGAAAGAGGTACAGCAAGAAATGACTCTACCCACAAAGAGCAGAGGAGAAAGAGGTACAGCATGAAATGACTCTACCCACAAAGAGCAGAGGAGAAGGAGGTACAGCTAGAAATGACTCCACCCACAAAGAACAGAGCAGAGGAGAAAGAGGTACAGCAAGAAATGACTCTACCCACAAAGAACAGAGGAGAAAGAGGTACAGCAAGAAATGACTCTACCCACAAAGAACAGAGCAGAGGAGAAAGAGGTACAGCAAGAAATGACTCTACCCACAAAGAACAGAGCAGAGGAGAAAGAGGTACAGCAAGAAATGACTCTACCCACAAAGAACAGAGCAGAGGAGAAAGAGGTACAGCAAGAAATGACTCTACCCACAAAGAACAGAGCAGAGGAGAAAGAGGTACAGCAAGAAATGACTCTACCCACAAAGAGCAGAGGAGAAAGAGGTACAGCTAGAAAGGACTCCACCCACAAAGAACAGAGCAGAGGAGAAAGAGGTACAGCAAGAAATGACTCCACCCACAAAGAACAGAGCAGAGGAAAAAAAGGTACAGCTAGAAATGACTCTACCCACAAAGAGCAGAGGAAAAAGAGGTACAGCAAGAAATGACTCTACCCACAAAGAACAGAGCAGAGGAGAAAGAGGTACAGCAAGAAATGACTCTACCCACAAAGAACAGAGCAGAGGAGAAAGAGGTACAGCAAGAAATGACTCTACCCATAAAGAACAGAGCAGAGGAGAAAGAGGTACAGCAAGAAATGACTCTACCCACAAAGAACAGAGCAGAGGAGAAAGAGGTACAGCAAGAAATGACTCTACCCACAAAGAACAGAGCAGAGGAGAAAGAGGTACAGCATGAAATGACTCTACCCACAAAGAGCAGAGGAGAAGGAGGTACAGCTAGAAATGACTCCACCCACAAAGAACAGAGCAGAGGAGAAAGAGGTACAGCAAGAAATGACTCTACCCACAAAGAGCAGAGCAGAGGAAAAAAAGGTACAGCTAGAAATGACTCTACCCACAAAGAGCAGAGGAAAAAGAGGTACAGCAAGAAATGACTCTACCCACAAAGAACAGAGCAGAGGAGAAAGAGGTACAGCAAGAAATGACTCTACCCACAAAGAACAGAGCAGAGGAGAAAGAGGTACAGCAAGAAATGACTCTACCCATAAAGAACAGAGCAGAGGAGAAAGAGGTACAGCAAGAAATGACTCTACCCACAAAGAACAGAGCAGAGCAGAAAGAGGTGCAGCAAGAAATGACTCTACCCACAAAGACCAGAGCAGAGGAGAAAGGGGTACAGCAAGAAATGACTCTACCCACAAAGAACAGAGCAGAGGAGAAAGAGGTACAGCAAGAAATGACTCTACCCATAAAGAACAGAGCAGAGGAGAAAGAGGTACAGCAAGAAATGACTCTACCCACAAAGAACAGAGCAGAGGAGAAAGAGGTACAGCAAGAAATGACTCCACCCACAAAGAACAGAGCAGAGGAGAAAGAGGTACAGCAAGAAATGACTCTACCCACAAAGAACATAGCAGAGGAGAAAGAGGTACAGCAAGAAATGACTCTACCCACAAAGAGCAGAGGAGAAAGAGGTACAGCATGAAATGACTCTACCCACAAAGAGCAGAGGAGAAGGAGGTACAGCTAGAAATGACTCCACCCACAAAGAACAGAGCAGAGGAGAAAGAGGTACAGCAAGAAATGACTCTACCCACAAAGAACAGAGGAGAAAGAGGTACAGCAAGAAATGACTCTACCCACAAAGAACAGAGCAGAGGAGAAAGAGGTACAGCAAGAAATGACTCTACCCACAAAGAACAGAGCAGAGGAGAAAGAGGTACAGCAAGAAATGACTCTACCCACAAAGAACAGAGCAGAGGAGAAAGAGGTACAGCAAGAAATGACTCTACCCACAAAGAACAGAGCAGAGGAGAAAGAGGTACAGCAAGAAATGACTCTACCCACAAAGAGCAGAGGAGAAAGAGGTACAGCTAGAAAGGACTCCACCCACAAAGAACAGAGCAGAGGAGAAAGAGGTACAGCAAGAAATGACTCCACCCACAAAGAACAGAGCAGAGGAAAAAAAGGTACAGCTAGAAATGACTCTACCCACAAAGAGCAGAGGAAAAAGAGGTACAGCAAGAAATGACTCTACCCACAAAGAACAGAGCAGAGGAGAAAGAGGTACAGCAAGAAATGACTCTACCCACAAAGAACAGAGCAGAGGAGAAAGAGGTACAGCAAGAAATGACTCTACCCATAAAGAACAGAGCAGAGGAGAAAGAGGTACAGCAAGAAATGACTCTACCCACAAAGAACATAGCAGAGGAGAAAGAGGTACAGCAAGAAATGACTCTACCCACAAAGAACAGAGCAGAGGAGAAAGAGGTACAGCATGAAATGACTCTACCCACAAAGAGCAGAGGAGAAGGAGGTACAGCTAGAAATGACTCCACCCACAAAGAACAGAGCAGAGGAGAAAGAGGTACAGCAAGAAATGACTCTACCCACAAAGAGCAGAGGAGAAAGAGGTACAGCTAGAAAGGACTCCACCCACAAAGAACAGAGCAGAGGAGAAAAAGGTACAGCTAGAAATGACTCTACCCACAAAGAGCAGAGGAAAAAGAGGTACAGCAAGAAATGACTCTACCCACAAAGAGCAGAGGAGAAAGAGGTACAGCTAGAAAGGACTCCACCCACAAAGAACAGAGCAGAGGAGAAAGAGGCACAGCAAGATATGACTCCACCCACAAAGAACAGAGCAGAGGAGAAAAAGGTACAGCAAGAAATGACTCTACCCACAAAGAGCAGAGGAAAAAGAGGTACAGCTAGAAATGACTCTACCCACAAAGAGCAGAGGAAAAAGAGGTACAGCAAGAAATGACTCTACCCACAAAGAACAGAGCGGACAAGAAAGTTACAGCAAGAAATGACACTACCCACAGAGAGCAGAGCAGCGGAGAAAGATACAGAAAGAAAGGACTCTGTCTGATAGGCTGTCAAGACTCTTTAGTCCTACAGAACACCACCCATTCCTACTAATACATGTAGGGACAAATGACACTGCAAAAAAGGACCTTGCAACTATGTGTGGAGACTTTGAAGACCTCGGAAAGAAGGTGAAAGAAATAGCACAGGTATCATAGGCATCATGGAAACTGTGTGAAATGATACACGATTAAAATATAAGGCTTGAAGGATAAAATTTATTTATAAGAAACAGACCTACAAAAGGGGAGGAGGTGTTGTATGTTAGAAAACATTCATCTCCACAGAGATTCAAGCTTCAGAGCTGGGAGCTCTGTAGAAACTGTTTGGGTAAGAATACAAGGAGAGAACAACAGAAAGGACACTATTTTAGGCATTTACTATAGGCCACCTGCCTATAGCAAACTGATCAACTGATCTTCCCTGTGCTATTGGGGGAATAAAAGATTGCAGGCTAACTATAAGCCGAGAGATGGTGAGGGCACTCTTAGCTAACCTAAATGAATTCAAGCCTCAAGGTCCAGATGAATTACGTCCTAGGATACTAAAGGAAGCAGCGGAGGTAATTGCTGAACCGCTCACCATTATTTTTGAAAATTCCTGGAGAACAGGAGCAGTCCCAGAAGACTGGAAAAGGGCAAATGTTGTCCCTATCTTCAAAAAGGGGAAGAAAGTGGATCCAAGAAACTGCAAGCCTGTGAGTCTGACTTCTATACCAGGAAAGATCTTTTAACAAATTATTAAACAGCATGTATGCAAGTACTTGGATGAGAATGGAGTAATTAACCAGAGCCGGCATGGGTTTGTAACAAACAAGTCATGCCAGACTAATCTAATTTCCTTCTATGACAAAATCACCGACTGGGATCAAGGAAATGCGGTGGATATAGTTTATCTTGACTTTAGTAAAGCATTTGACAAAGTATCTCATACCATGCTTATTGAAAAAAAATCACCAAATATGGGATTGACAAGGCAATCAAAGAGTGGTCATAAATGGCTGCACATCCAAGTGGAAGAATGTATCAAGTGGGGTACCACAAGGCTCTGTCCTGGGCCCAGTGTTGGTCAACATTGCTATAAATGATCTGGAGGAGGGAATTGATGGGAAACTGATCAAATTTACAGATGACACAAAGCTAGGAGGGATAGCTAACACTAGGAAAGAGAGAGAGAGGATTCAAAAAGATCTAGAAAAGCTTGCACAGTGGGCAGCAACTAACAGAATGGTATTTAACAAGGATAAATGCAAAGTCCTACATCTGGGGAAGAAAAATGAAAACCCATACAAAATGGGAGGAATTGAGCTAAGCAGCAGCACATGTGAAAAAGACTTGGGTATACTAATAGATCACAGACTGAACATGAGTCAACAATGTGATGCAGCAGCCAAAAAGGCAAACACAATTCTGGAATGTATTAAGATAAGCCTAGAGTCTAGATCACATGAGATAATTATCCCCTCTACTCCTCTTCCTTAGTCAGACCTCATATGGAATACTATGTCCAGTTCTGGGCACCCCACTTTAAAAAAAGACATAGACAAACTGGAGCAAGTTCAGAGAAGAGTTACCAAGAAGGTGAGCGGTCTGCAAATTATGTCCTATGAGGAACGGTTAAAGGGTCTGGGAATGTTTAGCTTGCAAAAGAGAAGGCTGAGAGGAGACTTAATAGCTGTCTACAACTATCTGAAGGGCTGTCACACTGCAGAGGGATCAGCCCTATTCTCATTTGCACAAGGAAAGACTAGAAGCAATGGGATGAAACTGAAAGGGAGGAGACACAAATTAGATATTAGAAAAAACTTTCTGACAGGGTGACCAATGAGTGAAACAGGTTACCATGGGAGGTGGTGGGTTATCCTTCAATGGAAGTCTTCAAACAAAGGCTGGACAAATATCTGTCTGGGATGATTTAGAGAATCCTGCACTGAGCAGGGGGTTGGACCCGATGACCCTGGAGGACCCTTTCAACTCTACCATTCTACGATTTTATGACCTTGCTGTGCTTATAAGGTGGACAACTGGTGGCCACCTTAACGGAGTTCATGATCGTCTGCACAATAAAATCTGGCTGTTTTTGCTAAATCAGTTCTGATCAACATGGATCTGATTTTTAGCAAAAATCGCCAAAATGTTAGCTTTCGGCTTGGAGCAGAAAAGACAGATGAGGTGGCTCAGTGGTTAGCACTGCTGCCTTACCTGTACTTGAGTTCTAGGTTTGAATATGACCAAGGGCAACATCTGTATGTAATTTTTCAAGTCCATGCAGATAATATCTTTGATGGGATTCGAACCTAGAACCGCGCCACTGCAAGGCAGCAATACTAACCAAAGCAACACCTTGAGGATGCTTCAAAAATATTTTTTGTTTGCCACACAGTGTGCCCCTTTGTGGTTTTCACAGTCAACTTTATGTGATGATGAGTAAGCTCTAAAAATAACCTTTATCTTCTCACCCAAACAAGGAATGCGGTATATATATAAAAAAAAAAACATGATCAAAACTATGAGCACAGCTACCTTCCATTACATTCAACTTAAATATGGGTGGAGTCAAGGACATCGCTAGTAGTTACTAATTGTATTTTGCTGCATGTCTTGTAATTTGCATAGAAATGTTTGTGTTATGAAATATCAATATAATTTTTAAGATAAAACCAGTTTTATTCTTTGCAGATGACAGTATTGGGAGCTCAGAGGGATGTTTACTATTTGTGGATTGTAAAGCAGAAGATTGTGGTATCACACAAGTTACATATGAAGAACCTACCATTATCCCAAATATCTCCCCAGCCCTTCACAGCAAAGATCCATCATCTGATCCTCTTATACAGGTCCCATCTACTGATTCATCACAGACTGATGAGCAGAATGAAAGTCAGAGAAGGGGTGGTATAGAGCAAAGTGTTATCTCAAGTGACAGGCCATATTCATGTTTCGAATGTGGCAAATGTTTTGCTAAGAAATCAAATCTGGTTTTACACCAGAGAATTCACACAGGGGAAAAGCCGTATTCATGTTCAGATTGTGGCAAACGTTTTTCCCAGAAACCAAATCTTGTGACACATCAGAAAATCCACACAGGTGAAAGGCCATTTTCATGTTCAGAATGTGGGAAATTTTTCATTTGGAGATCACATTTTGTTAATCACCAGAGAATTCACGCGGAGGGGCAACCATTTTCATGTTCAGAATGTGGGAAACGTTTTACTGCGAAATCCTCTCTTGTTAAACATCAGGTAATTCACACAGGGGAGAAGCCATTTGCATGTTCAGAATGTGGGAAAGGTTTTACTAAGAAATCAAATCTTGCTTTACATCAGAGAATTCACACAGGAGAGAAACCATATTCATGTTCTGATTGTGGCAAATCTTTTGCCCAGAAACCAAATCTTGTTTCACATCAAAGAATTCACATCAGAGAATTCACACAGGAGAGAAGCCATTTCCAAATTCAGAATGTGAGAAATCTCTTACCATGAAATAAGATTTTGTTAAATCATCAGAGAACTCACACAGGTGGGAAGCCATTTTCATATTCAAAAGGTGGGAAATGTTTTGATTAGAATCTGGACTTGTTACACATCAGAGAAGTCACACAGAGAGAAGGCATTTTCTTGCCAAGAATGTGAGATTTGTTTTAAGCAGGAATCAGATCTTGTACATCAGAGAAATAATTTTATGTTCAGAATGTGGGAAGTGTTACAACTTCTTCACTCTATCAAAGAATTCACACAGGGAAGTAGCCATTCTCTTATTTTTTAACCCTTTCCAATCCACTGTCTGACCTCTGAAGACATTATGATTTAAGGCTGTACAGCTTCGATGCTGAAAGACATCCGTCGGGGTTCTCATACTGTATACTGCCAGCCTCTCTGCTGTCGGAGCCTATCCAACGTGTCACCTCATGCAGTACTGGCTTTAGCCAGCATATAGCTCTGTTGTATAATGGCAGAAAAAAAATGAAGTCCCCTAGGAAAACCAGGATACAAATTGGATTGGAAAGGGTTAAACTCGTTTAATTAACAATTCGTGTAAGAAAAAAACAAAACAAGGTTGCTTCATGCGCAGCATTTTTTGATAAATGCTACTGTTTGTTGCTATTTTTCGGGGGATTTGCTTCATCCAGATGTTAACTGTAGGTAGGAAGGTATTAAAGGGGTTGTCCCGCGAAAGCAAGTGGGGGTATACACTTCTGTATGGCCATATTAATGCACTTTGTAATGTACATCGTGCATTAAATATGAGCCATACAGAAGTTATTCACTTACCTGTTCCGTTGCTGGCGTCCCCGTCTCCATGGTGCCGTCTAATCTTCAGCGTCTAATCGCCCGATTAGACGCGCTTGCGCAGTCCTGTCTTCTGTCTTCTGAATGGGGCCGCTCGTGCCAGAGAGCGGCTCCTCGTAGCTCCGCCCCGTCACGTGTGCCGATTCCAGTCAATCAGGAGGCTGGAATCGGCAATGGACCGCACAGAAGACCTGCGGTCCACCGAGGGTGAAGATCCCGGCGGCCATCTTCACAAGGTAAGTAAAAAGTCACCGGAGCGCGGGGATTCGGGTAAGTACTACCCGTTTTGGTTTTTTTTATCCCTGCATCGGGTTTGTCTCGCGCCGAACGGGGGGGGGGGGGGGGGGGGGGGGGGGGGGGCTATTGAAAAAAAAGAAAACCCGTTTCGGCGCGGGACAACCCCTTTAACTGCACTGTAAACAGTGTTTTGCAATCACAACGGAGTGCGGCTTTGGCAATTTTATTCTGGCTTTTTTCTGATGGTTTTCCTATTGGACAATAAAGATGGCATAAAAAAACCTGCTAAATTGTTAATGTGTGAATAAAAAAGTCCATCCAATACAATGCATCTGAAGTTGCGTTTGGTAAGATGGGAGGTCCATCTCTGTGCATTCTGCAATCCTCCATTTAAAAATGCGTTGAGCCATTGAAAAAACAATGGACTTTTTCTAATATGTGTTTTTTTTGCTAAAAAAAACCATAAAACGCTCACAAAGTGTGTATGTGAAGGAAATCAAGGTCGTTTGCAGGAGAAATGCTGCTTTATTTTCCTGCCATCTTTTCATCCTTTTTTTTTTCTTAATACATGCTGAGACCGGATCACAGGCCTTATTCACATGGGCTTATATTGGCCGCTGTTTTCATGGCTGCTCAATATACACTACAATCTGATGCATTGAATTCCAATGCATCAGATCAGAAGGGCGATTTTTTTTCCACCACGTGATAGCACATTTCGGCCAGGTGACCAGGAAAGATAGTTCAGGATTTTCCTGGCTGGAATACGTTGCCGCTGCATAGACTCCTATGGGAGCCTATGACAGCTTGCGGAGGTGGGAAGAAGTTTAGCAGGGTGATTGCTAAACTCCCTCCCCCTTCTCTCCTGCTCTCTGCCCCTTGCTGGCTGTTTGTAATGAGAGGGGGCGAGATAGGGCAGGAGCTAGTTGCTAAACACCCGCCCCATCCCCTCCCATTGCTGGCTGCTGACAAGGGAGGGAGAGGAGGCGGGAGCTTAGCACACTAGCTCCCGCCTCGTCCCACCTCCTCCCCTTGCCGAGAGCCAGCGAGAGAGCGGAAAGGGGGGAGGCAGTTTAGCAGATCTAAACTGTCTTCCCCCGCCCGACGGCATTGCGTTTGAACAGATGCACAAATGCCAGACGTCTGCGCCTGTTCACGCGTTCTTACAGCACCGGCAGGCGAACGTAAAAACTCCTACGCCCATGTGAGTAAGCTGTTAGCTGAAAGCTATTAGTGAAATATAAAACGTACTACAAACACGTTTTTTTTGTTTGTGGTGTTTTTGCAGGCATGTTTAACTTTTTACTTGCTTTCTATGGATTTAAAAAAAAACCCCAGTGAGCTTCAGATTCTGCATTTTTTTCTGACATATTCCCATAGGCATATATTTCTTAAGGCCTGTTTCACACAGGCTACAGAGTCGCATTCATGTGAAGCTCATGGTTTCCAGTGGGTTTACGAGTGAGGTTTTGTAGCCTGAAAGAACCCATTGGAAACCCTCGGCTTCACATGCAGGACGTACTGCAACACAGAGCTGAACCTGCACCGCTAGGCGCAAATATTGATGCGGAATTGTCAGCAGAATTAATGCCTTTTCAATTCCACCTCAAAATCCACATGGACATGTAGATTTTGTGCGCAATTTTCTGTGTTGTGATTCGTCCTGTGATCAACTTCCACCCGTGTGAAAGGTCCCTGAAATTCATGGTGAGTGAAGGAAGCCTCTACAAGTACAGCCATTCCAAAATCCACATTGAAATCCACACTTGACTTTGTTGCCGATTTTGGTGCTGAATGATGTTTGTTGTGATTGTTCCCAGCAAGAGAAACTACGTAATCTTATAGACATGATACTTTTATGGTGTTTGTTAAAACGTCATTCATTTTTGTGTTACTGTATATTCAGTGGGTGAAATTACGCAGCAAATCTGCAGTTGTAAACTCACCCTGACAGGCCAAAGTATTCCATGCTATACAAAAGGAAGGGAATAGAGATGAGCGAGCATACTCACTATGGGCAATTGCTCGATCGAGCATTGCCCTTAGCGAGTACCTGCCCGCTCAGGAGCAAAGATTCGGCTGACGGCGGCGGGCAGGGAGAGCGGGGAGGAACGGAGGGGAGATCTCTCCCTCTCTCCCCCCCCCCGCTCCCCTCAGGTGAGTGCCGCTACTCACCTGTCACCCACGCCGGCAGCCGAACCTTTTCTCCCGAGCGGGGAGATACTCGCTGAGGACAATGCTCAATCGAGTAATTGTCCTTAGCGAGTATGCTCGCTCATCTCTAGAAGGGAATTAATTTAGAGCACATGGATAAAAGAACAGTGAAAGTTTTGTTCTAAATGAAGCCCATGTTCTTTGTTTTGGCTCCAAAACCCTGTGAGGGCTTGTTTTTTTTGCTAAATGAGTTGTTTTTTCTTTATTGCACCATTTTGGGGTACATAGAACTCCTTACATTTTGGGCTCTTCACTATGTGGCATAAATAATTGCTTTCATTCTGCAGATCAGTATGATTACAGAAATTCCACATTGTTAAATAAATTTATGTACAAATTACTTTCTTTTCCACTTTTCTAAAATAAGTTTTTTTCATTAAAAATTGTTTTTGCATTAATATATGATAGTAAATCAGAATGTTTTCAATGACGAGCTGAGTGACTGTGGGCGTCTCGTGGAGCAAGATTTTTTTCATTGTTACCATGTGTTGGACACATACAATTGTATGATCCTTTTTATTTCAATTTTTGGAGAAAAAGTGATTAAATAAAACCGCTCGTGGCATGATTTTTATTTTGACTTTCATTGCATTCACAAATTCGGTAATTCCATTTATGTCTGCTTTTATGTTTTAAAAAAATGCATAAAGATAAAATGGTTAGAGATGAGCGAGCATGCTCGTTCGAGCTTGATGCTCGTTCAAGCATTAGCATACTCGAAAGTACTCATTACTTGAGCGAGCACCACGCGGTGTTCGAGAAAATTTCACCCTCTCTTTCCCATATGTTTAGCAGCTTTTTTAGCCAATGAACATGCAGGGAAGGCTTTGGCACCTCCTGCACGTGTTTAGCAGTGATTGGCTGGCCAGATCAGGTGACCTAGGATCATAAAAACTCAGGTCACCCGATGCTCGCCTCACACGGAGGCTGGATTAGCTGAGGGACAGAGCAGCTGTGAATGAGGGAGAGTGTTAGTGTAGGTTAGAAGGAGCATTTTAGGCAGGCATTCATCTTCAAAGAACCCAACAGTACATTTTGAGCATCATCAGTTTGGCTGCCTGGGACCAGTAGTGCGCACAAAACATTCACAAGCATCCCGGCTGTATACTGCATACTGTTACTGGTGTACACAGACTATATAGGAACTGACAAAACTCCTAATTTTTCTAAATTGTTTTTGGCTGAAAGCATTTACATAATAGGCCCCAGTGTGTGTCCTGTTGATCCACACTATATAACAAGACTGTACACATTTTACACTGTCTATTTTTGGCTTAAAGCATACACAAAATACCTTGTAGTTTGCGTAGCATTTTGATGCAGTGCATTATACAACATGATCAACACGGGGTAAGGGTCGAGGACAAGGACGTGGGCGTCCGAATGAGGGTGTGGGCAGAGACCGAGGTCCTGGGCGGGGTAAAACAGTGCCTACTGCTGAGGGAAAAGTAGAACGCCGCGTATCTACACTCCATACCTTCATCTCACAGTTTGCAGGTCTGCATGGTACACCATTATTAAAACCACAACTATATGATGAGGTGATGACATGGATAGCGGAGAACGCATCCAGTAATTTATTCACCACCCAGTCTTCCACGCAGTCCACTCATGTTAGCCAAGGGACTGGACCTGTGAATCCTCACGCTGATCCTCCTTCCTCCCAGCCTGGTCATTCCAGGAAAAGGAGAGATTCTGTTAGGAGACCTGCAGTTGCCGGGGGCGCATGGCGCGGGCGTGCCCGGGACCGCGGGGGGCCGCAGTGGTGTCGCCCAGTCAGGTTGGTGTCTGGTCTAGGGTCGGGCGTTGGGTCCGCGGCGCTGCTGGGCGGGGCCTCTGCGGCCGGGTTTGGAGTTCCCCTGTTAGGGAGCACGGCCGGAGGAGGGCCGGTCTATATGCATTACCGGCCAGTGTGTCACCAAGTCCCACCCCGACCTAGGCGGGGCTTTTGGTATTTAGCTCCACAGACACTGTCAGTCCCTACCAGTGTTTGCTTGTTGTCCAGCCAACACCTGCTCAGGTTTCTGTTCCAGTCTGGTGACCCGGTTTTGCTCTGGCTTGGATTTAGTCTTTTTCCTTGTTTTGTTCTTTGTTGGTTACTAGGCGTTTTAGTCCGCTGTTATTGGTTCATTTTTCTCTCTGGTTAGTTGGTCTCTCCTGTCCTTGTCCTGGGGTCCCCATCAGTGCAGAGTAGGGACCGCCGCCCAGTTGTCGCCCTGGGGTTTAGCCCAGGGGGGCAAGTAGATAGGGACAGGGGAGCGGGTTGGTTGTTAGGAACTTCCAGTCTTCCGTTTCTAACCGACCCTGACAGATTCAGAACAGGCATACCCAACAGGAACTGTTCTCAGGTCCCTTCTCTGAGTCATACACAACGGTTCATGAGCCACCTGAGGAGTTTGCCATGACTGATGCTCAAAATTTGGACCTTTCACAGTCTCAGAGTGATGAGGGTGGAGACTTCCAAGTAGTGTCTCAAGAGGTATTTGTTGATGATGATGAGACACAGTTGTCTGTCAGTGAGGTTGTTGTTAGGGCAGTAAGTCTGAGGGAGGAGCAGACTGAGGATTCAGAGGAAGAGCTGGTGGATGATGAGGTGACTGACCCGACCTGGGTTGGTAAGACTACTGAAGACAGCGCTTCAGAGGGCGATGGAAGTGCAGCACCAGAACAAGTTGGAAGAGGCAGTGGGGTGGCCAGAGGGAGAAGCAGGGCCAGAGCAAGTAATCCCCCAAGTGTTCCCCACAGCACCTCCTCACGTCAAGCTCCAGTGTAGAGCGCTAGGTGTTCGAAGATCAGGAGTTTTTTTAATGAGAGCGACGACGACCGACAAACAGTGGTGTGCAACCGCTGCCTCACCAAGATCAGCAGGGGAGCCACCACTACCAGCCTTATCACCACCAGCATGCACAGCCATATGATGGCTAAGCACCCGACGAGGTGGAACGAAGGCTATTCACCACCTGTGAGTCGCACCACTGCCTCTTCCTGTGTCACATGCTGGCACTCAGATGCAATTCCCGTCCCAGGACGCAGGCGCGAGTGTCTACCGCCCTGCACCCACCCATTCACCTGCATGGTCTTCCACTGCCTCCACCAATGTGTCCCAGTGCAGCGTTCAGCCGTCCATAATACAAACATTAGAGTGCAGGCGCAAATATGCAGCCACCCACCCGAATGCACAATCGCTAAACGTGCATATCTCCAAACTGCTGAGCCTGGAGATGCGGCCATATAGGCTGGTAGAAACTGAGGCTTTCCACAACCTCATGGCCCAGTCGCCACTATTTTTCCCACTGTGCCCTCCCCGTCCTACACCAGCACGTGTCAAAGGAAATCAACCATGCCCTCACCGACGCAGTCACTGCGTAGGTCCACCTAACCACCGACATGTGGACAAGTGCTGGCGGGCACGGACACTACATCCCCCTGAAGCCACATTGGGCTAATCTGGTGGAGTCTGGGACCGAGTCTGACCTTGGGTCCGCTCACATGTTACCCACACCGAGGATTGCAGGTCCTACGTCGGTCATGGTTTCTCTGGCTTATTATGCCACCTCCTCCACCTCTCAATTACCATCTGTGAGCACGTCGCCTTCAGTCAGTAGCTCAAGGCGCTGCAGCACTGCCGAGGAGAAGCGTCCACAAGCCGTGCTGAAACTCCTGAGCTGAGGTGACAAGAGGCACACTGCCCAAGAGCTGTTACAGGGTTTGACGGAGCCGACAGATCTGTGGCTTTTGACGCTGAATCTCCAACCAGACATGGTCATGTGTGACAATGGGCGTAACCTGGTAGCGGCTCTGCAGCTTGGCAGACTAATACACGTGCATGCCTGGCCCATGTGTTCAATCTGGTAGTTCAGCGCTTCCTTAAAAACTACCCCAATTTGTCCAAGCTGCTCAGCAAGGTGTGTCGTGTGTGTTAGCACATTTCAGAAAGTCCACCACAGGTGCTGCTGCCCTCAGGACACTGCAATAGCGCTTCCAGCTGCCAGTTCACCGACTGTTGTGGGACGTACCCACGCGCTGGAATTCAACTTTGCACATGTTGGCCAGGATTTACGAGCAGCATAGAGTTATTGTTGAATACCAGCTGCAACATCCCCATCGGAGTGGTAGTCAACCTTCACACTTCTTCACAGAGGAGTGGGCAGGGATGTTTGACATCTGTCAGGTGTTAAGAAACTTTAAGGAATCAACACAATTCGTGAGCGGCGATGCCTCCATTATCAGCGTAACCATCCCGCTGCTTTGCCCACTGAGAAGGTCGCTGCTAAGCATTAAGGCCGATGCTTTGCGGATAGAGCAGAAGATGGGGGATGACAATACGTCGCTTAATAGCCAGACCACCCTCAGGTCTGTTTCTCAGCACGTATTGGAGGAAGAGGAAGGGGAAGAGACTGCTGCCCACGCTGCAGAGCGTACCCACGCTACTTTCACATTTGTTCAGCGTGTATGGGCTGAAGAGGAGGAAGAGACTGAGAGTCATCCTCCCAGTGAGGACAGCGATGTGTTGCGTACTGGGACTGGAACACATGGCTGACTTCATGTTAAGCTGCCTTTCCTGTGACCCTCGTGTTAGACACATTCTGGCCAACACGGATTACTGGGTGTTCACCCTTCTTGACCCACGGTATAAGGAGAACCTTTCCACTCTCATTACCGAAGAGGAAAGGAGTATGAGAGTGATGCAATACCACAAGGTTCTGGTGGAAAATCGGATACTAAACTTCCCATCTGACAACGCTAGCGGTAGAGGACGTAGTTCAGTGGGCCAACCAGCAGGGGAGATGAGGGGAACAGGCAGCATGTCCAGCGCAGGCAGGGGAACACTGTCCAAGGCCTTTGCCAGTTTTATGGCACCCCAGCCAGACTGTGTCACCGCTCCCCAGTCTAGGCTGATTAGGAGGGAACAGTGTAAAAAGATGGTGAGGGAGTACATAAGTGACCGTACCAACATCATCTGTGATCCCTCTGCTACATACTATTGGGTGTCAAAGTTGGACACGTGGCACGAACTTGCGCTGTATGCCTTGGAGGTGCTGGCCTGCCCTGCCGCTAGCGTGTTATCAGAGAGGATGTTTAGTGCTGCTGGGGGGGATTATCACAGATAAGCGTACCCGCCTGCCAACTGACAGGGCCGACAGGCTTACACTTATTAAGATGAACAAAGCCTGGATTTCCCCAGACTTCTCCACCGGTGGAAAGCAGCTTAACATAAAGTATCTTTAAGCTGGAACTGGAGAACCATGCACCCTCTATCACCCCCAAAAAAGGTAGAAGTAGCTTGGTCTATCCTTCTCTGATCTTCCTCCTCCTCCAAAACTAGCATGTCAGCACACTGAACAGCCAATTTTTCAGAGGGCCAAAAGGCTCTGTAAAAATTATTTTTAGATTGCCTCTAGATTCTCATCCCCAATTTTGAAGAGGTTCACCACTAGAGTTCAGCAAACGGGCTGGTTCCAGCTTCATACGCTCACAGAGTGCACAAATGTATCTCAGCGCAGTGTCCAGCTATCTGACACCGAGACAGAATGAACTGTCCTGGTTTGGCCACTCTAATTTCTTCATAGTACATGCTGTCTTTCCCTGGGGCACTGGTTAAAAAGCCCCCCCGGGGAGAGGCAGGGGCTGGGACAGGCAGTAGCTTGCCTGTCGGTGGACCACCACCCACATCCCATTAAGTACGAGCTCTATGTTAAAAAAATATTTCAGGGGTTCACCTGCACTCTGGGTAAACAAATCTTTCAGAGGTACACCTATACTCTTGGTACAGAAATTTTTCAGGGGTTTGCCTATACTGTTGGTACACAAATGTTTCAGGGGTTTGCCTATACTCTAGGTAAACAAATACCCTGCACTCTCGCTCAAAAAATCTTTTAGGTTCCCACCTACAATCTTGGTAAAAAAAAAGTCTTCTTTTTAAAAGTAGAAAACATCGTTCAGAGGGGGCATGGCCTGGCTAGCAGCGGGAGCGGACGCAGCCCGAGGAGTTCCTCTGCAGGGGAAAGTTTGGAGCGAGCCCCTACAAACTGAGCTGCCCTTAGGAGCCCGAAACCACGACAGTGGCTTCCCTGGACTGAGGGGAAAAGATCAAGCCCTCACACAGTCCAGTGGGCGACGGCGAAAAGTGCGACCTACCTGCCCTGGAGAAGCCGCAGCCTGCAGCGCCGGAGGCTGCCGACTGAAAGTGCGGAGGGAGACTGGTGGAGGCTGGTTCTTGCGGCCGCCAGAGCCAGGAGACCCGCGATCTGACAGGGGAAAGCTGCACACTGCTGCCGCTACCAGGAAAAGCGGTGAAGAGACGCCGGCAGGAGAGAGGTGAGGAGGCCATTTGAAAGGTTGCTGGTGGCGGGAAAGTCCCAGGACACAACATACTGGAAGGCAGTGCTCCTTTAGGGCCACAGTACCCCCCCTAAAGCTAAGGGGGATAACAGAGACACTCTCAGGCCCCTAAAGTGGCCCCCAATAAAATAAGGAGTGAGAAGAGGAGTCTAAGACCCAGGGAGGCCCTGGAGGAGGGAGAAAGCGCCCTCCTCAGCTCCTGCAGACAATATATTTAAAGGGCCGGGCAAACAGGACTCTCACAACAACCCCATTGCCATCAGAAAGGGACAGGGCAACAGGCTTGCCCTGATAAAAGAGGTGTCTTACAGGAGATAAGAGCTGGACTGTAAAGGCTTCCTATAAACGACCTAAAGGATACAATTCAGTCACATACTACTCTTCTGCCACCTACTGCCCCTCCTGAGATTAACAGATTTTCAGCTTCTCTATGAATATGATGTAATTCATTAAAATATAAGGGCGTTTGTGCAGGGCGGGATGGATTGGAGAATGCATCCCTAACTTCTGCTCCTTCTGGATTATCGCACCCTGATATGCAGTAACAACCTACTCAACATAAACTAGCACCCTTTGGCGATTTTTCGAATCTTCATATAACAATGGTTAAAAGCAAAGGCAAAGCATCGCAGTTCTCTCAGACCTTCTCTAGAGCTACTCTACCTAGCATGTTTGCTTCACAATCTCAAACTGACCCTCCATCCCCAACAAATCTCCAAACTCCTTCTACAGCAGAGGCTTCCCCGCCAAGATCACAAGAAGAACCGATTTTGGAAACTAACTATGCCAACTTTGACCAATCCTACTTGTTAGATCAGATGAAAGCGATCTTTAAATCTGAACTCTCTGCCGCTGTGAGGGAATTCTCTGAGCAAATCCGAGACTTAGGCCAAAGGACGCATGAGCTGGAAAAGAAAAACGACAATATTGTGGACACTATTGAAGCAGATCGCCAACATGTGGCTGACCTAGAAGCTAAAATTGAGCTCCTGGAGTCTATATATGAGGACCTAGAGAACAGGTCTCGTCGCTCCAATATTCGCATCAGAGGTCTGCCCGAATCTATTACAGCTCTAAAAGGAACGGCAATTAATTTATTCTTAGCTATTCTCCCACAGATCGATCAGACGTCCTTTAGGATTGACAGGATACATAGGGCACTGGCCTGTCCGCCTAACCCGGATCTCCCAAGAGATGTGGTCCTTAAATTGAACTATTACGACGTCAGAGATCAGCTGTGATCAGCCGCCAGAAATCTGTCCTCGCTACCGGGACTGCCCACCACAGTCCAGCTGTATGCAGATGTGGAACCATCGACCTTGGCGAAGCGCAGAGCCTTCCGGCTGATCACACAGGCTCTGAGTTCAGCTAATATAAGATACAAATGGGGCTTTCCATTTGCGCTCCATTTTCAGCATCATGGCAGGGCATATACTGCCAAGTCTATGGAGGAGGCATTTGGGGCCCTAGAGAGAGCACAAATTCCAGTGGAGAGATCAAGGGAGAAGGGCTCCTTGGGCCCCGGCCTGGGAGGACCTGGAGTAGGCCTTGTTCCCCGAGATGTTCGACAAGACCCCTCCCTTAAGATTCTGGTGCGGGACTTTCCAGCTCCTTATAAAAGACCTTGCTGTGAAGATCTTCTCACTGCTAAACAAATATGGGAATGTAAGCGACTGAGGGTGAGGTGGGTACAGAAGTCGCTGAGGTCTTCATTACCAAGGCAGCAAAATAAAACTGCTATTATGTAGATTATGGAGGAAATATAAAATATGCAGACGAAGGTTTGAGAGCTGCTTGATGTGTAGTTACAGGTTGTTGCAATGTGATAAATATAAGAATAGAGATGTAAATCCGAGAAGGATGGATAACTGCCCTTACTTTCAATGATTGGCAGCCCTCCTTTAAGGGATGTTGTTCCTAATCTTGACTACTATGGTCCTAGGACCTTTTATGGTTCATATTTTGTTTCACTTGTGATGCTCCTTGTGGGGGAGGGGGGCATCATATGTATGTTTGTTGTGTTTTTTTTGTTGTTTTTCCAGAATTTTAGGTCTTCGGCTTCACAATGAATATAGTAGACAAACCATCCTAGCAATACCAGGATATTGGAGGGATAGAAATGTAGAGCGTCGTATCCGAAAAATCCCATGGTATATATAATTTCCCATTATGTAAAGGGGTTCATTTTGCCCAACAAAAGAAAAATGGCTCTCCTATCGTACTTAAAACATAAACCTGACATCATTTGTCTTCAGCAGACTCATTTTTCTCACACATCTATTCCCAGGTATTTTCACCAACTATACTCTAGATTTTTCACAGCCACTGCACCTAAAAAGCATAGAGGAGTTCTCACTTTGTTGCATAACTCTTTTCCCTTTCCAGTAGAAAAGACGGACATTGACCAAGAGGGTAGGTTCTGTATCCTATTGGGCAAACTGTATACTCAACCGATAGCCATAGTCAACATTTATGTTCCCTCAGAAAACCCTCTACCCACCATCCAGGTGATTACCCGTAAGCTTCTTAAATTCTCTCAATATAAAATTTTATGGGCAGGAGACTTTAACTTCACTTTCTCAGCGACCCTGGACAGATCTAATAATAATCCAGATAGATTTTCGGTTACCCAGAGGAAGGAATAGGGAAACAAACTATCCTTTTTGGCGTTGACGGATAACTGGAGGGAGATACATGGCAATAAGAAGGGTTACACTTTCTTTTCATCAGCTAGTCAGGTGTATTCTAGATTAGATTATATATTGTTGTCCACATCCCTCCTACCGGTTCTTGTAACAACCAGACATTACCCATACTTGTGGTCAGACCATGATTTGGTTCTCTCGGTGATCCATTGTGACGAGATCCCCAAGTCCACATATAAATGGAGATTAAATGAAGCCCTCATACGAGACCCAAATATCTCAGTACAGATCTCTAACCAGATCTCAGATTTTTTTGGTCGAAATTCTACTCAGGAAACGTATCCTCACTGGGTCTGGCTTGCTCATAAGGCCTGTATCCAAAGACAGCTAATTCGTCTAGCCTCGTAGAGAAAAAAAGAGAAGTCGCAAGCTTA
This sequence comes from Eleutherodactylus coqui, assembly GCA_035609135.1. NCBI lineage: Eukaryota > Metazoa > Chordata > Amphibia > Anura > Eleutherodactylidae > Eleutherodactylus > Eleutherodactylus coqui. The sequence continues at coordinate 13,573,412 of CM069409.1, forward strand.
TATGACTCTAGAGAGAAGGCTGCTCCTATTTGAAACCTATAATCAGCGTATTCCCTAGAGGGCCACAACCAAAAAAATTAGGGATATTTGGATTCAGCTGAACGCCTTGCTGTCCGAAAGGGTTGAACGAGCACTCCAGTGGACGGGATACAAATATTATAAATATGCTAACAAGTCCAGACAGGCTACTAGCAACAAAATTGAGAGAGAGGCAGAGGATGAACACAGTCTTCAAGTTATATACCCCCCATAATACAACCACCACCAACCCAGACAAGATATATAATGCGTTCACCACATACTACTCGGCCCTATATAAAGAGCATAAGGGGAAGGTGGGAGGCATGGGACCTACTTTCCTAGAATCCCTTTCGACACCTACTCTGACTCAGGACCAACGAGACTACCTAAATGGGGATGTCACTGTAGAGGAAATAAATGAGGCCATAGATAATCTGAAGATGGGGAAGGCTCCGGGCCCTGATGGCTATATAGCTCTATACTATAAAAAAATACAAAGATATTTTGGCAGGACCATTACAAAATTTGTTTCAAACTCTACTGAAAGGCGACACTCCACCTCAGGAATTCTTGAATTCCAACTTAACGGTTATCCCTAAGGCCAACAGGGACCCTCTCTCTCCCAAGAACTATAGGCCTATCTCATTGCTAAACATAGATGACAAAATTTGTACATCAATTTTAGCGGCCCGTCTGAACCAGTTTCTTCCAAACCCTATCCATAAAGACCAGGTGGGGTTTATCCCAGGTAGACAGGCCCCAGATAACATAAGAAAGGTGCTAAATATTATTGATTATTCTAAAGATATAAAAATCCCTGTCACGTTATTAGCCCTTGACATTCAAAAAGCTTTTGACTCCCTGTCCTGGGACAATTTGTTTTTCATCTTGCAGCAAATGGGCTTTGATGGCACTTTCACACATGCTATTAGGGCCCTCTATTGCACTCCCTCCACCCTATTAAAGCTGCCTTCAAGCAAGGAGGCTCCTATCTCAATTAGGAGAGGCACACGATAAGGCTGTCCCCTCTCACCAGCGTTATTCGTGTTGGCGATTGAACCGCTTGCTATCCGCCAAAATCTCAATATAAAAGGAGTTACAGTGGGGGGAGTGGAATACAAATTAAGTTTATTCACGGATGATTTACTGCTCACATTAACCCAGCCGTTAACTTCCCTACCCAACCTGATGGGACTACTGGATAGATGGGCGTCACTTACGGGACTTAAAATAAACTCAGACAAATGCGACATTGCTTACATAAACTCTGCGCCCTCCCTAACAAAACTAATTCACTTAAACTTTGGTTTCCAGCATCAACCCCAATATATTCCCTATCTGAGAATCAACCTAACTACTTCGATAGCCAACCTTTATAAATGGAATTAGCCCCCTTTGATACAAAAACTGACATCAGAACTGACTAGATGGGATGATCCTTTATTATCATGGGTGGGGAGAATTCATGCCGTAAAGATGAATCTACTACCGCGTATATTATTCCTGTTCTGGACACTACCCATCCCTGTCTCGCGCCCAGTTCTAGCAAACCTACAGCGACGCATATTTCAGTTTATCTGGTCTTCAAAACGCCCCAGAATTAAGAATAACCTCATGCATTATCATAAAAGTAAGGGTGGTCTCTCCGTACCTAATTTATGGAAATAATATATGGCGGCACAGTCAGCCCAATGGATACCTACATTAGGGGGGGTTAGAGCCCCACTGTGGGTAGAAATAGTCATCCAGAATAACCCCGCAGACCTTCCCTAACCTGATGTGGTCAGATAACCCCATGAGCCCACATTTAATTGATAAAAGTCCACTCACTTATTAGTCCTTGAGAATATGGAGAAATATCTGGTTTGAATATAATCTGCTAGACCCTCTAGGTTGCTTCCTATCATTCCGAATATGAGATTCCCACCAAGCCAAGATCTGGTCCATTTCCAATGGTGGAAGATTAATGATCTGACAAACCTCTGCCATTTTCTAACGGGGTCCAACCTGTTAACCGTAGTCCAATTTCAGGCTAAATTTAATCCCCCCGCAGTGTAAATCTATCGAATCAACCAGGTTTTCCACTTTCTGCATTCACTGAACTTACCACGGGCAATTACCGAGAGGACAATGCTTGAAGGCCTATGCAAAAATAACCCTGTCCTTGCTTTATAAACTACTAAATAATCCAAATATTGAGGGTAAGCTTCCGCTCATGCAAAAATGGGAAACAGAGTTGCAAATCCACGTGTCAGAGGAAAGATGGCACCACTGCTGCGAAACTATTACTAAAGGGAGTCATCAAGTCACCCTAATGGAAACATCTATCAAGATGCTACATCGAACGCACCTAGTACCAGTCAGGATAAATGAATTCTTCCCTTCAGTTTCGCCCTTGTGTTTCAGAGGTTGTGCAGAGTTGGGATCCCAAGCACATATATGGTGAAGGTTCCCGGTGGCAGCCAGACTCTGGTCTCAGGTTCACAGGATATTGCATAGGATGTTTATAGGTCCAATACCAAAATCACCAACATTGTTTCTAGTGGGAGACCGTCCTCCAGGAGTTAAGTATCAAGCCCACAAGTTAATCCAACATATATGCATGGCAACCAGGATCCATATAGCGGCTAGATGGAAGCAACCCACCCTGTCATTTAGTGAAGTTCAGAACCGAATCTCACAAATCGCCTTCTACGAGAGGCTACATGCCATATAATCGGCCAACCTAGTGAAATATGGTGAGCAGTGGGGACCCTGGCTTGAGTTAATAGATATCCCAGGCCTTAGACACAATCTGCTTTCAACCTAGAGTTATCCTGGTGACAATTCAATAGGTTGTTGTCTACTATGAATAGTGATTGGCTGAAAAAAGCGAAGACCTATGTTTTAGTTTATTTGTTTCGTTAAAATTTTGTTCAATCCACATTTGGTGGACATGCCCAGTAGCGCAGGAACTCTGGAAAAGAGTCTCCCATCTTATAGCCACAGTGAGCGGCACCTCCTTTAGACCCAACCCTTTTGTGCTGCTGTTGGGAGACAAACCGGTTGGAATGCGTAACGCCCCCTTTAAACTTCTTCAATATATTACAATGGCAACACGAATCCTTATAGCACAACAGTGGCGCAAACCGACACTCCCATACGAGCGGCTGGAAAACCGCATCAACAAAACCCTCATAAACGAGAGGCTCATTGCCATACGACAGGACATGGTCCAGCAATTTGAAAAGGTGTGGAATCCATGAATAACACATATTAAAATACCAAACATAACCTACGTGGTAAGATTGTAAATGAAAAATGGAAAGGTCACACCTCAAAAACAATAAAATCGACCCCAGTCCCACCCCGCATACCCATTCAGCCATTAAGACACAACACAACAACGGGTGGACGACATCGAGGTCAGCTCCCCCCCTCTCTAAAAACAAGGCAAAATGAGATGGCGTTAAACATGAATATATACCTAAAAACTGTACCCTGTATATATTTTGCTTTGTTAATGTTTATTGTTTCCCCTTCCTCCCTTTCCCAGCCCCCCCCCACCTTATCACCCCCCCTCCCCTGCTGACAAGATCGCTATACTATCAAGAAACCTCAACCTTTCCCCCACCCCCCTCTCCACCCGAACACCTTCCCAATATTAATAATGCACATTCGTCTGAATTGTGAGAGCTCTGTACTGCAAAATATCCTTAGCCCCCTGCGTGGAGACTCCGAGGCAGAGTGTTGCCAACTGTAAATTTAAAGGGGTTGTCCCGCGAAAGCAAGTAGGGTTATACACTTCTGTATGGCCATATTAATGCACTTTGTAATGTACATCGTGCATTAATTATGAGCCATACAGAAGTTATTCACTTACCTGTCCCTTTGCTAGCGTCCTCGTCTCCATGGAGCCGTCTAATTTCAGCGTCTAATCGCCCGATTAGACGCGCTTGCGCAGTCCGGTCTTCTCCCTTCTGAATGGGGCCGCTTGTGCCGGAGAGCTGCTCCTCGTAGCTCCGCCCCGTCACGTGTGCCGATTCCAGCCAATCAGGAGGCTGGAATCGGCAATGGAACGCACAGAGCCCACGGTGCACCATGGGAGAAGACCTGCGGTCCACCGTGGGTGAAGATCCCGGCGGCCATCTTCGCAAGGTAAGTAAGAAGTCACCGGAGCGCGGGGATTCGGGTAAGTACTATCCGTTTTTTTTTTTTAAACCCCTGCATCGGGTTTGTCTTGCGCCGAACGGGGGGGCTATTGAAAAAAAAAACAACCCGTTTCAGCGCGGGACAACCCCTTTAAATTCAATAAAACCTTTTGAAACATAAAATTTTGTTCAATATTCAGAATTATTTGAAACTGCAAAATTTGCTGAACATGAGAAAATGCCCTTAGGATGTATTTAAAATGTTAATGAATACATTATTGTTATTTCTAATAACCATCATTCGGCCCCTGCGCGGAGTAATGTGAAAGCATGAATGACACGTGTCAATTTTGATATTGTAATAAAAACCGTTGAAACTAAAAATGTAGAAGTACTGTCCTCTGAGTCCCCCCCCCCCCCCCCCCCCATGCTGGCATTTGTGGCTAATGAAATGCTGCGACGGAGGTGGCATGGGATGGCACTTACAATCATGCATTAATTTGTCTATGATTTCTCAGCTATGAAACACAATTTTAAGAGGGTCACACGGCGTACAGAAACATATCCCAGCGCGGTGACAATCTTTGGCCACTAATTTCTTTAGAGTTCATGCTGTCTTTCCCTGGGGCACTGGTTAACAAGCCCCTCAGGGAGAGGCAGGGGCTGGGACAGGCGGTAGCTTGCCTGTTAGTAGACCGCCACCTGAATCCCATTAAGCAAGTACGAGCTGTCGCTCAAAAAATCTTTCAGGTTTTTACCTGCACTCTTGGTAAACAAATCTTTCAAGGGTGTGGCTATACTCTTGGTTAACAAATCCTTTTAGGGGTTCACCTATAGTCTTGGCAAAAAAAATCTTTTGTTTTAGAATGGGTTGTCGAATTGTTGAGATGTGTAGAAGTACTGGCCTCTGAGTCCCCTTTATGCCCACGTTTGTGGCTCATGAAATTTTGTGACGGAGGTGGCATGGGATTGGAATTATGATCATACGTTAATTTATCAGCAATTCTCATCAGCATTGTGGGCTATCGCCCACAATTTCAAAGAGGGTCACTGCCAGGCCCTGCCAACACTGCAGTGTGTGTCTCCTGTTCCTCCTCATCCAATACGCACTTATAAATAGAAATGAGGGTGGTGTGGCTATCAAGCGATCGTGTGGCATGAGGACAGCTGAACGCTGCTCTGGGAAAAATTTCAGTATGCTGTGGACTACCGAGTAGGCGAAGGGGTGCGCCTTACCCCATCTGGGATGGGGACAGCTGGACACTGCGTTGGGAAAAATTTCAGTACTCTGTGGATGCAAGCTCATGCCTGCATCCTGGGGGAAGGGGGGGGGGGGGATTGGACAGCAATGCCAGCATGTAACACAGAAGAAGAGGCACTGGTGTCACACGCAGGCGGCGATTGGCTTTTGTTCCACTTAGTGTGGTGCTTAGCTAAGATGTGTCTTGCTGATTACGGTCTGGCCCAACTAAATTGTTAGTGGGGTGACCACTAGGCTCTTGCCCACAATTGGCTTAATAGTGTGACCTGGGAGCCTCAGGTGCATCCATGCATGCTGCCCCTGCTGTTCCCTATCTATTTCTGTGGTCTTTCCATCACTTTCTGATGTTTTCTGGTGAATCACACACTCTCCCCTATGCTGAGCATGGGTCACCTTGAAAAATGCTCAAGTCTCCCATTGACTACAATCGGGTTTGTTACTCGAAACGAGCTCTCGAGCATTACAAAAAGTTCAGCTCGAGTAACGAGCACCCGAGCATTTGGGTGCTCGCTCATCTCTAAAAATGGTACATTTGATGACTTTTTTTGTTTTCAAAATGTTATCGATTTTTAATTAACAGTAAAATAATGAAATGTAATAAAGGCTCAATCTGTGCACAGTGACATCACATACAAGTATAGGTCGATATGTATTGAAAAATGAAAAACCAAACATAAAGACTGGTCTGATCATTAAGAGGAAAACCAAGCTAGGAAGGAGGGAAAGGGAGAGGTAGAGATGAACAGCTCAATCTTTTCCCTCAAATTTTTTCTTCTCCAATGGGAGAGTATTTGGTAGACTGCAGTTAGAGATAAATCACACTACACAGAGGAATAGAGACGGGTAAACAAGACATTCAGAACCAACTTGGCAAATACCCATAGTGAAAATAACAAAGGTAGAATTGGGGTATCAAAGAATGTCCTAGATAGTTACCAAATATGGTTAGATTTCATAGAATGGTAGAGTTGGAAGGGACCTCCAGGGTCATCGAGTCCAACCCCCTGCTCAGAGCAGGATCACTAAATTATCCCAAACAGATGTCTCTCCGGCCTCAGTTTTGAAGACTTTCATTGAATGACAACTCGCCACCTCCTGTGACCACTTGTTCCACTCATTGATCCCCTCTCACTGTCTAATATCTAATTTGTGTCTTCTCCCTTTCAGTTTCATCCCATTGCTTCTAGTCTTTCCTTGTGCAGATGAGAATAGGGCTGATCCCTCTGCAGTGTGACAACCCTTCAGATATTTGTAGACAGCTATTCAGTCTCCTCTCAGCCTTCTTTTTTGTAAGCAAAACATTCCCAGGTCATTTATTTAACTGTTCCTCATAGGACATGGTATGCGGACCTCTCACCCTTCTGGTAGCTCTTCTCTGAACTTCTTCCAGTTTGTTGATGTCTTTTTTTTTAAAATTAGGGTGTACAGAACTGGAACTAGTATTCCAGATACGGTCTGAGCAAGGAAGAGTAGAAGGGAACAATTACCTCAGATGATCTAAATTCATCCTGACCCCCACACATCACACACACATGGCTCTACTCCATCCATCCTGACCCCCACACATCACACACACATGGCTCTACTCCATCCATCCTGACCCCCACACATCACACACACAGCTCTACTCCATCCATCCTGACCCCCACACATCACACACACAGCTCTACTCCATCCATCCTGACCCCCACACATCACACACAGCTCTACTCCATCCATCCTGACCCCCACACATCACACACACAGCTCTACTCCATCCATCCTGATCCCCACACATCACACACACAGCTCTACTCCATCCATCCTGACCCCCACACATCACACACACAGCTCTACTCCATCCATCCTGACCCCCACACATCACACACACAGCTCTACTCCATCCATCCTGACCCCCACACATCACACACACAGCTCTACTCCATCCATCCTGACCCCCACACATCACACACAGCTCTACTCCATCCATCCTGACCCCCACACATCACACACAGCTCTACTCCATCCATCCTGACCCCCACACATCACACACAGCTCTATTCCATCCATCCTGACCCCCACACATCACACACACAGCTCTACTCCATCCATCCTGACCCCCACACATCACACACAGCTCTACTCCATCCATCCTGACCCCCACACATCACACACAGCTCTACTCCATCCATCCTGACCCCCACCCATCACACACAGCTCTACTCCATCCATCCTGACCCCCACCCATCACACACACAGCTCTACTCCATCCATCCTGACCCCCACCCATCACACACACAGCTCTACTCCATCCATCCTGACCCCCACCCATCACACACAGCTCTACTCCATCCATCCTGACCCCCACCCATCACACACACAGCTCTACTCCATCCATCCTGACCCCCACACATCACACACAGCTCTACTCCATCCATCCTGACCCCCACACATCACACACACAGCTCTACCCCATCCATCCTGACCCCCACACATCACACACACAGCTCTACTCCATCCATCCTGACCCCCACACATCACACACAGCTCTACTCCATCCATCCTGACCCCCACACATCACACACACAGCTCTACTACATCCATTCTGATTCCCACACATGACACACAGCTCTGCTATCTCCCCAGGACATATGATGACACCCCCATGTCATGTGATTTCTGACTCCTCCCACACAACTGATCACATGACAGTTACATCATCACAGGTCCTGAAAGCTCAGGGCTGCTGTCTGGATTTGCAGGTTGGTCTGTCCTGTCTTGGTATTATTAACCCTTCCCTCCCCGTGTGAGATAAGATGTCCTGGCTGTTATGTGACTGATAGTAGCTGCTCCCTTCCGTCTGGGATCAGTAGCCGTGCTGCAGCGCCCCTTGTGACTGGCAGGTACATTGCAGCAGACATGGCTGACCTGCAGTGTTCACCCTGCCCATACTGCCCTATTATCCGGTGGCACATGGCTGGATGTGAATTGCAGACTCCGTTCTTGACTCCAGATGGGCGATCCGCATCCGTATAAAGGATGGAACGTCCATCACACCAGTAGGACTAGACCTGCAGCCTGATCTGTACGATTCCCGTATCTGACATTGTGGATCGGGCGCAGATACCGCTGTTATCGCCTATGGACGGCCGGGAAACAAGGACTTATAATAATCTGTACTGCGGCTGTCCGACGGCGAGCGTCCACGGTCATCCCAACACTGTACAGCCCAGGGACCGACAGACACTACTGCCAGCTACATGCGGAATCCCACCCGTCTGTGTGCCGCTGGCTTTAGTCGCCGCCACTGTCGTAGACGTACAGTCGGGGGCAGAGGCGTAACTTCAAGCTCCCGGGCCCCAATGCAAACCTGTAACGGGGCCCCCAACTATAATGCTTTATCCATAGTACTGGGCTCCCTATATGGAGAAGAGCGGCCTTATGGGCCCCCTAAGGCTTCTGGGCCCGTGTGCAACTGCATCCCCTGCATCCCCTATAGTTACACCCGTGGTGCTGGTTCTGTCATACGGGGACATTAGATCCCTCCGACATGACTTATGTTCCACCCCCTGCTGGTGCTGCTTAGTTACTGCACTCATCCTCCACCTCCTACTACATGGATGGGCTGCCAGCAGTAACTGGGGGTCTTGTATAGAAAAGGGCGGACAGTCAGATTCAGCTGCTAGTAACCCCAGTGTCCATGCAAACAATGGCGCACAGACATTAGTCACCATTATACATGTACACAGCCTGGCTGCACACACATTGTACCTCACCACAACACACACAGCTCTGCTACATCCATCCTGACCCCCACACAGCACACACACAGCTCTACTGCATCCATCCTGACCCCACACATCACATACACAGCTCTACTCTATCCATCCTGACCCCCACACATCACACACAGCTCTACTCCATCCATCCTGACCCCCACACATCACACACACAGCTCTACTCCATCCATCCTGACCTCCACACATCACACACACAGCTCTACTCCATCCATCCTGACCCCCACACATCACACACACAGCTCTACTCCATCCATCCTGACCCCCACACATCACACACACAGCTCTACTCACTCCATCCATCCTGACCCCCACACATCACACACAGCTCTACTCCATCCATCCTGACCCCCACACATCACACACAGCTCTACTCCATCCATCCTGATCCCACACATCACATACAGCTCTACTCCATCCATCCTGACCCCCACACATCACACACAGCTCTACTCCATCCATCCTGACCCCCACACATCACACACACAGCTCTACTCCATCCATCCTGACCCCCACACATCACACACACAGCTCTACTCCATCCATCCTGACCCCCACACATCACACACACAGCTCTACTCCATCCATCCTGACCCCCACACATCACACACACACACAGCTCTACTCCATCCATCCTGACCCCCACACATCACACACACAGCTCTACTCCATCCATCCTGACCCCCACACATCACACACACAGCTCTACTCCATCCATCCTGACCTCCACACATCACACACACAGCTCTACTCTATCCATCCTGACCTCCACACATCACACACACAGCTCTACTCCATCCATCCTGACCCCCACACATCACACACACAGCTCTACTCCATCCATCCTGACCCCCACACATCACACACAGCTCTACTCCATCCATCCTGACCCCCACACATCACACACACAGCTCTACTCCATCCATCCTGACCCCCACACATCACACACACAGCTCTACTCCATCCATCCTGACCCCCACACATCACACACAGCTCTACTGCATCCATCCTGACCCCCACACATCACACACAGCTCTACTCCATCCATCCTGACCCCTACACATCACACACACAGCTCTACTCCATCCATCCTGACCCCCACACATCACACACACAGCTCTACTCCATCCATCCTGACCCCCAAACATCACACACACAGCTCTACTCCATCCATCCTGACCCCCACACATCACACACACAGCTCTACTCCATCCATCCTGACCCCCACACATCACACACACAGCTCTACTCCATCCATCCTGACCCCCACACATCACACACAGCTCTACTCCATCCATCCTGACCCCCACACATCACACACACAGCTCTACTCCATCCATCCTGACCCCACACATCACACACACAGCTCTACTCCATCCATCCTGACCCCCACACATCACACACAGCTCTACTCCATCCATCCTGACCCCCACACATCACACACACAGCTCTACTCCATCCATCCTGACCCCCACACATCACACACACAGCTCTACTCCATCCATCCTGACCCCCACACATCACACACACAGCTCTACTCCATCCATCCTGACCCCCACACATCACACACACAGCTCTACTCCATCCATCCTGACCCCCACACATCACACACACAGCTCTACTCCATCCATCCTGACCCCCACACATCACACACAGCTCTACTCCATCCATCCTGACCCCCACACATCACACACACAGCTCTACTCCATCCATCCTGACCCCCACACATCACACACACAGCTCTACTCCATCCATCCTGACCCCCACACATCACACACACAGCTCTACTCCATCCATCCTGACCCCCTCACATCACACACACAGCTCTACTCCATCCATCCTAACCCCCACACATCACACACAGCTCTACTCCATCCATCCTGACCCCCACACATCACACACACAGCTCTACTCCATCCATCCTGACCCCCACACATCACACACAGCTCTACTCCATCCATCCTGACCCCCACACATCACACACAGCTCTACTCCATCCATCCTGACCCCCACACATCACACACACAGCTCTACTCCATCCATCCTGACCCCCACACACATCACACACAGCTCTACTCCATCCATCCTGACCCCCACACATCACACACACAGCTCTACTCCATCCATCCTGATCCCCACACATCACACACAGCTCTACTCCATCCATCCTGACCCCCACACACATCACACACAGCTCTACTTCATCCATCCTGACCCCCACACATCACACACACACAGCTCTACTCCATCCATCCTGACCCCCACACATCACACACACAGCTCTACTCCATCCATCCTGACCCCCACACATCACACACACAGCTCTACTCCATCCATCCTGACCCCCCACACTTCACACACACAGCTCTACTCCATCCATCCTGACCCCCACACATCACACACACAGCTCTACTCCATCCATCCATCCTGACCCCCACACATCACACACACAGCTCTACTCCATCCATCCATCCTGACCCCCACACATCACACACACAGCTCTACTCCATCCATCCTGACACCACACATCACACACACAGCTCTACTCCATCCATCCTGACCCCCACACATCACACACACAGCTCTACTCCATCCATCCTGACCCCCACACATCACACACAGCTCTACTCCATCCATCCTGACCCCCACACATCACACACACAGCTCTACTCCATCCATCCTGACCCCCACACATCACACACACACAGCTCTACTCCATCCATCCAGACCCCCACACATCACATACACAGCTCTACTCCATCCATCCTGACCCCCACACATCACACACACACAGCTCTACTCCATCCATCCAGACCCCCACACATCACATACACAGCTCTACTCCATCCATCCTGACCCCCACACATCACACACAGCTCTACTCCATCCATCCTGATCCCACACATCACATACAGCTCTACTCCATCCATCCTGACCCCCACACATCACACACAGCTCTACTCCATCCATCCTGACCCCCACACATCACACAGCTCTACTCCGTCCATCCTGACCCCCACACATCACACACAGCTCTACTCCATCCATCCTGACCCCCACACATCACACACAGCTCTACTCCATCCATCCTGACCCCCACACATCACACACACAGCTCTACTCCATCCATCCTGACCCCCACACATCACACACACACAGCTCTACTCCATCCATCCAGACCCCCACACATCACATACACAGCTCTACTCCATCCATCCTGACCCCCACACATCACACACACAGCTCTACTCCATCCATCCTGACCCCCACACATCACACACAGCTCTACTCCATCCATCCTGACCCCCACACATCACACACACAGCTCTACTCCATCCATCCTGACCCCCACACATCACACACACAGCTCTACTCCATCCATCCTGACCCCCACACATCACACACACACACAGCTCTACTCCATCCATCCTGACCCCACACAGCACACACACAGCTCTACTGCATCCATCCTGACCCCCACACATCACACACACAGCTCTACTCCATCCATCCTGACCCCCACACATCACACACACAGCTCTACTCCATCCATCCTGACCCCCACACATCACACACACACACACACAGCTCTACTCCATCCATCCTGACCCCCACACATCACACACACAGCTCTACTCCATCCATCCTGACCCCACACATCACATACACAGCTCTACTCTATCCATCCTGACCCCCACACATCACACACACAGCTCTACTCCATCCATCCTGACCCCCACACATCACACACACACACAGCTCTACTCCATCCATCCTGACCCCCACACATCACACACACAGCTCTACTCCATCCATCCTGACCCCCACACATCACACACACAGCTCTACTCCATCCATCCTGACCTCCACACATCACACACACAGCTCTACTCTATCCATCCTGACCTCCACACATCACACACACAGCTCTACTCCATCCATCCTGACCCCCACACATCACACACACAGCTCTACTCCATCCATCCTGACCCCCACACATCACACACAGCTCTACTCCATCCATCCTGACCCCCACACATCACACACACAGCTCTACTCCATCCATCCTGACCCCCACACATCACACACACAGCTCTACTCCATCCATCCTGACCCCTACACATCACACACACAGCTCTACTCCATCCATCCTGACCCCCACACATCACACACACAGCTCTACTCCATCCATCCTGACCCCCACACATCACACACAGCTCTACTGCATCCATCCTGACCCCCACACATCACACACAGCTCTACTCCATCCATCCTGACCCCTACACATCACACACACAGCTCTACTCCATCCATCCTGACCCCCACACATCACACACACAGCTCTACTCCATCCATCCTGACCCCCAAACATCACACACACAGCTCTACTCCATCCATCCTGACCCCCACACATCACACACACAGCTCTACTCCATCCATCCTGACCCCCACACATCACACACACAGCTCTACTCCATCCATCCTGACCCCCACACATCACACACAGCTCTACTCCATCCATCCTGACCCCCACACATCACACACACAGCTCTACTCCATCCATCCTGACCCCACACATCACACACACAGCTCTACTCCATCCATCCTGACCCCCACACATCACACACAGCTCTACTCCATCCATCCTGACCCCCACACATCACACACACAGCTCTACTCCATCCATCCTGACCCCCACACATCACACACACAGCTCTACTCCATCCATCCTGACCCCCACACATCACACACACAGCTCTACTCCATCCATCCTGACCCCCACACATCACACACACAGCTCTACTCCATCCATCCTGACCCCCACACATCACACACACAGCTCTACTCCATCCATCCTGACCCCCACACATCACACACAGCTCTACTCCATCCATCCTGACCCCCACACATCACACACACAGCTCTACTCCATCCATCCTGACCCCCACACATCACACACACAGCTCTACTCCATCCATCCTGACCCCCACACATCACACACACAGCTCTACTCCATCCATCCTGACCCCCTCACATCACACACACAGCTCTACTCCATCCATCCTAACCCCCACACATCACACACAGCTCTACTCCATCCATCCTGACCCCCACACATCACACACACAGCTCTACTCCATCCATCCTGACCCCCACACATCACACACAGCTCTACTCCATCCATCCTGACCCCCACACATCACACACAGCTCTACTCCATCCATCCTGACCCCCACACATCACACACACAGCTCTACTCCATCCATCCTGACCCCCACACACATCACACACAGCTCTACTCCATCCATCCTGACCCCCACACATCACACACACAGCTCTACTCCATCCATCCTGATCCCCACACATCACACACAGCTCTACTCCATCCATCCTGACCCCCACACACATCACACACAGCTCTACTTCATCCATCCTGACCCCCACACATCACACACACACAGCTCTACTCCATCCATCCTGACCCCCACACATCACACACACAGCTCTACTCCATCCATCCTGACCCCCACACATCACACACACAGCTCTACTCCATCCATCCTGACCCCCCACACTTCACACACACAGCTCTACTCCATCCATCCTGACCCCCACACATCACACACACAGCTCTACTCCATCCATCCATCCTGACCCCCACACATCACACACACAGCTCTACTCCATCCATCCATCCTGACCCCCACACATCACACACACAGCTCTACTCCATCCATCCTGACACCACACATCACACACACAGCTCTACTCCATCCATCCTGACCCCCACACATCACACACACAGCTCTACTCCATCCATCCTGACCCCTACACATCACACACACAGCTCTACTCCATCCATCCTGACCCCCACACATCACACACACAGCTCTACTCCATCCATCCTGACCCCTACACATCACACACACAGCTCTACTCCATCCATCCTGACCCCCACACATCACACACACAGCTCTACTCCATCCATCCTGACCCCCACACATCACACACACAGCTCTACTCCATCCATCCTGACCCCCACACATCACACACACAGCTCTACTCCATCCATCCTGACCCCCACACATCACACACACAGCTCTACTCCATCCATCCTGACCCCCACACATCACACACAGCTCTACTCCATCCATCCTGACCCCCACACATCACACACAGCTCTACTCCATCCATCCTGACCCCCACACATCACACACAGCTCTACTCCATCCATCCTGACCCCCACACATCACACACACAGCTCTACTCCATCCATCCTGACCCCCACACACATCACACACAGCTCTACTCCATCCATCCTGACCCCCACACATCACACACACAGCTCTACTCCATCCATCCTGACCCCCACACATCACACACACAGCTCTACTCCATCCATCCATCCTGACCCCCACACATCACACACACAGCTCTACTCCATCCATCCTGACACCACACATCACACACACAGCTCTACTCCATCCATCCTGACCCCCACACATCACACACACAGCTCTACTCCATCCATCCTGACCCCTACACATCACACACACAGCTCTACTCTATCCATCCTGACCCCCACACATCACACACACAGCTCTACTCCATCCATCCTGACCCCTACACATCACACACACAGCTCTACTCCATCCATCCTGACCCCCACACATCACACACACAGCTCTACTCCATCCATCCTGACCCCCACACATCACACACACAGCTCTACTCCATCCATCCTGACCCCCACACATCACACACACAGCTCTACTCCATCCATCTTGACCCCCACACATCACACACACAGCTCTACTCCATCCATCCTGACCCCCACACATCACACACAGCTCTACTCCATCCATCCTGACCCCCACACATCACACACAGCTCTACTCCATCCATCCTGACCCCCACACATCACACACAGCTCTACTCCATCCATCCTGACCCCCACACATCACACACACAGCTCTACTCCATCCATCCTGACCCCCACACATCACACACACAGCTCTACTCCATCCATCCTGACCCCCACACATCACACACAGCTCTACTCCATCCATCCTGACCCCCACACATCACACACAGCTCTACTCCATCCATCCTGACCCCACACATCACACACAGCTCTACTCCATCCATCCTGACCCCCACACATCACACACAGCTCTACTCCATCCATCCTGACCCCCACACATCACACACACAGCTCTACTCCATCCATCCTGATCCCCACACATCACACACACAGCTCTACTCCATCCATCCTGACCCCCACACATCACACACACAGCTCTACTCCATCCATCCAGACCCCCACACACATCACACACACAGCTCTACTCCATCCATCCTGACCCCCACACATCACACACAGCTCTACTCCATCCATCCTGACCCATACACCTCACACACACAGCTCTACTCCATCCATCCTGACCCCCACACATCACACACACAGCTCTACTCCATCCATCCTGACCCCCACACATCACACACACAGCTCTACTCCATCCATCCTGCCCCCCACACATCACACAAACAGCTCTACTCCATCCATCCTGACCCCCACACATCACACACACAGCTCTACTCCATCCATCCTGATCCCCACACATCACACACACAGCTCTACTCCATCCATCCTGACCCGCACACATCACACACACAGCTCTACTCCATCCATCCTGACCCGCACACATCACACACACAGCTCTACTCCATCCATCCTGACCCGCACACATCACACACACAGCTCTGCTACATCCATCCTGACCCCCACACATCACACACACAGCTCTACTCCATCCATCCTGATCCCCACACAGCACACACACAGCTCTACTGCATCCATCCTGACCCCACACATCACACACACAGCTCTACTCCATCCATCCTGACCCCCCACACATCACACACACAGCTCTACTCCATCCATCCTGACCCCCACACATCACACACACAGCTCTACTCCATCCATCCTGACCTCCACACATCACACACACAGCTCTACTCCATCCATCCTGACCCCCACACATCACACACAGCTCTACTCCATCCATCCTGACCCCCCACACATCACACACACAGCTCTACTCCATCCATCCTGACCCCCACACATCACACACACAGCTCTACTCCATCCATCCTGACCCCCCACACATCACACACACAGCTCTACTCCATCCATCCTGACCCCCACACATCACACACACAGCTCTACTCCATCCATCCTGACCCCCCACACATCACACACACAGCTCTACTCCATCCATCCTGACCCCCACACATCACACACACAGCTCTACTCCATCCATCCTGACCCCCACGCATCACACACACAGCTCTGCTCCATCCAATCTGATCCCCACACATCACACACACAGCTCTACTCCATCCATCCTGACCCCCACACATCACACACACACAGCTCTACTCCATCCATCTTGACCCCCACACATCACACACACAGCTCTACTGCATCCATCCTGACCCCCACACACATCACACACACAGCTCTACTGCATCCATCCTGACCCCCACACATCACACACACACAGCTCTACTGCATCCATCCTGACCCCCACACATCACACACACAGCTCTACTCCATCCATCCTGACCCCCACACACATCACACACACAGCTCTACTCCATCCATCCTGACCCCCACACATCACACACACAGCTCTACTCCATCCATCCTGACCCCCCACACATCACACACAGCTCTACTCCATCCATCCTGACCCCCACACATCACACACACAGCTCTACTCCATCCATCCTGACCCTCACACATCACACACACAGCTCTGCTACATCCATCCTGACCCCACACATCACACACGCAGCTCTACTCCATCCATCCTGACCCCCACACATCACACACACAGCTCTACTCCATCCATCCTGACCCCACACATAACACACACAGCTCTGCTCCATCCATCCTGATCCCACACATCACACACAGCTCTACTCCATCCATCCTGACCCCCACACATCACACACACAGCTCTACTCCATCCATCCTGACCCACACATCACACACACAGCTCTACTCCATCCATCCTGACCCCCACACATCACACACACAGCTCTACTCCATCCATCCTGACCCCCCACACATCACACACACAGCTCTACTCCATCCATCCTGACCCCCACACATCACACACAGCTCTACTCCATCCATCCTGACCCCCACACATCACACACACAGCTCTACTCCATCCATCCTGACCCCCACACATCACACACACAGCTCTACTCCATTCATCCTGACCCCCACACATCACACACACAGCTCTACTCCATCCATCCTGACCCCCACACATCACACACACAGCTCTACTCCATCCATCCTGACCCCCACACATCACACACAGCTCTACACCATCCATCCTGACCCCCACACATCACACACACAGCTCTACTCCATCCATCCTGACCCCCACACATCACACACACACAGCTCTACTCCATCCATCCTGACCCCCACACATCACACACACACAGCTCTACTCCATCCATCCTGACCTCCACACATCACACACACAGCTCTACTCCATCCATCCTGACCCCACACATCACACACACAGCTCTACTCCATCCATCCTGACCCCCACACATCACACACAGCTCTACTCCATCCATCCTGACCCCCACACATCACACACACAGCTCTACTCCATCCATCCTGACCCCCACACATCACACACACAGCTCTACTCCATCCATCCTGACCACCACACATCACACACACACAGCTCTACTCCATCCATCCTGACCACCACACATCACACACACACAGCTCTACTCCATCCATCCTGACCCCCACACATCACACACACACAGCTCTACTCCATCCATCCTGACCCCCACACATCACACACACACAGCTCTACTCCATCCATCCTGACCCCCACACATCACACACAGCTCTACTCCATCCATCCTGACCCCCACACATCACACATACAGCTGTACTCCATCCAACCTGACCCCCACACATCACACACAGCTCTACTCCATCCATCCTGACCCCCACACATCACACACAGCTCTACTCCATCCATCCTGACCCCTACACATCACACACACACAGCTCTACTCCATCCATCCTGACACCCACACATCACACACACAGCTCTACTACATCCATCCTGACACCCACACATCACACACACAGCTCTACTACATCCATCCTGACACCCACACATCACACACACAGCTCTACTCCATCCATCCTGACCCCCACACATCACACACAGCTCTACTCCATCCATCCTGACCCCCACACATCACACACACACAGCTCTACTCCATCCATCCTGACACCCACGCATCACACACACAGCTCTACTCCATCCATCCTGACCCCCACACATCACACACACAGCTCTACTCCATCCATCCTGACCCCCACGCATCACACACACAGCTCTGCTCCATCCAATCTGATCCCCACACATCACACACACAGCTCTACTCCATCCATCCTGATCCCCACACATCACACACACAGCCCTACTCCATCCATCCTGACCCCCACACATCACACACAGCTCTACTCCATCCATCCTGACCCCCACACATCACACACACAGCTCTACTCCATCCATCCTGACCCCCACACATCACACACACACAGCTCTACTCCATCCATCCTGATCCCCACACATCACACACACAGCTCTACTCCATCCATCCTGACCGCCACACATCACACACACAGCTCTACTCCATCCATCCTGACCCCCACACATCACACACACAGCTCTACTCCATCCATCCTGACCGCCACACATCACACACACAGCTCTACTCCATCCATCCTGACCGCCACATATCACACACACAGCTCTACTCCATCCATCCTGACCCCCACACATCACACACAGCTCTACTCCATCCATCATGACCCCCACACATCACACACAGCTCTACTCCATCCATCCTGACCCCCCCACACATCACACACACAGCTCTACTCCATCCATCCTGACCCCCACACATCACACACACAGCTCTACTCCATCCATCCTGACCCCCCCACACATCACACACACACAGCTCTAGTCCATCCATCCTGACCCCCACACATCACACACAGCTCTACTCCATCCATCCTGACCCCCACACATCACACACAGCTCTACTCCATCCATCCTGACCCCCACACATCACACACAGCTCTACTCCATCCATCCTGACCCCCACACATCACACACAGCTCTACTCCATCCATCCTGACCCCCACACATCACACACAGCTCTAGTCCATCCATCCTGACCCCAAACATCACACACAGCTCTACTACATCCATCCTGACCCCCACACATCACACACAGCTCTACTCCATCCATCCTGACCCCCACACATCACACACAGCTCTACTCCATCCATCCTGACCCCACACATCACACACACAGCTCTACTCCATCCATCCTGACCCCCACACATCACACACAGCTCTACTCCATCCATCCTGATCCCCACACATCACACACACAGCTCTACTCCATCCATCCTGACCCCCACACATCACACACAGCTTTACTGCATCCATCCTGAACCCCACACATCACATACAGCTTTACTACATCCATCCTGACCCCCACACATCACACACACAGCTCTACTCCATCCATCCTGACCCCCACACATCACACACAGCTTTACTGCATCCATCCTGACCCCCACACATCACATACAGCTTTACTACATCTATCCTGACCCCCACACATCACACACACAGCTCTACACCATCCATCCTGACCCCTACACATCACACACACAGCTCTACTCCATCCATCCTGACCCCCACACATCACACACAGCTCTACTCCATCCATCCTGATCCCCACACATCACACACACAGCTCTACTCCATCCATCCTGACCCCCACACATCACACACAGCTTTACTGCATCCATCCTGACCCCCACACATCACATACAGCTTTACTACATCCATCCTGACCCCCACACATCACACACACAGCTCTACTCCATCCATCCTGACCCCCACACATCACACACACAGCTCTACTACATCCATCCTGACCCCCACACATCACACACACAGCTCTACTCCATCCATCCTGACCCCCACACATCACACACACAGCTCTACTCCATCCATCCTGACCCCCACACATCACACACACAGCTCTACTCCATCCATCCTGACCCCCACACATCACACACAGCTCTACTCCATCCATCCTGACCCCCACACATCACACACACAGCTCTACTCCATCCATCCTGACCCCCACACATCACACACACAGCTCTACTCCATCCATCCTGACCCCCACACATCACACACAGCTTTACTGCATCCATCCTGACCCCCACACATCACATACAGCTTTACTGCATCCATCCTGACCCCCACACATCACACACAGCTCTACTCCATCCATCCTGACCCCCACACATCACACACAGCTCTACTCCATCCATCCTGACCCCCACACATCACACACACAGCTCTACTCCATCCATCCTGACCCCCACACATCACACACACAGCTCTACTCCATCCATCCTGATCCCTCACACATCACACACACAGCTCTACTCCATCCATCCTGACCCCCCCACACATCACACACACAGCTCTACTCCATCCATCCTGACCCCCACACATTACACACACACAGCTCTACTCCATCCATCCTGACCCCCACACACATCAAACACACAGCTCTACTCCATCCATCCTGACCCCCACACATCACACACACACAGCTCTACTCCATCCATCCTGACCCCCACACATCACACACACAGCTCTACTCCATCCATCCTGACCCCCACACATCACACACACAGCTCTACTCCATCCATCCTGACCCCCACACATCACACACAGCTCTACTCCATCCATCCTGACCCCCACACATCACACACACAGCTCTACTCCATCCATCCTGATCCCTCACACATCACACACACAGCTCTACTCCATCCATCCTGACCCCCCCACACATCACACACACAGCTCTACTCCATCCATCCTGACCCCCACACATCACACACAGCTCTACTCCATACATCCTGACCCCCACACATCACACACACAGCTCTACTCCATCCATCCTGACCCCCACACATCACACACCCAGCTCTACTCCATCCATCCTGACCCCCACACATCACACACACAGCTCTACTCCGTCCATCCTGACCCCCACACATCACACACAGCTCTACTCCATCCATCCTGACCCCCACACATCACACACACGGCTCTACTCCGTCCATCCTGACCCCCACACACATCACACACACAGCTCTACTCCATCCATCCTGACCCCCACACACATCACACACACAGCTCTACTCCATCCATCCTAACCCCCATATATCACACACACAGCTCTACTGCATCCATCCTGACCCCCACACATCACACACACAGCTCTACTCCATCCATCCTGACCCCCACACATCACACACACAGCTCTACTCCATCCATCCTGGCCCCCACACATCACACACACAGCTCTACTCCATCCATCCTGACCCCCACACATCACACACACAGCTCTACTCCATCCATCCTGACCCCCACACATCACACACACAGCTCCACTCCATCCATCCTGACCCCCACACATCATATACACAGCTCTACTCCATCCATCCTGACCCCCACACATCACACACACAGCTCTACTCCATCCATCCTGATCCCTCACACATCACACACACAGCTCTACTCCATCCATCCTGACCCCCCCACACATCACACACACAGCTCTACTCCATCCATCCTGACCCCCACACATCACACACAGCTCTACTCCATACATCCTGACCCCCACACATCACACACACAGCTCTACTCCATCCATCCTGACCCCCACACATCACACACCCAGCTCTACTCCATCCATCCTGACCCCCACACATCACACACACAGCTCTACTCCGTCCATCCTGACCCCCACACATCACACACAGCTCTACTCCATCCATCCTGACCCCCACACATCACACACACGGCTCTACTCCGTCCATCCTGACCCCCACACACATCACACACACAGCTCTACTCCATCCATCCTGACCCCCACACACATCACACACACAGCTCTACTCCATCCATCCTAACCCCCATATATCACACACACAGCTCTACTGCATCCATCCTGACCCCCACACATCACACACACAGCTCTACTCCATCCATCCTGACCCCCACACATCACACACACAGCTCTACTCCATCCATCCTGGCCCCCACACATCACACACACAGCTCTACTCCATCCATCCTGACCCCCACACATCACACACACAGCTCTACTCCATCCATCCTGACCCCCACACATCACACACACAGCTCCACTCCATCCATCCTGACCCCCACACATCATATACACAGCTCTACTCCATCCATCTTGACCCCCACACATCACACACACAGCTCTACTCCATCCATCCTGACCCCCACACATCACCCACACAGCTCTACTCCATCCATCCTGACCCCCACACATCACACACAGCTCTACTCCATCCATCCTGACCCCCACACATCACACACACAGCTCTACTCCATCCATCTTGACCCCCACACATCACACACACAGCTCTACTCCATCCATCCTGACCCCCACACATCACACACACAGCTCTACTCCATCCATCCTGACCCCACACATGACACACACAGCTCTACTCCATCCATCCTGACCCCCACACATCACACACAGCTCTGCTCCATCCATCCTGACCCCCACACATCACACACAGCTCTACTCCATCCATCCTGACACCCACACATCACACACACAGCTCTACTCCATCCATCCTGACCCCCACACATCCCACACACAGCTCTACTCCATCCATCCTGACCCCCACACATCACACACACAGCTCTACTCCATCCATCCTGACCCCCACACATCACACACACAGCTCTACTCCATCCATCCTGACCCCCACACATCACACACACAGCTCTACTCCATCCATCCTGAACCCCACACATCACACACACAGCTCTACTCCATCCATCCTGACCCCCCACACATCACACACAGCTCTACTCCATCCATTCTGACCCCCCACACATCACACACAGCTCTACTCCATCCATCCTGACCCCCACACATCACACACAGCTCTACTCCATCCATCTTGACCCCCACACATCACACACACAGCTCTACTCCATCCATCCTGACCCCCACACATCACACACACAGCTCTACTCCATCCATCCTGACCCCCCACACATCACACACAGCTCTACTCCATCCATCCTGACCCCCACACATCACACACACAGCTCTACTCCATCCATCCTGACCCCCACACACATCACACACACAGCTCTACTCCATCCATCCTGACACCCACACATCACACACAGCTCTACTCCATCCATCCTGACCCCCACACATCACACACACAGCTCTACTCCATCCATCCTGACCCCCACGCATCACACACACAGCTCTGCTCCATCCAATCTGATCCCCACACATCACACACACAGCTCTACTCCATCCATCCTGACCCCCACACATCACACACACACAGCTCTACTCCATCCATCTTGACCCCCACACATCACACACACAGCTCTACTGCATCCATCCTGACCCCCACACACATCACACACACAGCTCTACTGCATCCATCCTGACCCCCACACATCACACACACACAGCTCTACTGCATCCATCCTGACCCCCACACATCACACACACAGCTCTACTCCATCCATCCTGACCCCCACACACATCACACACACAGCTCTACTCCATCCATCCTGACCCCCACACATCACACACACAGCTCTACTCCATCCATCCTGACCCCCCACACATCACACACAGCTCTACTCCATCCATCCTGACCCCCACACATCACACACACAGCTCTACTCCATCCATCCTGACCCCCACACATCACACACACAGCTCTACTCCATCCATCCTGACCCTCACACATCACACACACAGCTCTGCTCCATCCATCCTGACCCCACACATCACACACGCAGCTCTACTCCATCCATCCTGACCCCCACACATCACACACACAGCTCTACTCCATCCATCCTGACCCCACACATCACACACACAGCTCTGCTCCATCCATCCTGATCCCACACATCACACACAGCTCTACTCCATCCATCCTGACCCCCACACATCACACACACAGCTCTACTCCATTCATCCTGACCCCCACACATCACACACACAGCTCTACTCCATCCATCCTGACCCCCACACATCACACACACAGCTCTACTCCATCCATCCTGACCCCCACACATCACACACACACAGCTCTACTCCATCCATCCTGACTCCACACATCACACACACAGCTCTACTCCATCCATCCTGACCCCCACACATCACACACACACAGCTCTACTCCATCCATCCTGACCACCACACATCACACACACACAGCTCTACTCCATCCATCCTGACCCCCACACATCACACACACACAGCTCTACTCCATCCATCCTGACCCCCACACATCACACACAGCTCTACTCCATCCATCCTGACCCCCACACATCACACACAGCTCTACTCCATCCATCCTGACCCCCACACATCACACATACAGCTGTACTCCATCCAACCTGACCCCCACACATCACACACAGCTCTACTCCATCCATCCTGACCCCCACACATCACACACAGCTCTACTCCATCCATCCTGACCCCTACACATCACACACACACAGCTCTACTCCATCCATCCTGACACCCACACATCACACACACAGCTCTACTCCATCCATCCTGACACCCACACATCACACACACAGCTCTACTCCATCCATCCTGACCCCCACACATCACACACAGCTCTACTCCATCCATCCTGACCCCCACACATCACACACACACAGCTCTACTCCATCCATCCTGACACCCACACATCACACACACAGCTCTACTCCATCCATCCTGACACCCACACATCACACACACAGCTCTACTCCATCCATCCTGACCCCCACGCATCACACACACAGCTCTGCTCCATCCAATCTGATCCCCACACATCACACACACAGCTCTACTCCATCCATCCTGATCCCCACACATCACACACACAGCCCTACTCCATCCATCCTGACCCCCACACATCACACACACAGCTCTACTCCATCCATCCTGACCCCCACACATCACACACACAGCTCTACTCCATCCATCCTGACCCCCACACATCACACACAGCTCTACTTCATCCATCCTGACCCCCACACATCACACACACACAGCTCTACTCCATCCATCCTGATCCCCACACATCACACACACAGCTCTACTCCATCCATCCTGACCGCCACACATCACACACACAGCTCTACTCCATCCATCCTGACCCCCACACATCACACACACAGCTCTACTCCATCCATCCTGACCCCCACACATCACACACAGCTCTACTCCATCCATCCTGACCGCCACACATCACACACACAGCTCTACTCCATCCATCCTGACCGCCACATATCACACACACAGCTCTACTCCATCCATCCTGACCCCCACACATCACACACAGCTCTACTCCATCCATCCTGACCCCCACACATCACACACAGCTCTACTCCATCCATCCTGACCCCCACACATCACACACAGCTCTACTCCATCCATCCTGACCCCCCCACACATCACACACACAGCTCTACTCCATCCATCCTGACCCCCACACATCACACACACAGCTCTACTCCATCCATCCTGACCCCCCCACACATCACACACACACAGCTCTAGTCCATCCATCCTGACCCCCACACATCACACACAGCTCTACTCCATCCATCCTGACCCCCACACATCACACACAGCTCTACTCCATCCATCCTGACCCCCATACATCACACACAGCTCTACTCCATCCATCCTGACCCCCACACATCACACACAGCTCTACTCCATCCATCCTGACCCCCACACATCACACACAGCTCTAGTCCATCCATCCTGACCCCAAACATCACACACAGCTCTACTCCATCCATCCTGACCCCCACACATCACACACACACAGCTCTACTCCATCCATCTTGACCCCCACACATCACACACACAGCTCTACTGCATCCATCCTGACCCCCACACACATCACACACACAGCTCTACTGCATCCATCCTGACCCCCACACATCACACACACACAGCTCTACTGCATCCATCCTGACCCCCACACATCACACACACAGCTCTACTCCATCCATCCTGACCCCCACACACATCACACACACAGCTCTACTCCATCCATCCTGACCCCCACACATCACACACACAGCTCTACTCCATCCATCCTGACCCCCCACACATCACACACAGCTCTACTCCATCCATCCTGACCCCCACACATCACACACACAGCTCTACTCCATCCATCCTGACCCTCACACATCACACACACAGCTCTGCTCCATCCATCCTGACCCCACACATCACACACGCAGCTCTACTCCATCCATCCTGACCCCCACACATCACACACACAGCTCTACTCCATCCATCCTGACCCCACACATCACACACACAGCTCTGCTCCATCCATCCTGATCCCACACATCACACACAGCTCTACTCCATCCATCCTGACCCCCACACATCACACACACAGCTCTACTCCATTCATCCTGACCCCCACACATCACACACACAGCTCTACTCCATCCATCCTGACCCCCACACATCACACACACAGCTCTACTCCATCCATCCTGACCCCCACACATCACACACACACAGCTCTACTCCATCCATCCTGACTCCACACATCACACACACAGCTCTACTCCATCCATCCTGACCCCCACACATCACACACACACAGCTCTACTCCATCCATCCTGACCACCACACATCACACACACACAGCTCTACTCCATCCATCCTGACCCCCACACATCACACACACACAGCTCTACTCCATCCATCCTGACCCCCACACATCACACACAGCTCTACTCCATCCATCCTGACCCCCACACATCACACACAGCTCTACTCCATCCATCCTGACCCCCACACATCACACATACAGCTGTACTCCATCCAACCTGACCCCCACACATCACACACAGCTCTACTCCATCCATCCTGACCCCCACACATCACACACAGCTCTACTCCATCCATCCTGACCCCTACACATCACACACACACAGCTCTACTCCATCCATCCTGACACCCACACATCACACACACAGCTCTACTCCATCCATCCTGACACCCACACATCACACACACAGCTCTACTCCATCCATCCTGACCCCCACACATCACACACAGCTCTACTCCATCCATCCTGACCCCCACACATCACACACACACAGCTCTACTCCATCCATCCTGACACCCACACATCACACACACAGCTCTACTCCATCCATCCTGACCCCCACACATCACACACACAGCTCTACTCCATCCATCCTGACACCCACACATCACACACACAGCTCTACTCCATCCATCCTGACCCCCACGCATCACACACACAGCTCTGCTCCATCCAATCTGATCCCCACACATCACACACACAGCTCTACTCCATCCATCCTGACCTCCACACATCACACACACAGCTGTACTCCATCCATCCTGTCCCCCACACATCACACACACAGCTCTACTCCATCAATCCTGATCCCCACACATCACACACACAGCCCTACTCCATCCATCCTGACCCCCACACATCACACACAGCTCTACTCCATCCATCCTGACCCCCACACATCACACACACAGCTCTACTCCATCCATCCTGACCCCCACACATCACACACACACAGCTCTACTCCATCCATCCTGATCCCCACACATCACACACACAGCTCTACTCCATCCATCCTGACCGCCACACATCACACACACAGCTCTACTCCATCCATCCTGACCCCCACACATCACACACACAGCTCTACTCCATCCATCCTGACCCCCACACATCACACACAGCTCTACTCCATCCATCCTGACCGCCACACATCACACACACAGCTCTACTCCATCCATCCTGACCGCCACATATCACACACACAGCTCTACTCCATCCATCCTGACCCCCACACATCACACACAGCTCTACTCCATCCATCCTGACCCCCACACATCACACACAGCTCTACTCCATCCATCCTGACCCCCACACATCACACACAGCTCTACTCCATCCATCCTGACCCCCCCACACATCACACACACAGCTCTACTCCATCCATCCTGACCCCCACACATCACACACACAGCTCTACTCCATCCATCCTGACCCCCCCACACATCACACACACACAGCTCTAGTCCATCCATCCTGACCCCCACACATCACACACACAGCTCTACTCCATCCATCCTGACCCCCACACATCACACACACAGCTCTACTCCATCCATCCTGACCCCCACACATCACACACAGCTCTACTCCATCCATCCTGACCGCCACACATCACACACACAGCTCTACTCCATCCATCCTGACCGCCACATATCACACACACAGCTCTACTCCATCCATCCTGACCCCCACACATCACACACAGCTCTACTCCATCCATCCTGACCCCCACACATCACACACAGCTCTACTCCATCCATCCTGACCCCCACACATCACACACAGCTCTACTCCATCCATCCTGACCCCCCCACACATCACACACACAGCTCTACTCCATCCATCCTGACCCCCACACATCACACACACAGCTCTACTCCATCCATCCTGACCCCCCCACACATCACACACACAGCTCTACTCCATCCATCCTGACCCCCCCACACATCACACACACACAGCTCTACTCCATCCATCCTGACCCCCATACATCACACACAGCTCTACTCCATCCATCCTGACCCCCACACATCACACACAGCTCTACTCCATCCATCCTGACCCCCACACATCACACACAGCTCTAGTCCATCCATCCTGACCCCAAACATCACACACAGCTCTACTACATCCATCCTGACCCCCACACATCACACACAGCTCTACTCCATCCATCCTGACCCCCACACATCACACACACAGCTCTACTCCATCCATCCTGACCCCCACACATCACACACAGCTTTACTGCATCCATCCTGACCCCCACACATCACATACAGCTTTACTACATCCATCCTGACCCCCACACATCACACACACAGCTCTACTCCATCCATCCTGACCCCCACACATCACACACACAGCTCTACTACATCCATCCTGACCCCCACACATCACACACACAGCTCTACTCCATCCATCCTGACCCCCACACATCACACACACAGCTCTACTCCATCCATCCTGACCCCCACACATCACACACACAGCTCTACTCCATCCATCCTGACCCCCACACATCACACACAGCTCTACTCCATCCATCCTGACCCCCACACATCACACACACAGCTCTACTCCATCCATCCTGACCCCCACACATCACACACACAGCTCTACTCCATCCATCCTGACCCCCACACATCACACACAGCTTTACTGCATCCATCCTGACCCCCACACATCACATACAGCTTTACTGCATCCATCCTGACCCCCACACATCACACACACAGCTCTACTCCATCCATCCTGACCCCAACACATCACACACACAGCTCTACTCCATCCATCCTGACCCCACACATCACACACACAGCTCTACTCCATCCATCCTGACCCCCACACATCACACACAGCTCTACTCCATCCATCCTGACCCCCACACATCACACCCAGCTCTACTACATCCATCCTGACCCCCACACATCACACACACAGCTCTACTCCATCCATCCTGACCCCCACACATCACACACACAGCTCTACTCCATCCATCCTGATCCCTCACACATCACACACACAGCTCTACTCCATCCATCCTGACCCCCCCACACATCACACACACAGCTCTACTCCATCCATCCTGACCCCCACACATCACACACACACAGCTCTACTCCATCCATCCTGACCCCCACACACATCAAACACACAGCTCTACTCCATCCATCCTGACCCCCACACATCACACACACACAGCTCTACTCCATCCATCCTGACCCCCCACACATCACACACAGCTCTACTCCATCCATCCTGACCCCCACACATCACACACACAGCTCTACTCCATCCATCCTGACCCCCACACATCACACACACAGCTCTACTCCATCCATCCTGACCCCCACACATCACACACACAGCTCTACTCCATCCATCCTGATCCCTCACACATCACACACACAGCTCTACTCCATCCATCCTGACCCCCCCACACATCACACACACAGCTCTACTCCATCCATCCTGACCCCCCCACACATCACACACACAGCTCTACTCCATCCATCCTGACCCCCACACATCACACACACAGCTCTACTCCATCCATCCTGATCCCACACATCACACACACAGCTCTACTCCATCCATCCTGACCCCCCACACATCACACACAGCTCTACTACATCCATCCTGACCCCCACACATCACACACACAGCTCTACTCCATCCATCCTGACCCCCACACATCACTCCCACAGCTCTGCTACATCCACACACATTCGTTGCTGACATGGTAAACACTGATTTTAGTAGCACTAAATTCCCCCCTACCAGTGTAATACAAGACCTCCAGCTGCTCCCATCTGGGTGTCTCCTTGAAGAGTAATGACACTCCTCCTGACTAGAGATGAGCGAACGTACTCGGTAAGGGCGATTTCGCAATCGAGCACCGCGATTTTCGAGTACTTCACTACTCGGGTGAAAAGTAGTCAGGTGCGCTGTGGGTGAGCGGGGGTGGCGGCGGGGAGTGGGGGGGGGAGAGGGAGAGAGAGAGGGCTCCCCCCTGTTCCCCGCTGCTACACCCCACTCCCCTCTGCAACCCCCCGCCCCACAGCGCCCCCGAGTACTTTTCACCCGAGTAGTGAAGTACTCAAAAATCGCGGTGCTCGATTGCGAAATCGCCCTTACCAAGTACGTTCGCTCATCTCTACTCCTGACCCAAAAACACTGTCTGTGGATGGGCTCTGGCTTGGCTTAATTCACATTCATTGCTACAAGGCTTGTATAAAGAGTCTAACCGTGAGTTGCAGGAATGCTGCCTTCCAATGGGTGGCGCTGTAGAGGTATTGTTCCATCTTACCTCCTGCTACCTAAGAAACAGAAAAGAAAGTGATAAAAGAGCCTTTATGTACCACAGATATTGCTAACAAAAATTGACAGTCCATCCACAAAAAACACGCTGCTCCTCAGTAATACACAGACAGATAATATACCTGAGAGATAGCATGTCGGTCAGTGCTCCTCAGTAATACACAGACAGATAATACATCTGAGAGATAGCATGTCGGTCAGTGCTCCTCAGTAATACACAGACAGATAATACTCCTGAGAGATAGCATGTCGGTCAGTGCTCCTCAGTAATACACAGACAGATAATACTCCTGAGAGATAGCATGTCGGTCAGTGCTCCTCAGTAATACACAGACAGATAATATACCTGAGAGATAGCATGTCGGTCAGTGCTCCTCAGTAATACACAGACAGATAATACATCTGAGAGATAGCATGTCGGTCAGTGCTCCTCAGTAATACACAGACAGATAATACTCCTGAGAGATAGCATGTCGGTCAGTGCTCCTCAGTAATACACAGACAGATAATACTCCTGAGAGATAGCATGTCGGTCAGTGCTCCTCAGTAATACACAGACAGATAATACTCCTGAGAGATAGCATGTCGGTCAGTGCTCCTCAGTAATACACGGACAGATAATACTCCTGAGAGATAGCATGTCGGTCAGTGCTCCTCAGTAATACACAGACAGATAATACTCCTGAGAGATAGCATGTCGGTCAGTGCTCCTCAGTAATACACAGACAGATAATACTCCTGAGAGATAGCATGTCGGTCAGTGCTCCTCAGTAATACACAGACAGATAATACTCCTGAGAGATAGCATGTCGGTCAGTGCTCCTCAGTAATACACAGACAGCTAATACATCTGAGAGATAGCATGTCGGTCAGTGCTCCTCAGTAATACACAGACAGATAATACTCCTGAGAGATAGCATGTCGGTCAGTGCTCCTCAGTAATACACAGACAGCTAATACTCCTGAGAGATAGCATGTCGGTCAGTGCTCCTCAGTAATACACAGACAGATAATACTCCTGAGAGATAGCATGTCGGTCAGTGCTCCTCAGTAATACACAGACACATAATATACCTAGGAGATAGCATGTCGGTCAGTGCTCCTCAGTAATACACGGACAGATAATATACCTGAGAGATAGCATGTCGGTCAGTGCTCCTCAGTAATACACAGACCAGCAAATACTCCTGAGAGATAGCATGTCGGTCAGTGCTCCTCAGTAATACACAGACAGATAATACTCCTGAGAGATAGCATGTCGGTCAGTGCTCCTCAGTAATACACAGACAGCTAATACTCCTGAGAGATAGCATGTCGGTCAGTGCTCCTCAGTAATACACAGACAGCTAATACTCCTGAGAGATAGCATGTCGGTCAGTGCTCCTCAGTAATACACAGACAGATAATACCCCTGAGAGATAGCATGTCGGTCAGTGCTCCTCAGTAATACACAGACAGATAATACCCCTGAGAGATAGCATGTCGGTCAGTGCTCCTCAGTAATACACAGACAGATAATACTCCTGAGAGATAGCATGTCGGTCAGTGCTCCTCAGTAATACACAGACAGCTAATACATCTGAGAGATAGCATGTCGGTCAGTGCTCCTCAGTAATACACAGACAGATAATACTCCTGAGAGATAGCATGTCGGTCAGTGCTCCTCAGTAATACACAGACAGCTAATACTCCTGAGAGATAGCATGTCGGTCAGTGCTCCTCAGTAATACACAGACAGATAATACTCCTGAGAGATAGCATGTCGGTCAGTGCTCCTTAGTAATACACAGACAGATAATATACCTGAGAGATAGTATGTCGGTCAGTGCTCCTCAGTAATACACAGACAGATAATACATCTGAGAGATAGCATGTCGGTCAGTGCTCCTCAGTAATACACAGACCAGCAAATACTCCTGAGAGATAGCATGTCGGTCAGTGCTCCTCAGTAATACACAGACAGATAATACCCCTGAGAGATAGCATGTCGGTCAGTGCTCCTCAGTAATACACAGACAGATAATACTCCTGAGAGATAGCATGTCGGTCAGTGCTCCTCAGTAACACACAGACAGATAATATACCTGAGTGATAGTGAGCATGTCGGTCAGTGCTCCTCAGTAATACACGGACAGATAATATACCTGAGTGATAGTGAGCATGTCGGTCAGTGCTCCTCAGTAATACACGGACACATAATATACCTGAGAGATAGCATGTCGGTCAGTGCTCCTCAGTAATACACGGACAGATAATACACCTGAGAGATAGCATGTCGGTCAGTGCTCCTCAGTAATACACAGACAGATAATACTCCTGAGAGATAGCATGTCGGTCAGTGCTCCTCAGTAATACACAGACAGATAATACTCCTGAGAGATAGCATGTCGGTCAGTGCTCCTCAGTAATACACAGACAGATAATACTCCTGAGAGATAGCGTGTCGGTCAGTGCTCCTCAGTAATACACAGACAGATAATACATCTGAGAGATAGCATGTCGGTCAGTGCTCCTCAGTAATACACGGACAGATAATACTCCTGAGAGATAGCGTGTCGGTCAGTGCTCCTCAGTAATACACAGACAGATAATACTCCTGAGAGATAGCGTGTCGGTCAGTGCTCCTCAGTAATACACAGACAGATAATACTCCTGAGAGATAGCATGTCGGTCAGTGCTCCTCAGTAATACACAGACAGATAATACTCCTGAGAGATAGCATGTCGGTCAGTGCTCCTCAGTAATACACAGACAGATAATACTCCTGAGAGATAGCGTGTCGGTCAGTGCTCCTCAGTAATACACGGACAGATAATACTCCTGAGAGATAGCATGTCGGTCAGTGCTCCTCAGTAATACACAGACAGATAATATACCTGAGATAATATACCTCAGTAATTTACCACCAAACAGAAGTGTTTTCATGCCTGCAGTACAGAGCTATACCGCTGACAGACGAGCATTTGATCATTAGCTGATTGCTTTCCCGTTAACATGAGCCAACTGTCGGGCAAAAGAATGTTTGTTCTGGTCCGATTCGCAGGCCTCGTAAAAGACTATTTAGGATTAATAAAGATATATAAATTTAGTATTCCGTAATCATTCTTTCTGACTAGCAGATTTGTGTGGGGAGAAGCCAGTGGGAAGGGGGGCGTCCCAATGACTCCTCATCATTTCAGGCTGATGTTTTCAGGTATGTTTTCTCTAACATACCGCAGCATTTCATAGTAGATCATAGATGTGTGTGGTTCTTATGATGTCTCATCTTCTTTCCATTCAGGGCCTAGAATCCTCTGCTGAGATCTGTCTGTAAGAGAATTCTCCTTGTTGACCCGTGAAGGATGGAGTATGAAAGGAACAAGATGGCAGAGAGTATATTAAATCTCACTCTAGAGATACTGTTCCAGCTTACTGGAGAGGTGAGAGATTCTATTGATGTCACATTACATCATTCTTATCTATGGTAATAACAGATGATGTCACTGGAGGGGGGAGAGATTCTGATGATGTCGCATTACATCATTCCTAACTATGGTTTTAGCGCAAATATTTGCTACTTGGTGTGTTTTCAGGTGGCCAAATTTATTAGAGTTATTTCTGCAGCAAGCTTTCAAATCACACACTGCGTTGAATGTGATAGAAAGACGCTTGATTTATTAGTTAATTTACAGAGGTATTTATACAAAGACATTTGAAACAATACTAGAAGACTCCTCACCTGTAAAGAATTGAAATTTATTATGATTCATTTATTCTCATTGGTTATTAAAAAATCAACAGAGGCAGGACTTCTCTCAGACCGATTGAAACTGTTTCTCATGAGACCTCAGTAAATGGCCTTGGAAAACAGCCTTGCATTTCTGTGATAACAAATAATCATAATATCCGAATGTGTTACATTCGTTCTGGATTGCTGACAAAACTCTGAGATGACTTGGTACTGGAACAGTCAGGACTGACAGGTTAGCTTGCTACAGAAGTGGCTAGACATAGGAGCAGACAGAAACAAGAGGTAGCAATTAGAGCGGGGCACTCTGAACCCCTCTGACCGAACCCACCTCACAGCGGAGCACTTGTCCTGAAAGGGATGGCCTCACTACTTCCACAAGGATAGGTCCAAAGTCAGAGGGGAACCAGAGTACAGAAAACCAGGGACAAACAGAAAATGACAATACATAAACGACGAGAACACAGAATGCAAGACAAACAGAATCATAGGGGACAAATCAGAACACAGGAGCCAGACAACAGGCAGGAGACCTGAGCAAGCTTACCTGATCAGGAACACTGAAGTATAACCGGCAGTCCACCCTTTTGCGACTGTTTCCTCACGTTACATAGCCCCCACAGTAAGCATGATTTCCATTCTCATGCCAGAAACTTGAGCTAACCACTGAGGAACTCTTATGGACAGCAAGTGTGGACCCACTGTGCCAACCAAGCAGTTTGACTTTGAGCTAATCCTAAGGGTGTTATCCTGGTGGTTCCCCAGTATTCACCCTTTAACCCGTGTACAGGGATATGGCCTCCGCTGCGGGAAACCAACCAGGCCGCTACCTCCTTGAGTAGTCCTGGTGTGGTTTGCAGCTGAACCCCCCCCAATAATTGGACCTGTGGATCAATTATTACAAAAACCTTATTATATTAGGTATGCACTGAATGCAACAACAAAGGAGTATACGATAGAGATGAGTGAGCATACTGGATAAGGCAAACTACTCGAGCCAGTAGTGCCTTATTCGAGTACCTGCCTGGTCGTCTCTACAGATTCAGGTGCCGGCGCGGGTGAGAGGTGAGTTGTGGCGGTGAGCAGGGGGGGGGCGGGGGGGAGAGAGGGAGAGAGAGATCTCCCCTCCGTTCCTCCCCACTCTCCCTCGCCGCTCCCCGCCCCCTGCCGACACCTGAATCTTTAGAGACGAGTGGGCAGGTACTCGAATAAGGCACTACTCGCTCGAGTAGTTTGCCTTATTGAGTATGCTCGCTCATCTCTAGTATACAACTTACCACTACACCACAATTTCTATCGAAAAGTCGACAAAGCCAAGATGCACTGAACCAGAAAGCCAATCAAATCATCCCTGGTCCTTATTTTGCTTTACACTTTTTGATATCTTGAATATTTTTATGAATAGATTTTGAAATATTAGGTTGAAACAACACATTCCTCACATCTGTGATTGAAAACCATGAATTGTAGATCTGTTCTGTAGAGCAGCTCTCTGAGTACCTTATACATCCAACAGTAACAAGAGCTTAGAATCATAGAATGTAGAGTTGGAAGGGACCTCCAGCGTCATCGGGTTAAACCCCCTGCTGAATCATCACAATTACTACCTGTGATGTAGTGCTAAGGGCTCTTGCTATATCACATGCTATATACCATTTATCACCCTGCCATTAAATATTGCAATCCCCAGACCTCCACTAGTGATGCTCACAGAGCTGTTACTTCACTATTACTCAGACGCGTGGGAGGTTTCTCACAGGTTTCATCTAGCTGACAGGATTCCCTTTTTGTGTAAATTGTAGTGGGCTGTTTAATGCATGTGAATACCCACGTGTGACAAAGTACAAAACATACTGGCATATGCCACTCTTGGGCAGCACTATTGTGTATTGGTTAGTAACAACAATCAATTAACCTTGATGGCATTTTCCTGGGCAAATGAGATGACATGATGATCCCCTGCCCATGAGCAATTAAGAACCAACCAGGCGTCACCGAGCCATGCTCTAACTATTAATGGGGCAGTTGCGCTTCGGTGTTTTTGTGACAACACAGGGATACCAAGAATTGTATTAAACCATGACCTGATCTTCTCCACAGCGAGGGGTATAGCTGGAAATGGCATAAAAGAGGATGCTGTAGGGGCATGAGAAAACATTCAACCATTAATCAGTTTTCTGCATAATCAAATATTACAAGTATTTATAATAATAATAATAATCTTTATTTGTATAGCGTCAACTTATTCCGCAGCGCTTTCAGGCATGGATAAATGCAAAACAATACAACAATTGCAACAATTACAATATAAGGTACATTGGGTTAGACACAAATGGGTTGAGGGTGGTACAGGAGGTGCAGGGGTGGGGAACACAGGCAATAGGAAATTTCATGTACAGATCATTTATCAGAAGGCAAACAGGGTGGAGCACCATAGGGAGGGGCGAGGGACTAGGTCAGGGGATTTGGTATGCTTCCCTGAAGAGGTGCGTTTTTAAGGCACGTCTGAAATTTCGTGCATCGGGAATTGTCCGGATGCCTTGGGGTAGAGCGTTCCAGAGGATGGGTGCTGCTCTAGTGAAGTCCTGTGGGCGAGCATGTGAGGTTCGTATTACAGGGGTGTTTAGTCTGAGTGTGTTAGCCGATCGGAGTGAGCGGGCTGGGTGGTGTACTAACAGGAGGGAGGCGATGTATGGTGGTGCAGCGCCATGCAGAGCTTTGTGAGTGAGGTAGAGGAGTTTAAATTTAGTTCTGCAGTGGATGGGCAGCCAATGCAGCGACTGGCATGGTGCAGAGGCATCTGAGAAACCACTGGATAGAAAAATGAGTCTAGCTGCTGCATTTAGTATGGATTAGAGTGGAGCGAGTCTAGTGCGGGGGAGGCTGATGAGTAGCGAGTTGCAGTAGTCAAGCCGGGAGTGGATGAGGGCAACCACGAGCGTCTTTAGCGTGTCCGTGGTTAGGAACGGACGTATTTTAGCAATATTTCTGAGGTGCATGTGGCATGTTTGGGCCAGGGATTGGATATGGGGGGAAAAGGAAAGGTCAGAGTCCAGTGTGACCGCAAGGCATCGGGCATGCCGTCTGGGGGTTATGATGGTGCCAGACACTGGAATGGAGATGTTGAGGGGAGGTCGGTTAGAAGGTGGAAAGACAAGGAGGTCAGTTTTAGAGAGGTTTAGTTTGAGAAAAAGGGAGGACATAGTGTTAGAGACAGCGCACAGACTTTCAGGATTTTTAACAAACTTATTGCCCAACACATTATTGGGTCCGTGTGTGTATGGCAGCACTTTTTCTGGTTGAGGAGTGACGACTCTCTTGTAGCGGCTAGTGTGTATCCAGTTGTCTTTACCTTCCAATTTGATCAAAGTGGCAGTGGCCAACTGGATCTGGTTTGGTCCATCAAATCTGTGTTCTAAACTTTTTTTCTCATAAATCATTTTGAGTACAACCCGGTCACCTGAAAGCAAAACTACGCAACTATTTTTTGCACCTGAATCTAGAATCAAGGAAAATACACATTATAAGTGACCATTACCTCCTGATATAAAACACTTATGTGGAAAGTGAGGTCCTCATGCTGGGACTGAAGAAAGTATAGGCCTGTCACAAGGGCCCTACCAAACAAAGCTTCATAGGGGCGCCCCACCAATTGGTCTTACGATTAGGCACAGTTCTGATTGAGTAGAGGGCTAATAAAATTTGTGTACATTTTATTATTTTCTATGGCATTTTATGTATTTATTAGAGATGAGCGAACATACTCGTTTTGAGTAATTACTCGATCGAGCACCGCGATTTTCGAGTACTTCAGTACTCTGGTGCAAAGATTCGGGTGGGGCGGGGGGGAGGCGTGACGGAGCAGGGGGTAGCAGCGAGGAACAGGGGGGAGCCCTCTCTCTCTCCTTCTCCTCCCCCACTCCCTGTTGCAACCCCCCACTCACCCACGGGGCCCCCCGAAGCTTTTCGCCCGAGTACGGAAGTACTCAAAAGTCGCGGTACTAGGGCGAAAAAGGGGCGTGGCCGAGTAGGCTCGCTCATCTCTAGTATTTATTTTTTTATAAGCCACACCTCCAGCTGATGTGAGAAGAGGTCTATGCACGCCGACATAAACTCTTTTTAGTAGCTGCATGCAGTCAATCTGCAGTCTCTGAAACAGATAGTCTGGCCTTAAAGTAACAGTGAGGAGGTAATTTGACCAATTGGCCTGGGTTGTGAGGGGCGCATACCATGCAGCTATGTACAAACCGGGTTGCAGCAGTGTTGAACCACATTGTAACAAGGCCATCAACTCCGGCCTCCTGAGAATAGTCCCAGAAAGGGAGCGGTTTATTCAGTCAAATCCCAGTATTGAATCGATGCATGACCTGTTCTACTTGTCCATCTTCATGATATCTTGAACAATCGACAAAAAAGCCTCAAAAACTGCATTAGCAATTGGTTCATCTTTAGCATGCTCAAATGCAACCATGTTGACCTCGGACATCATTTTGTTCTGTGGGCTCAAGGGATTTAAAATACAACGTATCTTCAGGCTGCTCGGTGGGTACTGCGCCCTTTGGTCCCCTTTGAATCCAAGCGAAAATAATGCAGCAGGATTCCATGTAGATTCTTTTCTGGCCCTGGTCTATAGGAAGGTATGAATTGTTACTTCAATGGCTGCCTCTCCTGTGGGACTCAGGGGACACTGAGGCATGCGAGGAAGCACAGCCCCTTTCATTAGCTTGTCCAAGACGGATAGAATGGGAAGCTTCCCAATATCTGTCTTGCTAATTGCCCATGGCGTCTGTGGGATCTGAGTAAGCTGGGCTGTATCTGCAGCGGACGTGGACTTGTCCAAGAAGACAAAAGCTATTAACAAGCAGATGAACTGTTCATCCACCTCAGAACCGAGGGTTCCTCTACCACCGGGTGAGAAGTGGATAGTGGCTTGCAAGGCTTGTAGCACATCTGCCCAATCAGATGTGCAGGTGTACAGTTGCTGACTAGGGATTGTGTAAGAATTAGAGGTGAGCGAGTATATTCGCTAAGGCACATTACTCGAGCGAGTAGTGCCTTATCCGAGTATCTCTAAAGATTCGGGGGCCGACGCGGGTGACAGGTGAGTTGTGGGGGGGAGAGAGGGAGAGAGAGATCTTCCCATCGTTCCTCCCCGCTCTCCCCCGCCGCTCCCCGCCCCCCCAACGGCCCCCGAATCTTTAGAGACAAGCGGGAAGATACTCGGAAAAGGCACTACTCATCTCTAGTAAGAATCTTATGCATGGGGAAGTTGAAGTTTTTCTATACCTGCAGGAGGGCCCATGACAGTAAGGGGCCCGCTACACCTCTGGGACCTGTTCAAAAACTTGCTGCAGATATGGTTATAGATTGTAAATTCTTCCCCCTAAGAGCTGCACAAATGGTGTTTAACTGCTGGTTCATTAAAGGCCTAGTAACCCTAATACCATTTGGGGTAAGGTCAATTTCTGCTTGTATCACTGTATGTCTGCCCTAAATGGCAATTTTTTGGGGACTAAGGCCGCCTGCAGACGGGCAGGATTTCCCGCAGAATTTCCGCCCGTGGAAGCTGCCATAGGATTGCGTTAGCAAACGCAATCCTTGGCAGGCGGCCGCGATTTGGCCACGCGAAATCTCGTGCGGCAAACAAATCGTGGCATGCTCTATGTCTGTGCGGGGCTCCCATAGAAATCTCACTCCCCAGCCCCCGGAGCCATGGAAGGAGGAGAGTGCCACACTGCTCTCTGCAGACGCTCGGGTCAGGTCCCGCTGCGAGAATTCTCGTAGCCGGATCCGACCTGGGCCGTCTGCAGGCGGCCTAAAGCTAAGGCAAAAAAAAAAATGCCTAATGGTTCTACCATCCCAAAGGAGAATGACCTAAAGTTATCTACTCTGTTGACGTAGATGTGCTCAAAAAATACAGACACTTTAAAATTGAAGCATAGGTGGCTGAACTAAATCCTTACTGAGTCCATAAAATGAACTATATATATATATTGCTAGGCAATATCAGTATTGTATCTCCACTTGACCACCATCTATCTAGTCGGCAGTGCCTCCTTAGTGAAACTTGTTTCACACATTTTCACATTTTTTTCTCTTCTGCTCCTTGACCCTCATATATACCACCAGACCCTCATATATACCACCAGACCCTCATATATACCACCAGACCCTCATATATACCACCAGACCCTCATATACACCACCAGACCCTCATATACACCACCAGACCCTCATATACACCACCAGACCCTCATATATACTGGCTTGCTCCTCCCTTTTTTAACCTTCTCTTTTTGCCATTGCCAATTTTTTGGAAATTATGCTTATTTAGCTAGGTATACCCTAGGGCTGCTCCCTTTTTATACAATGCCCTAATAGGCTGACTAGGCAGGTCTTTTGACACCATATATCTACCCACATGGGAAATGTGATACCCTTTAAACAAATGTGGGCGGATTTGCTGCGGTTTTGCCGCGGATTGCCGTTGCATATCCGC
Organism: Eleutherodactylus coqui; assembly: GCA_035609135.1. Classification (NCBI taxonomy): domain Eukaryota; kingdom Metazoa; phylum Chordata; class Amphibia; order Anura; family Eleutherodactylidae; genus Eleutherodactylus; species Eleutherodactylus coqui. The sequence goes on from CM069409.1 coordinate 13,616,047, forward strand.
ACTGCAGTAAAACCGCTGCGTTTGCAGTGCAATGCAGCACAAATGAGATTTGCCAAAAAGCTGTTCTAAGAGGACGGATTTTTTCCGCACAGCCACAGTGCGGAAATGCAACTGCGTCGCAGTTTTAAGGCTGTGTTCACACACGGCGGATTCCCGTCGTAAATCTTGCGGTTTGGCCGCAAGATTTCCGCCGGGAGAACCGCCGCGGCTTTGAAGCGGCCCGGCCGCTTGCTTTTCCGTTACGGGCGGCGCTCCCATAGAGGAGAGCGCGGCCGCGACGAAAATAAACAAAAAAGAAAATGTAAATAGACATGCTGCTTCTTTTGAAACCGCGGCTGCGGCGGCCGAAGCCACGGTTTCAGCCGGATTTACCGCAGCGGATTAGCCGTCCCGTGTGGACGAGATTTCTGAGAAACCTCGTCCACATGGCTGGCTTAGCCCGAGATTAGCGGCCGCAGGCGGATTTGCCGCGGGCGGATCTGCTGTGGCAAAACCGCGGCAAATCTGCCCTGTGTGAACCCAGCCTAAGGCAGGGTTCACACAGGGCGGATTCCCGTCGGAAATATCGCGGTTTGGCCGCAGCAAAAACCGCAAGATTTCCGCCAGGGTTTTCGCGGTGCTCGATCGAGTAATTACTCGAAACGAGTAGGTTCGCTCATTTCTACTTGTAACCTTCCGCACACACTTGCTGAGACATTTTAATTCACTTAATGTTTTCCATCATGATCTGCTACCCAACGTTTCACTTCCTCGAACCACCTATATGATGTGTCCATTTCTCCATCCGATTCGTTGTGCAGTATTCTATGCAGCAGTAACACATTTTCTACTGTTCTCTGAAGCTGCCTTTTTGAATTCATCTTATCTCTGAGAAGAAGCCAGAAGCTGATAACCCATTCTATCTAATCAAGACTCCATAAAAGTTTCCCCCCCTTACAAACTGCAAACCCGCACTTCACAAACAGCAAGAACAGTTTTTCATTCATATACAGAAACTAGAATCGGCCAAACTGCAGATAGTGAACTAAGCCCGGGTAAGAAAGGTCCCACTAACTGTGGTTTTACCTTTTTGTCCGCTAGCGATCATTTGATGCTGGCCACAACACAACACATGCCCGATTTCCACTTACCCAATTGTCCCAGCATCCTTTTATATTCATACCAGCTTTTTTTAACATTGCTCGTCATCCTTGTTTTCTCCCCTCAACCAGTTGCTTCAAGGTCTTTCTGGTCGCAACTGATAAAGCCTATTAACCCCCTGAGTGGCGGGTTTCCTACCACCCTGTCGTGCCCACCAGGGCAGGTTTTTAAAAATGGTCTAATCATTGAATTTCAACTAATTTTGCAGTTGCGTCTCAAGAGCCATAACTTTTTCATTTTTCCATTGACACGGCCATATGAGGGCTTGTCTTTTGCGGGACAAGTTGTGATTTTTTTTAAACAGGGGGGAGGAAAAAAAGAAATGGGGGAAAAAGAAAAAAAGGGGCCGTGTCATTAAGGGGTTAAATAATGCATTAACTTCCTTCTCTGGGTCATTACGACACACACGGATACCACATGTGTGATTATATTTTTGATTTTTTACAAAGTAAAGGGAGAGAAGTGTTATTATTTTAAAAAAAAAATTTTTTCTTTTTTTTTTTTTGTCTCTTTAGGGGACTTCCACAGGGACCCATCAGGACCCCCTGATCACATTCCGGGGGTCCGATGGTGACAGCCCTTTACATGCTGCAGTGACAGCCCTTTACATGCTGCAGTCACATAGACTGCAGCATGTAAAGGGTTAACACAGCAGAGATCTGAGGTTTTCTCTGATCTCTGCTGTAAGAGCTGGTACCTAGCTGTCCTCTGACAGCCAAGCACTAGCTCTCCCTGTCACAGAGACCATCGGCTTGCTTCTGACAAGCCGATGGTCTTTATGGCAACCTGTAAACAAAGCAGGAGACTTAGAAGCAGGAGATTACCGGCATATCGGCAATAACTTCTGCTGGTTTTTCAAAGCCCTTGCTTTGTTCTCTGTGGGACAGTGCAAGCAGAGCACACTGTCACAGCTTGTGGCATTGTGCTCTGCAGCTCCCATAGTGATACATAGCCCGGAAATCTTCCAGACTATATCACTATTGGCAGTGGAGCTCGTCCCGGAAAATTTCCGGGGCGTGCCACTCAAGGGGTTAATGCAGGCACACTTCTCAACAGTACACCCTTGGTAATATTACACTGTACCCTTGGCAGTGTACTTATTCCAGGAAATGAGCTGTTGGGTGCCCACCCTCAAACTGGCAATAATGCTACAAGTTACCCAGATCACAGAAACACAAACCACAACACTTTAGTCATCAGCAGTGCAGTCTTCAACTCCAAACTCATTCCTCAACAGTCAGAACAATAACTATCATCTTCTGCTCTTGGACTTTGACTACGTTTTTGCCTTCCCCTCTGTACTGCGTACCCTCCTGTTGCCGACCTGGATTGTCTGACTACTCTACCGTTTGTTTGTCTTCAGTGTCTGTTTGTCTTCCCATGTCCTGCTTCCCTAGTGAGGGTAGGGACCGCCGCCCAGTTGTCACCCTGGGGGTTAGCCCAGGGGGGCAAGTAGGCAGGGACAGGGGTTGCGGGATTTCTCAGGGACCCCCATATCCCGGACACTGTCCTGACACAGCTCTTATCTGCCAAATGACTCTTCGGACAATGAGCAGAACTCAGTGCACTCAGCCTCCACCTCAGGAATGTCAAAGGAGGGGAAGGAGGGATCAGAGAGACATCAATATCTCTCGGGTGGAACAAAGAACAAACTACCGCCCTCACTTCCACCCTCTCTTGAAGGACAAAAAAAAAGCCAAAGAAACAAACTTTTAAACTATTTTCAAAACAACATAAAAGATTCAATAATCTTAACATAGATTTAGTACACTTAATCTGTGATGAGCAATATTAGTCACAAAGCGAACATTTCCTAACTTTAAACAGCAATATAAACAATTCTATTTACTAAACCTCTCCATTTCTAACTGTCAGATTTATTCAATTGCTATTGAAGCCATTCTGCAATAGGTGCAGTCCATTCATCCTAGTATTCTTTCTTTGTGGTAGCCTGAAGATCATGCACATTTACAGGGTCCGGACAATAATGCTCAAAAATGTCCTTTCGTGACGCAATCACACTTCACACACTCCAGACACCAGTTCACTATTTACATATAGATTTCTTACCCAAAAACATACCATCTATTGGATTCTTTGACATGGATCTCAATTCATAACAGTTGTGCCCTCCTTAGCCAGCGAAGAGGGACAATCACAGCCTCGGGAAAGATCATTTTGTAGAAAATAAGATTTCTTACCTTTTGCCTATAGAGCTCTCTGTCTGTCCTTCCCGAAAAAGAAAAAGTCCTTGAATTTTTCACTGGAGATTCCGGCCATGCTTCACATTGGGAACCAAATTTGTTAGCGCAAATATTTGCTACTTGGTGTGTTTTCAGGTGGCCAAATTTGTTAGAGTTAATGCTTGAGCTCAAGGAAGCTTACAAATCACACACAGCATTGAATGTGATAGGAAATTGTCTCCGTTATTAGTTAATCTGCAGAGGTATTAATACAAAGGCATTTAAAATGAGTACAGAAGACGCATCACTTGTAAATAATTATACTTTCTTATAATTGGTTGTTAAAAACAAGTGCAGTGACGTCTCTTTAGAGGCAGGACTTCTCTCAGACCGATTGAAGCTGTTTCTCATGAGACCGCCATAAATGGCCTTGCATTCCTGTGATAGAAACAATCATAATATCTGAATATGTGCTAACGATAGAGAGAGAAATAGAGAAGAGCAGGTCAGAGGAAAGCCAGAGGTCAGTAACAGGTTGTATCTGTTGAAGTACTAAGGGAGCAGGTAGGTAATGTGGTAGTAGCAGAGCTAGAGTAAAGGCAGGAAGCACAATAATCACTCAAAGAGGAAGTGGAATGGCCAAGCTTTTATAGCATGTCCAATAAGGAAGCGGGGCGGAGCTTAGACAGAGACTGGATTGCAGGAAAAGCGAACAAGACTAAGGTCATGCAGAGGAGCTGTCCAAGGGGCTGATGGCTCAGTAGGTAGAGCTGCTGGATTAAAGGGGTTGTCCGGCCATAAACATTAGGTCTCATTACTTCTGTTTGCCAATTTCCATGCACTTTGTAATATACATTGTGCATGGAAAATGAAGCAAACAGAAGTTTTGGACTTACCTGAAGGGATGCCCCCCCCTGTGTTGCTCCTCCGTCGTCCCTGGTTACCACAAGAATCTTCTCTTCTTGTCGGGCCGCAGCAGCTCTTGTCGGCGCGGGAACGAGCCCCTTCTCATTCGCGCATGCGCAGTTCTTCTCTCTGCAGCCGGGACCGATATACGATCTTCTTGTGTGCAGGGGGGGGGAGGATGGAAGAGCCTCAGAGCAGGAACTGAGATCCCGCCCCCTCTCTGCCTCCTCTCCGCCCCTCTGCACTATTTTCAATGAGGAGAGGCGGGACGGGGGCGGGGTTAAGGTCCGAGAATTAGCCCCGCCCCCGTCTCGGCTCTCCCCATTGCAAATAGTGCAGAGGGGCGGAGAGGAGGCAGAGAGGGGGCGGGAGCTCAGTTCCTGCTCCTCGCTCTTCCATCCTCCCCCCCCCCCCACACAAGAAGATCGTATATCGGTCCCGGCTGCAGAGAGAAGAACTGCGCATGCGCGGATGAGAAGGGGCTCGTTCCCGCGCCGACAAGAGCTGGGCCGACAAGAAGAGAAGATTCTTGTGGTAACCAGCGACGACGGAGGAGCAACACAGGGGGGGGCATCCCTTCAGGTAAGTCCAAAACTTCTGTTTGCTTCATTTTCCATGCACAATGTATATTACAAAGTGCATGGAAATGGGCAAACAGAAGTAATGAGACCTAATGTTTATGGCCGGACAACCCCTTTAAGTTCAGGAAATGGTAGCTGAAGTTGTGAGAAGACAACAGCGTCAGAGAGAAAGAGTTCCCTGGTTGGTTCTCTGGGGGATGAGGATTTTCGATACATTCAGATTGGGAGGGCTGTCCTTTCCGTTTTAGCTGTGACAACTATGTCTTCAGGTCCAATACTCTGTGGGCCTTACTGCGGCCAGTAACATCCTGCTTTCCTGCAGCTCTGGGAAGCCAATGCTGAGCAAAGGTTCTTCCAGCTTTTGCGAGTGACTGGACTTCTGGTTCCAGCATAATCGCTCCTGTCCATGGGCATTTTTTCCATGTGTGCGATGCACAGACGCGTAATACCTGGTGAATGGAGTCAATGAACGGCAATGGACTTTCATTTATCAATGCACATGTGCGTGTAGATCCGCACGATTATTATAGGAGCATCGTCTATTTCTCTGCGCAGCATGAGCCCTATACATTTGTATTCGCAGGGTATGCAATGCTGTCAATGCCTAATACATTACGTATGGGCGGCGTTTTCATATGCATACTCCACTATGAAACAGTGCCGGAAATTAGAAAAAAAGTCCACTGCACATAACAGTGTGCATTAATACGCGGGCATGCGCAATACACTCGCAGCTATACAGGTCTCTGCCAGCTCTCTGCTGGGAGACCAGGTATTTACAAATATCGGTAAAATGCTGTTGGGGGGACCTGCAGCATTTTACCAATACGGCTGTGGACATGAGGCCTAAGTAACTTCACTTGCAATGTGACTTCTTGTGGGATGTCAGCAACTCTGTAGTGATTACAAGATGACCTCCTTCCGGTCACATGGTGAAGTAATGCGGGCGATACCACACACCGCTCTTAAAAAATCGCCAGGCATGTCCCCTCCATCCGGCTTCTTCATCTGTGGCTTGTAGAAGCAGATCAGGAGCGGTCTAACTGATTGCTTCCTGATCTGCTCCGTCCGTCAGCCACTTCCGAGGTGAACGGATGGGTTGCCCACAGCAAGCAAGTCACAAGCAGTGCTTGCTGTGGGCGGACGGCCGTCCTGGCTGAATTCGGAGTTCTGCGCATGCGCAGTGGAGACGCGGCCTGTCCTGACTCCTGTCAGAGGGCACCTCTCCACTGCGCATGCACGCGATCCCGGGGCGGGGCGGCTTATCGAAGGAAGAAGAAGAAGACTGCCTGCCGGGAGATGACCCCCCTGATGCCAACAACAACAGAAGACAAGGTAAGTATTAGGTAAGTATGATCTTTTTATGCTTTAGCAGCCATTAATCGTGGGTTCCCTGTGTCCATTGGGCAGACCAGGGAGCAATGGCTGCTAAAGCATAAAAACATTATTCGTGTCAGAACCCATTTAAGCAGTCAGCATTATAAAATGCTGAGCGTGCCGCAGGATAGCTGCTGATCTGAGGTCTGTTGTTGCTGCGTTAGGGTCTTGTAGAATGGCATCTACTATCCGCGAAGGCTTGAGTTCTCTCTCAGATGTGATCTATCCATCCTCAGGCACCGGTGGTGTGAGTGCTCCCTCTGGGGATACATGGGATGGGACCATGGGATCTTTTTGTCTATATAAATATTCTGATGGTTATTTTCCCTTCTCCTTAGGAAAAAATTGGATCTCAAAAATCTAAACCAGTAGGCAAAAAAAAGGTAAATGTGTACTATGTACTAAGAAAGTGACTGATTCCTATAAGAAGCCACTAAGTAAGAACTGTATTAATAAAACCGTAAGTGCTCCTGTCCACGGGTGCTAGTTCATTGTGTTATCCACAACGATAATCCGGTCGTAGGTAACGCAGCGAACACTTTCCATAGACTTACTATGGAAAGCAAAGCCGGACGTCCAAGAGCGGAGAATCATTGCGATTCTCCGCTCACAGGATTCAAATCGCGGCATGCTGCGATTTGCCGCCATTCTACGCGGTGAGACTCTCTATGAGAGGGGCTCAGCGCGGAGACTTGTCAGCTCTCCCACCCTTGCTCCCCCTTGGCGGAATGTGGCTAGCGATATTCCGTCACGGCCGTGGACAGGGGGCCTAAAGGAAAAAGAACCATCATTAAAGGGAAAAGGCATCATCCATGGCATCTGTGTCCCAGTCAGATCCAAATCCTAGCTTTCCACCAGAGATCTATGTTTTAGGATCTGTTCCTCTCTTGAGTCAGAGGTTGAGGTCACCCCCGGTATAGATGCAGTTTCTCATGAAGAAAAGGGAATAGTCATGTCCGATAATGATGACAAAAAAATGTATTTTGTCTCTAAAGATAAGACTTTCTTCTTGGAACAGTTAAACTACCGTGAGAACAGAAAAAGGACATAAACTACGTAAAGTTCAAGATGAAATGTTTGGGGAACTAGAGATGAACAAGTTTTTACAATAAATTCTAAAATCAAAGAAATGATAATGAAAGAATGGTTAGAACCAAAAAAATACGAAGAATTCTAGAACCACATGGTACTCAATCCATAAGATGTTAAGATTTTTAATGAAACCCCCAAAATGGATATTCAGCTGTCTATAAGGCAAACACTGCAGCTACTCGAGCAGGCAGATTTATGAGCATCTGGATAAACCAGTTCGAAATGTGCCTCAAAAATACCCCCCAGGGAAGATCTATTTGAATCTCTTCCAATACTTAAAGGGGTCTTGTCATTAAGAAAAACATTCTACATTCACCTATTCCTACCCCATCAGTCTCCTTACCACATCTCCTGGCTGAGCTTCTGCAGTGCCCAGGTCAGCTCACCGCACGCCGCTGGCAGGCTTGTTGTGGAGCTAGAATTCCTCACATTCCTTCCGGCCGGGTCAGTAATGGTCACTTCCCTGAGCTGTAGAGTTCACTGGCTAGGAAGGAATTCTAATCTATTTCAGAGACAGCTCGCATGAGCAACCTCTTAAGTAGACTGGCACTCCCCCTGCTGGCCTGTGAACTGTAATATAATGTACACTGGCTGGCAGGAAGAAGACAGCCAGCCAATGTACGTAACCTCACAGGAAGGAGAGGAATCGGCCAGCTGGAGGTGAAGTGACCCACCCCAGGCTGCAGGAGACAGGAGAAAATAGGTGAGGTGAAGATCTGGTAAGTAGAGTGACGGGGGAAAAATAGGTAAGTATAGAATTGTTCTTTTTAATTACAGAACCTCTTTAAAGCAACTACATCGTATCCCCAAGATGCATCAGCCAAATTGGTCAGATTCAGAAAGGCAAGTAACGTGCTTACAATGTGTGCTATTGCAAAATGGAGTTTTGGAGGGTAAATGCTGCTCTGTCTTAAAAAGGAGTCGTAAGTGCATTACTTATAGTTATATCCCCATGAATGGCCAAGATTAGTATATACGGTAAAATATTGGTGACAGGTTCTCTTTATTGTTTCCACATATACAGGATTACTCAGTAGTGAAGAAGACCTCTAGTGATGGCTGTCGGGCCCCTGTGTATGAAGGATGGGGAAGACCCCTGAGTCCAATCCCGAGGCCCCCACCCCACCCCCTGATACATGAGGACATCAATGTACAGAAGATTCTAGAACTCACCAACAAGATGATTGAGCTGCTGACTGGAGAGGTGATGCTGCAGGGAATGCTGGGACATTATATAGTAACAGCACTGGAGGCTTCTGGGTGATGACTGTATATTGTGTTGTCAGGTTCCTATAAGGTGTCAGGATGTCGCTGTCTATTTCTCCATGGAGGAGTGGGAGTATTTAGAAGGACACAAGGATCTGTACAAGGAGGCCATGATGGAGACCCGCCAGCCGCTCCCATCACCAGGTAATAGACAGGACTAAATCCACGGGGACTTTATTATCTGTATATAAAGAATGACTTCAGTGTCCGTCTGTGTTTCCTGCAGTTCCATCCTGTAAGAGAAGAACCCCAGAGAGATGTCCCCGTCCTCTTCTTCCACAGGACCATCAGGTAGATGGAGATGTCCTTCTGATCTGTAGAAGGCTGTGAAGCTCTTGTCTTCAGTCTTATTAGATGTCTTCTCCTTGTGTGATGAGGCCGGTGGAGATGGCAGGATTACCGCTGACCAGAGACATTACATCTTGTCTGGATCTTCTCCCAGTGTTCTGGCGGTGGAGACTGCTGGTGGGAATAAGGAGCCAACAGGTTGGATTTATATCTATCTGCTCCTTTATTTCCCGAGACAAGCAGCGGATGTGTCTGGTAGACGCTGATCTCCTCCATTGAGACAACGTGCAGCGTGTCTAGCCATGCCGGATATACATGTGCCTAGAGGTGGATATACTGCCTCTTTGGTTGATTTAGCTTCACAGGGATCCAGAGGGGTAAGGTGACACTGTGCTGAATGTCCCGAACCCTTGCTGACACACCAGGCCCTGATCCAGAACCTCAAGCAGCAACATCATCCATAATGATCTTCTTTCCTCATAAATCCTGTGTGATGTGGTATGCCGTGCATCTAGAGCGCAACCCAACCCCTCTCCCTCATATACAGCATATACAGTTCTGAGAGGGAGGGGATGGAGTTGGGTTATACTCTGTGCAATGAGAACAGGCTTGAAAACCTCCACTTCAATTTTTACTTCTGGACAACCGAACTAAAAATCAAAGACAGCCCAAAACTGTTGTGGACTCATACGCAGCCTCTTTTTAGAGACTATGCCCCCACATTAGGGGGCACTTGCTCAGTTGCCGCAATAGTCGCGTGCTGCACTCCCTGTATCATGGCTCCCATCGTTGAGTAGGGATGTTAGTAGTACAGCATGTGGCCATTTGCGCCACTAATTGGCTGAAGCCGTCCTATGCTGCCCACTGTTAAGCAATGACCAGGAGAACCACGAGACATTTTGCGCTCCATTGCTGGGGCGGACGTGGTGAGCGCTGGCTCATTTTAACATTTTAAGGCGTAAAGCAATTCATGCAGAATTGCAGCAAAAATGGCTCTAGTCCGTCCAACGGGGCGGAGCCGTCTACTTTTGTGCTGTGCTAATAACTTACTAGGGCCTCGCGTGGCGCAGGGTGTTAAGGTAGCAGAATGCACTCCTAAGCTTTCACTCATTTCTCCATGGAGGATTGGGAGTATTTAGAAGACACAAGGATCTGTACAAGGTTGCGAGTTCAATCCCTGAAGGTTGTGAGTTCAATCCCTGCATGCTTCAGGTAGCCGACTCAAGGTTGACTTACCAGTTGGGAAAATGAGTACCCTTGCTGGGGGGGTAATAAGCAAATTACCTGAACGTGCTGCGCTGTACAAATAACAAGTCCTTTCCTCCTCCCCTTAACTTCACCTCTGTGGCTGCAGCCAGTGGAGAGAACGACGCTCCAACCCCTGTGCTGTGGTACCCAGATACAAGTGTTGGGACCCCAACATTATGTCCCCTTGTGATATTGAAATGGTTAGATGATGTAATGTAAACACGTATAGTTGTATTTTATGATATAGATGACGGCTTCCTAATTAAGGGGTTAATTAGCCATTTTGTGCTCCTCTCACATCCAGCCAATGAAAGCTAGGCAAGTGGGAGGAGCTGAGGCTAATTCTATGACATGTACAGTGGAGATCGGTTAGTGCAATTTATAGATTACCTGGGAGAGACAGTTACTTCAGGGATTACTGGAGAGAGACAGTTACCTCAGAGATTACCAAAGAGACAGTTACCTCAGAGATTACCAGAGAGAGAGAGACAGTTACCTCAGAGATTACCAGAGAGAGAGAGACAGTTACCTCAGAGATTACCAGAGAGAGAGACAGTTACCTCAGAGATTACCAGAGAGACAGTTACTTCAGGGATTACTGGAGAGAGACAGTTACCTCAGAGATTACCAGAGAGAGAGACAGTTACCTCAGAGATTACCAGAGAGACAGTTACTTCAGGGATTACTGGAGAGAGAGAATTACCTCAGAGATTACCTGGGAGAGACAGTTACCTCAGAGATTACCGGAGCGAGACAGTTACCTCAGAGATTACCAGAGAGACAGTTACCTCAGAGATTACCTGAGAGACAGTTACCTCAGAGATTACCTGAGAGACAGTTACTTCAGATATTACCTGAGAGAGACAGTTACCTCGGAGATTACCAGAGAGACAGTTACCTAAGAGATTACCAGAGAGAGAGAATTACATCAGAGATTACCAGAGAGACAGTTACCTCAGAGATTACCAGAGAGACAGGTACTTCAGGGATTACTGGAGAGAGAGAATTACCTCAGAGATTACCAGAGAGAGAGACAGTTACCTCAGAGATTACCTGAGAGACAGTTACTTCAGATATTACCTGAGACACAGTTACCTCAGAGAGTACTGGAGAGAGACAGTTACCTCAGAGAGTACCGGAGAGAGACAGTTACCTCAAAGATTACCTGAGAAACAGTTACCTCAGAGATTACCAGAGAGAGACAGTTACCTCAGAGATTACCAGAGAGAGAGACAGTTACCTCAGAGATTACCAGAGAGAGAATTACGTCAGAGACTGACTGACTTCTAGGGTGACATCACATCGTGGCGTTTTCCTGGCAGACTGTTTTGCGAGGTGGTTTGCCATTGTCTTTCTTAGTCATCTCTTTACCCCTCAGAAAGCTGGGTGCTCCTTTTACCGACCTCAGAGGGACTGAGTCAACATAGAGCCGGCTGCCTGAACCACATGGGGAGTTACATCAGAGACTACCTGAGAGAGAGAATTACATCAGAGATTACCTGAGAGAGAGAATTACATCAGAGATTACCTGAGAGAGAATTACATCAGAGACTACCTGAGAGAGAATTACATCAGAGATTACCTGAGAGAGAGAATTACATCAGAGACTACCTGAGAGAGAGAATTACATCAGAGATTACTTGAGAGAGAGAATTACATCAGAGACTACCTGAGAGAGAGAATTACATCAGAGATTACCTGAGAGAGAGAATTACATCAGAGATTACCTGAGAGAGAATTACATCAGAGATTACCTGAGAGAGAATTACATCAGAGATTACCTGAGAGAGAGAATTACATCAGAGATTACCTGAGAGAGAATTACATCAGAGATTACCTGAGAGAGAATTACATCAGAGACTACCTGAGAGAGAATTACATCAGAGACTACCTGAGAGAGAGAATTACATCAGAGATTACCTGAGAGAGAATTACATCAGAGATTACCTGAGAGAGAATTACATCAGAGACTACCTGAGAGAGAGAATTACATCAGAGATTACCTGAGAGAGAATTACATCAGAGATTACCTGAGAGAGAGAATTACATCAGAGATTACCTGAGAGAGAGAATTACATCAGAGACTACCTGAGAGAGAGAATTACATCAGAGACTACCTGAGAGAGAGAATTACATCAGAGATTACCTGAGAGAGAGAATTACATCAGAGATTACCTGAGAGAGAATTACATCAGAGACTACCTGAGAGAGAATTACATCAGAGATTACCTGAGAGAGAGAATTACATCAGAGACTACCTGAGAGAGAGAATTACATCAGAGATTACTTGAGAGAGAGAATTACATCAGAGACTACCTGAGAGAGAGAATTACATCAGAGATTACCTGAGAGAGAGAATTACATCAGAGATTACCTGAGAGAGAATTACATCAGAGATTACCTGAGAGAGAATTACATCAGAGATTACCTGAGAGAGAGAATTACATCAGAGATTACCTGAGAGAGAATTACATCAGAGATTACCTGAGAGAGAATTACATCAGAGACTACCTGAGAGAGAATTACATCAGAGACTACCTGAGAGAGAGAATTACATCAGAGATTACCTGAGAGAGAATTACATCAGAGATTACCTGAGAGAGAATTACATCAGAGACTACCTGAGAGAGAATTACATCAGAGATTACCTGAGAGAGAGAATTACATCAGAGATTACCTGAGAGAGAGAATTACATCAGAGATTACCTGAGAGAGAATTACATCAGAGATTACCTGAGAGAGAGAATTACATCAGAGATTACCTGAGAGAGAGAATTACATCAGAGACTACCTGAGAGAGAGAATTACATCAGAGACTACCTGAGAGAGAGAATTACATCAGAGATTACCTGAGAGAGAGAATTACATCAGAGACTACCTGAGAGAGAATTACATCAGAGACTACCTGAGAGAGAATTACATCAGAGACTACCTGAGAGAGAATTACATCAGAGATTACCTGAGAGAGAATTACATCAGAGATTACCTGAGAGAGAATTACATCAGAGATTACCTGAGAGAGAATTACATCAGAGACTACCTGAGAGAGAATTACATCAGAGACTACCTGAGAGAGAGAGAATTACATCAGAGATTACCTGAGAGAGAATTACATCAGAGATTACCTGAGAGAGAATTACATCAGAGATTACCTGAGAGAGAATTACATCAGAGATTACCTGAGAGAGAATTACATCAGAGATTACCTGAGAGAGAATTACATCAGAGATTACCTGAGAGAGAGAATTACATCAGAGATTACCTGAGAGAGAGAATTACATCAGAGATTACCTGAGAGAGAATTACATCAGAGACTACCTGAGAGAGAATTACATCAGAGACTACCTGAGAGAGAGAATTACATCAGAGACTACCTGAGAGAGAGAATTACATCAGAGATTACATGAGAGAGAGAATTACATCAGAGACTACCTGAGAGAGAATTACATCAGAGATTACCTGAGAGAGAATTACATCAGAGACTACCTGAGAGAGAGAATTACATCAGAGACTACCTGAGAGAGAGAATTACATCAGAGACTACCTGAGAGAGAGAATTACATCAGAGATTACCTGAGAGAGAGAATTACATCAGAGATTACCTGAGAGAGAGAATTACATCAGAGACTACCTGAGAGAGAGAATTACATCAGAGACTACCTGAGAGAGAATTACATCAGAGATTACCTGAGAGAGAATTACATCAGAGATTACCTGAGAGAGAATTACATCAGAGACTACCTGAGAGAGAATTACATCAGAGATTACCTGAGAGAGAGAATTACATCAGAGACTACCTGAGAGAGAGAATTACATCAGAGACTACCTGAGAGAGAGAATTACATCAGAGATTACCTGAGAGAGAGAATTACATCAGAGATTACCTGAGAGAGAATTAGCTCAGAGAACACTGGAGAGAGAATTACATCAGAGATTACCTGAGAGAGAGAATTACATCAGAGACTACCTGAGAGAGAGAATTACATCAGAGATTACATGAGAGAGAGAATTACATCAGAGACTACCTGAGAGAGAATTACATCAGAGATTACCTGAGAGAGAATTACATCAGAGATTACCTGAGAGAGAATTACATCAGAGACTACCTGAGAGAGAGAATTACATCAGAGACTACCTGAGAGAGAGAATTACATCAGAGACTACCTGAGAGAGAGAATTACATCAGAGATTACCTGAGAGAGAGAATTACATCAGAGATTACCTGAGAGAGAGAATTACATCAGAGATTACCTGAGAGAGAGAATTACATCAGAGACTACCTGAGAGAGAATTACATCAGAGATTACATGAGAGAGAGAATTACATCAGAGACTACCTGAGAGAGAATTACATCAGAGACTACCTGAGAGAGAATTACATCAGAGACTACCTGAGAGAGAATTACATCAGAGACTACCTGAGAGACAGTTACCTCAGAGATTACCTGAGAGAGAATTACATCAGAGACTACCTGAGAGAGAGAATTACATCAGAGATTACCTGAGAGAGAGAATTACATCAGAGACTACCTGAGAGAGAGAATTACATCAGAGATTACCTGAGAGAGAATTACATCAGAGACTACCTGAGAGAGAGAATTACATCAGAGATTACCTGAGAGAGAATTACATCAGAGATTACCTGAGAGAGAGAATTACATCAGAGATTACCTGAGAGAGAATTACATCAGAGATTACCTGAGAGAGAGAATTAGCTCAGAGACTACCTGAGAGAGAATTACATCAGAGATTACCTGAGAGAGAGAATTACATCAGAGATTACCTGAGAGAGAATTAGCTCAGAGAACACTGGAGAGAGATTATCACCCTGTGGGGCGTACAGCGCGAACACTATCACTTTGCTGCATGCACTGAGGGGGATGGAAACAATGCAGAAATTAGTCATTACTGGAAGAAAAGCTCCTGGTGTGATCACTGATGGTATCTGCACGGTAATCACTTCTTTCTGTGTAGAACTGGTATCGGAGTATCATGTAACAAGAGGGATACTAAAATGAAGCCGCTGTATCTCACAGTCCATGTTGTAAAGGTTTCTTAATAGCATGTGTATATTATATATTTTTTTGTGGGGGGGTGCACATTATTTGCACAGGGGCCCTCTGCACCCTTGCCTGCCTCTGCATGTATATGAGGTATGTGACGTTCTTGTTGATCTGTAATCTAATATCTACCGGTATGTCCAGCTTTCTGGTCATTTTTGGTTGACATGAAAATTAATGATGCTTTCCGGTCATGTAAAACCACACGACTTCTCCAACCGTCTGCTGACTTTATCAATATTTACTTCTCAGCTTTTGTATGAGGATGAAGATCTGACCAATATTAATACTACAGAGATAAATGTGGTGATCAAACAGGAGTTTAAGGAGGAGATGCCTGCAGGTAACCGCCCAGGTGAGTAGGTACCACTGACTACAGCAGGAAGGAGTCCCAGATATCTATGTGGATTTATAGGCTCTGGGATCCTCTATAACGTAGACATAAAACTTACCTCCGTGAATGAGGACTACTTCTCATCATCTTATACGAATACTAAAGAGGGAGAAACCTTTTCCAATTCTAGGACTGATGGTCTCTTTACACTGGCTAACTCTTGTAATCAGCACAAAGCAATAGGTGTGTCAATTGATGCTCATTTACTAAAATCCGATGTTATGGAGATAAATGATATTTAGCCGGATTGTTCTTTCCAATGAATTTTTTGGTATTTTTAATAACATAACTAGAGATGAGCGAGCACGCTCGTTTAAGGCTGATGCTTAAGCGAGCATCGGTCTTCTCGAGTAACTGATTATTGGTTTGAGCAAATGCAGGGGGGAGAGTTGTGGCCCTCATCTTCTATCTGTATACACAACGGGGCCCAAAATGAAAGGAGCAGCCGGTGGCTTTCCGAACAGACATTTTGCTTTATGGTGTATTGCCCACTTGCAGAGCTTTTGAGCACCAAAACGAAAGAAAACCCCAACAAATAACCCCATTTTGAAAACTAGACCCCTTAAAGGGGTTGTCCCGCGCCGAAACGGTTTTTTTTTTTTTTTTCAATAGCTTCCCCGTTCGGCGCGAGACAAACCCGATGCAGGGATAAAAAAAAAAAAACGGGTAGTACTTACCCGAATCCCCGCGCTCCGGTGACTTCTTACTTACCTTGTGAAGATGGCCGCCGGGATCTTCACCCTCGGTGGACCGCAGGTCTTCTGTGCGGTCCATTGCCGATTCCAGCCTCCCGATTGGCTGGAATCGGCACGTGACGGGGCGGAGCTACGGGGAGCCGCTCTCCGGCACGAGCGGCCCCATTCAGAAAAGAAGAAGACCGGACTGTGCAAGCGCGTCTAATCGGGCGATTAGACGCTGAAAATTAGACGGCACCATGGAGACGAGGACGCTAGCAACGGAACAGGTAAGTGAATAACTTCTGTATGGCTCATAATTAATGCACAATGTACATTACAAAGTGCATTAATATGGCCATACAGAAGTGTATAACCCCACTTTGTTTCGCGGGACAACCCCTTTAACGAATTCCTCTAGGGGTGTACTGCATATTGACCCCACAGTTTTTAAAAGAATCTAAGCAAAGCAGAAAGAAGAAATTACGATTTTCATTTTTTTGGCAATTATGTCATTTTAGAAACAAGCTTTTTTGTACAGCACACATATGAATGAAAACTTTCTCCCCAAAATGTATACCCCCATTTGTCCCGTGTTCAGAAGCATACCCATTGTAGTCCCAATCTGCTTACTGGACACATCGCTAGGCCTATAATGGAGGGAACACCTATTGGATTTCAGGGCACAACTGAATAAATACCAGGCTCCCTTGTGCAGCAAAAACATTGACTCCCTAAAAATAATACCGCCCCTAGCCCCTGGTTTGGATGGGCACATGGGGCAATAAAACTGGGTATTCCTCCTCCCATGCTTGCTGCAAACCCCACACTTGTTTGGGGTGTATTTCTTGACCTCAGTAGCAGGAATAGGGTGTAAAAAGTGGAGCTCTGTGAAACTTCGTACCCTTCGGTAGCTGGGAGCAAGGAGATTTTAAATTCCCCGGGCCCTCCCTGGCTCCTGCGCATGTGTCTGTCATTTTGCCTGTGGGTGCATGTACAGAAGCCGGGGAAGATCTGTGGAAGATGATTGCGTTGGGGTTCAAATGTGGAGGCCTCTACTCAGAAGTTTCATCTCCTCTCACCAAGTGCAGAAAAATAATTCTGGAATGTCTAGATATGTCTTCCAATCCACAAATTGTGTTGAATGGGATTCTATTAAAAAATGGGAGGCCACGTTTGGTCGGGGTGGGAGGTGCATGAAAATTTGGATTGGTCTCTTTGGAATGCACTGTAGTACTTTTTTAGGTTAGAAAGGCTTAATCCTCCACGTTTCCTGAATTTAGTCATTGCATGGAAAGCGACCCGGGTTTTTGATTTGTGCCAGATTTATGCATTCATTTCTTTGTGGAATGAGGAAAAGATTGTTAATGGGATGGGAATTAGCAGCGATCTTAAAGGGGTTGTCCCGCGAAACAAAGTGGGGTTATACACTTCTGTATGGCCATATTAATGCACTTTGTAATGTACATCGTGCATTAAATATGAGCCATACAGAAGTTATTCACTTACCTGTTCCGTTGCTGGCGTCCTCGTCTCCATGGTGCCGTCTAATCTTCAGCGTCTAATCGCCCGATTAGACGCTCTTGCGCAGTCCGGTCTTCTCCCTTCTGAATGGGGCCGCTCGTGCCAGAGAGCGGCTCCTCGTAGCTCCGCCCTGTCACGTGTGCCGATTCCAGCCAATCAGGAGGCTGAAATCGGCAATGGACCGCACAGAAGACCTGCGGTCCAACGAGGGTGAAGATGCCGGCGGCCATCTTCACAAGGTAAGTAAGAAGTCAGCGGAGCGCGGGGATTCGGGTAAGTACTACCCATTTTTTTTTTTTTATCCCTGCATCGGGTTTGTCTCGCGCCGAACGGGGGGGCTATTGAAAAAAAAAAACCCCGTTTCGGCGCGGGACAACCCCTTTAAGTGATACAGGATATTGGGGAGTACTAACATTTTGTATATCGTGATTCTTCCCATGCAACTTAGTTCTTGATTGGCTAGTCTGTTTAGTACTTTTTGTATTGACCTTAAAAGGAGGGGTGAGTTGGCAACCACCAAGTCACTGGTTTTGGAGGTGAGTCGGATTCCTAGAATGCCTAGGAATCGACCTCGGGCTCCAGTGAAATGGGAAATTAGTATTTAGGTAGTTTTGTCTTTTTTGTACTAGGTTAATTCCTATCATTTGAGATTTTGAGGGGTTAATTCTGTGGTAGGACAAAGATCCAAAGTGGTTGAGTATTTCCAAGATGGCTGGTACTGAGGATTCTGTTTTTGTAATAGTCAGTATGACATCGCCTGGAAATAGGTTGATTTTATGTGCTGTTGGGCCTACTGTTATGCCATTTATGTTTGACTTGTTTCTTATGTTTTAGGATTGTTCATTCCCATAAACCAGCTATTCATCGCCCTGTTAATATGGGGGGATGTACAACTGCACATCAGGCATTTTTATGCTTGATAAAAATCAATGTTAGGCCGCCTGCAGACAGATGGGTCGGATCCGGCGGCGAGAATTCTCGCCGAGGGGCCCGACACGAGCACCTGCAGGGACCCGCACATACTCACCCGCACCTGTGGCCCCGGCTGTTTGATGTGCCGGCGCATGCGCAGACCGGAGCCGGCGGCGGGTGGGTGACATTTCTGTGCGGGGCTCTGCAAGCCCCGCACAGAAATAGGACATACCGCGGTTTGTTTGCCGCGTGAGATTTCACGCGGCCAAACCGCGTCCGTCTGTCCGTCTGCATAGGATTGTGTTTGCTAACGCAATCCTATGCAGGCTTCCAGCAGCGGAAATCCCGCCGCAGAATTTCCGCTCCTGTGCAGGTGCCCTTAAGCTGACAAACAAACAAGGGTTCAGTCGGACTTCAATTCATGGTTCTCACCTTTTACATAGTCTGGCAATAGAGAGAAAAAAACATTCATGCCGGATAATATCTGCTAATTAATTAAAAACTGAAGGATGCAGATTTTTGGGGGATTTTCGGTTCCTTCTCCCCACTTTAAAAAGATCATAACTCTAAATTTTTCCGCCTGTGTAGCTGTCTGGGGGCTTTTTGTTTTTTTCAATGATACTATTTAAAGGGGTTGTCCCGCACCGAAACCGGGTTTTATTTTTTTTCAATAGCCCCCCCGTTCGGCGCGAGACAAACCCGATGCAGGCATAAAAAAAACAAACCGTCCAGTACTTACCCGAATCCCCGCGCTCCGGCGACTTCTGACTTACCTTGTGAAGATGGCCGCCGGGATCTTCACCCTCGGTGGACCGCAGGTCTTCTGTGCGGTCCATTGCCGATTCCAGCCTCCTGATTGGCTGGAATCGGCACACGTGACGGGGCGGAGCTACGAGGAGCCGCTCTCTGGCACGAGCGGCCCCATTCAGAAGACAGAAGACAGGACTGCGCAAGCGCGTCTAATCGGGCGATTAGACGCTGAAAATTAGACGGCACCATGGAGACGAGGACGCTAGCAACGGAACAGGTAAGTGAATAACTTCTGTATGGCTCATAATTAATGCACAATGTACATTACAAAGTGCATTAATATGGCCATACAGAAGTGTATAGACCCACTTTGTTTCGCGGGACAACCCCTTTAATGGTCCATATAATGTACTGAAAGACTGATGGGAAATAGTAAAAAAATCACAACCTATGAAGATGGGGGCTTCACTACCGAAGGGGAAAACTGCAAAAGCACCGCCTGGTGATCGAACATCATGACCTGCTGGTCCTCACATTGAGGATTACTGCTCGATTATCTTTTTTGCCATCATTATTATAAGGGCCGTTTTACATTAAACAATTATAGTTCCATTTCTTGCTGGATCGAGGGAATCTGAATGAATTGTTCAGCGTAAATGTCTGCATGATCTGAATGACGAATGAGAATTCATTCACCATTCAGATCGTGCAGACATAGAAAGAAGTCAAAGGATCTGCCAGTGTAAACAGGCAGTTCTTCATCTATGAATGGCTGCCTGTTTACTATCAATGCAGGGAGGTGGGCCAGAAGGGTCCCTGCCCCCGCTCCACCTAGAATTTACAGAGTGATGATAGCTCCCGTGTAAAAGCACAGATCATCGCCAGGACGCCTGTCAGGAGCTGCTGAATCTGGCAGTTATACCATGTAAAAGGGCCCTTAGTCTGTTTATTTCATTTTGCGACATAACGTGTAATTTTTATGGAAATGTTGATATAGAAATATTTTAAAAAATCACAGAAAGGGAAATAAAAAACAGACAAATAAAATCCCAGAAAGTGGCCGTATGCTTACTGATACAAGAGGGCAGGTATGTACATCACTTATCCCTCAATGTGCAGACCGCCATACTGCTAAATGGAGGAGCGAGTAACACGTGTGAAGGGCACTGGTAAACAGGCACCCACAAACCCTCTTTATATTGAGGGGGCGGCTGATTAGTGCTTATTCCTATTAATGGTGCCATATTTCAATCCAGCGGTAACATGCAGTGCAGTTTTGAATACTGGTGGAGCCCAGGGTTCCAGTGCCAGTGTGGCTCATCTGTAGGGGGCAGGGCAGCCCGCTGGATTTAAATACGGCATCATTAATAGGTTGTAAGCCTGCATGGTGCACTACATGTATCATGTGGTCTGACACCCTGTATTTACTCTTTTGTGCAGGAATAGGCACTAAACAGCCGCCCCCCTCAGTATAAGGAGGGTGTGTGAGTGGCTGTCTCATTGAGATCCTTTACATGTTACTCGCTCCTCCATTTGGCTCTCTGCATGTTGAGGGATTAGTGGTATATATGTCTGCTCTCTTATATCAGGATATCAGTAAGTATATGGCCGCTTTCTGTGTTGTGTTTTTTTGGTCTGTTTTATATTTCCCTTTCTGCGATTTTTAACTAATGTTAGACTAAGGACCCACAATAAGCGTGGACCCGTGACATTGGATTGTAGGCTCACGTATTTTGGCCAAAATATTAGCTAATACCTCGTATTTATCAGTAGCATGGAGTGTGGCTTTAAACGCTGGGAGAGCCCGGGGTGCTATTGCCAGTATGGTTAAGCTTTGGGGTGCAGGGCAGCTTGCTGGATTCAAATATGGTGTCACTATTAGGTTGTAAGCTTGTATGGGACACTACACATATCATGTGGCCTGATACCCTGTATTTACTCTTGTGTGTAGGAATAAGCACTAAGCAGCTATCCACCTCAGTATAAGGCCTCATTCACATGAGCATGTTAACGCAGCTAACTTACATGCGCAAAAAATTTGTGTCTATGATTAGAACCAATGAATTCCTATGGATGCACAAAAACCGCAACTAAAAAGACAGGACATCAGCGAGTGAAATCCCGCAACTCAAATTCCCTGCTGCGTAAAAAGATAGGACCTAACCTTTCTTTGGTGCATGATGTGCAGGAGTTTCCATAGACTTAAAGGGGTTGTCCCGCGAAACAAAGTGGGGGTATACACTTCTGTATGGCCATATTAATGCACTTTGTAATGTACATTGTGCATTAATTATGAGCCATACAGAAATTATTCACTTACCTGCTCCGTTGCTGGCGTCCTCGTCTCCATGGTGCCGTCTAATTTTCAGCGTCTAATCGCCCGATTAGACGCGCTTGCGCAGTCCGGTCTTCTCCCTTCTGAATGGGGCTGCTCGTGCCAGAGAGCTGCTCCTCGTAGCTCCGCCCCATCACGTGTGCCGATTCCAGCCAATCAGGAGGCTGGAATCGGCAATGGACCGCACAGAAGACCTGTGGTCCACCGAGGGTGAAGATCCCGGCGGCCATCTTCGCAAGGTAAGTAAGAAGTCACCGGAGCGCGGGGATTCGGGTAAGTACTATCCGTTTTTTTTTTAAACCCTGCATCGGGTTTGTCTCGCGCCGAACGGGGGGGGCTATTGAAAAAAAAAAAAAAACGATTCGGCGCGGGACAACCCCTTTAAATGGGAGCTTGAAAAAAGGGAGTGAGTTTTGCTGCTTCCAAGGCTGGAAAAAGAAGACAGGTGTGTTTTATGTCATTAGAGGTCATTAAGAGGATTTCTACCAACCAAGGAAATTCTGAACAGCAGTGCTTTTTTCCTGCAACACACAGCTCCAGATTGTGTGAATGGGTGATTTTTACGCAAATGACACTTGTGGAAAATCATACATTCACTCCATGTTTTGCGCAGTTAGCTGTGATTTTTTTTTTTGGCACGGCGAATTTTTGCACTTGTGTGAGCAAGGTCTTAAAGAGGGTTTGTGATGGTTGTCTTGTTGGTGCCATTTACATGTACTACTCGCTCCTACATCTGACTTTCTGCATGTTGAGGGATAAGTGGTGTATATACCTGTCCTCTTGTATCAGGAAGTAATATGGCCGCCAGAAATATTATAAAGGCTCAGAATCTTTTTTAACATTTTATTATTCACAAATGGTAAAATCCATTTTATTCTTGGCAGATGACGGTAGCTGGAGCTCAGAGGGACATCTAGTATGTGTAGCTTATAAAGCAGAAGATTGTGATATCACACAAGATACATATGAAGAACCTGCCATTATCCCAGATGTCCTCTCAGCCCTTCACAGCAAAGATCCATCATCTGATCCTCTTATACAGGTCCCATCTTATGAGTCATCACAGACTGAGAAGAACAAAAGTCACATAAGAGGAGAACACCAAAGCACTCACACAGGAGAGGAGCAGTATTCGTGTCTAGAATGTGGGAAATGTTTTAACCGGAAACCTTATCTTATTGTACATCAGAAAATCCATACAGGGGAGAAGCCGTATTCATGTTCAGAATGTGGGAAAGATTTTACTGTGAAATCACATCTTATCAGACATGAGAGAATTCACACAGGGGAGAAGCCATTTTCATGCCCAGATTGTGGGAAATGTTTTACCCAGAAAATAGCTCTTGTTACACATCAGAGAATTCACACAGGAGTAAAACCATTTTCATGTTCAGAATGTGGGGAATCCTTTAACAGGAAATCAAATCTTATGATACATCAGAAAATTCACACAGGGGAGAAGCCGTTTTCATGTTCAGAATGTAGAAAATGTTTTAACCGGAAATCAAGTCTTATTGTACATCAGAGAATTCACACAGGGGAGAAGCCATTTTCATGCCCAGATTGCGGGAAATGTTTTAACCACAAATCACATCTTGTTTCACATCAGAGAATTCACACAGGGGAGAAGCCATTTTCATGTTCAGACTGTAGCAAATGTTTTACCGTTGAATCAGATCTTATTATACATCAGAGAATTCACACAGGGGAGAAGCCGTTTTCATGCACAGATTGCGGGAAATGTTTTAACCTGAAAATAAGTCTTGTTTCACATCAGAAAACTCACACAGGGGAGAAGCCGTTTTCATGCCCAGATTGTGGGAAACGTTTCAATCAAAAAATAACTCTTGTAACACATCAGAGAATTCACACAGGAGAGAAGCCATTTTCATGTTCAGAATGTGGGAAAAGTTTTAACTACAAATCAAATCTACTGAAACATGAAAGAAGTCACACGGGAAAGAAACCATTTATTTTTTAAAATGTTTTTATTACAGGCCATACAGGAAAAGAAAAAAAGTAAAGTCACATGTCATAGAAGTGAAAGGAAAAGCTATTTAATGCACTGAATGATGATAAATACAGTGTTTCCCCGAAAATAAGACAGTGTCTTATATTAATTTTTGTTCAAAAAGGTTTAACTTTTTTACATGTATAGCTGCCTGCACACTATTTAAATTGACTTTTTTAATTAACTGTTAGCAGGGCTTAATTTTGGAGTAGGGCTTATATTTCAAGCATCCTCAAAAAGCCTGAAAAATCATTTTGCATCCTCAAAAATTCTGAAAAATCATGCTATGCCTTTTTCTCCGGGTATGTCTTATTTTCAGGGAAACAGGGTAAGAAGTGTATGTAATTACCGATAAACATATGTTATCCAGACAGCAAAAACAATTTAGAAAAAACATCTGTATATCAACCGTGTGCAGAGAATGTTTCACGCTGATCATATACCAGCGTCTGGAAAATTAATAATACAAGTTTGTATTCAGAAAGTATGTTTGTGATTTCATACTGCTTCTAATCATGTTTTTTCCATAAAGTGTATTTGCATATTATTTCATCCCCCATGTTCTGTGTTTTGGTATAATGTGTTCCCACCAAATACTGAGGAAGGCGCTCCAAAGTCCCGAAATACGTGTGTCATGCTGGTTTAATAAAACCGAGAAGTTGAGCTTACTGTCTTGATGGTTTGTGCCTCTTTATTACAAAAAGGTTGCGTCTACAGACGTTCCTTTCCATTGCAAAATACACCTTACACTTGTCTCCCCTTTGAGCTGAGACGATCATTGGGTTGGCTGCACCCGCGCCGAAACGGGGTTTTTTTTTTTCAATAGCCCCCCCGTTCGGCGCGAGACAAACCCGATGCAGGGGTTTAAAAAAAACAAAACGGATAGTACTTACCCGAATCCCCGCGCTCCGGTGACTTCTTACTTACCTTGCGAAGATGGCCGCCGGGATCTTCACCCACGGTGGACCGCAGGTCTTCTCCCATGGTGCACCGTGGGCTCTGTGCGTTCCATTGCCTCCTGATTGGCTGGAATCGGCACACGTGACGGGGCGGAGCTACGAGGAGCAGCTCTCCGGCACGAGCGGCCCCATTCAGAAGGGAGAAGACCGGACTGCGCAAGCGCGTCTAATCGGGCGATTAGACGCTGAAAATTAGACGGCACCATGGAGACGAGGACGCCAGCAACGGAACAGGTAAGTGAATAACTTCTGTATGGCTCATAATTAATGCACGATGTATATTACAAAGTGCATTAATATGGCCATACAGAAGTGTATAACCCCACTTGCTTTCGCGCGACCACCCCTTTAAGTGGTACCCTTGAACCGTCTTGGGAAGAGAGAAGGCACATGCACGTGTGTATATGTACAGAAATGTGTTGTTTTCCCAACTAATGAACCTGATTGCCATCGCATGGGGGACGCTCCTTCTCCTTTATTTTGGCCGTTTGACTAATCATAGTGATACAATTTACAACACTTTGCAGAAACATCTCACTTTACTTCCAATCCCCTTATAATCTGCACAGAAAATAGGAGAAAACTACTAAGAACCTGTTTTCCGATTGTGCAAATTTCTGGCATTGAAAGAGAAAACGAGTACAAAGAGTACAATGCGAAGCTGACAATAGTGAGACATCCAGTATTATCCACACGTAGAGAAATGTGTCTGGAGGTTCTCAGAGATGGGAGGTTTCTTGTCATCCTAAGGGATGGGGAATATTCTTATTTCTAGTTATGCAGAAGAGACAGGTTAAGTAACATAGTATGTAAGACTGAAAAAAGCCCCTTGTCCATCCAACTCAGCCTATTACCCCCCCAATGTTGATCTATAAGAAGACAAAAACCCCAGTGAGGTAGAAAACAATTTTCCTCATTTAAGGAAAAAGGTTCCTTCCTGACTCCAATCTGGCAATCAGAATAATTCCCGGATCACTGGCCTCTAGTTCCTCTCTTGTACTGTTTTAGAGAGTTTCCCATCACCACGTCCTCAGGCAGAGTGTTCCATAGTCTCACTGCTCTTATAGTAAAGAACCCCCTTCTATGTTGGTGTAGAAACCTTCTTTCTTCTAGATGTAGAGGGTGCCCCCTTGTTATAGTCACAGTCCTGGGTATAAATAGATGATGGGAGAGATCTCTGTACTGTCCTCTGATAAATCCATACATAGTTATTAGAGCGCCCCCTTGTTACAGTCCTGGGTATAAAAGATGATGGAAGAGATCTCTGTACTCACCCCTGATATATCTATACATAGTTATTAGAGCGCCCCCTTGTTACAGTCCTGGGTATAAATAGATGACTGGAGAGATCTCTGTATTGTTCCCTGATAAATCCATACATAGTTATTAGAGCGTCCCCTTGTTACAGTCCTGGGTATAATAGATGATGGGAGAGATCTCTGTACTGACCCCTGATATATTATATATAGTTATTAGAGCGTTCCCTTGTTACAGTCCTGGGTATAATAGATGATGGGAGAGATCTCTGTACTGACCCCTGATATATCTATACATAGTTATTAGAGCACCCCCTTGTTACAGTCCTGGGTATAAATAGATGACTGGAGAGATCTCTGTATTGTTCCCTGATAAATCCATACATAGTTATTAGAGCGTCCCCTTGTTACAGTCCTGGGTATAATAGATGATGGGAGAGATCTCTGTACTGACCCCTGATATATTATATATAGTTATTAGAGCGTTCCCTTGTTACAGTCCTGGGTATAATAGATGATGGGAGAGATCTCTGTACTGACCTTGATATATCTATACATCGTTATTAGAGCACCCCCTTGTTACAGTCCTGGGTATAATAGATGATGGGAGAGATCTCTGTACTGACCACTGATATATCTATACATAGTTATTAGAGCGCCCCCTTGTTACAGTCCTGGGTATAAATAGATGATGGGAGAGATCTCTGTACTGACCCCTGATATATTATACATAGTTATTAGAGTGCCCCCTTGTTACAGTCCTGGGTATCATAGATGATGGGAGAGATCTCTGTACTGACCCCTGATATATCTATACATAGTTATTAGAGCGCCCCCTTGTTACAGTCCTGGGTATAATAGATGATGGGAGAGATCTCTGTACTGACCCCTGATATATCTACACATAGTTATTAGAGCGCCCCCTTGTTACAGTCCTGGGTATAAATAGATCATGGGAGACATATCTAGATGTGGCCTTGTTTTTTGAGGGACAAGTTAAATCTTCTATTGGTACTACTTTGAGGTAAATATAATGTTTAACTTTTGTTACATTTTTTTTTACAGGATTTTTTTATTCTGTGAGTCGATACGATTATGGTAATACCAAATTTACATACTTTACATATTTTTCTACAAGTCACACTTTAAAAGCTAATAATTGTATATGCAGCGCGGCATTCCAAGATCCATAACATTTGTAATTTTCCACCAATGTAGTTGGGTGTGGTAATGATTTTTGCGGGATGACTTTCCCTTGGTACCATTTTGGGTAAGCCCTGTTTTATATTTCGTTTTTTTATTTTTTTTGCAAGACACGAAAAATAGCAATTTTGGCATTCTTTTTTATAATTGGACTTAGGCCAGATTTACATGAATGTTCGCACATTTGTGCATATAAGTGTAGCTTTTTTTTTTTTTCATCATTAAATTTTTTATTTTGTAAATGTAAGTACAATTTGCAATGGGAAACATAGTATATTATGGTGAGTACACAACACATATAAGTAAAAGCAGTAGAGAAACATGTAAATTTAGAGAGCTTGAAGCGGAAATTACTGCTTCCCCATCGCCTCTGTGCGAATCAGCTTTGTATTCCAAAGAGGGGGGGGGGGGAAGGAACATAAACTAGGGGTAGAAAACCAACAAACAGACTAGGCTACGATAGGAGCACTTTGTAATACAGTTATGGTGACTCCCTCCAACTGCTCCACATCTCCTCATGCTTCGCTAGCGTGTTTTCCCTGAACGCCAACCATCTTTCAAATAGCTTCTGCTCCGCCATCTTATTTTTAAATTCTTTGAAGTGTGGGGGGTCCGGGCCTCTCCAATGTTGCGCTATGAGAGCTTTTGCCGTCATCAGGGCATGGCGGGTTAGGTGTCTAGCTGGCGGGTGAAGATTTTCTAAGCCCACCAGTAGTAAAACATGTTTTGCTCCCCTTGGAACCCGGGTACATAGGTTAACATCTAAAGAATCAAGCACACTCTTCCAATAGGAGTCTAGTTTGGGACAGGAGTAAAAAATGTGCGAGAGGGAACCTCTATGGCCGCAACTTCTCCAACACAAACCATCGCCCCTCCCAAATCTGCTATGCAACAAGGCAGGAGAGTAGTACCATCTAGTGAAGATCTTCGTTTGAACCTCTAAGATACCCAGTCCTTTGGTTGATTTCCCCGTAAGACCGAAGGCGCTCTTCCAGGATTCTAAGGAAATGACCGTCTCCAATTCTCTCTCCCAGTTCAACATGTGGATTTTTTTGGAGAGAGTATCATTGCCCGTCAATATGTCATAAAAATACCTGGTTTCTGATTTCTTTAGATTAGGTGGGGAATTGATTATATTAACCGTAGAGTGTGGGATCTTTGTTGTGTGTAATTTGGACCTAGACAAAAAGTAGTTAATTCTAGAGAATTTGTATATATCCTGGGGGTTCAGGCTGTACCGAGAGCGGAGCTCATTGAACTTTTTTAAAACTCCCCCTATTTCTAGATCTGACACTGACCGCAGACCCCTCTCCACCCACCCTTTCACATCCAGGTCGGGAATGAAAGCTGACAAGGCTTCCAGGGGAACAATAGGGGTCACAAGCCTGTCATGTTGAGCAGCTTTTTTTGTAAAATCTCTCCAGGCTGCAAGGGCTGCTAGTGTGGTAGGGGCCAGAGGGTCAGAGATTATTTTTATGTTCGCTTTCATGTCCTTCACATTTAGCATTGTTTCCAGTGATGTTGCTAATAGTAAATTGCCACCCGAGGAGAATCTAGCGAAGCCTCTCTCCATATTCGCCCAGCACACCGCGTCATCTTTCTGGAGCAAATATCTCGCCTGATTCAAAAGAGAGGCTTTGTAATACTTTTCTATGTCAGGTAGATCTGCTCCACCTTTAAGTCTGCGCATAGCTAGGATGGATAGAGCCAAACGGGACCTCTTGCCGCCCCACACAAAGAGGGACACCTGCCTTTGGAGTTTAATTAGTGTAGTTTTAGAAAGGGGAATTGGCAGAACTCTAAAAACATAGAGAATCATAGGTAAGATTTTCATTTTGTATGACATGATTCTGCCATACCATGACAGATTGAGACGAGCCATTCGATCTAACTCTCTCTGCATGTCTTCCAGTAGTGGGGGGAAATTTGCTTTCTCTAAGTCGTTTTCATTAGGCGTTAAGTAAACGCCCAAATACGGTAAGTCTGTATCCCTCCATTCATATGGAAACTCCATTTTTATTGCGTTCTTTAGTTCTGCAGGGATGTTAATCCCCAAGACCAGTGATTTATTTGTGTTGAGTTTGTAGTACGACACTTTGCCGAATACCTGCAGGATTTGCTGAGCTGCCGTCAGAGAGTTGAGAGGATTCGTCAAGGCGAGAATGACATCATCCGCAAACAACCCAACCTTATATTGCCGAAAATTTAGTGGGATGCCCCCAACCTCAGGAGAAGACCTAATGGCCTCAGCCAGAGGTTCTATAGCTAAAACGTATAGTATTGGGGAAAGGGGGCAGCCTTGTCTCGTTCCATTGGATATTCTAAACGATTCGGACAGCGTACCATCCACCAGTATCCTCGCCGACGGGACAGAGTACAGAGCCCGGATGGCACTCCGCAGTCCCCCCCCCGAATCCAAACCTAGCCAACGTCTGGAATGCGTAATCCGGTCAAAAGCTTTTTCAGCATCAAGGGCCAGCATGACCGCCGGGGTGCGGGAAGCTTTTAGAGAATGTAGAAGGTTCAGAACTTTACGGGTGCCATCCGGGGCCTGCCTCCCCCTCACAAATCCCACCTGGTCTGAATGTATAATCCCGGGCAAGACCCCAAGCAGCCGATTCGCCAGCGTTTTGGAGTAAATTTTTATGTCCGTATTTAACAGCGATATTGGACGAAAATTCGATGGATCGTCGGGGGGCTTGCCCGCTTTGGGCAGGACTACAATGATAGCTTGTAGGGCTTCATCTGGGAAGGAGCCTTTGTACATGGCGGAATTAAAGTATTTAACTAAATATGGGGACAAAAGGGGCGAGAATAGTTTATAGTACTCAGAAGAATACCCGTCAGGGCCGGGGGCTTTAAAATTTTTCATGCTTAAAATTGTCTCGGAAATTTCAAGGCCAGATATTTCCTTGTCTAGTTCCTTCGCTTGTGCGTTGGAAATGCTAGGGAGATTTAAATTATTTAAGAAGTTTTCTATCACGTTTTTGTTCGGTTGTGCCGTGGACAAGTCGTCCTTCAGGTTGTATAAATCACTATAGTAGGAGCGAAATTTGTCTGCAATCTGCTTTGGATGTGTTATTTTGAATTCTTTACGCCTCGAATCCCATAAAAATGGAATCGAGGCTTTAACCGACTGTTTTTTAATTAACTTGGCCATCCATCTGGAGGGTTTATTCAACGAGGAATAGACATTAGCTTTCCGGGCTCTGGTTTCCCTATCAAAATCACAGTGTAGTGTTTTGCGTAATTCCAGTCTAAGTTTAAATAGTTCTTCGTGGGTAACCAGGGGAGGTCTCTTTTGCAATTCTTCTTCTAGTCGCCGAATTTCCCGCACCAGCGCGTCGGTTTTTTCTAGTTTTTTCCTTTTAAATCTAGCACCTAGTTTGATAAGCACCCCTCTCATGAACGCTTTGTGGGCATTCCACAGAGTACCAGGGTCTATATCTGGGGAGTCGTTTATTGCGAAAAATTCTTTTATGTTTTTCGAGATTTCGGTTCTATATTCGGGAATTTTCATAAGGTAAGCGTTATTTCTCCACAACCTGGAGGGATGTCTGGGTCTACCCAGGGCTATGGATGTAATTATTGGCGCGTGGTCAGACCACGTGGCCGTGCCCACCTCCGCACTCGTCGCCATTGTTATGAGCTGCCTATCAACCAGACACAGGTCTATACGAGAGAACGTTTTGTGACGGGGGGAGTAGAACGTAAATTCCCTAGACGTGGCGTTGAGGCAACGAAAAGTATCATAGAGCGAGTGACTGCGCAGCCAACGGTTCAGACCCTTGCCTATTGTATGCTTCGAATGTTGGGAGGAGTCAATAGATTTCTCGGGGCATAAATTAAAGTCTCCACATAGGAGCAATGGTCCTATCGCTATTTTCCTGATTTTTTTCATAAGTTTGTTTAGAAAGTTTATTTGTTTGCAGTTCGGGACATAGGCGTTTACTAAGGTGATTGGGGAACCATTCAGTTCCCCTACCAGAACTATATATCGACCATCCGGATCACATAATTGATGTGTGGGCGTGAATGAGACGGAGTCTCGGAAAGCAACCATGACTCCGGCCTGTTTTTTTAAGGCGCAGGCAAACACGGTGTGTGGAAATTTCCTATGAGACATGCGGTGTGTGTCTGTGGCTAATAGGTGTGACTCCTGGATACATACTATATCGCTGTTGTAGTGAAGGGCCTCCTTCCAAGCGAAGCTTCGTTTCTGTGGGAGGTTGAGCCCGTTAGCGTTCAGCGACATAATTCTCACAGCCATATCAAAGAAGCGAGCATTCTGGAGCTAAGAGACAGGGGTCCCAGGAAAGTGATGAAGCCTAGAAACACATAACTAAGCAAAAAACAACAACAGATTGTTTTGCAGAAAATTAAGCAAGTATGAATTGCTAAGACGGGTAGCAAAACCGTATAGCATACAACAAGAAAGCAGTAGAAAGAAAAGTGGCAAGCTAGAGCTTGCTGAAACATTTGGGGGGGTGGAAAAGTTCGTGGTGATGACTGGCCGGACTCTCAAGTGTGGCCTTTCTTGTTTCGGTGGACCTTGTTAGGCAGGAATGGGAAAGAAAAAAAAACTCACTTTTAAGTCCTTAAGAAAATTTCGAAAGAAGTCTTCTATCTCGAGGGCCTCCTGACGCTTCTCCTGGGCGGACAGAGGGGGGGTCTACAATTTTTAGCCCCCACGCGGATAGGGAGGTTTTAGCAGACGCAGGGTCCAGGAACACGTGTGGTGTATTGTCTTTGAAGACGATAATCTTCGTGGGAAATCCCCATCTATATGGAATATTTGCCTCTCTCAAGGCAGAGGTGACGCCTGCGAAGTTGCGCCTCGCCGACATCGTGGCCTGAGAGAGGTCGATATACAGGCGAATGTCTGCGTAGGGGCTCGGCAGAGCCTTCGAATTTCTCGCTGCTGCCATGAGGGCCTCTTTCGTGCTATAATAGTGAAGCCGCACAATGATATCCCTGGGGGTGCCATCCTTCAAGAATTTCGGGAGGGGGAGCCGATGCGCTCTGTCGATCTTCCCCTCGTGTTCAGGGAGGTTCGGGAGGATTTTCTGGATCAGACCCGTGACATAATCGAAGATTTCCGCGTTGGGTATCTTTTCAGGGACACCCCGGATCTTAACATTATTACGCCTATTTCTGTCCTCCATATCGACTATCTTTTTTTGTAGCGCAATAACGGTCCCTTCTAAGTCGTAATGGGCATCAATAAGCTCATTATGTGATTTTACGATCTCCTCCATTTTATTTTCAGTGGTGTTTAGTCTGTTGGTGACTTCTGAAATTGATGCATCTACATGTTGGGACAGACCCCTCAGATCAGCTTGTATGGTGTTTCTCAAAGCCAACATTGCTTCCTTAAAGGGGTGGTCTCGCGAAACCAAGTGGGGTTATACACTTCCGTATGGCCATATTAATGCACTTTGTAATGTACATTGTGCATTAAATATGAGCCATACAGAAGTTATTCACTTACCTGCTCCGTTGCTAGCGTCCTCGTCTCCATGGTTCCGTCTAAATTCGCTGGCAGCTTGCTTTTTTAGACGCGCTTGCGCAGTCCGGTCTTCTCCATTCAGCACGAGCCGCTTCAGTGTGCTCCCCGCTACAGCTCTTCTGCGCATGCGCAGACGAGCTGTCACTGCTCGGGAGCGCGCTGAAGCGGCCATTCTGCACCATCCTCTGTTAGAGGAAGGTGCAGAAACTGGAGCTGCCCAGCGGAGAAGACCAGCCCAGCCCAGCCGCCCCGAGAAGCCTCCCAGGTAAGTGATGGGTCGGGGGGGGCTGCCGCTGCGCCGGGGGGGGGGGGGGCTGCCGCTGCGCCGGGGGAGCTGTCGCTGCGATGGGGGGGGCTGTCGCTAGGGGGGGGGGGGGCTGTCGCTGCGCCGGGGGAGCTAGCGCTAGGCCGGGGGGGCTGTCGCTAGGCCGGGGGGGCTGCCGCTGCGCCGGGGGAGCTAGCGCTAGGCCGGGGGGGCTGTCGCTGCGATGGGGGGGGGCTGTCGCTGCGCCGGGGGAGCTAGCGCTAGGCCGGGGGGGCTGTCGCTAGGCCGGGGGGGCTGTCGCTGCGCCGGGGGAGCTAGCGCTAGGCCGGGGGGGGCTGTCGCTAGGCCGGGGGGGCTGTCGCTAGGCCGGGGGAGCTTGCGCTAGGCCGGGGGGGCTGTCGCTAGGCCGGGGGGGCTGTCGCTGCGCCGGGGGAGCTAGCGCTAGGCCGGGGGGGCTGTCGCTAGGCCGGGGGGGCTGTCGCTGCGCGGGGGGAGCTAGCGCTAGGCCGGGGGGGGCTGTCGCTAGGCCGGGGGGGCTGTCGCTAGGCCGGGGGAGCTAGCGCTAGGCCGGGGGGGCTGTCGCTGCGCCGGGGGAGCTAGCGCTAGGCCGGGGGGGCTGTCGCTGCGATGGGGGGGGCTGTCGCTGCGCCGGGGGAGCTAGCGCTGGGGAGCCGGGGGCTAGCGCCGGTTACCTGCTGTCTGGTCGGCGGCTGCGGGGCGTCTGGTCGGCGGCTGCGATGCGTCCGGTTGCCATGGAGACACAGCTGGCGGCGTCTCGGGAGCGCGCACGTCGGGCTGCAGCGAGCGACGGGGAAAGAGCCGGCGGCCATCTTGAGGAAACTTTTATAACTTGCTGAAACGCTGGAACGGTAAGTACGAACCAGCTAGAAATGTCATTTACAGGGGGGCTTAGTAATGTGTGTTTAATGGGGGGGACTGGGCAAAAAAAAAAATTAACTGCTTCCTCGAGACATCTCCTTTAATATAAGATTCTGAAGCCGGTCTGTCAGTCGCAGCCAAGTTGTTTATTTCCCCCTCTGTTGCTGGTTGGAAACTGGAAGTCTCAGTGATTTCGTCCTCTGCCGCCTCTGACATTTTTTGCTTGTGTTTAGCAGGGCTGCTTGATGCAGAACCTGCTCCCTGCGCTGCCGTCGGCGCCATCTTGTTTTTTGTACTACGGTTTGTGGGAACCCCGGGTTTCTGCTTATTCCCTGTTGCAGCTCCTTTCTCTGCTTGTCCCGAGCCCGCTGCCTCTTCCCCACCTCTTTCCTCTTCCTCTCTACTAGTGGGTCTCGGGATTAGGGATTTGCGAGAGTCTCTTACCGGGGTTCCCGTTGCTGGCTCCGGAACTCCCTCCGCCGCCATTTCAGGAGGAGAGCCGCGCGGAGCGAAAAACTCCTCCAGGCGCGCCGGGACCGCTTTGGAAGCTTTTCTTTTTGCCGCTGCCATGATCCCACAACGTTCCCCTAGCAGAAGGTAAGGTTTTGTTGTCCACCGATAGCTGTGGTTGTCGCTACGAGTCACCGCCGAGCGGAGCCTACACAAGTGCTGCCGTCTCGGGTTCACTCCAGGCCACGCCCCCCAAGTGTAGCTTTTTTGTGTGACGATGCATTTTGGTGTGCGCATCGGTGTGTTTTACTGTACGTTTTCTGCAAGTGCTAATTAGTCTGAGTTCTCCGATGTGTTTTTTCTTGTGCAATTATGCAGTGTTTCATGCATCTCCTAGTGTATTTTGCACAAAGTTGCGTATCCGCATTGACTTCTATGGGGACTTTTGGTGGGCAAATGCGCAGGAAAATAGAGCATGTGACCGAGCCCACCGAAATCAATGGGTTCTATTCATGTGAATCTAGCCTTACTGTGCGGTCAATATGAATATAGAAATATCTAATTGAGAGTTTTTTTAATTAGGCTGCCTGTCCACGGGCGATGTGTTTTTCGCCAGCGGTTTACTGCGGCAAAATGGCTGCATTTTCAACAAAAATGTAATTGCGATGCAGTGCGGAATCGCATTTTTCCCTCACGAAAAAAAACACAATTACGGTGCGCTTTTTCATTGCGGAAAAACGCGAACCCACACCTTTTCCCATAGTTCTACCCCTAGACAATCCCTCTGGAGCAGAAGTTATAAGAAAGAGGGAACAAGGCCCATTATTGTCTTTGCGCTTCTGTGTGCCGTGAACAAGATGCCTTTAGGAGACGAACAAACGTTGGCTGATATATGCTGCCTTTATTTTCTAATTGCCGCAAAGAGTGGTTGAGGAGGAGGAACAACCACACAAGAAAAGGAGGAGGTACTGGGTGCACCCCCTAATTTCTCAGCGGCAGCCAAAGGGTCACTTTCACACCCCGTATGGCAATCTGTGTGCTAGCCCAGAAAAATGTGCAGCCTTCACATGCATGTCTGTTGAAGCGTTTGACCAACTGCTGCATCTGTTGCGTCCTGGACTCACGTTTTCCAACATGAGGTGCTGCATATCACCTGAGGAGCATCTGCTGGTCACCCTGCCGTAATTTTATCCATGTCGTCATACTGTATATTAAATGCGGTAAATCTTTTTCGCGTTCTCTTTGTGTTCCCATAATCTTCCCAAATCACCCCACTACACCAAATATGGTTTCCTGTACGTGCCCTACCTCTGTTGCTTGGATGGCTTTTATATATTTCTTATTTCTTTCCAAATATATATGCCTGTTCCGTCCTACCATTCCTTCAAGGGCCCCTGTCCATGGCCGAGGCGGCATATTGTTCGGCAGCCTTACATATAACGATTTATGGGCTATATTTATGTTTAATTCTTTTTTGTGTGTTTTCTTTCCAGATTCCTTGCCACTGGGAACTCTTTCGCATCCCTTATGTTTGAATTCCTGATTGGCCACGTTACCATCAGCCGGATCCTCAGGATGACCTGCAGCTTAATCTGGATGCGTCTGAAGGTCTCCTTCATGGCGCCGCCCTCCGTTGAACAGTGGAAGACGATCGCTGCTTGCTATATTCGGCAATATTATAGACTAATACCTCATTAAAAGTTGTATTCATAAAATAAATATTATAATTTTATTTTTGAAAAACTTCTACTGTCTTTTTTCTCATTTTTTCAGCCGTTATCACCCTCACATTACACATGTGTAATGGACTTTGTCGAATTACACATGAAGAGTGGCAGCCTTTTTGGGGTGACATTCAGCCCGTGTAATGGACTTAGCCCCAAAAAGGCTGACAGTCTTCCCGTGTAATTAGACTGACATTCCGCCGTTTAATGGACTTAGTCCAATTACACGGGAAGACTGTCAGCCTTTTTGGGGCGAAGTCCTTTTTGTGGCGGACATTCAACCCCTATAATCGGTGTGGTGCATTGTAAAAGTGACACACAGCAAGTGCAAAATTAAACATTTTATTAAACATACAAATAAATAAAAATACAAACATTTAACAGATTATAAAAATAAAAACACTATAAATTAACTGTGCATTTAAAAAAAACACAACATATTGCATTTATCTGCTTTTGGTTGGTTATTCAATACCCAAAAAATTAAACTGACAACCCAACAAAGTTTTTAAAACGAACTTAATATAAAAAACATGAAACGGAATGGCCCTTACCCCAGCTGCTGGTAATGCGGGCCAGTGTCCGCCCCAGGCTGCATAGCACTTCCAACTGGCATATATTGAGAGTGCATGGCTGAGAGTCCCATGTTTGCAGACTCTGCAAAGGATTGTCCAGCTCTAGCATAATGATGGTGGTACAGTGGTGGAGTCAGTGGCCTCTGTGACGCTGGAGGTGGGGGTTGTGGATGGGCCCTTTCTAGGTGTGTAAGTATGTATGTTATTTTGATACTGTACAGTAGTTTAGAACGCAGTTAGCCCTGTTTCTGATCCCATTTGTTTTTTACTTTATCTTATAACATTTGCTCAGTGTACAGGGACGCTTCCTGCTTTGTAGTTTGGCGCAAGCTTTGAGTCCACTGTTAGTTCACCTTACTTGACGTAACCACATACACTGGGTGCCCTTTTTTTCCTCTCCTTTCTCTCTCTCTCTCTCTCTCTCTTTATAGGGGAAGCAACAATCAGAAGCGACACTCCAGTGGTGTACTGTAAAGGGTATATGGAATTATAATGAAGATAAAGCAATAAACTCAACCCGACTCGGCCGGCCCACTATAGGTAGGTCCGATCGGTCGTTCAATCCAGAGGAGTTCTTAAAAACCAGGGGTACTGGGTACAAGATGTTCCAACGGTCCGAAGACGACATCCAATGAGGAGAGCAGCATGAGGGGAACTCCAGACATATAATATGTTAGAGGAAATAAATGCAAAATATATGAGAAAAGTTTCTCAGCTCTCTATTAGAAATAAAAAGGTTCCCTATTTAGGGTCTTTCTAGTTATGGGGTGCCCGATCCTATGGCACCCCACAATCCCAGAAGGCGTGTAATAAAGGTGAGGAGATGATCCTAGTTCAAATTCTTTAATGGCGACGCGTTTCGGCCTGATACTCAAGCCTTTTTCAAGCATATATCTAGTTATGCCAAGGCCAGGCAATCATCATAAAACAGGCAACCATTACTGCTGCCCCCATCTGCTTTGAATTCCCCCGCTGTCAGCGCTGTGTAGGTAAGCACTGCGACTGGATCAAGCGCTAGCCAATCACAGCTGGCGCTCGATCATTCACAGCTATTCAGTGGATGACATCACTGAATGGCTGTGATTGGCTGGCGTTTGATCCAATCACAGCACTTACTTACACAGCGCTGACAGCGGGAGAATTCAAAGCCAAGCAGAGAGATGACAATGGCAAGAATTCTCAAGCAGCTTGCCGCACCGCCGGAGAGACCATCGTGTCGGGGACACAGATGCAGGCTGGAAGGGGAGTATTGCATTTTTTCTTTACCCCGTCTCCCATCATGCTCGTCCCCTTCCGTCATGGCCCCGTCTCCCCTCACGCTCGTCCCCGCCCCTCACGGCCCCGTCTCCCCTCTCCCCTCATGCTCGTCCCCTTCCCCCACCGTACCGTCTCCCCTCACACTCGCCCCCTTCCCTCACACTCATCCCCTTCCCTCACAGTCCCGTCTCCACTCATCCCCTTCCCTCACACTCATCCCCTTCCCACACAGTCCCGTCTCCCCTCACCCTCGTCCCCGCCCCTCACGGCCCCGTCTCCCCTCACGCTCGTCCCCGCCCCTCACGGCCCCGTCTCCCCTCACGCTTGTCCCCGCCCCTCATGGCCCCGTCTTCCCTCACGTTCGTCCCCGCCCCTCACGGCCCCGTCTCCCCTCACGCTCGTCCCCTCCCACGCTCGTCCCCTTCCCTCACACTCGTCCCCTTCTGTCACGACCCCGTCTCCCCTCACGCTTGTCCCCGCCCCTCATGGCCCCGTCTCCCCTCATGCTCGTCCCCTTCCCCCACCGTCCCGTCTCCCCTCACACTCGCCCCCTTCCTTCACACTCATCCCCTTCCCTCACAGTCCTGTCTCCACTCGTCCCCTTCCCTCACACTCGTCCCCTTCCCACACAGTCCCGTCTCCCCTCACACTCGTCCCCTTCCCCCACCGTTCCGTCTCCCCTCACACTCGTCCCCTTCCCTCACCCTCCCGTCTCCCGTCACACTCGTCCCCTTTCCTCACAGTCCCATCTCCCCTCACACTCGTCCCCTTCCCTCACGGCCCCGTCTCCTCTCACGCTCGTCCCCTTCCCTCACGGCCCCGTCTCCTCTCATGCTTGTCCCCTCTCCTCCCGGCCCCGTCTACCCTCACGCTCGTCCCCTTCCCTCATGGCCCCGTCTCCTCTCACACTCGTCCCCTTCCCTCACGGCCCCGTCTCCTCTCACACCCGTCCCCTTCCCTCACAGCCCCATCTCCCCTCACACTCGTCACCTTCCCTCTCGGCCCCGTCTCCCCTCACACTCGTCACCTTCCCTCACGGCCCCGTCTCCCCTCACACTTGTCCCCTTCCCCCACCGTCCCATCTCCTCACGCTCGTCCCCTTCCCTCACGGCCCCGTCTCCTCTCACGCTCGTCCCCTTCCCTCACGGCCCCGTCTCCTCTCCCGCTCGTCCCCTCTCCTCCCGGCCCCATCTCCCCTCACGCTCGTCCCCTCCCCTCACAGCCCCGTCTCCCCTCACGCTCGTCCCCTCCCCTCACGGCCCCGTCTCCCCTCACGGCCCCGTCTCCCCTCACGTTTGTCCCCTCCCCTCACGCTCGTCCCCTCCCCTCACGGCCCCGTCTCCCCTCACGCTCATCCCCTCCCCTCACGGCCCCGTCTCCCCTCACACTCGTCCCCTCCCCTCACGGCCCCGTCTCCCCTCACGGCCCCGTCTCCCCTCACGCTCGTCCCCTTCCCCCACCGTCGCGTCTCCCCTCACACTCGTCCCCTTCCCCCACCATCCCGTTTCACCCCTCACACTCGTCCCCTTCCCCCACCGTCCCATCTCCCCTCACGCTCGCCCCCTTCCCTCACGGTCCCGTCTCCCCTCACGCTCGTCCCCTTCCCTCATGGCCCCGTCTCCTCTCACACTCGTCCCCTTACCTCACACTCGTTCCCTTTCCTCATGGCCCCGTCTCCTCTCACACTCGTTCCCTTTCTTCATGGCCCCGTCTCCTCTCACACTCGTCCCCTTCCCCTCACGGCCCCGTCTCCTCTCACACTCGTCCCCTTCCCCTCCCGGCCCCGTCTCCTCTCACACTCGTCCCCTTCCCCTCCCGGCCCCGTCTCCTCTCACACTCGTCCCCTTCCCCTCACGGCCTCGTCTCCTCTCACACTCGTCCCCTTCCCTCACGGCCCCGTCTCCTCTCACACTCGTCCCCTTCCCCTCACGGCCCCGTCTCCTCTCACACTCGTCCCCTTCCCCTCACGGCCCCGTCTCCTCTCACACTCGTCCCCTTCCCCTCCCGGCCCCGTCTCCTCTCACGGCCCTGTCTCCCCTCACACTCGTCCCCTTCCCTCATGGCCCCGTCTTTCCTCACACTCGTCCCCTTCCCTCCCGGCCCCGTCTCCTCTCACACTCGTCCCCTTCCCTCACGGCTCCGTCTCCTCTCACACTCGTCCCCTTCCCTCACGGCCCCGTCTCCTCTCACACTCGTCCCCTTCCCTCACGGCCCCGTCTCCTCTCACACTCGTCCCCTTCCCTCACGGCCCCGTCTCCTCTCACACCCGTCCCCTTCCCTCACGGCCCCGTCTCCCCTCACACCCGTCCCCGTCCCTCACGGCCCCATCTCCTCTCACACTCGTCCCCTTCCCTCACGGCCCCGTCTCCTCTCACACTCGTCCCCTTCCCTCACGGCCCCGTCTCCTCTCACATCCGTCCCCTTCCCTCACGGCCCCATCTCCCCTCACACCCGTCCCCGTCCCTCATGGCCCCGTCTCCTCTCACACTCGTCCCCTTCCCTCACGGCCCCGTCTCCCCTCACACTCGTCACCTTCCCTGTCGGCCCCGTCTCCCCTCACACTCGTCCCCTTCCCTCACGGCCCCGTCTCCTCTCACACCCGTCCCCTTCCCTCACGGCCCCATCTCCCCTCATGGCCCCGTCTCCTCTCACACTCGTCCCCTTCCCTCACGGCCCCATCTCCCCTCACACTCGACACCTTCCCTCTCGGCCCCGTCTCCCCTCACACTCGTCACCTTCCCTCACGGCCCCGTCTCCTCACACTCGTCCCCTTCCCTCACGGGCCCCGTCTCCTCTCACACTCGTCCCCTTCCCTCACGGCCCCGTCTCCTCTCACACTCGTCGCCTTCCCTCACGGCCCCGTCTCCTCTCACACCCGTCCCCTTCCC
Organism: Eleutherodactylus coqui; assembly: GCA_035609135.1. NCBI lineage: Eukaryota > Metazoa > Chordata > Amphibia > Anura > Eleutherodactylidae > Eleutherodactylus > Eleutherodactylus coqui. Next base: position 13,656,752 of record CM069409.1, read on the forward strand.
TCACCGCCCCATCTCCTCTCACACCCGTCCCCGTCCCTCATGGCCCCATCTCCTCTCACACTCGTCCCCTTCCCTCACGGCCCCGTCTCCCCTCACACTCGTCCCCTCCCCTCACGGCCCCGTCTCCCCTCACGGCCCCGTCTCCCCTCACGCTCGTCCCCTTCCCCCACCGTCGCGTCTCCCCTCACACTCGTCCCCTTCCCCCACCATCCCGTTTCACCCCTCACACTCGTCCCCTTCCCCCACCGTCCCATCTCCCCTCACGCTCGTCCCCTTCCCTCGCGGTCCCGTCTCCCCTCACGCTCGTCCCCTTCCCTCATGGCCCCGTCTCCTCTCACACTCGTCCCCTTACCTCACACTCGTTCCCTTTCCTCACGGCCCCGTCTCCTCTCACACTCGTTCCCTTTCTTCATGGCCCCGTCTCCTCTCACACTCGTCCCCTTCCCCTCACGGCCCCGTCTCCTCTCACACTCGTCCCCTTCCCCTCCCGGCCCCGTCTCCTCTCACACTCGTCCCCTTCCCCTCACGGCCTCGTCTCCTCTCACACTCGTCCCCTTCCCTCACGGCCCCGTCTCCTCTCACACTCGTCCCCTTCCCCTCACGGCCCCGTCTCCTCTCACACTCGTCCCCTTCCCCTCACGGCCCCGTCTCCTCTCACACTCGTCCCCTTCCCCTCCCGGCCCCGTCTCCTCTCACGGCCCTGTCTCCCCTCACACTCGTCCCCTTCCCTCATGGCCCCGTCTTTCCTCACACTCGTCCCCTTCCCTCCCGGCCCCGTCTCCTCTCACACTCGTCCCCTTCCCTCACGGCTCCGTCTCCTCTCACACTCGTCCCCTTCCCTCACGGCCCCGTCTCCTCTCACACTCGTCCCCTTCCCTCACGGCCCCGTCTCCTCTCACACTCGTCCCCTTCCCTCACGGCCCCGTCTCCTCTCACACCCGTCCCCTTCCCTCACGGCCCCGTCTCCCCTCACACCCGTCCCCGTCCCTCACGGCCCCATCTCCTCTCACACTCGTCCCCTTCCCTCACGGCCCCGTCTCCTCTCACACTCGTCCCCTTCCCTCACGGCCCCGTCTCCTCTCACATCCGTCCCCTTCCCTCACGGCCCCATCTCCCCTCACACCCGTCCCCGTCCCTCATGGCCCCGTCTCCTCTCACACTCGTCCCCTTCCCTCACGGCCCCGTCTCCCCTCACACTCGTCACCTTCCCTCTCGGCCCCGTCTCCCCTCACACTCGTCCCCTTCCCTCACGGCCCCGTCTCCTCTCACACCCGTCCCCTTCCCTCACGGCCCCATCTCCCCTCATGGCCCCGTCTCCTCTCACACTCGTCCCCTTCCCTCACGGCCCCATCTCCCCTCACACTCGACACCTTCCCTCTCGGCCCCGTCTCCCCTCACACTCGTCACCTTCCCTCACGGCCCCGTCTCCTCACACTCGTCCCCTTCCCTCACGGGCCCCGTCTCCTCTCACACTCGTCCCCTTCCCTCACGGCCCCGTCTCCTCTCACACTCGTCGCCTTCCCTCACGGCCCCGTCTCCTCTCACACCCGTCCCCTTCTCTCACCGCCCCATCTCCTCTCACACCCGTCTCCGTCCCTCACGGCCCTGTCTCCCCTCACGCTTGTCCCCTCCCATGCTCGTCCCCTTCCGTCACGGCACCGTCTCCCCTCACGCTCGTCCCCGCTCCTCACGGCCTCGTCTCCTCTCACACTCGTCCCCTTCCCCTCACGTCCCCGTCTCCTCTCACGGCCCTGTCTCCCCTCACACTCGTCCCCTTCCCTCAAGGCCCCGTCTTTCCTCACACTCGTCCCCTTCCCTCCCGGCCACGTCTCCTCTCACACTCGTCCCCTTCCCTCACGGCTCCGTCTCCTCTCTCACTCGTCCCCTTCCCTCACGGCCCCGTCTCCTCTCACACTCGTCCCCTTCCCCTCACGGCCCCGTCTCCTCTCACACTCGTCCCCTTCCCCTCCCGGCCCCGTCTCCTCTCACGGCCCTGTCTCCCCTCACACTCGTCCCCTTCCCTCATGGCCCCGTCTTTCCTCACACTCGTCCCCTTCCCTCCCGGCCCCGTCTCCTCTCACACTCGTCCCCTTCCCTCACGGCTCCGTCTCCTCTCACACTCGTCCCCTTCCCTCACGGCCCCGTCTCCTCTCACACTCGTCCCCTTCCCTCACGGCCCCGTCTCCTCTCACACTCGTCCCCTTCCCTCACGGCCCCGTCTCCTCTCACACCCGTCCCCTTCCCTCAAGGCCCCGTCTCCCCTCACACCCGTCCCCGTCCCTCACGGCCCCATCTCCTCTCACACTCGTCCCCTTCCCTCACGGCCCCGTCTCCTCTCACACTCGTCCCCTTCCCTCACGGCCCCGTCTCCTCTCACATCCGTCCCCTTCCCTCACGGCCCCATCTCCCCTCACACCCGTCCCCGTCCCTCATGGCCCCGTCTCCTCTCACACTCGTCCCCTTCCCTCACGGCCCCGTCTCCCCTCACACTCGTCACCTTCCCTCTCGGCCCCGTCTCCCCTCACACTCGTCCCCTTCCCTCACGGCCCCGTCTCCTCTCACACCCGTCCCCTTCCCTCACGGCCCCATCTCCCCTCATGGCCCCGTCTCCTCTCACACTCGTCCCCTTCCCTCACGGCCCCATCTCCCCTCACACTCGACACCTTCCCTCTCGGCCCCGTCTCCCCTCACACTCGTCACCTTCCCTCACGGCCCCGTCTCCTCACACTCGTCCCCTTCCCTCACGGGCCCCGTCTCCTCTCACACTCGTCCCCTTCCCTCACGGCCCCGTCTCCTCTCACACTCGTCGCCTTCCCTCACGGCCCCGTCTCCTCTCACACCCGTCCCCTTCCCTCACCGCCCCATCTCCTCTCACACCCGTCTCCGTCCCTCACGGCCCTGTCTCCCCTCACGCTTGTCCCCTCCCATGCTCGTCCCCTTCCGTCACGGCACCGTCTCCCCTCACGCTCGTCCCCGCTCCTCACGGCCCCGTCTCCTCTCACACTCGTCCCCTTCCCCTCACGTCCCCGTCTCCTCTCACGGCCCTGTCTCCCCTCACACTCGTCCCCTTCCCTCAAGGCCCCGTCTTTCCTCACACTCGTCCCCTTCCCTCCCGGCCCCGTCTCCTCTCACACTCGTCCCCTTCCCTCACGGCTCCGTCTCCTCTCTCACTCGTCCCCTTCCCTCACGGCCCCGTCTCCTCTCACACTCGTCCCCTTCCCTCACAGCCCCGTCTCCTCTCACACGCGTCCCCTTCCCTCACGGCCCCGTCTCCTCTCACACCCGTCCCCTTCCCTCACGGCCCCGTCTCCCCTCACACCCGTCCCCTTCCCTCACGGCCCCGTCTCCCCTCACACCCGTCCCCGTCCCTCACGGCCCCATCTCCTCTCAAACTCGTCCCCTTCCCTCACGGCCCCGTCTCCTCTCACACTCGTCCCCTTCCCTCACGGCCCCGTCTCCTCTCACATCCGTCCCCTTCCCTCACGGCCCCGTCTCCTCTCACATCCGTCCCCTTCCCTCACGGCCCCATCTCCCCTCACACTCGTCACCTTCCCTCTCGGCCCCGTCTCCCCTCACACTCGTCCCCTTCCCTCACGGCCCCGTCTCCTCTCACACCCGTCCCCTTCCCTCACGGCCCCGTCTCCTCTCACATCCGTCCCCTTCCCTCACGGCCCCATCTCCCCTCACACTCGTCACCTTCCCTCTCGGCCCCGTCTCCCCTCACACTCGTCCCCTTCCCTCACGGCCCCGTCTCTTCTCACACCCGTACCCTTCCCTCACGGCCCCATCTCCCCTCATGGCCCCGTCTCCTCTCACACTCGTCCCCTTCCCTCACGGCCCCATCTCCCCTCACACTCGACACCTTCCCTCTCGGCCCCGTCTCCTCTCACACTCGTCACCTTCCCTCATGGCCCCGTCTCCCCTCAAACTCGTCCACTTTCCCCACTGTCCCGTTCCGTCTCCTCCCGGCCCCGTCTCCCCCCTCACACTCGTCCCCTTTCCCTCCCTCACACTCGTCCCCTTCCCCCCCTCACACTCGTCACCTTCCCTCACGGCCCCGTCTCCTCACACTCGTCCCCTTCCCTCATGGCCCCGTCTCCCCTCAAACTCGTCCACTTTCCCCACTGTCCCGTTCCGTCTCCTCCCGGCCCCGTCTCCTCCCGGCCCCGTCTCCCCCCCTCACATTCGTCCCCTCCCCCCCCCCCCTCACACTCGTCCCCTTCCCCCCCTCACACTCGTCCCCTTTCCCTCCCGGCCCCGTCTCCCCCCCTCACACTCGTTCCCTTCCCCCCCCCCCCTCACACTCGTCTCGTTCCCCCACTGTCCCGTCCCGTCTCCTCCCGGCCCTGTCTCCCCCCCTCACACTCGTCCCCTTCCCCCACCGTCCTGTCCCGTCTCCTCACGGCCCCGTCTGCTTTCACACTTCTCCTCTCCCTCACTGTCGCCCCCTGTCACACACTTACATGAAGTCCGCAGTCAGCATCTTTTGGCCGCCTGCACACGAGCGTTCCGGATTACGCCAGCGGATTTTCATGTGGGGGCGACCTGCGTATGGTACCTAAATGTGCTTGCGGATAGGTGTGGATGCGTGAAAAATCACGCGCGGATATATGCGGATGTGTTGCGGAAAAAACAGCAGCCGCCCCTTATTGTAAACCCAACCCCTAGAGAACTGCCCATTCCTTGGAAAACAGCTTAAAAACCAACACCCAGACTCCGTTTTGTCCCTCTTGCTTGTGAGAGCACCGTTGAATTATTCTGGCAATATGCTTTCACCCGGTGAGCAGATGTCTTTGTGGGCATGGTTGATCCATGTTACTTTTTTCGGACGTACTGCGGTAACGGAGGAGGAAGAGCCCCCCAGGAAAAAAAGGAGGTACTGGGTGCACCCTTTAGTGTCACAACGATATGAAAAGGGGCACTTCCAAGCCCTCTATACTGATCTTCGTACACACCCGGAGAAGTTTGCTTCCTTCACCCGCATGTCCGTGGAAGCATTTGATAAATTGTTGGAGCAGTTGCCGTCTGGCTTGAGCTTCCAAAACAGCAATATGAGGAAGAGTATTTCACCTGAAGAACGCCTGCTGGTCACCCTGCGGTAAGTTTAAGCTTTTTTATATCCCTAGACTATTGTAGATTTTTCCGAAATTGTCCAAACATATGTGTATCTTTCTATTATTCTTGTTCCTCTTTTTACATTTAATGCTTTTCTTCTAGGCGAAGTCTAATGAGTGTGTGCATGTAACTTGATCCTTTGTGCGTATTGTAACTGTTTGTTCCCAAATTCACTTTTCCCTTAAATTGGTTTCCCATAGGAAATGAATAATTTTGTCTTTTCCCTGCATTTATTTCCTTCATAGCTTCTCCCTTTTGATCGTTTAGAATGTGACCAAAAATTGTGTTTGTTTTTTTGTCGTTTCAGATTCCTTGCCACCGGGAACTCGTTTGTATCATTGCACTTTGAGTTCCTGTTAGGGCAAAGCACCATCAGTGGAATCATCAGGAGGACCTTCTACCTCATTTGGGTGCGGCTGAGGGGGTCCGTCATGTCTCCTCCTTCCACAGAAGAATGGCAAAATATAGCTGCTGGATTTGAAACATCAGCGCAGTTCCCAAACTGCATTGGGGCCCTGGATGGTAAGCACATCCGTGTAAAGAAGCCGCCGGGCTCAGGGTCCCGATATTTTAACTACAAACAGTACTGTTCTTTAGTCCTGTTGGCAGTAGCCGACAGCGATTACAGATTTGTACTAGTTGATATCGGGGCCTATGGAAGTACTGCGGATGCACGCATCTTCAGGACTTCCAGAATTTTCCAGCGGCTTCTTTCCAACCAGCTGGCCCTGCCAGGGCCACGGTTGCTTCCTGGTTCTTCAGGTCGTACAGCCCCATTCGTAATTGTCGCGGATGAGGCGTTTGGCCTGTCAACCCATGTTCTGCGCCCATTTCCCCGCAGAGGGTTGGACACCAGAAGGAGAGTCTTTAACTATCGACTCACGCGTGCTCGGCGTTTCGTCAAATGTGCGTTTGGAATCCTCACCAGTAAATGGCGAGTGTTCCTGGGCACTATTCAGATGGAACCCGAAAGCGCGTGCTCGCTAGTGAAAGCCGCCGTGGTTCAAATGCCAACAACTTCACAAGTTGCTGACATAGATGAGAACCAAGCGAATAGGCAGGCATCCTCGGGAATTCAGGTTAGAGACCGCTTCGCGGACTACTTCCTGACGCCGCAGGGAGAAGTGCAGTGGCAGCTGGCCTCTATCCATGAAGGCTGAGTTTCCTGACTTTCTAAACCGCATTTTTTATTTTTTTCCCGGCTGCCAAATTTTTTTTAGTTAGTTTTTTTTTTGCTTTTTTAGTTAGGGACTTGCAAGAGAATGAGGATCCTTGACGTGGATTGCGAGCTTACATAATACGGGTAAAACTAGCGGACTACTGTCTGTTACTTCTGCCCATATTATCAACCAATACCTCATTACCCTTTTTTTTTCTTCTCACCAGTCCATTTATATTGTACCGGGTGTAATTTCTGTGCCGGTATATTTTTGGTACCACGGCTCCGTTTTTTTGTTTTTTTTTAAATACCGCCATTACCAATTTTATTTTTTCATTTATGATTTCCTAAATCCCTAGTTTTAACTGTGTGCTCCGTGCCAGGTATGGAGAACCGAGCTGTACCGCTGTGTTCTTCATACCCCCCCTGGCATCATGAAGCGGGATACAGCTGAAACAATAGTATCAGCTGTTTTCCGCTGTGATTCCCTGATGAGGCTCATACCACGCTGATAGAGAAGATCAGCGATGGCTTAACGAAACCTGCACGATGTTAGTGCAGTTAGTTTGACACAATGATTATCACTCAACAGACAACTTGTGAGCGAATTTTGAGCGATAATCGTTGTGTGCAAATGGGCATTAAAACCTAACGTTTATTGCTCAAAAGATTGCTTTTGAGTAAATTTTGAGTGATAATCGTTGTGTGTAAACGGGCCTTTTCCCCGGACGAAAGCTGGGCAAACGATCCCGACACTCGTCAGCCCATATAGATAATGGCATTGGGTACTGCAAAAATAAAGACACAGACAAGAAAATGCAAACAAATGAAGATTTATATAAGTGTAAAAATAAAGACATTGTGCAAAACATTACTTTTGTCTTACATATTTACAATGGACCATTTATACGAAAATAGTGCAAAACGTTTTTGAATATAACCATTTTAAGAGAGTGCAAAAACATTTTTTTTTAATAAAAACACATGCAAAACAGTGCTGAAATGAGGCACTAATTTAACCAACACAATTAGAGATGTTGAAACCGGGGAACACCTTCTTCCCTCTGGGTATTGCCTTGCTCTGACCCACGCTCAGTGGTGCCCGCTTGGTGACTAAAGTGATGCCCAGCATGCGGCTGTAGTGGCGCTACTAGGGCATACTGTTGGGCAACAGTGCCATATGCTGTATTTAGCGCATCCATATATGGACCGCTAAAATGATAGTGGCGAGGTGGTTGCAAAGGTTGCGGTGGCGGTGTTTGTGCACCCTGTATAAGGCGGTGCCTGTATACATCCACCCATGCCTCAAGTTCAGCAAGGCTGGCGAGTGTTTTCGCCCTGTCCAGAATGAATAGTATAAGCCCCTGAGCTTGCAAATGCTGTTCTTCAGGCACCGTGCGCATCAGAGATGCCACGTGCTGACCAAAGCTGTCACATGTGTCGCGAGCATCCTGCTGTCGCTGCAGTGTGCTCAGGACCTCTCGCTGCATGTCCACCTGCATCTGTAAGGTCGACAGTGCATCGCTTCTCACCCGTCTCCGTGCTGTTATACCAACTGCCGATGTTCTTGGAATCTCAGTAGTCGGCGCTGGAGCGGTGCTCGTCGAAGGGACAGCCTCATCGAGCGTTAGCGATGCTACCACAGCGCCAGCCGTTTCCTGTTCAGGCTCTGTCAGTGTGTCAAGATTGTCACTTGAGCTATAAAAAAAGATTTAAAATTTTTTGTTAGCTTGGTTTATAATAGTTGGTAAAGGCCTGTTTAGACACAGATTATCAGTCAAAAGATGTCACTCAAGGAAGTATTGAGTGTTAATCCTTGTGTCATTTACAGCACTAGATGATCGTTTAAGAAGAGCGATCACCTCACGGTGACAGTGAAGGATGCATAAGACAAGCGGGGTGTCGCGACTTGTCTTCTGTAGCGCCCGGATGTTATACAGCCGAGCGCTCGGAGTGTAGGATGCAGAAGGCTGGTGGCTTGTGGCTGCAGGCTGGTGGCTTGTGGCTTGTGGCTGCAGGCTGGTGGCTGCTGGCTGCAGGCTGGTGGCTTGTGGCTGCAGGCAGGTGGCTTGTGGCTGCAGGCTGGTGGCTTGTGGCTGCAGGCTGGTGGCTGCTGTCTGGTGGATGAGGTGACTGAGTGCTGCTGCTGAAATTTGCCTGTGCTGTGTGTTGGGACGCCTCCTACCACGCCTACTTCCTGTAGTCATAGCAACCAGTGACTCCATCCGCAGCTGCACTGCGGATGTACTGCGTGAAAAAACGCACCCATTCACTTGTATTGGAGGCTTCACGCGCAGAATCCGACCCAAATTAGAACAGGTCGCGGATTTTTTCTAGCGCGTGAAAAAACGTGATACAAATCCGTCCGTCTGGGGACAACTGCGGATCCTCATAGGAGTATATTGGCTGAGGTCTGGGGCGGACAATGTGCTTAAAATACAGCGCTAGAAAATCCGGTCGTCTGCAGGCACCTTCCTCAGAAGTGATTCACAACATCGCACGTTCACAGTTTTCGCGTTGCATCTTGGGAGTTGTAGTTTGTCGCTTTCTAGTGACAGCGATCAATGTGGCTTTGTAGGACTACAATACCCAGAATGCCCTCAGCCGGCTCATTGTCAGCTGCTTCCTGTTTTGAAGCTGGCGGGGAAGTTACTGATGTGAGAGCGCTGAGGAGCCGGAGCTCTGCGGACGGGGAGAGGCAGGTGATGGAGGAGGTGAGGGTATGACGGTGCTGGGTTGCGGTGTTCGTCCTACTGGCTGGGACTTGCGGGTCGGCAGGCTGTTGTCTCCGCATCTGTCCGTCCAGCAGTTTTGGTGGTGACAGTTTTGACCTGTGAGGTGACTCACCGCCTCGTGGCTTCCACTTTATAAAGCCTCACGCTGCGTCCCAGTATGGCGGTCTGATTGCAGACGACCCTCACAGCCGCTCTACTAATCCCAGAGCTGATCCACGGCTCTCGCACATTCAGCTCCTCCTTCACTGATTCCTGCAAACATCTCGGATGAAGCAGCGCACAACGGCCCCAATCAGAAGTCATGGCAGTCAGCGGTCCGCTCCGGGATCTGGTGTTTTGGCATTTGCCTCCGAGGGCGGACTTGAAGACCAGACCTGCCTAATCCCAATAGGAGCGAACCCCAAGGCTCCTTCAGACGGAGGCATCGGCGCAAATTTTTGAATGCACAAAAACTGCGTGCGCAAAACACGAACACAATACCAGAGGGCTCCATTGGGTTCATTCTTATGTCCTTTTTCACAGACCCGCTCCGTTGTCCCGCCTATTTGCCCTGATTTTTCAGGCCGCCTCCTTGCTGCTACAATTTATCAGACCGCATTGGAGATAACCTTAATTTTTCGGGACTGTCGCAGCTTGCTCGGACATCTCGTCTAACAACACTATTTTTATTCTCTCATGGGAACTAACAGGCAATGGAAAAATGGAAAGATTGCAGCATGTCCGATCTCAGACCGTCCGTTCACGAGGAGATCGCTCATGTAAATAAACACATTGAAATGAATGTTATATTTTCACATACGAGATCCGTCCGTGTTGCTAAAGCTGTTTTCCGTGCTTGTGCTGTAAGCAAATTCCTGCAGGAACCAAATAGCTCCATTTCGACTGCAGTGGCCAGGTTTGGTATTGCAGGCCAAGTTGCCATAGAAGTGAACTTTGCCTGTAATACCAAGTCTGTCCACTGAGGTAGGAACGGAGCTGTCTGCTTCCTGCAAAAATCGTCTCAGTGCATGAAACTGAACAGCATCGCCCTTCTGGCTGGCACCTATGCCCTTCCCACCTCAGAACTGGGAGGTCTGAAACCAGTTCAGAAATAATACATCTCTTCAACCAATAAGTGACCTTAGGCTTTTGCAGGTGCCTCTTGCAAATGTCTTACACATCTGCGTGTCCTGGTCAGTGTGACAAACAGCTTTTTGAGAGAACTTTCTTAAAGGGGGTGGTGGTGGTGGTGGGTGGGGGGGCTTGAAATCTAAACCCTAAAGTACAAAAAAAAATACTACATCACATTAGCGTAGCTATCATCTCCAATGCGTCTTCTAGCAGGTCCCTGGACTTCAGCTTTTCTTCTGGACGGGGATAGAAAAATCCCCTGCCTCCTGAAAGCGCTGCCTCTGATTGGCTGAGTGCTGTGATCAATCAGAGGCAGCGCTCAGCTGTCATTTAATGAATGGCAGAGTGCTGCCTCTGATTGGTCACAACGCTCAGCCAATTAAAAGCAGCGCTTACAGGCTTACGCTTAAAGGCGTTTTCATGGGAAAATAGCCTTGCATCACTTTGGGGATGTAGGGATCCTCTGATGCAGCTGTCAAAGCTGCGGCAGAGGATCGCGGAGTTACTCCTATTGCTTTCAATGGGGCTGGCAGTGCTGCTTCTAGCCCCATTGAGAACGACGGGCAGTGCAATGCAGGATCACGCACAACATAGAACAGTGGTGGCGAACCTGTGGCACGCGTGCCAGAAACGGCACTCAGAGCCTTCCCAGCTGGCACTCGCCGCCGTCGGCCGCTCACCACATTAGTAAATACCGGCAGGGATGCCGCAGCTCCCCTGCTGGTATGCACTCAGCTGCACTGCTAGAGGCGCTGATCCCGGCGCACACTGTGATGTCAGTGTGCAGCCGGGATCCTCCTCCCCTCTCATCTGACGTCTCCTACTTGGTTCCGCGAGAGCAAGGAAGGGAGGAGGTGTCGGGCAGCACGTCACAGTGTGCTTCTGGGATCAGTGACAGCAACAGTGTCAAGCAGAGGAGGTGGGGGGGGATTTGGGTCTCAGGGGGGGTGCTATTACTACAGGGGCCACTGTGGGATGTCGCTATTACTACTGGGGGCCACTGTGGGATGTCACTATTACTACAGGGACCACTGTGGGATGTCACTATTACTATTGGCTGCTGTGGGATGTCACTATTACTACTGGGGACCACTGTGGGATGTCACTATTACTACTGGGGACCACTGTGGGATGTCACTATTACCACTGGGACCACTGTGGGATGTCACTATTACCACTGGGACCACTGTGGGATGTCACTATTACCGCTGGGGCCGCTGTGGGATGTCACTATTACTACTGGGGGGCCGCTGTGGGATGTCACTATTACCACTGGGGGGCCACTGTGGGATGTCACTATTACCACTGGGGCCGCTGTGGGATGTCACTATTACCACTGGGGCCGCTGTGGGATGTCACTATTACCACTGGGAGCCGCTGTGGGATGTCACTATTACCACTGGGGGGCCACTGTGGGATGTCACTATTATACTGGGACCACTGTGGGATGTCACTATTACCGCTGGGGCCGCTGTGGGATGTCACTATTACTACTGGGGGGCCGCTGTGGGATGTCACTATTACCACTGGGGGGCCACTGTGGGATGTCACTATTACCACTGGGGCCGCTGTGGGATGTCACTATAACCACTGGGGCCACTGTGGGGTGTCACTATTACCACTGGGGCCGCTGTGGGATGTCACTATTACCGCTGGGGCCGCTGTGGGATGTCACTATTACCACTGGGGCCACTATGGGGGTCACTATTACCACTGGGGCCGCTGTGGGATGTCACTATTACCACTGGGGCCGCTGTGGGATGTCACTATTACCACTGGGGCCGCTGTGGGATGTCACTAATACCGCTGGGGCCACTATGGGGGTCACTATTACCACTGGGGCCGCTGTGGGATGTCACTATTACCACTGGGGCCGCTGTGGGATGTCACTATTACCACTGGGGCCGCTGTGGGATGTCACTATTACCACTGGGGCCGCTGTGGGATGTCACTATTACCACTGGGGCCACTGTGGGATGTCACTATTACCACTGGGGCCGCTGTGGGATGTCACTATTATCACTGGGGCCACAGTGTGGTGTCACTATTACTGCTGGGGCCCCTGTGCGGGGTCACTATAACCACTAAAGCTTTGGGGGGTCACTATTAGCGCTGGGATATGTTTACACGAGGTGGAAATGCTGTAGAATGTCCTCAGCAGAAATTTCCGTGGCAAATTCCACAGCATTTCCGTATTCAAAAGAAGTCAAAATCTGCACGCTGTCTATTTTGAAGCAGCCCGGTCCTTTTAAGAACGATGGAGGTAAAAATCATACGTTGTGATAAGCCCCGCCCCCTGACATGTTGGCACTTTGCGATAAATAAGTGGGTTTTGACTTGCAGTTTGGGCACTCGGTCTCTAAAACGTTCGCCATCACTGACATAGAACATGCCGGTGCCATGTGGGAAAACATTGTTATGTGCATGATTCCATTCAAAAGAAAGGGATTCATATTTGTACGTCTCGTAACACAAATCTCGCACAATTTTCTTGGCTGCGTTAAGCCGGGCTGAGGCCATACTAACACGCCAGTTTTGTGCGTTGGGGAGAACGCGCCAAGAAATGCGACTCATTATTTTCAATGGCTTTATTTACATGTGCAGTCTCTCTATCACAGTGATCCTGCAAGATCGAAAAACAACAGTATGTACTATCTTCATGCGAGTCTCACATGAGAATAGGACTTGTGCAGGTGCGGCCTGGCAATTGTCAGGAAGGTGTGAGCGATAGCTGCTAGCAGTCGTGGAATAGCAGCCTTACAGTTTGTCTCTACACTCAACACAAAACTTGGGAAACACAAATATATCGAAAGATGGGAGGGTAGATGGAGTAAGCCAATAATTGTTGGGGGTATGGGCCCTGTGGTGCCTTTCAGATAGAAGACGAGCAGCTGTGATCTTTTTGCGTAGTCAACAGTCAATAGCCTGCAATGGGCTAAACAAAGTGTTTCCCGAAAATAAGACACTGTCTTACATTAATTTTTGGCCCAAAAGAGGCACAGTGTCTTATTTTTGGGATCTCCAGTGGCGAATCGGCAGGTGCAGTGTCCTCAGCGTTTACACAGAATTCTCCTTCTTGTGACGGGGCTTTGAATACCCCGCCCCTAGCAAGCGAGTGCTGTGATTGGTGAGCCATGACGCTCGTGAGCCAATCAGAGCCGGCGCTCGATGAGCCAATCACAGCTATTCAGTGATATTCACTGAATGGCTGTGAATGAACGAGTGCTGACTCTGATTGGCTGGCACTCGATTCAATCACAGCACTCGCTTACTGGAGGCGGGGTATTCAAAGCCCGTCACCAGAAGGAGAGTTCTGTGCCCGTGCAGAGGACACAGCAGCCTGCCGCAGCCCTGGAGACCAGCGTGAGAGACTCAGCCGCCGCCGGCTAGGTGAGTATTGATTTTTATTTTTTTTCCCAGTTTGCTAGGGCTTATTTTCGGGGGAGGGGTTATATTTCAACACCCCCCCCAATGGGGTAGGGCTTATTTTCAGGGAAAGGCGATAGTACAAGGCGCCAAGTGTTAGTTTTCTTGCCTACACATCTAAATGCTCTCCTGCGTCCAATGTAAACCAAGGTATATCTGTGTAGTTCACATGTGTCAAGAGAGAATGAAAGAACTGCGAGGAACACCATGGACGGATGACATGCTTTCTTTATCATACAAAATGTGTTAAAACATCAATTCCATCAAGGCTTTTACTTCATCTTCCCTTCCAGTTTAATCACAGCTACAAATATTCAGCATTTATGTTCCCTTCATGTTCGCATTCCTCTCAAATGCTTCCACTTATTCTCTATAGTAAATGTATTTTAACATGGGATTTTCTATGTTTTTTTTTACACTTTTCTCACATTTTTTCTCTTTAGGTCCCTACATTATAGGATCTTCCTAGTATCTTCTATATAAAAGAAGTTTTCCAGTTGATCCATCAAGGATGGAGAAGGACAGGAACAAGATGGCGGAAAGTTTAATAAATCTCACCCTAGAAATACTCTTCAAACTTACTGGAGAGGTGAGAGATTCTGATGATGTCACATTACATCATTCTTATGTATGATAATAACAGATGATGTCACTAGATAAGGAAGAGACTTTGATGATGTCACATGCGTAATCCATACTAAAGGCAGCAGCTAGACCCCTCTTCCTATCCAGCCGCTACTTAGACGCCTCTGTACTATGCCAGTTGCTTTATTGGCTGCCCGCCCATTACAGAACGCGATTCAAACTCATCACCCTCACCCACAAAGCTCTCCATGGCGCCGAGCCACCGTACATCGCTTCCCTTCTGTTTGTACACCACCCAGCCCGCACACTCTGATCCGCTAACACAGACTAAACGCCCCACTAATACAAATCTCACATTTTCACCTCCAGGACCTCTCCAGAGCAGCATCAGTCCTCTGGAACGCGCTAGCCCCAAAACATTTGTACAATCCCCGACGCACGGAACTTCAGATGTGCCTTAAAAATGCATCTCTGCATCTCCTGATGTAATCCCTCACCCCCACAACATGCCACCTGCCCCTCCCTATAGCTCCTTACACTTTCCACTTTTCCTATCATGTATATTTCCTGCCCCTGTACCTCCTTATCACCCCCACCCCTTTTGTTTCCAATTAATTGGATACCGTATGTAATTGTCATACTGTTTGTATCCCCCCCCCCCGCCCCCGTGCTTTGAAAGCGCTGCGAAATATGTTGGCGCTATATAAATAAAGATTATTAATAAAGATGCCTCCCATCACTTCTGGGAAATTCTGATCTTTCGGTTACTAGTTTCATGTGCATCGGAGGATCGGCAAGTGTTTCCCATTGAATGGGAAACCACAGATAGCACTTGCAAGCACATCACGCGGCATGCAATGCATTTGACTGACCCATTGAAAACAAGGGGCGATGCATTCCGAGGGCCTCAGAAAAATAGCACAGGTGGCAATCTTTTTTTCTTTTTTTTTTTTACCTCGCGGCATCGCTATGTAGAACTCCATTCAAAGGAATAGAGTTCATATTCGTGCGAGTTTTGCGCTCGTGCAAATGTAGCCCTTAGGCCTCATGTCCACGGGAAAAATCAGGCCCGCTCCGGATTCTCCATGGAGTATCCGTAGCGGGTCCCTCCTGCCCCGCAGACATGAGGCATTAAAATAAGAATTAACTCACCTCTCGCCCGCTCCGGATCTTCCCTTCGCCGCGGCTTCATCTTCTCTCCGTCGCGGCCGGATCTTCTTTCTTCGGCCTGGCGGATGCGCAGGGAACGTCGGTTGCGTGCCCCGCGCATGCGCCAGCCCGAAGCAAAAAGATCCGGCCGCGACGGAGAGAAGATGAAGCCGCGGCGAAGGGAAGATCCGGAGCAGGTGAGTATATTCTTATTTTAGGTCTCCCGCGGATCCGGATGGCTTCCATAGGCTTCAATAGAAGCCTGCGGGAGCCGTCTGCGTGGGAGACACGCACGAAAATGGAGCATGGTCCAGATTTTTTCATGCTCCATTTTTAAAAAAATCCCTTTTATTCACCATCCGCGGGTATTTATCTACCCGCGGGTGGTCAATGCATCCCTACGGGATGCGGATCCGCGGGCAGGAGAAGAGTTAAAATCCACGGCAGATTTTAATTCTTCTTTTGCCCGTGGACATGAGGCCTTATTATATTTCTGTGCCTTCTTTTTGGCTGTATGACTTTTCTATGTTTTTTCTCATTTAATATTTTTTATTGAGAGTTGTGACTTTTTTTTTTAAACATAAACTTCCATTTCTAACCCCCTTCCCGTCTCTTGTCATGCAAGAACACCGGAGTGTGATTAGATACACTTACGATAGCCTATGCGACTCACTCATTGATCGTTCAGGGGTCATACTCAGAATCCCCTCCCATTGTGAGTCTTCAATGGGTCCGATATCTGCTTCCCATTTATTTGTGATCATCAGTGAGTTTCGTAAATTTAGTTTTCTTTGTAGGTACTCATGCATCATGGATATTTTCCCTGTGGTGGTGGAAGATGTACCAATAATGTTGGCCACACCAATATGAAAACTCTTTATCTCTCTGGCCATTAGCTCTGTCTGATAAGTATGTCTGAGCTGCAACTATTTGTAAAATTGTGAATGTTTTACATTATATTGTTTGTAACTGACTGAATAAGTTAAAGGGGTTGTCCTGCGCCGAAACCTAAAATTTTTTTTTTAAACAGACCCCCACATTGTGCACAGTAAAAACGAATCCATTTGTTATTTAAAAAAAAAAATTCGCTTACCTGGATCCCCGTTCTGCAGCTTTGAAGATTCTTCTTTCAAAGATGGCGCCGCTGGTCTTCTCCCACAGTGCACCGCGGGTCTTCTCCCATGGTGCACTGTGGATGTTCTTCTCCAGTCTTGCGTTCCACTGCCGATTACAGCCACCTCATTGGCTGATCGGCACCACGTGATGGAGGCGGAGCTACGATGATGCGGAGAAGAGGGAGGAGCCAGGACGCAGCTCGTGAGCCCGGACACATCCAGCGGAGGATTTCTCTCTGGGCAAGCGCGACTGTTCGTGCAACCAGAGAAGAGGCTTCATCGTCGCCATGGAGACGGGGATGCCAGCACCGGAGGGTGTAAGTGTATAACTTCTGTATGGCCAATATTTAATGCGCAATGTATATTACAAAGTGCATTAATATGGCCATACAGAAGTGCTGAACCCCACTTGCTGCCACGGGACAACCCCTTTAATATCTGTCTCTGTCAATTTCTGGAAAATCCTTTTTATGCCTTTCCTTTGCCACCGATCAAATTCTGCTTCCTAAGCTGTGGTAGCCAGGCGGTATCCCATATTGGGGTATACTGCCTATATCCCGAGATCCCCTAGTCTTCCACCAAGTTTTATGTATGAGTGAGAGAGTGGGAAAGCTGCCAGCGTTATTAAAGGGGTTGTCCCGAGGCAGCAAGTGGGTCTATACACTTCTGTATGGCCATATTAATGCACTTTGTAATGTACATTGTGCATTAATTATGAGCCATACAGAAGTTATAAAAAGTTTTATACTTACCTGCTCCGTTGCTAGCGTCCTCGTCTCCATGGTGCCGACTAATTTTCGCCCTCCGATGGCCAAATTAGCCGCGCTTGCACAGTCCGGGTCTTCTCCTCTTCTCTATGGGGCTCCGTGTAGCTCCGTGTAGCTCCGCCCCGTCACGTGCCGATTCCAGCCAATCAGGAGGCTGGAATCGGCAATGGACCGCACAGAAGCCCTGCGGTCCATGGAGACAGAGGATCCCGGCGGCCATCTTCAGCAGGTGAGTATGAAGACGCCGGACCGCCGGGATTCAGGTAAGCGCTGTGGGGGTTGTTTTTTTAACCCCTGCATCGGGGTTGTCTCGCGCCGAACGGGGGGGGGGGGGGTTTAAAAAAAAAAAAAAACCCGTTTCGGCGCGGGACAACCCCTTTAAGTTTAAAACTATGTCTTTTCAGGGCTTCTAGTAAATGCATTCCGTCAAAATAGTTTTAAAGGATTTGAAAGCTAGTTTCTTGTACTTCTTCTGTCTCCCACCTCCTAAGGTATTGCATCTGTGCACCTAGAAAGTATGCCATAAGATTAGGTAAAACCAGGCCTCCCTCCTCCTTCGGATTGTAGAGCGTTTCCAATTTTATTTGGGTGCATTTTTTACGTACCCGAATAGGTTATGGACTTTATAGAAGAAGCGCTAAAGTGTTCCTCTGAATAGCGGGAATGCGTCTGTATAGCCTCCATTCACAGTTACTGAGGTTGTACCCAGCCTATGAATTTAAAGCCTATACCCTTTTATCCATAACCTCTCATAGAAATGGGCCACTAAGCTGTCAAACGTCTTGGCAGCATCTAGTGAACATATTGTTATCTCCCCTGTATTGTCTGCTGGTAACTGTAGCTTGAGAAACAGTCTGCTGGTATTGGTTGCTACGGATCTCATTAGTATAAACCTACTCTGGTCAGGATAGGTTAAGTATGGAATCATCATCATGAGGCAATTAACCAACACCTTGGCAAGAATTTTAACATCTGCGTTCAATAGAGAAATGAGTCTGTAAGAATCCACCATCGGTGGATTTTGCCTGGTTTGGGTACAATGGTTTATCATTGCCTCTCTGATAGTGGGAGGCAATTCACGCCTGGCTCTGCCTCCTGGAATACTGTGAACAGTCCCAGAAGCAATACCTCCCCAAATTGTTTGTGAATTTTAGCCGACAACAGATGTACCCTGGGCCTTAATTATTCTGTAATGTGGCTAGTGCCTCCTGCAACTCCTCCAGATCCACAGGAGCCTCCAGAAATTCCCTCTGCTCTTGAGCTAAGCAGAGTATGTCAAGTGCAGCAAGGCGAGGAGAGAAGGTCTTAAATTGTGGAGTGACTGGTACCCAACTTTCTGAGACACCGGACAAGCGACCATGAGCCACAGACACAATTCTACAGCAATCAGCCTGGCCCTGCATGGTAAAGCAACTTGTCCCGCACTGGACAAGAGGAGAGGTGGGAAGGGACGATAACTATCGATCCCGTCTCTGTCCTCAAACACTCTGCAGTATTGCAAGCTGAAAGTCGTTAGAATACAAGCTGATTTATACCCAGCTTTCTCAGGCTTCTGCACGCCTGCGAAGCAAAAGCTCAAATCATCCACCTGATCCGTTCTAATGCACTTCAGAGCTCTACAATATGCATACAGCTTCCACCACCAATTTCTTAACGGTAAATTGGAACCCGATTTATGAATACGATCTTCTGAGAATATGGTTTCATGTTAACACGGACGAGGCTGGCTCATAAATTTAACGTTTAATTCTCAAACAAAGGAGCAGTGCTTATTTACAGAAAAAATACAAAAATGATGTTACAAGATAATCGGCAAGAGACTTACATATGATATCACAGACCGTTAAATAACAGGGATTAAAATAAGAGTGTTACCATTTTTATGCGTGGAGTCTCGCGGGGTACTATGGACCTGTAGTGACTTCCAAGTGGCTGACTTTGATCACATGTCCATGTGCGATTTTTAAACTCTCACTGTGGTAACTCCAACTTAGTTCCTTCCAGCCCCCATGGGGCCTGGCATACCTTAGAACACATAATCCCTGGAATACATATTTTCTTCCTAACTCCGAGTGACCCACCATGAAAATATGACTACGATATTTCCTCCCATGATTTTACGTGTAGCTTGACTGAGATATGTAATTCTCGGATCCTGAGCATCATGCATATAGAGGAGTCCCTGCATCTCATAATGGTGATGTGGCATTTGGCAAAATACCCCTGTCAGTGGGCTGCAACGTACAGATCTTTCACAATTTTTAAATTACATTTTTTTTATTAATTTTGGCTCCAAAAGTTACCAGGTCTGGCTTTTGGTCAGCTGGACCAGTGGGAGGAGAAGGTCCCTGTCATTACCTCCCAATGTAAATATTCTAGCTCTGGCTTCAAAGGATATTTCAGCACTTGGCTTTTCTGGATGTGGAAAAGCATTTAACTCTTACACAGCAGTTTGCCAAACCACATGGGACTAAGGTAGCCACCTCATCCGGCATGGGCTAACATAACAATTGATGCTGAGACTCACACAGAATGTCTGACAGACTAAGTCTTTACAATATCTATCTAAGTTAGATATATGTCTATCTACCTGTAAAATATCTATCACCTCATCTACTAAGGGCAAGTTATAAAGGGAAAGGATGTCAACTCAGCTTTCCTAGTGTCCTGAACATCAGCTGACTGATACTGGACAGCTGCAGGGACACTTTTTTCCTCTCTTTATATTACACGTTATTGTTATAGTTGCCAAGTATTGCGTGATTTGCTCCCTGGTCCTGTACAATCCAGAGCAATACAGCGAGGCATAACAGGAGTATACCGTCTTACTGATGGAAGTGGTGTCGGTGTCAATTGTTCCCCTGTCATTTCTCAGTCCAGTAATGTAGGTGGATCTCATCTGCGCTTTGGCTACAATCGCCCGTCTTTTTTCCCTCTGTAAAAACGCTGTTTATTCGCTACCATCTCAAGGGTATACTGGGAAAATGCTTCTTGTGCTTCCCTCCATTTAGTCAGTTTCAGGTGTATTATTGCTAACAAATCAGGACAATTTCCCCTGCAGTTCTTGGTGCAATAGCTTATGCTTCCATCTGACGTGCCTAATTCTTTGGCGCATAGAATTGAATAATCGAGTTGGGACCCATTAGAGTTTCCTATTTATGACATATTCAATGCCCGTGCCAAATTTCAAGTTTCTATGTGAGAAAATTACATTCCATACGTAAAATTTGGACGCTAATTCTTTTGCGCATAGAATAATCGAGTTGGGACCCATTAGCTTTTCTTATTTATGACATAATCAATGCTCGTGCCAAATTTCACGTTTCTATGACACTGGAAAGGGAAGAAATTACATTCCGTACGTAAAATTTGGACGCTAATTCTTTGGCGCTTAGAATTGAATAATTGAGTTGGGACCCATTAGCTTTTCTTATTTATGACATAATCAATGCTCGTGCCAAATTTCATGTTTCTACAACATCGGGAAGTGAGAGAATTAGTGGCAATGATGGAAATCGAACGATCTACGTGGGGGTCGTAACTGTCGACGACGCTCTTGCACGCGCCATTTATCATAGATAAGGAGACCTCTGAGATAGGCCTTCATTGCCTCGTATTCTGTAAATATATTGGGCCTCCGATTGGTTAAGATAAAGTATTCATCCGTTAATCCCTCAATTTTTGGGCAGTCTATTATGTTTAGTCAGAAAGCGTTTATTCTCCATTGGGGGCATCTTAATCTGCATGCTCTACTTCTAGTAGCTGAGGTCTGCTTTTGATCTGGGCAGCTATTAGATCACTGTTAAGTGACTCTGTCATATGGCGTTACCAATTGCCAGATCAATACGTGATAGGGATTGGTAGGAGCTGGAGTAGCAGGAGTAATATTTGATTCCTGGTCCGCCATAGATCCATAAGTAGTTTTTCCTGTAATAGGCATCCCATCGGGATTAATTGGCCCTCCCTCATACCTTCCAGTATGGATCAATAACGCAGTTAAAGTCTTCGACCATTAAAATTAGGATGTCTGGGATTTTTGTCACAAACTCCAGTGTCTGGCCCATAACTCTGCTATTGTAAGGGGGTGGGATATAAAGAGAAACAAAAATACATATACAATTGGACATTTTACAGCGCACGCATACAAATCGCCCCTGAGAATCAATTTTACTGGAGAAATAATAAAATGGTATTGACTAGTGTATCAAGATGCTTACTCCTTTTGAAGGCTTGTGCGCACAGAGTGGAAACTACTACCCGCCCAGCTTATATTCGCTGTATGTAGGTTTTCCTTAGACAAATGCGTCTCCTGTAGAAACTGGTGATCGCCTGGTACAGTTCTGCCAAAAAAATAAGCTCAGGATAGCAAACCCATGGTTTATGCAACCCAAACACGTGGGCATCTCCCAATGGCCTCCATCGAAATCAGATTGTTTACATCCTGTGTAATCATCGTAGGTGAAGTTCAGTCATTGCATATAAAACCTTTCCTGGCACCCACTGCAGCACTGATCAGGAACTCCTTGCAGTGAAGATCAAGATCAAATTCCGTAGCATTAAGAAAGGTGCTCCATTGAGAAAATTCGACACCTCTAAAATCCCCCAATCATACACTATTTAGGTAGCAAACCCATTCAAATTGCTTGACGCATCAAAAAAGCATCCAGAGGAGCTATGGCACGATATACAGTTCACAGTTATGAAAACAGCCAGTAAGCATCTCAGCTGTAAGAAGCAGGAAAAACAACGCTATTGGTTGTCCAAGCAAACCCTCAGAATAGCTGATAGAAGAGCAGCAAAGGCGGCTGGCAACAAAGACGAAGTTTGGCAACTAAATGCCGATTTACAGTGAGCGGCAAGGAAAGATAAGGAAATGGACTGGAATGAGCATTGCAAACAACTCGAAGCAGAAGCCATGAAAGGCCATATGTGAGGCTTATTCTCACAGGTCAAGATGGCCCGAAAACCTTTCATGGCATGCAACGGCACAATCAAAGGCAAAAATGGGAAGGTACTGAATTGCCAACAGAATATCAAGGTGGATAGGTGGAGGGAATATTCTGAGGAACTATATGCCTGCAACCACATAACTGGACTATTGCATGAGATGGAGCCTGTAGACTTGGAACCTTCTATTATGGAGTCAGAAGTGTTTATGGCAATGAAACAACAAGCCAAAAATAACGCTCCAGGCATAGATAACATACCAGCAGAGATATTGCTGCCAGTACCAGTGAAAACCATCACAGTGCTGTGCCAGGCAGTATGGGCATCCACTCAATGGCCACAGGACTGGAAAAGATCTGTCTTCATCCCTCTACCAAAGAAAGGTGACTCCCAGAATTGCTCCAGCTACTGAACAATAGCCCCCATTCCGCATGCATCCAAGATCCTTCTCAAAATTATACAGGAATGACTGATATCAGTAGCTGAAGCAGCGCTCCCTGATGCGCAGACAGGATTCCGGCAAGGACGCGGCACTCGTGACCATATTGAAAACCTGCGATGGACCATAGAAAAAGCTCGAGAATACCAAAAGAATATCTACATGTGCTTTATCAACTCCTTCAAGGCCTCTGACTGCATCGACCATGACAAGCTTTGGCACGCCCTGCAAGAGCTAGGCATTTCGGCACATCTAGTCAAGCTAATAAAATCACATTATATCAATCAGGCCAGCTTCACTCTGGCGAAAGGCTATGTTGCGTTGCAAGAGTGAGTTGCCTGCAACCCATTGCTTTTAATGGGGCGGCAGCAGCGCTGGCCCCATTGAAAGCAATGGATAGCATCGTGGACCTCTGCCAAAGCTGTGACAGCTATCACAGAGGATTCCTTCATCCCCGCAGGGGATCCCTCATGTCCCACACAAGTCTGTCAGTGGCCACAAGCCCCCCAGTCCCATCAACTCCCCACCCTGGTCTCCGTCCCCTCCGAACACCAAGCTGTGCAGACCCAGTGTAGACTGGAGCTGTGGGTTCCCATTTAGAGGAGTAAGAGGCCCCAGGACAGAGATCTCACACACCCCCTTCCAGGCTCTGAGTAGGGTGACCATCATGGTCGATGCTCCCATCCTTTCCCAATTAACTTTCCCTGGGATCCAGAAAGCCCCGCGTATCTTAAAGCCCCGCCTTCTATGGATACCCATAATTTGTCTGACCCATGATGGAATATATCCAGAATGCAGGTTCCTATTGCAGCCTTGTAGCACATTTGGAGATCCGGGAGGCCAACTCTTCCCCGTTCCTTCTGCTTGTTCAGACTTTTATAGCTAAGCCTCTTAGATCCCCCCTTCCATATGAATTTGAGTATTAAGCCTCGTAGTCTATCAAAGAAAAACTCGGGTGGGCAGCACGCTGCAGTCTGAAAGATATAGAGCAGCTTTGGGAGTACATCCATCTTAAGGGCGCTCATCGTACTAAACCATGTCATAGGAACCCTCGCCCAGCCTTCCAAATCTCTTTCGAGAGATGACAAAAGCGGTTTGTAATTTAGATCATATATCTGGGTCCGATCCGCCGGGATCTGGACCGCTAGGTATTTTATTGATTTATGTTCCCAGAGAAATGGGAAGGCCGCCACCACATCTGTCACTTCTCTCTGTGGGATTGAGATATTTAATATCACTGATTTCTGTGCATTCACCTTATAAGTACTGAGCTCGCCAAAAATGACAAATTCTGGTAAATATCGGGGAGACCCACCCGCGGATTGGGGATATAGATCAGGAGATCATCTGCAAAAAGTAATATCTTGTGCTGCAGATCCCCAATCTGTACCCCCTGGATTAAAAGGTTAAATCTAATAGCGTTGGCCAGGGTCTCCATCACCAAAATGTAAAGGGTTGGTAACATGAGGCACCCCTGCCACGTGCCATTCCTGATCTCAAAGGGAGTGGACAATCTTCCATTAACTCTGACCTGTGCAGAGGGGCCACGATACAACGCCATAATCCAGGAGAGAACCCTGGACCCGAGGCCCAATTTTAGGAGGGTAGCCTCAAGGAATCTCCAGTTGATCCTATCAAATGCTTTCTCTGTGTCGACAGAAAACTTACATAGAGGATTTTTCTGGAAATCAAACTTCCTATCATTGTGTGTTCCATGTCTAGCTGGCTCCAATCTAGAAACCAGTACAATGGGGGTGAGTTGGATCCTGGGGTCTAGAAGGCTATTATATATTGGAACATCTATGGTTGGCAGTTTTCTACATCAAAAAGGAGTGCCAATAGTTCAGGGCTAAAAGACCATCACTCTAATGAGTTATTAGCCATAAGTAGATAATTTTACTCTATCAACCCTCCCAAGTTAATATTCTAGTTCAATCTCTCACTGGTGCGGTCATGGACGTAAGGGAAACACAAGATTACTTATCAGTAATCAGTTTTCCATGAACCAATGACAACACCCCTCCCCTCCATTTTATTACATTTTAACTAGAGATGAGCGAACGTACTCATTTCGAGTAATTACTCGATCGAGCACCGCGATTTTCGAGTACTTCAGTACTCCGGTGAAAAGATTCGGGGGGGGGGGGCGGAGGGAGGCGTGGCGGCGCGGGGGGTAGCAGCGGGGAACAGGGGGGAGCCCTCTCTCTCTCCCCCCCACAACCCCCCACTCACCCACGGCACCCCCTGAATCTTTTCGCCCGAGTACGGAAGTACTCGAAAATCGCGGTACTCGTGCAAAAAAGGGGCGTGGCCGAGTACGCTCGCTCATCTCTAATTTTAACCCTTTCCAATCCAATTTCCCTGCCACCCGCACACTCCCTAGCTCTTATTTATTATGGCTGGGAAAATGCATTGTGGATACCTTGGAATTACATAACAGAAACACATAAAAATAAACTGTAATGATTTTAACAATTTTTTTTTTAATTAAACATGAGTTATGAGTGTTTCACATTAGGTCATTTAATCAGCTGTTCTGTGGGATGTTGAGCTCATGCAAGAGCTGATTTCTGCAGGAAGCAGATAGCTCCATTTCCACTGCAGGGACTAGACTTGCTATTACGTATGCAGCTCCTATTCACTTCAATTGGAACTTTGCCTCTAATGCCAAGTCTGGCCACTGCAGTTGGTACGGAGATATTGGATTCCTGCTGCATTCAGCTCAGTGAACAGGTGCATTGGCCCAGTAAACAGCTGATTAGCAGGTGTCCTAGGCAACAGCCCCCTGCTAATCTTCTATTGATGGCCTATTCTATGGCTAGGTCATCGATAGTTTACAACTGGACAGCCCCTTTAACCTTAAAATGTCTGACATACTTGAGGTATAAAAAGAGTCAGGACCCAGCATGGTGAACATTACACTGCCTGCAATAAGATGTTGTAATGTTTTTTTTTAATGTAATAAAAATGAATATATATAAATATATAACTAAATACATATCTACTTTAAAATAATCTAACGAATATATAGATGTTTAATGGAAAATGTTTAAATATACCCAAGTATACCCAAAAATTGAGAATATTCATAATATGAACAATAGTCATTATAAGTAGATATACAGAGAGAGATGGCTATATAAATTTTAAAAGGGGCACAACATGGAATGACTTGTAGGGAGCGACAGACAGGCATTCTGGTGCCTAAGAGAAGGAAAAATACCCATAGGTGTGGCAGGAAGTAGGCTAAAGGTGTCAGTTCCTGCTACATTCAGAGGGTAATTAAGCTAAAAGACAAAGATCCAGAGAGAGGGACCTGGACTAAGAGCCAAAGAGTGTGGAACTTATTCTGGGGTAAAGAAGCAAGTCGAGAGGGAGACAGAGAGGGAGACACAGAGAAAGAGAGACAGAGAGAGAGACTGTGCAGAAGCTCTGGAAAACTGTGTGGAACTGACCAGGGAGAGCTGAATAAAGTGAACCCTGAGAAAAAATTGGTTAGAACCACTCTTTAAAACTACAAAAGACTGTAAAGTATTGGAGTTAGGCCTCATGTCCATGGGCGGGTTGGATTCCGAATGCAGGAGCCCACATTGCAATCCGACCCTGCTCCTGGCTGGGGACCCTGTGTACCTGTGCCTGTCTTCTTTTTTTTTTGAGTGCGGAGGTGTGTAGAAGTGCCAGACGGCACACATGCGCAATACAGTTTGTTTGTTTTTAACTCCTGCTTTCCCATCTAAAAACTGCAGATGGGCAGCGGATTGGACGGCTTCCATTGACTTTAATTAAAATTTAGCATGCTGCAATTTGTTTTCCACTGCAAAATCGGTAAAATGAAGTGCAGACACGCATGCTTCCTTATGGGCGCCTTTAACTGCGCATCTTCGGCAAATGAAATTTGACCATGGACATTTGGCCTTATGGACATTATTGCTGAAGAAAGCTGGTTTAAGTTTGTTATTTAAAAGACTCTTTGCAATAAAATACCCTTAGTGGTAGTCCCTTCCCCCTGCTGGGGGAAATAGACCTCAGATATGATCCTGCTTACAATATATGTCTGCTATAGCAATACATTATAATGTCTGCTCCCCCACAGACACTGATAGACATGAGGAGACGCTGCTGTAGTAATACTGTATAATGTCTACTCCTCCACAGACACTGACAGACATGAGGAGACGCTGCTGTAGTAATACTGTATAATGTCTACTCCTCCACAGACACTGATAGACATGAGGAGACGCTGCTGTAGTAATACTGTATAATATCTGCTCCACAGACATGAGGAGACACTGCTGTAGTAATACTGTATAATGTCTACTCCTCCACAGACACTGACAGACATGAGGAGACGCTGCTGTAGTAATACTGTATAATGTCTGCTCCGCCACAGACACTGACAGACATGAGGAGACGCTGCTGTAGTAATACTGTATAATGTCTGCTCCTCCACAGACACTGACAGACACGAGGAGACGCTGCTGTAGTAATACTGTATAATGTCTCCTCCTCCACAGACACTGACAGACATGAGGAGATGCTGCTGTAGTAATACTGTATAATGTCTGCTCCCCCACAGACACTGACAGACATGAGGAGATGCTGCTGTAGATATACTGTATAATGTCTCCTCCTCCACAGACACTGATAGACATGAGGAGACGCTGCTGTAGTAATACTGTATAATGTCTCCTCCTCCACAGACACTGACAGACATGAGGAGACGCTGCTGTAGTAATACTGTATAATGTCTGCTCCCCCACAGACACTGATAGACATGAGGAGACGCTGCTGTAGTAATACTGCATAATGTCTGCTCCTCCACAGACACTGACAGACATGAGGAGATGCTGCTGTAGTAACACTGCATAATGTCTGCTCCTCCACAGACACTGACAGACATGAGGAGACGCTGCTGTAGTAATACTGTATAATGTCTGCTCCTCCACAGACACTGACAGACATGAGGAGACGCTGCTGTAGTAATACTGTATAAGGTCTGCTCCTCCACAGACACTGACAGACATGAGGAGACACTGCTGAAGTAATACTGTATAGTGTCTTCTCCACAGACACTGACAGACATGAGGAGATGCTGCTGTAGTAATACTGTATAATGTCTGCTCCTCCACAGACACTGACAGACATGAGGAGATGCTGCTGTAGATATACTGTATAATGTCTGCTCCTCCACAGACACTGACAGACATGAGGAGACGCTGCTGTAGTAATACTGTATAATGTCTGCTCCTCCACAGACACTGACAGACATGAGGAGACGCTGCTGTAGTAATACTGTATAATGTCTGCTCCTCCACAGACACTGACAGACACGAGGAGACGCTGCTGTAGTAATACTGTATAATGTCTGCTCCACAGACACTGACAGACATGAGGAGACGCTGCTGTAGTAATACTGTATAATGTCTGCTCCACAGACACTGACAGACATGAGGAGACCCTGCTGTAGTAATACTGTATAATGTCTCCTCCTCCACAGACACTGACAGACATGAGGAGACGCTGCTGTAGTAATACTGTATAATGTCTGCTCCTCAACAGACACGAGGAGACGCTGCTGTAGTAATACTGTATAATGTCTGCTCCTCCACAGACACTGACAGACATGAGGAGACGCTGCTGTAGTAATACTGTATAATGTCTGCTCCTCCACAGACACTGACAGACATGAGGAGACGCTGCTGTAGTAATACTGTATAATGTCTCCTCCACAGACACTGACAGACATGAGGAGACGCTGCTGTAGTAATACTGTATAATGTCTCCTCCACAGACACTGACAGACATGAGGAGACGCTGCTGTAGTAATACTGTATAATGTCTGCTCCACAGACACTGACAGACATGAGGAGATGCTGCTGTAGTAATACTGTATAATGTCTGCTCCACAGACACTGACAGACATGAGGAGACCCTGCTGTAGTAATACTGTATAATGTCTACTCCTCCACAGACACTGACAGACATGAGGAGACGCTGCTGTAGTAATACTGTATAATGTCTCCTCCACAGACACTGACAGACATGAGGAGACACTGCTGTAGTAATACTGTATAATGTCTGCTCCTCCACAGACACTGACAGACATGAGGAGACGCTGCTGTAGTAATACTGTATAATGTCTGCTCCTCCACAGACACTGATAGACATGAGGAGACGCTGCTGTAGTAATACTGTATAATGTCTGCTCCCCCACAGACACTGATAGACATGAGGAGACGCTGCTATAGTAATACTGTATAATGTCTGCTCCTCCACAGACACTGACAGACATGAGGAGACGCTGCTGTAGTAATACTGTATAATGTCTGCTCCTCCACAGACACTGATAGACATGAGGAGACGCTGCTGTAGTAATACTGCATAATGTCTGCTCCCCCACAGACACTGATAGACATGAGGAGACGCTGCTGTAGTAATACTGTATAATGTCTACTCCTCCACAGACACTGATAGACATGAGGAGACGCTGCTGTAGTAATACTGTATAATGTCTGCTCCTCTACAGACACTGACAGACATGAGGAGATACTGCTGTAGTAATACTGTATAATGTCTCCTCCTCCACAGACACTGACAGACATGAGGAGACGCTGCTGTAGTAATACTGTATAATGTCTGCTCCTCAACAGACACGAGGAGATGCTGCTGTAGTAATACTGTATAATGTCTGCTCCTCCACAGACACTGACAGACATGAGGAGACGCTGCTGTAGTAATACTGTATAATGTCTGCTCCTCCACAGACACTGACAGTCATGAGGAGACGCTGCTGTAGTAATACTGTATAATGTCTGCTCCTCCACAGACACGAGGAGACGCTGCTGTAGTAATACTGTATAATGTCTGCTCCTCCACAGACACTGACAGACATGAGGAGATGCTGCTGTAGTAATACTGTATAATGTCTCCTCCACAGACACTGACAGACATGAGGAGACACTGCTGTAGTAATACTGTATAATGTCTCCTCCACAGACACTGACAGACATGAGGAGACGCTGCTGTAGTAATACTGTATAATGTCTGCTCCACAGACACTGACAGACATGAGGAGACGCTGCTGTAGTAATACTGTATAATGTCTGCTCCACAGAAACTGACAGACATGAGGAGACCCTGCTGTAGTAATACTGTATAATGTCTACTCCTCCACAGACACTGACAGACATGAGGAGACGCTGCTGTAGTAATACTGTATAATGTCTGCTCCTCCACAGACACTGACAGACATCAGGAGACGCTGCTGTAGTAATACTGTATAATGTCTCCTCCATACACACTGACAGACATGAGAAGACGCTGCTGTAGTAATAATGTATAATGTCTGCTCCTCCACAGACACTGACAGACATGAGGAGACGCTGCTGTAGTAGTACTGTATAATGTCTCCTCCATAGACCCTGACAGACATGAAGAGATGCTGCTGTAGTAATACTGTATAAGGTCTGCTCCTCCACAGACACTGACAGACATGAGGAGACGCTGCTGTAGTAATACTGTATAAGGTCTGCTCCTCCACAGACACTGACAGACATGAGGAGACACTGCTGTAGTAATACTGTATAATGTCTGCTCCTCCACAGACACTGACAGACATGAGGAGACGCTGCTGTAGTAATACTGTATAATGTCTGCTCCTCCACAGACACTGACAGACATGAGGAGACACTGCTGTAGTAATACTGTATAATGTTTGCTCCTCCACAGACACTGACAGACATGAGGAGACGCTGCTGTAGTAATACTGTATAATGTCTGCTCCTCCACAGACACTGATAGACATGAGGAGACGCTGCTGTAGTAATACTATATAATGTGTGCTCCTCCACAGACACTGACAGACATGAGGAGACGCTGCTGTAGTAATACTGTATAATGTCTGCTCTTCCACAGATACTGACAGACATGAGGAGACGCTGCTGTAGTAATACTGTATAATATCTGCTCCTACGCAGACACTGACAGACATGAGGAGATGCTGCTGTAGATATACTGTATAATGTCTCCTCCTCCACAGACACTGACAGACATGAGGAGACACTGCTGTAGTAATACTGTATAATATCTGCTCCTCCGCAGACACTGATAGACATGAGGAGACGCTGCTGTAGTAATACTGTATAATATCTGCTCCTCAGCAGACACTGATAGACATGAGGAGACGCTGCTGTAGTAATACTGTATAATGTCTCCTCCTCCACAGACACTGACAGACATGAGGAGACGCTGCTGTAGTAATACTGTATAATGTCTGCTCCTCCACAGACGGTGACAGACATGAGGAGACTCTGCTGTAGTAATACTGTATAATGTGTGCTCCTCCACAGACGCTGATAGACATTAGGAGACGCTGCTGTAGTAATACTGTATAATGTCTCCTCCACAGACACTGACAGACATGTGGAGACGCTGCTGTAGTAATACTGTATAATGTCTGCTCCTCCACAGACACTGACAGACATGAGGAGACGCTGCTATAGTAATACTGTATAATGTCTGCTCCTCCACAGACACTGACAGACATGAGGAGACGCTGCTGTAGTAATACTGTATAATGTCTGCTCCTCCACAGACACTGACAGACATGAGGAGACGCTGCTGTAGTAATACTGTATAATGTCTGCTCCCCCACAGACACTGATAGACATGAGGAGACGCTGTTGTAGTAATACTGTATAATGTCTACTCCTCCACAGACACTGATAGACATGAGGAGACGCTGCTGTAGTAATACTGTATAATGTCTGCTCCTCCACAGACACTGACAGACATGAGGAGATACTGCTGTAGTAATACTGTATAATGTCTCCTCCTCCACAGACACTGACAGACATGAGGAGACGCTGCTGTAGTAATACTGTATAATGTCTGCTCCTCAACAGACACGAGGAGACGCTGCTGTAGTAATACTGTATAATGTGTGCTCCTCCACAGACACTGACAGACATGAGGAGACGCTGCTGTAGTAATACTGTATAATGTCTGCTCCTCCACAGACACTGACAGACATGAGGAGACGCTGCTGTAGTAATACTGTATAATGTCTGCTCCTCCACAGACACGAGGAGACGCTGCTGTAGTAATACTGTATAATGTCTGCTCCTTCACAGACACTGACAGACATGAGGAGACGCTGCTGTAGTAATACTGTATAATGTCTCCTCCACAGACACTGACAGACATGAGGAGACGCTGCTGTAGTAATACTGTATAATGTCTCCTCCACAGACACTGACAGACATGAGGAGACGCTGCTGTAGTAATACTGTATAATGTCTGCTCCACAGACACTGACAGACATGAGGAGACGCTGCTGTAGTAATACTGTATAATGTCTGCTCCACAGACACTGACAGACATAAGGAGATGCTGCTGTAGTAATACTGTATAATGTCTGCTCCTCCACAGACACTGACAGACATGAGGAGACGCTGCTGTAGTAATACTGTATAATGTCTGCTCCTCCACAGACACTGACAGACATGAGGAGACGCTGCTGTAGTAATACTGTATAATGTCTCCTCCATACACACTGACAGACATGAGAAGACGCTGCTGTAGTAATACTGTATAATGTCTCCTCCACAGACACTGACAGACATGAGGAGACGCTGCTGTAGTAATACTGTATAATGTCTCCTCCATAGACCCTGACAGACATGAGGAGACGCTGCTGTAGTAATACTGTATAAGGTCTGCTCCTCCACAGACACTGACAGACATGAGGAGACGCTGCTGTAGTAATACTGTATAATGTCTGCTCCTCCACAGACACTGACATACATGATGAGACACTGCTGTAGTAATACTGTATAATGTCTGCTCCTCCACAGACACTGACAGACATGAGGAGACGCTGCTGTAGTAATACTGTATAATGTCTCCTCCTCCACAGACACTGACAGACATGAGGAGACGCTGCTGTAGTAATACTGTATAATGTCTGCTCCTCCACAGACACTGATAGACATGAGGAGACGCTGCTGTAGTAATACTATATAATGTGTGCTCCTCCACAGACACTGACAGACATGAGGAGACGCTGCTGTAGTAATACTGTATAATGTCTGCTCTTCCACAGACACTGACAGGCATGAGGAGATGCTGCTGTAGATATACTGTATAATGTCTCCTCCTCCACAGACACTGACAGACATGAGGAGACACTGCTGTAGTAATACTGTATAATGTCTCCTCCACAGACACTGACAGACATGAGGAGACGCTGCTGTAGTAATACTGTATAATGTCTGCTCTTCCACAGACACTGACAGGCATGAGGAGATGCTGCTGTAGATATACTGTATAATGTCTCCTCCTCCACAGACACTGACAGACATGAGGAGACACTGCTGTAGTAATACTGTATAATGTCTCCTCCACAGACACTGACAGGCATGAGGAGATGCTGCTGTAGATATACTGTATAATGTCTCCTCCTCCACAGACACTGACAGACATGAGGAGACACTGCTGTAGTAATACTGTATAATGTCTCCTCCACAGACACTGACAGACATGAGGAGACGCTGCTGTAGTAATACTGTATAATGTCTCCTCCACAGACACTGACAGACATGTGGAGACGCTGCTGTAGTAATACTGTATAATGTCTGCTCCTCCACAGACACTGACAGACATGAGGAGACGCTGCTATAGTAATACTGTATAATGTCTGCTCCTCCACAGACACTGACAGACATGAGGAGACGCTGCTGTAGTAATACTGTATAATGTCTGCTCCTCCACAGACACTGACAGACATGAGGAGACGCTGCTGTAGTAATACTGTATAATGTCTGCTCCCCCACAGACACTGATAGACATGAGGAGACGCTGTTGTAGTAATACTGTATAATGTCTACTCCTCCACAGACACTGATAGACATGAGGAGACGCTGCTGTAGTAATACTGTATAATGTCTGCTCCTCCACAGACACTGACAGACATGAGGAGATACTGCTGTAGTAATACTGTATAATGTCTCCTCCTCCACAGACACTGACAGACATGAGGAGACGCTGCTGTAGTAATACTGTATAATGTCTGCTCCTCAACAGACACGAGGAGACGCTGCTGTAGTAATACTGTATAATGTGTGCTCCTCCACAGACACTGACAGACATGAGGAGACGCTGCTGTAGTAATACTGTATAATGTCTGCTCCTCCACAGACACTGACAGACATGAGGAGACGCTGCTGTAGTAATACTGTATAATGTCTGCTCCTCCACAGACACGAGGAGACGCTGCTGTAGTAATACTGTATAATGTCTGCTCCTTCACAGACACTGACAGACATGAGGAGACGCTGCTGTAGTAATACTGTATAATGTCTCCTCCACAGACACTGACAGACATGAGGAGACGCTGCTGTAGTAATACTGTATAATGTCTCCTCCACAGACACTGACAGACATGAGGAGACGCTGCTGTAGTAATACTGTATAATGTCTGCTCCACAGACACTGACAGACATGAGGAGACGCTGCTGTAGTAATACTGTATAATGTCTGCTCCACAGACACTGACAGACATAAGGAGATGCTGCTGTAGTAATACTGTATAATGTCTGCTCCTCCACAGACACTGACAGACATGAGGAGACGCTGCTGTAGTAATACTGTATAATGTCTGCTCCTCCACAGACACTGACAGACATGAGGAGACGCTGCTGTAGTAATACTGTATAATGTCTCCTCCATACACACTGACAGACATGAGAAGACGCTGCTGTAGTAATACTGTATAATGTCTCCTCCACAGACACTGACAGACATGAGGAGACGCTGCTGTAGTAATACTGTATAATGTCTCCTCCATAGACCCTGACAGACATGAGGAGACGCTGCTGTAGTAATACTGTATAAGGTCTGCTCCTCCACAGACACTGACAGACATGAGGAGACGCTGCTGTAGTAATACTGTATAATGTCTGCTCCTCCACAGACACTGACATACATGATGAGACACTGCTGTAGTAATACTGTATAATGTCTGCTCCTCCACAGACACTGACAGACATGAGGAGACGCTGCTGTAGTAATACTGTATAATGTCTGCTCCTCCACAGACACTGACAGACATGAGGAGACGCTGCTGTAGTAATACTGTATAATGTCTGCTCCTCCACAGACACTGATAGACATGAGGAGACGCTGCTGTAGTAATACTATATAATGTGTGCTCCTCCACAGACACTGACAGACATGAGGAGACGCTGCTGTAGTAATACTGTATAATGTCTGCTCTTCCACAGACACTGACAGGCATGAGGAGATGCTGCTGTAGATATACTGTATAATGTCTCCTCCTCCACAGACACTGACAGACATGAGGAGACACTGCTGTAGTAATACTGTATAATGTCTCCTCCACAGACACTGACAGACATGAGGAGACGCTGCTGTAGTAATACTGTATAATGTCTCCTCCACAGACACTGACAGACATGAGGAGACGCTGCTGTAGTAATACTGTATAGTGTCTGCTCCTCCACAGACACTGACAGACATGAGGAGACGCTGCTGTAGTAATACTGCATAATGTCTGCTCCTCCACAGACACTGACAGACATGAGGAGAGGCTGCTGTAGTAATACTGTGTAATGTCTGCTCCACAGACACTGACAGACATGAGGAGACGCTGTTGTAGTAATACTGTATAATGTCTGCTCCACAGACACTGACAGACATGAGGAGAGGCTGTTGTAGTAATACTGTATAATGTCTACTCCTCCACAGACACTGATAGACATGAGGAGACGCTGCTGTAGTAATACTGTATAATGTCTGCTCCTCCACAGACACTGACAGACATGAGGAGACACTGCTGTAGTAATAGTGTATAATGTCTCCTCCTCCACAGACACTGACAGACATGAGGAGACGCTGCTGTAGTAATACTGTATAATATCTGCTCCTCCGCAGACACTGATAGACATGAGGAGACGCTGCTGTAGTAATACTGTATAATGTCTCCTCCTCCACAGACACTGACAGACATGAGGAGACGCTGCTGTAGTAGTACTATATAATGTCTGCTCCTCCACAGACGGTGACAGACATGAGGAGACGCTGCTGTAGTAATACTGTATAATGTGTGCTCCTCCACAGACGCTGACAGACATGAGGAGACGCTGCTGTAGTAATACTGTATAATGTCTGCTCCTCTACAGACACTGACGGACATGAGGAGACGCTGCTGTAGTAATACTGTATAATGTCTGCTCCTCTACAGACACTGACGGACATGAGGAGACGCTGCTGTAGTAATACTGTATAATGTGTGCTCCTCCACAGACGCTGATAGACATTAGGAGACGCTGCTGTAGTAATACTGTATAATGTCTCCTCCACAGACACTGACAGACATGAGGAGACGCTGCTGTAGTAATAGTGTATAATGTCTCCTCCTCCACAGACACTGACAGACATGAGGAGACGCTGCTGTAGTAATACTGTATAATATCTGCTCCTCCGCAGACACTGATAGACATGAGGAGACGCTGCTGTAGTAATACTGTATAATGTCTCCTCCTCCACAGACACTGACAGACATGAGGAGACGCTGCTGTAGTAATACTATATAATGTCTGCTCCTCCACAGACGGTGACAGACATGAGGAGACGCTGCTGTAGTAATACTGTATAATGTGTGCTCCTCCACAGACGCTGACAGACATGAGGAGACGCTGCTGTAGTAATACTGTATAATGTCTGCTCCTCTACAGACACTGACGGACATGAGGAGACGCTGCTGTAGTAATACTGTATAATGTCTGCTCCTCTACAGACACTGACGGACATGAGGAGACGCTGCTGTAGTAATACTGTATAATGTGTGCTCCTCCACAGACGCTGATAGACATTAGGAGACGCTGCTGTAGTAATACTGTATAATGTCTCCTCCACAGACACTGACAGACATGAGGAGAGGATTCCTGACACATCACACAGCTCTGCTACATACATCCTGATCCCCCTACACATCACACAGCTCTGCTACATACATCCTGATCCCCCTACACATCATTACAGTTCATCAAGCAGAGATCACCAGAAGCTCAGCAGAGTTGCGAACCCTGATCACCCCCTGGTCATGTGATCCCTGACTCCTCCCTAGCAGGTGACTGATCACATGACAGTGACATCATCACAGGTCCTTTAAAGCACCAGGCTGCTGTCCGGCTCTGCAGGTGGAGGTGAGTGTGTGTCTCATGTCTGGACTCCTGGGGGAGGATTAACCTTTGAAGATCAGGGAATTTTAGTTTTTCTCATGGAATGCAGGTTTTAAAGCTATACGGCTTTTTTATTATTCAGTTCCTCAGGTGACTTTGGTCTTTTGTGATTCTTTGGTCTTTATTATGTTTCCGATTCTTTCTGTTTTAACAGCTAAATATAAATAACAGTGGAAACAGGTGTAGATTTTTCAATTTCTTGTTAATTTTTAAGATATTGTAAGTTCTTTCTGTACGACACATTATCCTCTTTCCAGCACTTGAACAGCTCTAATCCCTGGCAGACCCGTTGATGTGATTGGAGTGCAGGTGCGCATTTGCGTCTTCTGCGGCCCACAGTTCAGTATGTGCCAGGCTGCAATCTAAGGCCTCATGTCCACGGGGAAAATCGGGCCCGCTACGGATTCTCTCTCCATGGAGAATCCGCAGCGGGTCCCTCCTGCCCCGTGGACATGATCGCTGAAAAGAAGAATTAATAAGAAATTACTCACCCGCAGCGGAGCGGGAAGTTCTTCTCTTCCTCACGGCCGGATCTTTTTTCTTCGGCCGGCGGATGTACTCGGCACGTCGGCGGCATGCCGTGCACATCCGCCGGGCCGAAGCAAGAAGATCCGGCCGTGAGGAAGAGAAGAACTTCCCGGTCTGCTGCGGGTGAGTTATTCTTATTTTAGGTGTCTCGCGGATCCGGACGGCTTCCATAGGCTTCAATAGAAGCCTGCGGGAGCCGTCCCCACGGGAGACCCGCACGAAAATGGAGCATGTCACATTTTTTTACATGCTCCATTTTTTAAAATTCCTTTTTATTGACCATCCGCGGGTATTAATCTACCCGCGGGTGGTCAATGCATCCCTATGGGGTGCGGATCCGCGGGCGGGAGAAGAGTTAAAATCCGCTGTGGATTTTAAGTCTTCTTTTGCCTGTGGACATGAGGCCTTAGGATCGGCGGGGGATCTGTCAATCAGATTCTGAC
Source organism: Eleutherodactylus coqui (assembly GCA_035609135.1). Lineage (NCBI taxonomy): Eukaryota > Metazoa > Chordata > Amphibia > Anura > Eleutherodactylidae > Eleutherodactylus > Eleutherodactylus coqui. The sequence continues at coordinate 13,694,531 of CM069409.1, forward strand.
TGATCAGCAAGCGTTTGCCATCCTGTGGGCAGCAGATATCGGGCTGGGGTGGAAGAACCCTTTTATGTTGTCTCCTCTTGTGTTCCTCTTGCTTGATTTTATATAGGAGATATATCATTCTGGTCATTGGGGGCGAGGAGCTTCGATTTGGGTGTCCAGCGACTTCATTTTTTTAATATTTTGTTCTACTTCTCTTCCTTATATAGCGCCTTATATATTCTGCAGCGCTGTATACCTTTTTAGTAATTTCATCAGTCCCTATCTGCTATGGGCCATAACATAAAGTCCCTTTCATATTCATGGGCTCATTTTGTATTGAGCCAAGTTAAAAAAAGGATTTTTTTATTAATCACTGCGAATTCCTTTTCTGAGATGTTCACTGGGGAACACGGCTGTAGACCTTGGGTGTTGCTCCTGTCACTAGGGGGTGGACACTGAGGAAAAAAAGAGTTAATTCCGTCTACCACCTATACCCCTCCAGCAGCCCCTAAAGGCCCTTTTAGGTCCCCTGCACACGGGCGGAAATTCCGCAGCGGGATTTCCCGCAGAATTTCCTCCCGTTCACGCCTGCATAGGATTGCATTACAATACACAATCCTATGCAGACGGCCGCGATTTGTCTGCGTGAAATCACGAGCAGAAAACAAATCGCGGCATGCTCTATTTCTCTGCAAGCCCTGCACAGGAATGTAACTCCCCGGCCACCGGCTCCGGTTTGCAAATGCGGCGGCAGCCGGCACATGAAAGATCCGGAGCTGCGGGAGCAGGTGAGTGCTGCGCTGCTCTCTGCAGGGGCGTGGGTCAGGTCCCGCTGCGAGAATTCTCGCAGCAGGATCTGACCCAGCCGTTTGCAGGCGGCCTGACATAGGAGGATTACTGTTCAGAATAGTTAAATTTCCCTCTCTCCTGTGGGAATTTGCACAATGTTCGTCCCATGTAAATGAATGCAGGAAAATAAATAATCAGTGTTAACAGCAGTCGATCACTTTTGAACGACTTTCTGCTTACCGTGAATTTAGGCAGGTGAAGGGAGAGAGCTCCCCGGCCCACTGCACCTCTATGCTGGCATTGCTGTGAGCAAAGCCAGTAATACTCCTGTGTAATAGCACAGGAGCGAGCATTACTGGGACGAGCAGCTGGGCATTGTTTTTCCAACAGCTTGTCCCGTGTAAATGGACCACAAGGTGTATCAATTTGCATGCAAGCAGTAGAAGCATAGAAGCTTAAGGGCTAATTGATCATGTGAACTAGAAAAAAAAAACATACAACCAAACAAAGAGGAGGAGGGGTAAGACCAGAACAGGTAAACAACAATGGGTTGGTGCTGTGTCCCCCAATGAACAACTGAGAAAAGGATTTTATGTTAACACAAAATATTGTTTTCTCGGTTGTGTTATTGGTGGACACAGCTGAAGACCTCGGGATGTTCAAAAGCAGTCCCCAGGGGTGGTCCACAGATACCTGTGATGCGATCAGTGTACCTGCAGAATGCTGCAACCACGAGCAGCATCAGAAGATGCCAAGGTGTATCCTGTAAACTGTTTTGAATGTGTGAAGCAAAGGCTAGGTTGCAGCCTTGCCAACCTGAAGCGTGGGAGCGTTAATGAGACCGCCCAGCATGCAGCTACCGCTTGTTGTCGGAGCTTCAAAGGAACTCCATACAGTGTTTCATTGCCTGCTCTGAATTATAAATGAGAAGTCTGTATACACAAATCACTGACACATGACACGAGCTAGTATCATACGACAATGATAGAAATACATGATCCCCCTGTAATCATAAGAACTCATGATTGGCTCTAGGTGCTAATGGTTTAACATATGTTAACGCCTTAAGGTGTGTGTTACTACTAAACATGTGATTCCTAAGAAGGGAAACTCAAGAGGGAGAATAGGCTTATTCTGTGTTCATTGTTCTAATTGCTCCTCTCCAAATCAAGGGGGTCAGAACCCGCTATCTCAGGACATTCCTTAATCAGAGATAAATATATAGGAGTATGTGCCAGCATCTAATGCATACCAGTATATAACAAGAACAAGTTAACCATTTATATGCTAGCTATTCACTAAGAAGGGAGAAATCTATCTATCTATCTATCTATCTATCTATCTATCTATCTATCTATCTATCTATCTATCTATCTATCTATCTATCTACCTACCTACACATGTGTTTGCATAGTCTGATGTGAGAAACATATGAAAAGCTCTATATACAATAGAATACATATAGTGGGCTGTGACCCAAATGGACTGAGTCCTGCCCTTAGCGCGATAGGCTTCTGTGATCACCATCCTGATCCATTAAATGTATTCTATTGCATATATATCTTTTCATATGTTTTTCACATCAGCCTATGCAAACACGTGTGTATATATAGATAGATAGATATTAGTATATCTTCCTTCTTAGTGAATAGCTAGCATATAAATGGTTAACTTGTTCTTGTAATACACTGGTATGCATTAGATTGTGGATTTCAAGGTCGCCAGACCCCAACAAGGGCCTTCAGGGTTAAGGAACACAGAATCAGAATGCCAGAAGGATTCAGTGCAAGAGAGATAGATCCGCATGCATTGACGACATCAAGTTTGTGAAGACTAAAATGTGATTGTTCTCAATAAGAGAAACCAAGTAATCTTGTAGATATGATACCTTTTAATGGCTAAAAATAATACATGATGTTATAGTGAGCTTTTGATCCTACGCAGGGTTCTTCCTCAGGCTTGTTATCGGACCACACCGGTACCGATTTGATTACCTCGTTGCCAGGTGCCAAATTGGTAGATATGGAAGCCCGTGATGAGGAGATTTTGCTAGCAAATCTGTCAATAGCATGAAATTACTCCATGTTATGTTAAGACACTTCTCCATGAGAACTCAATGAATTCTACTTCATTATCAACATTACCAACTCTTCTACAGAAAGAAGAGGGTGTATACAAAAGTTACTTGTTACATAGTTTACTGTTACAAAGGTGAAAATGCTTATTGATCATAAGACTTATTGACATCTACCAAATAGTCTCAAAGCTCTTAAGACTCCTCTCAGACATGAAAATGACTAATAATAATAATATAATAATAATCTTTATTTGTATAGCGCCAACATATTCCGCAGCGCTTACATAGACAGGGGAAATACAGAGACAAAAGTACAAAAAATTACAGAACCACAGTTACAATCGTAATCAGCTGATGGAAACAATAGGGGTGCGGGTCCTGCTCCAACGAGCTTACATACTACAAGTAAGGGGGTGATACAGAAGGTAAAATGGCTGGAGGTGTGCACAGTATCGCGTGCTGGAGAGTGAGGGATGCTATATACAGACAACAGTCAGACATTTAGCTATGCGACGGCAGGATCAATATGACTACAGGAGCGGTTTATGATGGCTAGCAGGGATTGCAGTGAGTAGGTCAGGAAACATGTTATCAGGCGGAGTACAGAAGGGTTTGTTTAGGGAATGCGGTATGCATCCCTGAAGAGGTGCGTCTTTAGAGCACGCCTGAAGTTTTTCGAGTCCTGGATTGCCCGGATGTTCTTTGGTAGTGCGTTCCAGAGGACCGGTGCTGCTCTGGAGAAGTCTTGGAGGCGGGAGTGAGAAGTTCGAATTAGAGGGGTGTGCAGTCTAGTTTCGTTTGCCGAGCGGAGAGCCCGGGCTGGGTGATGGATTGAGATGAGGGAGGCGATATAGGGGGGCGCTGCACTGTGGAGGGCTTTGTGGATGAAGGTAATAAGTTTAAATTGAATTCTGTATTTAACTGGCAGCCAGTGCAGTGACTGGCACAGGGCAGAGGCATCTGAGTAGCGGCTGGACAGTAATATGAGCCTGGCTGCCGCATTCAGGATGGATTGTAGAGGGTAGAGTCTGGTGCAGGGGAGGCCGACCAGCAAGGAGTTGCAATAGTCGAGCCGTGAGTGGATGAGGGCAACAACAAGCGTTTTCAGCGTGTCTATGGTGAGAAAGGAGCGGATTCTTGAGATGTTCTTTAGGTGCAGCCGACATGTTCGGGCCACTGACTGGATGTAGGGAGTAAATGAGAGATCTGAGTCGAATATGACCCCAAGGCAGCGGGCATGTTGTCTAGGAGTTATGGTGACGCCACACACTGAGATGGAGATGTCAGGAGGAGGTCGGTTTGTGGAAGGAGGAAACACCAGTAAGTCAGTTTTAGAGAGGTTTAGTTTTAGGTAGAGAGAGGACATGGTGTTAGAGACAGCAGACAGACAGTTGGTGATGTTTTGGAGGAAAGGTGCAGAGATGTCACGGGAAGAGGTGTATAACTGGGTGTCATCAGCATAGAGGTGGTAATGGAGGCCAAAGCTCCTGATGGTTTGTCCAACAGGGGCTGTGTAGATAGAGAAAAGGAGGGGGCCAAGGACCGAGCCTTGGGGGACCCCAACAGCAAGGGGAAGAGAAGGAGAGGTAGAGCCAGCAAAGGAGACACTGAAAAAGCGGTCAGATAGGTAGGAGGAGAACCAGGAGAGAGCAGTGTCCTTTAGGCCGATGGAGCGAAGCATACTGAGGAGGAGTTTGTGGTCAACTGTGTCAAATGCTGCGGAGAGATCGAGGAGGATCAGTAGGGAGTAGTCACCCCTCGATTTGGCTGACAGTAGGTCGTTTGATACCCTTGTAAGGGCAGTTTCTGTGGAGTGTTGGGGTCGGAAGCCAGACTGTAGGGGGTCGAGGAGAGAGTTCTCTGATAGATAGCTTACAAGGCGGGAGTAAACCAGCCGTTCTAGTAATTTGGAGATGAAGGGGAGGTTTGAGATGGGTCGGTAATTGGCAACGTCAGTTGCGTCAAGAGTCGGCTTCTTTAGCAATGGGGATATGATGGCATGTTTGAAAGAAGAGGGAAAGATGCCAGAGGCCAGAGAGAGGTTGAATATAGTGGTGAGATGCGAGATGACCACTGGGGAGAGGGATCGGAGGAGGTGTGAGGGGAGAGGGTCGCTAGCGCAGGTGGTGGGGCGAGCAGAGAAGAGCAGTTTGGAGACTTCTTCCTCTGTTGCTGGTCTGAGTACAGACAGTGAGCAGGAGCTAGCTGCAGTGCTGACAAGACTACGGTCAGGGCTAGTCTGGGGTTGGGAGGTTATTTCTTGACGGATGTCATCAATTTTCTTTTTGAAGTAGGCAGCCAGTTCAACAGCACTGAGATCCGTCACCGGGGGCTGCGGTTTAGGGCTGAGAAGGGAGTGAAAAGTATCAAAGAGCTGTTTAGGGTTGTGCGATAGTGAGGAGACGAGAGAGGTAAAGTAGACTTGTTTGGCGTGGTGGAGGGCGAAGTTGTAGGTTTTGAGCATGAATTTGTAGTGGAGAAAGTCTGCAGACGTTTGCGACTTCCTCCACAGCCGTTCGGCACTTCTAGAGCACCGCCGGATGAAGCGCGTTTGAGGTGTGAGCCAGGGTTGCCGTGGTCTACATCGGATGGCTCGGGTCCTGGGGGGCGCCGCTTCTTCCAGGGCATGTTTGAGAGCGGTGTTGTAGTGAGCGGCGGCCAGGTTGGGGCAGGAGAGGAGAGAGATGGGGGACAGAGAGGACTGTAGGGATTCAGCAAAGTCTTGTGTGTGGATGGCCTCTAAGTTCCTGTAGGTACGATAGGTAGGTGGGTGTGGAGAGATGTTAGGGAGTGTGACAGAGAAAGAGAGGATGTTATGATCTGAGAGTGGGAGAGGGGAGTTAGTGAAGTTGGAAGCAGAGCAAAGCCGGAGGAAGACCAGATCCAGAGTATTGCCATCCCTGTGAGTGGGAGAGGCTGTGAGTTGAGAGAGACCAAGGGAGGAGGTGAGCGAAAGAAGCTGAGAGGCAGATGGGGAGATGGGGTCATTAGTGGGGATGTTAAAATCGCCTAAGATGAGGGTTGGGATTTCGCAGGATAGGAAGTGGGGGAGCCAGGCAGCAAAGTGGTCCAAAAACAGGCGAGCAGCACCTGGGGGGCGATAGATGACTGCTACTCGCATGGGCAGCGGGCGGAAAAGCCGTAGCATATGTACCTCAAATGAAGGAAAAGTGAGTGAGGGTACAGGGGGGATGACCTGGTAGGTACATTTCGGGGAGAGAAGAGCACCTACTCCTCCGCCACGCCTGTCATCTGGTCTCGGGGTATGGGAGAACTGCAGGCCATTGTAGGACAGTGCAGCAGGGGAAGCCGTGTCAGACTGTTGTCAGGAATATTTCTGCTCTAATTGTGTCTTCACTGTTAACATAGCTTAGCCTTATTTAATATATCTGTTGACTTCTTATCTTAGAATCCTAGTTACCGGCACTGCAAAACATAGGTTTTAGTCTTCTATTTAAGGGTCAATAGTCCAATACAAGGTAAGAAACATACACTTATTGCATTCTGAAACTTAACACTTTATATTCCATGACATTTCCCCCTTTTGTTTCTTATCTTTTCCCAGAACAACAGTAAATATTTGAAATATCTCAGTACATCCTAGCGATGTCTGCCAGCCTTTTAATTACATTTCTTCACTGGATTCCTGAAAAATCACTATTGTTCTGATCAATATAAGAATGTTCAAAGCCGGGTGTGCTTAAGAGCTGGACATACATACCATTTTGTGCTATCATAGTGGGCATCACCTTTTCAGCAGATTTTGCCAATATGCAGCGTATACAAGATACTACACAACAACCTACTACTACAAAAGCAATTACTATAATAGTCAAAGTAGTAAGAAGAGATGGGACTCAAGCACTCCATTGTCCAAAAATGTCCTCCAACCATGATGTAAATGGATCAGAAACACCAGAATTTTCTGCAAGTTCAATAGATAGACTTAGTAGTCTGTGCAAAGCTTTAGTCACTGATCTGTCCGCAGCCGTGTTGCTGGGGATGTAGGTGCAGCATGAATCACCAATCATCTTGCAGACTCCTCCTTTCGCTGCTAGGAACATGTCCAAAGCAAGATGGTTCTGGAAGGCCATAGAGGATGTTGAGCCTAGTTGTTCCACTAATCCTGGTATGGCATCTCTGGTGTCGTTTACAAATCTCTGTTGATTATAATATAGATAATTAATCCAATCAATATTTTTATTAATTGTGCAACACGGAAAAAAGAATGATTCAATTCCTCCTGTAATCTGGTTTCTGACTTTAAACTCATTTGGCCCTCCCCTGGGTACCCCTATTTCATCAATATAAATAACTGCATCAAAAGATCCACCTGGTAGACTACGTCGCAGTCTACGCAGAGATTCTTTATGTCCTGGTGGGGTGTGATTGTGTGTCCTGTCCACCCAGCTGGGAACAGCTGAAAAGGGAGGAGCACTTTTGCAGGTGCGCACTTACCTTTCCAAAATGTGGGCAGGATTGCACGCATCCTACCATCACCACAAATCCACCAGACATCCTGCAGTGGATCTAACATGTCTTGCCACCCTGACCCATTAGTAATCGTGATTTCTAGGTCCGGAGGGCAAAATGCTTCTGGGAGATCCTTCAAGTGAATGACACCATATTCAGACTTGAAGCAGGTGTAATTCCCAGGATAAAATTTAACACCTTATAATGGATGTGCTATTTTAGACAAAGGGAACAAATTAGCCAAAAGTATACATACAGAGTCATTATATACTTATTTCTGAAATAAGTGCTCAACACACTTTATGGCTCCTGGATGGGTTAAATTATTAGGAAGTAGGAGTGGTTAGCAGGACTTGAAAAGGACCATATCTGGGCTCAAGGCTTCTCCTGACGTGCTTCTTAATTACCACCCAGTCTCCTGGCTTGAGACAGTGTGTTCCTTCCACAGAGTCTGGGTCTGGAAGGGAAGCATAGACCTTTCTATGCAGTTTGGTTAACTGAGAGGTTCATCTTGCATGTATTGTGACATGTTATCAAATTGGAACTGTAATTGCTGAGGAAAGTATAGACCTAGACAAGGTGCCGAACCAAACAGAATCTCATAAGGACTGAGACCTGTCTGTTTGGTGGGCGTGTGTCTTATTGAAAACAGAGCCAAGGAAAGACAATCAGGCCTGTAATCAAGCTCCTTTTCTTCATGCTTCACGACCTGTGGCTTTCTCTGACCACTCTACCAGCCTGCACTGGTTGCAATAGAGAGGCTCTGAACCTGAACCAGATTTATACAAAATAATCACGCCCAAAATGGAGTCCATTGTAGCCACCCTGAGGAAACAGGTTACTGAGCTCCAAGAGCTTTGTGCCACTTAGCAGGGAGAGGTTGCTGACCCACAAAGAGAGATAGATGGTTTATAGAGGCAACTTCTGGAAGTCCACAATTCAGGTTTTGATATCCTCATGCCACTACCAGCAAAGTTCGGTGGGGATCATCGCCAGTACAAAGAGTTCCTTAACCAATGTTGTAGCTACTTGTAGATGCAGCCTACTTCGTTTGCCAGTGATAGAAAGAGGGTATCATTTATCAACAACCTTCTCGCAGATGAGGTGCTTGCATGGGCCTTGCAGTATTTGGAAACAAACATTAATCTCTTCGACAGCTTCACCACCGTCATGGATCACATCTTTTTTTTTTTTGAATCAGATTTTTATTGAAATTTTTCAAGTTATACACACAATACTAAAAGAAATAATATGTTACAAGGATGAGTTATCATTATTGTCCATATATAGCTTGTGTTTAATAAGTTGTGTCCCCTCACTCCGTGTGCCGTCCAACAGAGTGCCACAGTATTCACTCACACCCATCGGCGCAAACCCAGCTGGGGAGTGTATTTAGTTATTAATGCAAAGGCTAGAGTGCAAGCCGTATTTTCTTGTAATTTTTTTCTGTTGGTGATCATTTCATATGTATCGGCCACTGGAGGGAGGGGATCTTCAGAACACTTAATAAGAACATGCAGAAGCATAAATTGTCATACTTCGTGGCTTCTAAAATGAGAGAATTAACAATTAAGTATGAACATAGAGAACGATACAGGGATAGGGGGTGAGGGGGGGCCAGGAGAGAGGGGAAGGGGTGAGTAAGGTAGATAGGTGATGGAGGGGGTGCTGTGCACACGATCTCTAGAAGTTACTCTCTCTCCTACCTCACACACAGGAGTCTTTTGTTCGAGGTCCTCAGCTCGCCGTCATCCAACGCCCGAGGCCAACTCCCCCACCCGGTGTCTGTGGCCTGACGCTGGCCTCTCATCTTTCATCCGGTGGTGAGTCGGCGGGCTCAGGAGGGGGGGGGGGAGAGGTCATCCTGCCTCCTCTAGCTAGTTCAGGGGTGAGTTGGTGCTGATCGCTAGCTTTCCTTCTCAAATCCCTCCAAGGGTGCCAGGTGAGAATAAAGTCCTCCTGGTTGCCCCTTGTCCAGCTCGTTAGTTCTTCCAGGTTACAAATTAAGTCCGCTTTCTCCCTCCACTGGTTTGGGGAGGGCGGAGTTTGCTGGAGCCAATTTAGCGGTATCAATGCTTTGGCCGCTTAATCAAATGTGCCATTAATTTATTTTTACAGGGGTGGAAATGTGCGGCCGGCTTCCACAGGAAGACCATGTTAGATGTAATTGACATACCAGGGGAGAGGGCCCTCAGGTCACTCTCCACTTCCTTTCAAAATCCAGTGATGCCCGAGCACTCCCACCAGATGTGGAGAAAAGAGCCCACCTCAGCTCCACATCTCCAGCATTTATTATGTGGAGCTAATTTATAATTGAAAAGCCATTGGGGAGTTTTATACCACATGACTAGTAATTTATAATGGCTTTCTTGCATAAGGACGCATGGGGATAGGCCAGGCTCAGGATTAGTTTGGTATCTGCTGTAGATAAGGAGATCCCCAGTTCCCTCTCCCATGTAATCAGAAAGGTAGGTTTAGCCAACATGGGAGGTGCTATGAAGCTCTTTCTCAACTTGGAGATTCTCCTGAGGTTGGGTGTATTTGTTTTCAGAGAGTTTTCGAAATTTGTCTTCGGTCTGGTGGATGTGATCTTAGTCAGGTAATCACTGAGAACTTTTTTAACATGTGCCTTTTGCAGAAAGGAGAGGGAGTTATTAGGGGCCAGTGTCGTCAGAATCTCTTCTGGTGTCTTGTGCGCTAAGATCTGAATATCCTCTATCCTGCCATTCTCTAATTGCCTACACACGCTCGAGGAGTCAAGATCGTGTTGCACACCCAGTAGTCTGCTTAGACCTCGAAGAGGTGTCAGCGGGAAGGGGTCTGGCGCTAGCGATTTTTTTTTTTTAAGTTTGTCCCAGGTCTCGCATGGGCTTCTGAGAAGTGTGTTGAACCCTTTTGCTCTAGACTGATGTTTTGCCGGAAACCAAAGATCTTCCAGTAAGGTATCGCCATATGTGGCCAACGCCAGTTTCTGTAATAGCGGATCTCTGGATGGGTATGTCAAGTCCATCCAGTAGCTAAGTTGAATGGCTTGGTAATAGTCCTGGACGCTTGGCAAGTCCATCCCTCCCTCCGTCTCGTCATTAGGCTATATGCTAGTCTAGGTCTTTTTTGTCTCCATACAAAGCCCGTAAAGAGCGTTTTCAGTAGTTTGAAGAAGGAATGGATCACATCTTTAATGACCTGAATCGCTGTGCCACAGCAGAGGGTAAGTTACATAACCTACGACAATGGGACGCTCTGTTGCTGAATATTGTATCGCTGGGTGACTGATACCACATGGAAACTAGCCGCTCAGAAGAGTCAATTCCAGGAAGTTGAGTTTGTCAAGACCCTGACAATTTGGAGGACTTTATTCAGTTACATATTTGAATTGATCAGAGACTTACTGAACATAAAAAAGAGAAGCTGCGGGTATTTAAGAACCTCCCTGCCTATTCTTTCAATCAACCAGCATTTAATATTAAGCAAAGGACTGAAGCAATCCCTGAACCAATACAGACTGATGTCATCCGCAAAACCCTTTCCTTAGCAGTGATGGAAAGGCGCCATACAGAACATGTATGTCTCTCTTGTGGTGGCTCGGGACAATATGCTATTAACTGCCCCAACAAGTTCCAAAAGACTGTTACCTTTACCAGTGCTAAGACCAAGGGCAAATCTGATGTCCCCAAACAGCCAGGTTTAGTGTCACAGGCCATCACATCAATAACTCAAGATAAAGATGAGATACATTCCTCCATTTTTTCACTTTGTCATTCCCATACAGATCCTAAATGGTGGCCAAAATTACAATGCTCAAATATGTTAGATTTTGGATCTGGGGGGACCTTCATGGACCTTTAATACACTCTCAACAACAATATCGCAAGTAGGACCAAACCCATAGCAATTGATATGGAAACCTTGGATGGATCACCGTTGTCTTGGTGGCCTGTAACTCATGAGACAACCAAACTTGAAATAGTTATTGAACCTGATCACCATTAAACAATTTGTTTCCATCTTATCTGTTCTACCATGTTTCCAGTTATTCTAGGAATCCCTTGGTTTTCTATTTTTAATCCTTCTATCAACTGGGATTTAAGGACTATTGAATTCCCCTCTGAGTACTGCAAATAAAGATGTCAGATGTTACTACCCACCCTTCAACATATCGAAACCTCTGAGGATAGTCGGCAGAATTCTGATAATTTGCGCCTCAGTATCAGCAATTCAATGATGTCTGCAGCAAGAAGAAATCTGACCAACTTCCCCCTCATCAGCCATATGATTATCCAATCGAATTGTTCCCTGGAATAACCATCCCCTTCAAGTGAATTTACAATCTTTCCAAACCAGAGTTAAAGGTACGCAGAGAATACCTGGACAAAAATCTAAGAAAAAGCTTTACTCAACCTTCTTCATCACCAACTGGGGCGCCTCTGTTCTTTGTAGAAAAAAGACTTAAAGGGGTTGTCCGGCCATAAACATTAGGTCTCATTACTTCTGTTTGCCCAATACAATGCACTTTGTAATATACATTGTGCATTGTAAATTAGGCAAACAGAAGTTATTCACTTACCTCTTGTGCTGCCCCCCCGTGTTGCTCCTCGGTTGCCATGGGTTCCGACAAGTCTCTTCTCCTCTTCTTGTCGGAACGACGGGGACAAGCTTCTCCAGCACAGCTCTGCGCATGTGCAGAAGAACTTCAGCCGCTGGGAAGCTCAGAGGAGGCGTGGCTGCTGGCTCTTCATCTCCAAGGTAAGAATGAGTGGAGGGGTGGGCTCTCGCGGGGGGGTGGGGGGGGTGGAGAGGGAGAGATGGATGGATGGATGTGTGCAGGGGGGGGGGTGCAGTGATGTGTGTATTTGTGGTGTCTGGAGACCGGCTGTCAGAAGTCCCGGGGGAAGGGGGGGGGTGCATGGAGAGGGAGAGATGGATGGATGGATGTGTGCAGGGGGGGGGGTGCAGTGATGTGTGTGTGTGTTCGTGGTGTCTGGAGACCCGGCTGTCAGAAGTCCCGGGGGAAGGGGGGGGTGGAGAGGGAGAGATGGATGGATGGATGTGTGCAGGGGGGGGGGGGGTGCAGTGATGTGTGTGTGTGTGCTCGTGGTGTCTGGAGACCCGGCTGTCAGAAGTCCCGGGGGAAGGGGGGGGGGTGGAGAGGGAGAGATGGATGGATGGATGTGTGCGGGGGGGGGGGGTGCAGTGATGTGTGTGTGTGTTCGTGGTGTCTGTTTACACTCATGGTAGGATTTTATCGTGAACCATGACAGTCTCCCCTGGCCACAACCCCTCTGATTATAGTATGCAGCAGGGGGCGGGGCCTGGGCGGGGAGAGACTGTGGGAAGGCAGCACAGAGGCGCCATCTTTGAAAGCTGCAGTGAAGATCAGAATTAGAGATGAGCGAACGCGTTCGTCCGAGCTTGATATTCGTGCGAATATTAGGGTGTTCGGGATGTTCGTTATTCGTAACGAACACCATGCGGTGTTCTGGTTACTTTCACTTCCTTCCCTGAGACGTTAGCGCGCTTTTCTGGCCAATTGAAAGACAGGGAAGGCATTACAACTTCCCCCTGCAACGTTTAAGCCCTATACCACCCCCCTGCTGTGAGTGGCTGGCGAGATCAGGTGTTCGCCTAATATAAAAGTCGGCCCCTCCCGCGGCTCGCCTCAGATGCGGTGTGAGTTAGATGAGGGACAGTGCTGTTTATACCGGAGCTGCTGTAGGGAAAGAATTGGTAGTTAGTGTAGGCTTCAAGACCCCCCAAAGGTCCTTATTAGGGCCACTGATAGCTGTGTGTTGGCTGCTGTTAGCAGTGGGATTTTTTTTTTTCTCAAAATCGGCTCTGCAGAGCGTTGCACCTGGCATTAGGGACAGAAGTGCTGCATAGGCAGGGAGAGTGTTAGGAGTGAGTGTAGCCTTCAAGAACCTCAACGGTCCTTTCTAGGGCCATATTTATCCGTGTGCAGTACTGTCCAGGCTGCTGTTAGCTGTGCTGCATTTTTTTTGGGCTTCTCAAAATCGCCTCTGCAGAGCATTCCACCCTCCATTGATACTGCAGGGAAAGAATTGTATAGGCAGGGCCACAACACAGTTATTATTCATAGAATATACGCAGTGCTGCCTTTTGGTGGGAAAAAACTGAAAACAAATCTATTTGTCCAGCCTCTGTCCGTCCTTACGGGCTGTGGACACGTGTGAGCTGCGTGAAAAACATTGCTAAATCATACGCACCCAGCTACGCTTTACTGCTGGCTTCGCCATTTGCTTTCCTTAATTGGGAAAAAAAATACCTGCTCTGCCAGAGTTATAATAACTCTGCTACCCTCACGTTCTGTGACACATAAGCAGGGACACAGCACAGTTATTAAACTTAGATAATTCATTCACTAGAGGCAGTGGGGCCTTTCGTTTTCCAAAAAGGGCAAAAATTATATTTGGCCTGCAGTCTTGCGCCAATTTATTTCCTGCCTGTGAAATCAAATCACTGGTAATACAGCATGCTGAGGGGTAGGGGTAGGCCTAGAGGACGTGGACGCGGCCGAGGACGCGGAGGGCCAAGTCAGGGTGTGGGCACAGGCCAAGCTCCTGATCCAGGTGTGTCGCAGCCGACTGCTGCGCGATTAGGAGAGAGGCACGTTTCTGGCGTCCCCACATTCATCGCCCAATTAATGGGTCCACGCGGGAGACGGTTATTAGAAAATGAGCAGTGTGAGCAGGTCCTGTCCTGGATGGCAGAAAGTGCTTCGAGCAACCTATCGTCTACCCGCAGTTCTGCGCCGTCCACTGCTGCCAATCCGAATCCTCTGTCTGCTGCTCCTCCTTCCTCCCAGCCTCCTCACTCCACTACAATAACACCTGCTCAGGAGCGGGAGCACTCCCAGGAACTGTTCTCGGGCCCCTGCTTAGATTGGGCAGCAGCGGTTCCTCTCCCACCAGAGGAGTTTATCGTCACTGATGCCCAACCATTCGAAAGTTCCCGGGGTCCGGGGGAAGAGGCTGGGGACTTCCGCCAACTGTCTCAACAACTTTCTGTGGGTGAGGAGGACGATGACGATCAGACACAGTTGTCTTGCAGTGAGGTAGTAGTAAGGGCAGTAAGTCCCAGGGAGCAGCGCACAGAGGATTCGGAGGAAGAGCAGCAGGACGATGAGGTGACTGACCCCACCTGGTGTGCAACGCTTACTCAGGAGGACAGGTCTTCAGAAGGGGAGTCAAGGGCATCAGCAGGGCAGGTTGCAAGAGGCAGTGCAGTGGCCAGGGGTAGAGGCAGGGCCAGACCGAATAATCCACCAAGTGTTTCCCAAAGCGCCCCCTCGCGCCATGCCACCCTGCGGAGGCCGAGGTGCTCTAAGGTCTGGCAGTTTTTCACAGAGACGCCTGACGACCGACGAACAGTGGTGTGCAACCTTTGTCGCGCAAAGCTCAGCCGGGGAGCCAACACCAACAGCCTCACCACCACCACCATGCGCAGACATATGATGGCCAAGCACCCCGCAAGGTGGGACAAAGGCCGTTCACCGCCTCCGGTTTGCACCCCTGCCTCTCCCCCTGTGCCCCAACCTGCCACTGAGATGCAACCCCCCTCTCAGGACACAGGCACTACCGCCTCATGGCCTGCACCCACACCCTCATCTCCGCTGTCCTCGGCCCCATCCAGCAGTGTAGTTCAGCGCACCGTTCAGCCGTCGCTTGCGCAAGTGTTCGAGCGCAAGCGCAAGTACGCCGCCACGCACCCGCACGCTCAAACGTTAACCGTCCGCATCGCAAAATTCATCAGCCTTGAGATGCTGCCGTATAGGGTTGTGGAAACGGAGTCCTTCAAAAGTATCATGGAGGCGGCGGCCCCGCGCTACTCAGTTCCCAGTCGCCACTACTTTTCCCGATGTGCCGTCCCAGCCCTGCACGACCACGTCTCCCGCAACATTGTGCGCGCCCTCACCAACGCGGTTACTGCCACGGTCCACTTAACTACGGACACGTGGACAAGCACAGGCGGGCAGGGCCACTACATCTCCCTGACGGCACATTGGGTGAATTTAGTGGAGGCTGGGACAGAGTCAGAGCCTGGGACCGCTCACGTCCTACCCACCCCCAGAATTGCGGGCCCCAGCTCGGTGCTGGTATCTGCGGAGGTGTATGCTTCCTCCACTAAAGCACCCTCCTCCTCCTCCTCCTCCTCTGTCTCACAATCAAGATGTGTTAGCAGCAGCATGTCGCCAGCAGTCGGTGTCGCGCGGTGTGGCAGCACAGCGGTGGGCAAGCGTCAGCAGGCCGTGCTGAAACTACTCAGCTTAGGCGATAAGAGGCACACGGCCCACGAACTGCTGCAGGGTCTGACACAGCAGACCGACCGCTGGCTTGCGCCGCTGAGCCTCCAACCGGGCATGGTCGTGTGTGACAACGGCCGTAACCTGGTGGCGGCTCTGCAGCTCGGCAGCCTCACGCACGTGCCATGCCTGGCCCACGTCTTTAATTTGGTGGTTCAGCGCTTTCTGAAAAGCTACCCACGCTTGTCAGACCTGCTCGTAAAGGCGCGCCGGCTCTGCGCACATTTCCGCAAGTCCCACACGGACGCTGCCACCCTGCGCACCCTGCAACATCACTTTAAGCTGCCAGTGCACCGACTGCTGTGCGACGTGCCCACACGGTGGAACTCTACGCTCCACATGTTGGCCAGGCTCTATGAACAACGGAGAGCTATAGTCGAATACCAACTCCAACATGGGCGGCGCAGTGGGAGTCAGCCTCCTCAATTCCTTTCAGAAGAGTGGGCCTGGTTGGCAGACATCTGCCATGTCCTTGGTAATTTTGAGGAGTCTACCCAGGTGGTGAGCGGCGATGCTACAATCATTAGCGTCACCATTCCTCTGCTATGCATCTTGAGAAATTCCCTGCAAACCATAAAGGCAGCTGCTTTGCGCTCGGAAACGGGGGCGGGGGAAGACAGTATGCCGCTGGATAGTCAGGGCACCCTCCTGTCTATTTCTCAGCGCGTACAGGAGGAGGAGGAGGAGCATGAGGAGGATGAGGAGGGGGAAGAGACAGCTTGGCCCACTGCTGACGGTACACCGGCTGATTGCCTGTCATCCTTTCAGCGTGTATGGCCTGAGGAGGAGGAGGAGGAGGATCCTGAAAGTGATCTTCCTAGTGAGGACAGCCATGTGTTGCGTACTGGTACCCTGGCACACATGGCTGACTTCATGTTAGGATGCCTTTCTCGTGACCCTCGCGTTGCACGCATTCTGGCCACGACGGATTACTGGGTGTACACACTGCTCGATCCACGGTATAAGGAGAACCTGCCCACTCTGATTCCCGAAGAGGAAAGGGGTTCGAGAGTGTTGCTATACCACAGGACCCTTGCGGACAAGCTGATGGTAAAATTCCCAGCCGACAGCGCTAGTGGCAGAAGGCGCAGTACCGAGGGCAAGGTAGCAGGGGATGTGCGTAGATCGAGCAGCATGTACATCCCAGGCAGTGCAACAGTCTTTAAGGGCCTGGCCAGCTTTATGGCTCCCCACCAAGACTGTGTCACCGCTCCCCAGTCACGGCTGAGTCGGCGGGAGCACTGTAAAAGGATGGTGAGGGAGTACGTAGCGGATCGCACGACCATCCTTGGGGACGCCTCTGCCCCCTACAACTACTGGGTGTCGAAGCTGGACACGTGGCCTGAACTCGCGCTGTATGCCCTGGAGGTGCTTGCTTGTCCTGCGGCTAGCGTCTTGTCGGAAAGGGTGTTTAGTGCGGCTGGGGGAATCATCACAGATAAGCGTAGCCGCTTGTCAACCGACAGTGCCGACAGGCTAACACTCATCAAGATGAACAAAGGCTGGATTTCCCCAGACTTCTGTTCTCCACCAGCGGACAGCAGCGATACGTAAGCAATACGTAGGCTGCACCCGCGGATGGAAGCTACGTTCTCTCTCACCATCCAAAACGGGGACATTTCTGCTTCATCAATCTGTGTCTAATATTCCTCCTCCTCCTCCTCCTGCTCCTCCTCCTGAAACCTCACGTAATCACGCTGAACGGGCAATTTTTCTTAGGGCCACAAGGCTCAGTCAAATAATTTTTCAGAACAATTTTTAAAAGTTTCAATGCGCTTAAAAGCGTTGGAACTTTAACTTGAACCAATTTTTCGTTACACTGGGCTGCCTCCAGGCCTAGTTACCACTTAAGCCACATTAACCAAAGCGATTAATGTGTTTCACCTGCCCTCTTGGCTGGCCATGGCCAATTTTTGGGATGTACATTAGTACTGTTGATACAGCAATTTTTGTGGGCCCTCGCCTACAGTGTAATCAAATTAATTTTTAGCCCACCTGCATTACAGCTGACGTAACCTCAGCTGTGTTGGGCAATGCAATGGGATATTTTTGTGTACCGCCGGTGGGTTCCAGGGAGCCACCCATGCTGTAGGTGCACACGGAGTTTTTAATACATCTGTACACTTCTAAAGAACCCGTCTGACTGGGGCATGCAGTGTGGGCCGAAGCCCACCTGTATTACGCACAACATTACTACCTCAGCTGTGTTGGGCAATGCAATGGGATATTTCTATGTACCGCCGGTGGCTTCCTGGCACCCACCCAGGCAGTGGGTCCACAGGGAATTATAAATGCATCTGTTTCCACTTATAAAGAAACCCAGTCTGACTGGGGCATGCAGTGTGGGCCGAAACCCACCTGCATTAACCCTTTCCAGTCCACTGTGTGACCTGTGAAGACATTAGGGTTTAAGGCTGTACAGCTCCGTTGTTGGTAGACGTCCGTCGGGGTTCTCTTACTGTATATTGCCAGCCTCTCTGCTGTCGGAGCCTATCCTACGTGTCAGCTCATGCAGTACTGGCTTTAGCCAGCATATAGCGCCGTTGTATAACGGCAGAAAAAGAGTAAGCCCCCTAGGAAAACCATATACAAATTGGATTGGAAAGGGTTAAGCACAACATTACTACCTCAGCTGTGTTGGGCAATGCAATGGGATATTTCTATGTACCGCCGGTGGCTTCCTGGCACCCACCCATGCTGTAGGTGCACACGGAGTTTTTACTACATCTGTACACTTATAAAGAACCCCAGTCAGACTGGGGCATGCAGTGTGGGCCGAAGCCCACCTGCATTAAGCACGACATTACTACCTCAGCTGTGTTGGGCAATGCAATGGGATATTTCTGTGTACCACCGGTGGGTTCCAGGGAGCCACCCATGCTGTGGGTCGACAGGGACTTCACAATAGGGAGTTGTACCTGCCTGTGTCTATGAATTAAAAAGCCCGGTCTGACTGGGGCATGCAGACACCTTGACAGAATGAATAGTGTGTGGCACATAGGTTCCCCATTGCTATGCCCACGTGTGCAGCTCCTGATGGCGGTGGCACAGGATTCTATTTCTCATTGCTTCTGTACAGCATTGTGGGCTATCGCTCCGCCACTTTTAAAGAGGGTCGCTGCCTAGCCGTGCCAACCTCTGCAGTGTGTGCCTGCGGTCCCTCGTCATGGCAGACGCAATTCTAAATAGACATGAGCGTGGTGTGGCATGAGGGCAGCTGAAGGCTGCCCAGGGACACTTTGGTGTGCGCTGTGGGGGGGAGGGGGGGCGGTTGGTCAGCATGTAACCCAGGAGAAGTGTCAGTGGAGTGTCATGCAGGCAGTGATTGTGCTTTGTTGGAGGTAGTGTGGTGCTTAGCAAAGGTATGCCATGCTAATGAGCGCTTTTCAGAAGTAAAAGTTGTTGGGAGGGGGGGGGGCCCACTCTTGCCGCTATTGTGGCTTAATAGTGGGACCTGGGAACTTGAGATGCAGCCCAACACGTAGCCCCTCGCCTGCCCTATCCGTCACTGTGTCATTCCCATCACTTTCCTGAATTGCCCAGATTTTCACACATGAAAACCTTAGCGAGCATCGGCGAAATACAAAAATGTTCTGGTCGCCCATTGACTTCAATGGGGTTCGTTGTTCGAAACGAACCCTCGAGCATCACGGGAAGTTCGTTACGAATAACGAACACCCGAACATTTTGGTGTTCGCTCATCTCTAATCAGAATCTAAGGTAAGAAACTGACATTGCAGCTGATCTGCCGGCCGGTTTGAGCCCCTGTATGCTGTCTGTTACTATCCTTACTGAAAGGAAAGCAGCAGCATTATAAAAATTTTTACCCTGTGTGGCCGGACAACCCCTTTAACCTTGTGGCCATGCATTGATTATAGGGAACTAAATAAAATTACTGTAAAAAATCACTATCATCTTCCCTTAATCCCAGAATTGCTGGAAAGACTCCATTCTGCCAAGCTTTTTACCAAACTAGGCCTGAGAGGGCTTTTAATTTCATATGGAACCGCTAAGCGGATGTGTGAAAGACTTTCTTTAGAATGACATATAGACATATTGAATACCTGGTGTCTATTGGCCTTGCTCCTGCCACCTTTTTAAAATTTTATTAATTATTTTGTTTCAAGATTTTTTGGATCAATTTGTTGTTGCTTACCTTAATGACATTCTTGTATTTAGTGACAGCTTGGAGGAACATCGCAGGCATGTCCGGCTCATCTTGGAATCTCTCCAAGGGAATCACTTTTATATCAAATTGGAAAAAAGTGAGTTTGAACAAACCAGAATCCAATTCCATGGATATATCATCTCCCCAGATGGTCAGAGTATGGACCCTACTAAAGTTAAAGCTGTAGTTGATTGGCTCAGTCCAAGAAACCTAAAAGACGTTCAGCGCTTTATAGGATTTGTGAACTTCTACTGGAGATTCATTAAAGACTTCAAAAATTATCTTTCCAATCACTTAGGTCACAAAGACAGCCAAAACAAATTCATGGTCTTCAGAAGCAAAGGATGCCTTTGAAAAACTACAAGCTCTTCTGCACCATAACTGGTTCATCCAAATCTGAAACTGCCTTTTTTGTGGAAATGGACAGCTCCGATTCTGCTGTGGGAGCTATCTTGTCTCAACTAATCGGATACAAGGCACAACTGCACCCATGTGCATTTTTATCTCATATCCTGTCACCTGCTGAAAGAAACTATGACATTGGAAATAAAGAACTGTTAGCCATTAAAGTTGCCCTCTCCGAATGGAGACATATTTTGGAAGGGGCCAAACAACCTGTAGTAGTCGTTACTGACCATAAAAATCTAGATTTTATCTGCTCAGTTAAAAAGACTATCAGCAAGACAAGCATGTTTTGACCTGTTTTTTCTCCAGATTTAATTGTATCATTTCTTATTGGCCTGGTTCAAGAAATGACAAAGCTGATGCCTTGTCCAGGATTCTTACTGAACCAGAGAAGGGGTCTAATACTGACTGTACAATTTTGTCCCCCCAACATTTTCTGGGAATACTTGACTCAAAAGAATTTCTAAATAAGTTCAAAGATCTTTACCAAAATGA
The DNA here is from genome assembly GCA_035609135.1 of Eleutherodactylus coqui. Classification (NCBI taxonomy): domain Eukaryota; kingdom Metazoa; phylum Chordata; class Amphibia; order Anura; family Eleutherodactylidae; genus Eleutherodactylus; species Eleutherodactylus coqui. Next base: position 13,715,234 of record CM069409.1, read on the forward strand.
CCCCTTTTTCAATCACCCTACTAAGGATACGGATTTCTCTTTTAAGAAGGCGTTTTGGATGCAGAAAAACAGACTGTATGTTCCCAATCCTCTTTGACTTGAAGTCCTTAACTGATTCTAAACTTACAGGACATTCTGCAGTCAGGAAAACTCTATAATTACTGGTTCATTTACTTTGTTGGCCTAGTTGTAGCAACAATGTGAAAAAATGTATCACCTCTTGTGTAACGTGTGTGAGAAATAAGACAACACAATCTCCTCTGTTAGGACATCTTGAAATGCTTCCAGTCCCATCCAGGCCTCCGGGATCAATATCAATGGGGTTTTTTTCCCTTCTAAAGAAATAACCGCCGTCGTTGTTCTGGTGGACTGACTTACAAAAATGGCACATTTTATTCCCACCAAAGAGATTCCTACTGCTGAACAAACTGCAGAATTAATGATCAAGGAGATATTTAGGCTGCATGGCATTCTTGATTTATGTAATTTCTGATAGAGGGGTTCATTTTAAATCAAGATTTCCAAAAGCTTCTGTGCTGCTCCAGAGATTACTATCAACCTGTATTCCATGTTCCATCCTCAGTCCAATGGCTAGCCCAACCAGACTCTTGAGCAATACTTCTGCTGGTTCATTTCCTATCTCCTGGATGATAGGGTGGACTACTTACCTACAGCAAGATTCACCTACAAAAACTGCAGACATAGTTCTACGTCCCAAAGTCCGTTTTTTTGCTAACCTTGACTTATATCTGGTGTTCATTCCTGACCTTCCTGTGAATACTACCAGCCCTATGGTCACTCACAAGCTAACTGTCGAGGTTTGTCGGTCATGACGGCGTTGTGGCACGGTGGCCATGATACAGGGACAGTCCTGTTATCCTGCTACTATGCAGGACACGGGTTTAATGTACGTTGTGCAGAGGTTTCTGGCTGCTATCTCTCAGTATGCTGCATACTAGTATGCTACTTATGTGTCATACCTTGAGAGAGGGTTTGGGGTGAGGTTTCCTAGCTGCTCTACCCATCAGCAGGTGTGGAGAGCTTTATATTCCAACCACCCCCTCTTCCCCTTTTGTTTATTTCAGTTCTCTAGAGGAGTGGTTGGTGCAGTTAGGAACCTCAAGCCTGTGTGAAAAGCTTCCTATTCAGTTAAGTACTGGTGTTCCTTTCTGTTGTTTTTGTTATCCTTTTATTGTTTTGCTCACTGTGTTAATGCACCTCTCCAGGGGTTCCAGTAAGGGACAGTTAGGGCCTAGGTGAAGACAGCGGGGCTGTCCTTATTGGGACAATTAACAGGGTTTCCCTGTTAGATAAAGGACAGGTCTTTTCCATCTAATTGTGCTTGGAGTGGTGCTCACTGTCCTGCATTGTTTAGTGCATGCTTTTTGCATTCTGTGTGAACACCACCCTGTGTCCATGTTGTGCGTGGCGCTCTTGTGCTGTACGGACGTGACATAGCCAGACGTTTCCTCAGTGGGTTTTTGTTTTTTGCCCTGGATGTTCATGGATCCCATTGAGGCCTTGTCCAACCAGCTTAGGTCTCTGGCTATTGAGGTTGCTGAGGTGAAGCAACAATGTTTAGGCGGAATAGGTTTGGTAAAGGAACCTAACCTGGACCTGCAAGATATTTTTTCTGTTAATGGACAGGAGTTTTTTGCGTTTAAAGAATCATGCAAATTGTACTTTAAACTGTGCCCTTTTTCCTCAGGTGATGAGTCTCAGAGAGTAGGGATGGTGATTTCTAGGTTGAAGTGAGACCCCAGGCTTGAGCCATTTCATTACCACTGACCTCTGAGGCTTTATTGTTGGTGGACCCCGATAGGGTACCTCTGGCAGCAGGTAAGATTAGAGGCTTACATCAGGGGAAATCCCCCATTGAAGACGTTTGTGCGGAGTTTTGCCATTGGGCAAATGAACTACAGTGGAATAACTCTGCATTACGGAGTCAATTTTGCTTTGTGCTAGGTGACAAGATTAAAGATCTCATGGTTTCACATCCTGCACCTAGAATTCTTGACAAGGCCATGTCTCTAGCCATACGGATTGGTCGGCAAGTTAGAGAGTGGGCAAGTGAGCTATTTTTCGCCTTGTCCAAAGAACCCGCTGATCTTGAAGAACCCATGCAATTGGGCTTTTTACCTGGTGGATCTGTGAGAAGAAAGAAGCAGGGGGGCAGAGGTCGCTGTTTTTTGTTTTTTTTTGCAGCCGTATAGGACACTTCATACAGGAGTATTCTTTTTGGGGGTCTCAGTCGGGAAACTAGCTGGCCTGGAGGTTAAGGGGAAGTTCCCTTTGGGCTCGCAAATTGCCTGGATATCATCTTCCAGGTTGGTCCTTCCCACAGAGATTCTTATTACTGGGCATAGTTGTTTGGTGACAATTTTCTTACATAGTGAAGTCAGAATTAATTTAGCTCCCGATGAGGTGGCCAAATGTCTGACTTAATATTAGACCTTTGGACTCCCCGATACCGGTGTCAGCCATTGATTCCACCCCACTGTCCCAGAAGTGTTTAAAAAATGTTGTTTCTGATGTTTGTTTAAAGATTCGGTTATGCCATACAGAGAAAAAAATTTTCTTTGTCATGGTGTCTCTCCCTACGCAGGTGGTGTTGGGTTTGTCAAGGCTGAAGTTGCACAACCCAGGGGTGGACTGGGAAAAGGGAGACGTGCAATGGAATCCTTCCTGTAGACAGAATTGCATGTCAGTTAATATCTCTTCAGTACAAACTGAGGAATTACCTGAGTGCATCAAGGATTTCGCTAACGTCTTTTCTAAGGAGGGAGCAGATAAGTTACCACCTCATAGGGTGGGGGATTGCACTATTGATCTAATTCCAGGTTGCAAGCTACAGAAGAGTCACATGTATAACGTGTCTTGTCCAGAGAGGCAGCCCCTCAAGGAGTATATTGCTTCAGAAAGGGACATATACGTTCATCCAATTTGCCAGTGTCTGCCGGCTTTGTCTTTGTTAAGAAGAAAGATGGGGGTCTGCAACCATGCATGGACTTTTAGGAACTTAATAAGATCACTAAATGCAACCCTTACCGTTACTTCTCATTTCTGATTTGTTTACCAGTTAACAGCTGTCCGCTGGTTTTCTAATTTGGACATGCAGGGGGCATACAACTTAATACGGATCAGAGAGGGGGATGAATGGAAGACAGCCTTTAACACTCCTGAAGGTCATTTTGAAAATCTTATTATGCCTTTTGGTTTGATTAATGCTCATGCAGTGTTTCAGGCTTTCATAAATGAAGTGCTTCAGAAGTTCATTGGACGTTTTGTGTTGGTTTATTTGGATGACATTCTTTTTTTCCCCCCTGATTATGATTGTCATATTTTCCACGTTCGACAAGTGTTACAAGCTCTGAGTAAAAATGATCTATTTGCCAAGAGGGAAAAGTGTACTTTTGCCTTACAGAAGATTACCTTTCTGGGGCATATTATAACTCTAGATGGATTTAAGATGGACCCTGCGAAGGTCCGTGCTGTTTTGGATTGGGCTCAGCCTGAGAATTTAAAGTCACTTCAAAGATTGTTGGGGTTCATGAATTATGGTAAATTTATATGCAGAGTTTTGGAGAGATTCAAACCCGAGAATGACAAAAATGTTAGAGTAAAAGCCAATAAAATATTCATGAGAAGGAACTGGGACAATGACTTCATAGTTGAGTAAGTCCTGAATCACTTGAAAATACTGAGAGATTCTGGACAGATGGGGCGGCAGGGAAGAACTGCAAAAGCAATCCATGAAGCAGAAAGAAAATTGATGGTTACCCCAAAGAAACTATCTTTCGCACCCAACATCTTGAACGTGAGAGAGCCACAAATCTCTGAAACAGAGGAGACAGCCCTCAACTTTGAGTGGGGTGAGGACCGCCTTCATACGGAGTATGATTTAGCCAGAGAGGATTTGGTAGCCTGGATGTGGGGGCAACAGGAAGGGATCAGTTTACAGGATGAACAGTTTTTCTGAAGAAAGTGCATGACTCCAAGGGCGGTGGGCAGAAGCGACAAAAGGAATGAAAATTAGGTTTTCTTATTAGCACTATCCTATCCAGTGGATCTATTGTGTTAAAGATTAGAACTGTTTTTGCCTGGGGCTTCCAAAATGATTTTGTCCAAGCGACTGCAAAGAGATCCTGCAAAGGGCAGACTGGTTAATGACCTTCTGGAGGTGAAGTCTGCAGACCAACATTTTAGTCACAGCGTGTGGCGAATTGCCACAGAAAGCGTGGAGGAGCGAGTTAGGAGCCTGGCAGCATCCAGAAGGCCTCGTAGAATACCTTGCCTGCCCGAGAGTGTGCAATTGTTTTGCCCATTCAAATCTAAACATAGGGCTGGGGCCCTATTCTGTCACCTCAAAGGAGGATTTGACGAAGGATTCTATACGCTTATTGTACTGGTCCTTGACAGATAAAGCATCTGCTAGGGGCAGAGTCATGCATTTGAAAAGGCGAGACATGGTGGGATCTACTAATGGGGAGGAGGATAAGTTTTTAACCGATTCTTTAGGGAATAGATGCATTAAGTAAAGGTGATTAGGGGTGAGAAAATTCTTATCTGAAACAGACCAACTGTTGGACGTGATATCCTCAAATTCCACGTGTGTGGGGCTTGTCTTATGCAAATGTTTTGGGTGTCAGAAAGAGACTGAGTCTGTGCTGGCAGAGAACTCCTCATCTTGACATGGAATATCTCTTTAACCAGCTGTATGAGATTACCTACTATGGCACAAGATCCCCTCTAAGGACAGCTCTCACTCTGAGGGTGAGGTATCAGATTCTGACTCTTCCTTAAATGAGTAACAGACATAATGGGGACAGGCTGGAAGAATGAGAACGAATGAAGAAGCGTGGGCACTGGAAGATAAGACGGCACCCAAATTTTGTCACATGGCCGGCGCCACAGGAAAAAAACGTGAAAGTCCAAGCGGACTAAATTTCTTAGGAACTAGCATGGCCTAGATAAAGCCACCCATCATGGGAGGAGATCGCCCCTGGACAGGCAGCAGCATGCAGAGATTGTATCCACCCAGATCATGAGAGGGCTTGATCGGACCATTGGGCAGCTAACGGTAAGATGATGAATGGGCAAGGGAGCATGGGGGACTACAGAAAGGGGTCGTTGGCCATGGATATATACTTTCCCTGAAGAGTGAAAGCTACTTGTCGTGGCATACATGGTCAGCTTGATTCCTCCATCATTTCTAACCTCCCTTTGGTGGTGGAGTGGAGCCCAAGGAACTTGAGCGAGAGGGTCATTGCTGGCGGGTCACAGAAAAGTTAGGGCTTCTCTGTGCCACCTTGTCTCCAGGAGGCAGGACATGAGCACGGGAGTTGCAATCTCATCATTTGGGGACAGCATTCGGGGTCCCTCAAAACTGATCAGAGATTTAAATGCCACTGTCAGAACTGACAGCGGCATTTACAGCTGCAATTAGTATTACTGCTCATCATAGCTGTTGCTGGCGGGTGTCAGCTGTAAGAAACACCCACATTGTATGGAGCAGAACGCACAGGACATAAATGTACATCTTGTGTTATGAGTTTATATCTCCTTAAATGTTTCCCCATATTATCTCAAGTAAATGGGATTTTGTGTTTTTTATATTATCTTTTTTTTTTTAATTCAGGTCCTACAATACTGGATCCTCTGATATCTTCTATATAACTTACAATTTTCCTGATTGACCAGTGAAGGATGGAGAAGGACAGAAATAAGATGGCAGAAAGTATATTAAATCTCACCCTAGAGATACTCTTCCAGCTTACTGGAGAGGTGAGAGATTCTGATGATGTCACATTACATAATTATTATCTATGGTAATAACATGTTTCTGAAGGGGAGAGATTCTGATGATGTCACATTACGTCATTATTATCTGTGGGACTAACAGATGATGTCACTGGAGAGGGGAGAGATTCTGATAATGTCACATTAAATCATTTTCATCTATGGTAATAACAGATGATGTCACTGGGGAGGGGATGGAAATGTCTGTAGTGATATTTTAATGTCTCTCCGTGTACAGGAATACAAAATAGTGAAGAAGACTTCTAGTGATGGCTGTCGGGCCCCTGTGTGTGATGGATGGGGAAGACCTCTGAGACCAATCCCGGGGCCCCCACCTCACCCCCTGATACATGAGGACATCAATGTACAGAAGATTCTAGAACTCACTAACAAGATGATTGAGCTGCTGACTGGAGAGGTGATGCTGCAAGGGATGCTGGGAGATTATACAGTAACAGCACTGGAGGCTTCTGGGTGATGACTGTATATTGTGTTGTCAGGTTCCTATAAGGTGTCAGGATGTCGCTGTCTATTTCTGCATGGAGGAGTGGGAGTATTTAGAAGGACACAAGGATCTGTACAAGGAGGCCATGATGGAGACCCGCCAGCCGCTCCCATCACCAGGTAATAGACAGGACTAAATCCACGGGGACTTTATTATCTGTATACAAAGAATGACTTCAGTGTCTGTCTGTGTTTCCTGCAGTTCCATCCAGTAAGAGAAGAACCCCAGAGAGATGTCCCCGTCGTCTTCTTCCTCAGGACCATCAGGTAGATGGAGATGTCCCTCTGATCTGTAGAAGGCTGTGAAGCTCTTGTCTTCAGTCTTATTAGATGTCTTCTTGTGTGATGAGGCCGGTGGAGATGGCAGGATTACCGCTGACCAGAGACATTACATTTTGTCTGGATCTTCTCCCAGTTTTCTGGCGGTGGAAACTGCTGGTGGGAATAGAAGCCAACAGGTTGGATTTATATCCATCTGCTCCTTTATTTCCCCGAGACAAGCAGCGGATGTGTCTGGTAGACGCTGATCTCCTCCACTGAGACAATGTGCAGCGTGTCTAGCCATGCCGGATATACATGTGTATGAGGTTCCTGAGGGGTCATTGAGCCGCCATCTAATATCTATGTCCGTATTCCAGACCTGCAGCTATGTGGCTCAGATATCTACTCCTGTCAGGTCATTTTTGGTCATCATGATGATTCATGATCTTTTAGGGTCATATAAAACATTACACACGACATCTCCAATCATCTGCTGAATTTTACAATATTTGTCTTACAGCTTTTCTTTCCAGATAAAGATCTGGCCAATATTAATGCTACAGGGACAACTTTGAGGCTCAAACAGGAGTTTAAAGAGGAGAGTCCCATAGTTATCTGCCCAGGTGAGTGGTAACCACTAAACAAAGCTAGTTTTCTACTACAGTTCTGGCTTGCAGACAAAAACATAAAGGCTGCTCCCTTCTCCAGATCCTGTGATGTGCCAGGTGATTGCTATGAACATGTAGTTAAACCTGAAAAAAATGTTCCTGTAAATGTTACGTAGCTATTCCTCCTGGCAAGAATTTCATCCAAACTACCCAATGGTCTTAGATTATCTCCTGGGGTCACAACTAAAAATTTGCTGGCCATCCTGGTGTCAAGAGGACTTTAGAATTCATTGATTGACATTATTGGTGGCCCTACTTGGAGGAAGATGTCAAGAAACACGTTTCTGGTTACCAGATTTGAGCCCAATATAAACCCTCACTGTAGCATCCTGCCAGTCTTCTCAAGCCCTTGTCAATCCTGGAGTCCTTCTGGCCTCCATATAACAATTGATTTTATCATGGAATTGCCTGCCTCCCCAGGAAATTCTGTAATCTGAGTGATCAAAGACAGATTTTCAAAAATTTCACATTTTGTTTCTTGGTTCCTGGTCTACCATCTGCTTCCTGTCTTGCACACCTCTTCTTGGACTTCAGGCTTCATGGTTTGCCTCTCTACGTAGTGTACAATCAAAAAGTACAGCCCATCTGCAGGCTTGGGAGGGCACTGTACAAACTGTTAGATACATAGTACGACTAACATAGTTTGTTAGGCTGAATGAAGACAATGTCTATCTAGTTCAGCCTGTTTCAACCCCCCTGTTGATCCAGAGAAAGGCAAAAAAAAACAAGAGGCAGAAGCCAATTAGCCCATTCGGGGAAAAAATTCCTTCCCGACTCCGTAATGGCAATCAGAATAATCCCTGGATCAACCTGATGTTGAGCTTTACTTCTCCTCTGCTTATCATCCACACTCTAATGGCTAAGCTGAGTGGTACCTGGTTGATCAAGTGGCAGGAGAAAAAAAACATGTCTTCCACTGTAACTACACAAAAAGTGTGCGTCCAGATGCTCTGATTTTGGGAGATGTCTAGATACACAATTACAGAGAGAGGGAAAGGAGTTGGGGTATTGCTGTGGCAATACAAGTATGGAAAAAGGTGGAGATTTCGAGGCCCAATGAAAAAGAGCTACTGCTATCAGGAGGAAGACCAGAAATTTCGCAGAGAGTTGGCTTGTATGCATTAGGCTCATATCATGGTAAGGTCAGAATATATAGAATACTAGCGTACCCGTCGCGCGTTGCTGCGAAGACAGACATACATACATACATTCGTTTTTATATATCTAGATGACGGCAGCAGCGACCACTGAGGTTTTGTAGGCCGCTGCTTCCCCCTTGCAGGCTGAATAAAATAGCCGTTGTGTGGAACATCCAATTTATCCGGCTGCTGTGGCTTCTTGGGAAGATAGCCTAGTACATGTTTGCCCACTTCCAACTCCAATGGAGACTGACTGTAAATGGCTGGCGTGCTCTAGTATTTATGGTTTCAAGCTGTACGTGTCATTGCATACAGTCTATCTATCTATCTATCTATCTATCTATCAGGGTTATTGCATACAGTCTATCTATCTATCTATCTATGACATCAGGAAATGAGAGAATTAGATTCTGTACGTAAAATTTGAACGCTAATTCTTTGGCGCTTAGAATTGAATAATCGAGTTGGGACCCATTAACTTTTCCTATTTATGACATAATCAATGCTCGTGCCAAATTTTAAGTTTCTATGACATTGGGAAGTGAGAGAATTAAGTTGGGATGAGACATAAGGCCTTGCCCATAAGCATTCCCCAACCTCCAAGAACTGAACCTACCTACCTGAATGAGATTTTGTAGGCCGCTGCTTCCCCCTTGCGGGCTGAATAAAATAGCCGTTGGGTGGAACATACAATTTATCCGGCTGCTGTGGCTTCTTAGGAAGATATCCTAGTACTTGTTTACCCACTTCCAACTCCAATGGTAATTGGCTGGCGTGCTCTAGTGGTTCCAAGCTGTACGTGTCATAATACAGCCTTAATGACATCACAATGCAGCTTTATAGAACATGTTGGGGCATGTTCAAGGGCGTCCGATGTTGATGACATCAGTGATAACATCACAATAGCAGGTGGCTTACTTATTCGATCTACGTGGGGGGGGGCGTAACTTTCGACGACGCTCGCGCGCCATTTATCGTAGGATATTTGTACTATGCCTATAATCTTCCCAGGAGTGTACTTAACAACTTCCCAAAGTTTCATGGCGATCGGATGAATGGTGTAGTAGCGCATAAAAGGACAAACAGACACGCAGACAGACATACATTCAATTTTATATATATAGATCAATGCTCGTGCCAAATTTTAAGTTTCTATGACATTGGGAAGTGAGAGAATTAAGTTGGGATGAGACATAAGGCCTTGCCCATAAGCATTCCCCAACCTCCAAGAACTGAACCTACCTACCTGAATGAGATTTTGTAGGCCGCTGCTTCCCCCTTGCGGGCTGAATAAAATAGCCGTTGGGTGGAACATACAATTTATCCGGCTGCTGTGGCTTCTTAGGAAGATATCCTAGTACTTGTTTACCCACTTCCAACTCCAATGGTAATTGGCTGGCGTGCTCTAGTGGTTCCAAGCTGTACGTGTCATAATACAGCCTTAATGACATCACAATGCAGCTTTATAGAACATGTTGGGGCATGTTCAAGGGCATCCGATGTTGATGACATCAGTGATGACATCACAATAGCAGGTGGCTTACTTACTCGATCTACGTGGGGGGGGGGCGTAACTTTCGACGACGCTCGCGCGCCATTTATCATAGGATATTTGTACTATGCCTATAATCTTCCCAGGAGTGTACTTAACAACTTCCCAAAGTTTCATGGCGATCGGATGAATGGTGTAGTAGCGCATAAAGGACAAACAGACACGCACGCAGACACGCACGCACGCACGCAGACAGACATACATTCAATTTTATATATATAGATATGGAGACATAGAGCCAATTAATAGAATCCAGAACGTGGAGACATAGACCCAGATAACAGACAATTCTTTGAAGGGTCAATTAGAAGTCATGGTGTCCTGAGAGGATGTTGGGGTCCCAGCAATGTAATTATGAAATATGAAGTAATATTATCTAGAAGGAAAGTTCTGCTGAGGCCATTTCATTGGGTATAGAAGATTAACCTTAAACCTAAGAAAAAAGATTATTTATCTCCCAGGATTCTAGTTTTGTCTGTGTACAGACTTAGGGTAAAAATTCAGGTATGTTGATAGGATTGATCCCACAGAATATCAATGTGGGAAATATCTCCTTGGTTCAACCTTTCTTTTGTGGATTCATCTTTTCACATTATGAATGGTTATTAAATCTCATGAAAAGCTTCCCTAGGGGTCAAAGACAACTTACTGTGCTCCCTCCTCCTTCTGGCTAAAGACTCCTAGATTATCCCCCACCTCTCCCTTGAGGTTCTAACAAAACCCACTGTATATAATGGTCCCTTATTGATACATCAGGGAGCACATTAGTGGTCATAGTCCTGGTCAGACACAACAGCATATGGAATTATTGTATGTATTAAGCTGTTGCATAGATGAGCAGTTTTATATTTGCTGTACAGCATGTGCTACTGCCATCCTGCCTCGTTGGAGATTTTCTATGATTTCTTTTGATGGAACAACCGAAACTAATCTTGGTGCAGAAATAGTTAAACTCTTTCTGTATGGAATATACTATTTATTTAGCTTGAGCTCATTGGTCTATCAGGGACAGGAACCTATGACTGCTTCATACATGACCATAATGCTCCTCCCCTCTGCCATAAAGTGCCTGTAGCAAAATAAGCAAGAGAGACAGCAGCACACTAAAAGAGAATACCACATTAATGGGGGAGCGGCTTGTGGGTCCTTGCAGGCTTCGTTAAAGGTCCAGACTTCAGTGGACTCAATACAAGCAATCCATAAACGAATGAGAAGCAGCACAGCAGAAAAAAGTCTGTATGGTATCATCTCATAGGTAAAAATCCTCATTTTTATTGGAACCTCCAAAGATAAAAATGGCAGAAGGCGACATTTCGGACAACGCAGTTGCCTTTGTCAAGCTTACAAAGGCCGCTGCGTCGGCCGAAACGTTGTGTTCTGCCATTTTTATCTTTGATGGTTCTAATAAAAATGAGGATTTTTATCTGAGATGAGAGCATAATGACTTTTTTCTGCTGCGCTGCTTCTTGTTCGTTTAGAAAGCGCCTGTAGCAGTCAGGGAATACAGACAACACCTAATGGGACTGACTCATAGGAACCTTTATGGTTCCCCACTGAACATTTACCAGTAGAGTGGTGGCAAGTACACTAATGCATGACCCTGTGAAGATGGGGGCTTCACCACAGAAGGGGAGAACTGAAAGAGAACCACCTGCTGGCCGAACATCATGATCAACTGGTCCTCGCTCTGAGGCCTACTTTAAAATTGTGTTGTGTTTTGCCACTTTCTTAGTAATTAATTGATTTTGGCCATACAACTTGTAATTGGAATGGAAATGTATCTACAGAAAGTTTCTAAAATATCGATATTCTTAATGTTATATTCTTCACAAATAATATATTTCATTCTTGGCAGATGACTGTATCGGGAGCTCAAAGGCGCGTCTGCTAGCCACAGATTGTAAAGCAGAAGATTGGGGTATCACACAAGATACATATGAAGAACCTACCATTATCCCAGATATCATCTCTGCCCTTCACAGCAAAGATCCATCATCTGATCCTTTTATACAGTTCCCATCTTATGATTCATCACAGACTGATAAGCCAAATAAAAGTTACAGAAGGGGAGACCATCAAAGAGCTCACCCAAGGAAGAAACCATATTCATGTTCAGAATGTTGGAAATGTTTTAATCAAAAATCACATCTTGTTAAGCATCAGAGAATTCACACAGGGGAGAAACCATTTTTTTGTTCTGAATGTGGGAAATGTTTTAATCAAAAACCGCATCTTGTTAAGCATCGGAGAAGTCACACAGGAGAGAAACCATATTTATGTACAGAATGTGGGAAATGTTACACAGATAAATCATATCTTGTTGAACATCAGAGAACTCACACGGGAGAGAAGCCATTTTCATGTTCAGAATGTGGAAAATGCTTTAATCGGAAAGCAGTTTTTGTTAAACATCAGAGAATTCACGCAGGGGAGAAGCCTTATTCACGTTCACTATGTGGAAAATTCTCTACTGCTGCATTAGCTCATATTAGCCATCACAGAACTCACACAGTGGAGAAGACTTTTTCATGTTCATAATATGGGAAATGTTTTACGCCTAAATCAGCTGTTGTCAAACATCAGAAAATACACAGAAGGAGAGAAGCCATTCTAATGCTTATTATGTGGGAAATGCTTTACACATAAATCAGCTCTTCTCAGACCTCAGAGGGAAATGTTTAAATCGGAAACCGCATCTTGTTGATCATCAGAAATTTCACACAGGGGAACAGCCCTATTTGTGTAGTGTTAAAGAAAGTGATTTATCCATGGGGCAGCTCTCATTCTAATTTAAAGATTTCACAGAGGAAAGCATCGTCATGTTCAGAAACTCACATCTTCTTGAAATCATATTTTCTTAGGCCAGTGGCTCATGAACAGATTTGAATTGTGGAATCCACAATCGGCGTCCGCACCGCAGATCCGCAGCAAATACCGTTCGTTACATGCTATGTAAAAGTGCTTTTTCCTACACTCTCGCGGAATCAAATTGCGATTTCCGCGAGCAGAGGAGAAATCACAGCATGCTCTATTTAAATTAAAGTCAATGGAAGCCGTCCGACCTGCAGCCCGTCCGAAATTGATATTGCGATTAGAGCTCACTTCATCCCCCGTGGCCAGCAATAACTAAGCAGCTAGCCAGGAAGGGGAGGGGCCCTCCAGCATCCTGCCAGCCTCTGCACAATACAATCATGGCATGTAGAGGGGTTTTATGGCAGCCTGGATTCTTCTGCCTCTAGGCTTGCCATTGATTATAACCTATTAGCTGCTATGGTTAAATAAAACACTTTTCGCAGTTTTCACATTAAAAAAATCTACCTAAAAAGCTAATACAATTGATATCACAGCATCTGTAAAAGGTCCAAAATATTTATTTTTTTTCATTATTTTTCACAAATGTTGAGGACTGTAAGAAAAAAAAATGATACACAATGTCAGAATTGCTTTTTTTTAACCCTTTCAGAAAGTTGTATGTATCCCATATTGGTTTCAATAAAAACTATAGCTCACCTCCGGCAGCCGATAGCAGGGAGCGGTCACCCGTATGGGCCCTGGGGTTTCAGTCCACAGTGAGGCCGTCAATTGATAGCCGTGTGGAATAATGGTGAATGCCCACGGACAGATTTCTACTGTGTTTCCCACTGCGAAATCCGCATGTGAATTATGCAGCTATGAGGTTCTATTGAACCTAATAGCTTTCTGCCTGCCAATGCTCACTTGCTGAATTCTGCCGTGCATTTACGCAACGGCAAATAAATTGTGGCATGCTCTATGTGCTGCTGATTTACGCTGCGGGAGGTTTCCATTAATATAGCATATTAATGGAGACTGCGGAATTTCCCAATTACTTGGAGGCACTATCACATTTGTAATCGCAGTACTTCCGCGGTGTATCCTGCAACGCTCGTGGGCATGAGCCCTGAAGCCCATCTAGTGAGGCATATTGGTGGTTACTAAGGGGTTAAACCCTTAGATAATGTAGCATCTAAGGAGATTCATGGAGCAGTGTGACTTTGTTATGAAAGAGTGAGGAGCGCTGTCCCTCCCAGGGTGCTCACTATCGTCAAAACTTTAGCCAACATTGCTCAGTGACCCACCATGGTTCACAAAACAGTCAAGACCAAACATTGCCTTCTCCAAAAGTCATGAAATACTGGAATCCAGAGATTTTTTTCTAGACTGTGCATGACTCAAGTAGAGCTTTCAAGATGGCTAATGGGTCTTCCACCTTGGAGTCATCTCCGAGTGCACACTTCTTATTGCCTAAGAAGGACTCTGGCAGCCCTTGCTTTCCAGTTTCTAATGCCTATTGAGGAGTTCTTGTAGGAAGGGTGACTCAAGGCTGGGGCAAATACCGGTCAAAAATGGAGGTTTTAAGTGAACGCTGCAACACTTAAGGTACCACATAGAGTCTGTGTACAGCTGTGAGACAGAAAAAGCATTGAGGTTGAGTGCACCAATTTACAAATGTCTCTCACCAAACACTCCAATTCCACAGAGTGGTTCATCCACCTTTTCATGCTGTTGAAAGAAGGACATTCCCTGCCCGTGGGGCTATCCTATCGAGCTCATTGCGAAGTACGGCAAATTAGCTGTCTCTTTTGGATATTTGGGATTGGCCTAAATTCCAATGGGCATTCTAAATCTCAATGACATCTGTAGATGAATAGCTGACCTTCCCTACCCTGACATTCTTGCTTAAAAGGGAATTGTGGAAAGAAGTTAATCCTCATTTCTGCAAACCAAAAAGACTGCATGGATGATTAGCACGTTAAAGTGCATTTACACAAACAGAAGATCGCTCAAAATTTGTCAGAAACTGATAGTTTTGAGTGTTCATTTTGCATAGGTACTAACGGGCTAATTAGCCCTTTATTTAGAGAACAGCGGGTGGTCTGTTCTCTAAATACATCGCTATTGTTCTCCAGCAGAACAGCAGCTGTTAAAGAATGTTATCAGCCGTTATCAGCACTGCCCACAGCAAACTCAGCATGCGGCCTGTCTTATCTTATTGTCCTGAGGAAGGAGGATTTCATGCGGACCTGAAGTCAGCGATGGGCGAAAAGTGCACCATAAGTGCACGATGGGCACAAATTCACACACGATTATTGCTCAAAAGATGGCATTTGAGCAAGTTTTGAGCGATAATCGTTGTATGTAAAAGGGCCTTTACCTTGTGAGGATGCATGAAAACCTTTAAATGACACCCATACCCATTAACATAATACACAGAGACGGTTATGTGGTTAAGTAGGGTAGGTCACAGTTAACATAAGCCATGTTGAACTCCAAACTTTCATTGTCACATCTGTTTTTTTCAAGTCCAAATCTTCATTAAACATCTGTCCAATCAGGCCCGAATGTCACCGCTATTTCAAGGCGGCAGGCATGTAGATCTCCTTAACTTTGATGTGAGGCATGTGAATACTGGAGGTAGTGTAGAACTATATCCCCAACTCCCTACAGGCCAAGCAAACAGCAGGCCCTTATCAAGCCATTCTGAATCCCTGACAGAAAAATATCGAGCCTGATTAAATTTGATGTGCCCCATCTTGCAGCAATAGGTCGGCGTTGTCACCTCCCAACTCTTGGCCACTGCACCGATTGCACAGACGGGTTTTGACATCTGAACTTTTAAAAATCTCCTGCATCGTTTAACAGCCTCAGAACTACTTTTTGCTGTCCAAACTTTTCTAGGAACGATCTCTAACCACGAATAGCTGGTTGAACAAAATCAGCGAAACGTGAAAAGTCCTGTTTGATCATAGTGATAAGCTCACCCAGTTCAATATGACTCTTATCGTTTCTGCCCTCTCCTCTTCCCAGTAAACCTATGGATGTCCAACTATCCACACACTGGGCAGGTTGGCATCTGTAAAACAAATACAAAACAGTAGAAAACACAAGAACAAACTTCAAGGTCTTTGTGCTGTTCGACCGTACCTACGACCTGAAACATTGAGACTTCCACCGTCCGAGTTTCTTTATCCCTCCCTCATTTAAATGGCACACATCTGCCATTGTTGCTGCACTTCTTTCACATAAATATGTTCCAAATTTCCCTGCATTGAGACCCAACTCCCTCGCACACGCACAAAACTGTTAAAGAATGATCGTTTTAAAGAGATGACTCTTTGCACCAGAAAATTCTCACTTTCTACACGCATTTTTTTAAAATCATGAGCCAAAAAAATGGAGCCCAATGTTGTAATTGTAATCCGCACACCAAGGCTCAGCTGCTTTGTCTTTGGATTTTCTAATGCAAACCCTTACCTCCCGCTGATATTAAAACATCACCCGCTGCCAGCTAACCTTTTTTACGATTATGGCCCTTTTTTACAGAACGATTATTGTTTAGAATCGTTCAATCTCCAGCAGGAATTTTAACAATAACACAGATCTGCGACTAAAAAGCTGTTTGATTATTTTCAACTAATTTCCATGTATTTTGGTGTGCTGAAAACGAAAATAAATTTGAAAAAAATGCTAGACGTCAGGATGGACCACAAAATGCTAAATTCTCTTCAAATTTAGCACATTTGTTTTCAATTTTTAGTATTTTTTTTAAATCTTAGGGTTTTTAACTAAATTTAAATTCAAAATTACTATTTATTAATTCCCATCAGTGCATTTAAGATATACAATACCAAAAAAACATAACTTTCAAAGAAAAGAACTTCCAGAGTGAGCTAATGGAAACCAACATCAACATGTTGCAAGCTGACTGAGCAGGATCTGATATGCATAGGCTTGATTCAATTTATTTTTCTTGCTTCTCACCTGTGGTTCTATTGAATCTTGACGCCACCAGAAGTGTGGGTGGAGACAAGACACAGGGTGTTTGACAGGGCGGTGACGCCCCTAGCAGCTGATTGGCTACCATGAGCAAGGTCCTAGCGCGCCACAGCAATCACTCTCCCCGGAGCAGCTGTCCCCCTTCCTTCTTCCCATGGTGAACTGCTAGGCGGCACCTGCGCTGACAATGTGATACTGGAGCCACTCTAGGAATTCCCCTGCCTTGAGGCTGTGCTCTCCCATCTCCCCTGGCGAAGCCCTTGCGCTGTGACTTACGAAGCGGCAGAGCATCTTCCCTGGCCATCTGTTCCCTTACAGCGTCCTCCTTAGCCCTGTCCCAGACGCCGGCTGGTGTCGCTGTTAACAGCTTGCTCTCCTGCTTAGTGTCTGCCACCGCTGCTGTGACGCCGGTTCTCTGCTGCTGTGGCCGCTGACAAACGGAAAGAAAGGGAGTAACTCCCACAATCTCTTTGTGTTAGCCCTTCATTCTTAAATCGTGTTTCCCTAAGTTAGCGTTATGGCTCTGCGGAAGTGTATTAATTCGCCTGACAGTTTCTGTTTCATTTGTGGTAAATATACAGTGTTGAAGCAACAGCTGAATATTACAGACTTTTTGAAAAAGTATACTTCACATACTTCAAACTAAAACTTGGAGATCAAGATAAAGTTTGGGCACCTCATAAAGTGTGCAAACGGTAAGTTGAGGACCTCCAAAATTGGTTCAAGGGTAAGAAAAAAGCTTTCTGTTATGGGATTCCTATGGTATGGCGAGGAGATGAATGATTTGGTAAGAGACTTGAATCTTCCCAAAGATGCCGTTGAACTACTCGGTTCAAGGCTCAAAAGCAGAAATTTATTTTTGCCAGGAGTATCTTTTTTATAGTTCAGACATCTTGAAAAGGAGTTCGTTCCCTACTTTGCCCAGGAAGACAAGTTGGTTTATAGCATCAATGTCGAAGGTTTGATGGGTCAATTTAAAATCCAATATAATTCAACGCAATGGCGCCTTTTTCATAGATTCTTCAAAAAGAATTCTCAAAGCAGTTTTGCTCCACAATGGCGGCTTTTATGCTTCCATCCCTGTAGGTCATTCTGTATACTTGAAGGAAACCTACTAGAACTTGGAATTGGTTTTGCGTAAACTTAAATATGAAGACCACAATTGGCAAGTGTGTGGGGATTTAAAGGTCTTGTGCATGCTGCTCAGGCAACAAGCTGGATATACAAAAACCCTTGTTTTCTGTGTCTATGGGACAGTCGAGACCGACAAAATCACTGGATCAAGAAGAGTTGGCAGCCAAGGGTGCTCACACTCGGTCAAAAAAATGTCCTCCGAGAAACTTTGGTACCTCCACATCAAGTTCTTTTACCACCTCTCCATATAAAATTGGGATTGATGAAGCAATTCGTGAAATCACTTCCAAGAGATGGACAATGCTTCAAATATTTGGTCACCAAGTTTCCAGGCCTCTCTGATGCAAAATTGAAGGAAGGTGTGTTTGTCGGACCAGACATTAGAAGGCTTATAGCTGATCAAGAAATTGTCAATACCATGATGGATTCTCAAAAAGAAGGGTGGATTGCATCTAAAGAGGTTGTAGAGAAATTTTTAGGCAATAAGAAAGATCCTGACTACAAAAAGGATCGTCGGACGAACGCTGAAAGCATTTCATGCTTTAGGTTGCCTGATGAGTTTGAAAGTGCATTTCCTCCAATCCCACCTTGACTACTTCCCTGAAAATTTGACGGGTGGGAAAACGCTGCCCGGCCTGCTCTGCCTCCATGCCGGTAGTGCTATGAGCAATGCCCGTGATACTTGCTCCTGTGTAACAGCACAGGAGCGAACATCACTGGGACGAGTGTCGGACATCACTTGCCTGACAGCTTTTTCCGTGTAAATGGGGCATTTACTAACGGGGCCAATTAACTTATACACAAGCTGCAAAGAAAGCCAAGGCGAATGCTGCATGAACTAGTACTACTACATAAACATCTACACCAGTGATGACGAACCTTTTAGAGACCGAGGTTTCAAATTGCAACCCAAAACCTACATATTTATAGAAAAGTGCCAACACATCAGGGGGCGGGGCTTATCATGACGTATGATTTTTACGTCCGTCATTAAAAAAAAAAAAAAAAAAAAAGGGCAAGACGCTTCAAAATAGGCAGGAAGATATGCCCGGTGTTTTTTTTCCCCCACTGGCGTACCGTTGGTGCAGATTTTGACTGCAAATCAACCTTTATTCCTGAAGCTAATTTCATACTATGTGGCACTCCCTCTCACCTCCTCCGAAGACTTTCCGCTGTCAGCGCTCCCCGGCTTCTGGTTCCTAGTGGCTTGTAGTTGGTTCACCAGACCAGCGGCAGCACCGCACCTGACTAAGCTAAAAGCTAGGACCAGGAAGCCGGGGGCGCTAATGGCAGGAAGCCTTCGGAGCAGGTTAGGGGGAGCACCAAATAGTATGAAATCAGCTATGGCTATGTGGTTAATTTCCAATCAAAATTTGCACCAATGGTACGGATTTTGACAGTTTTTTTGGATGCGGAAGTGCTGCAGAATTGGTCATGGAAATTTCTGCTGCGGACATTCCACATTTCTGCCACATGTAAACACACCTTAAGTCACCTTGAGGTATTCTGCCACATGTAGAGTGGCCTCACTAGTAATAGCGTCCCCCACAGTGGCCCCACTAGTAATAGCGTCCCCCACAGTGGCCCCACTAGTAATAGCGTCCCCCACAGTGGCCCCACTAGTAATAGCGTCCCCCACAGTGGCCCCACTAGCAATAGCGTCCCCCACAGTAGCCCCAGTAGCAATAGCGTCCCCCACAGTGGTCCCAGTAGCAATAGCGTCCCCCACAGTGGTCCCAGTAGCAATAGCGTCCCCCACAGTGGTCCCAGTAGCAATAGCGTCCCCCACAGTGGTCCCAGTAGCAATAGCGTCCCCCACAGTGGTCCCAGTAGCAATAGCGTCCCCCACAGTGGTCCCAGTAGCAATAGCGTCCCCCACAGTGGTCCCAGTAGCAATAGCGTCCCCCACAGTGGTCCCAGTAGCAATAGCATCCCCCACAGTGGTCCCAGTAGCAATAGCTTCCCCCACAGTGGTCCCAGTAGCAATAGCTTCCCCCACAGTGGTCCCAGTAGCAATAGCGTCCCCCACAGTGGTCCCAGTAGCAATAGCGTCCCCCACAGTGGTCCCAGTAGCAATAGCATCCCCCACAGTGGTCCCAGTAGCAATAGCTTCCCCCACAGTGGTCCCAGTAGCAATAGCTTCCCCCACAGTGGTCCCAGTAGCAATAGCTTCCCCCACAGTGGTCCCAGTAGCAATAGCGTCCCCCACAGTGGTCCCAGTAGCAATAGCGTCCCCCACAGTGGTCCCAGTAGCAATAGCGTCCCCCACAGTGGTCCCAGTAGCAATAGCGTCCCCCACAGTGGTCCCAGTAGCAATAGCTTCCCCCACAGTGGTCCCAGTAGCAATAGCTTCCCCCACAGTGGCCCCAATAGCAATAGCGTACTCCACAGTGGCCCCAATAGCAATAGCGTGCCCCACAGTGGCGTCACTACTAATAGAGTCCCCCACAGTAGCCTCACTAGTAATAGTGACCCCAACAGTGGCCTCACTAGTAATAGCGACCCCAACAGTGGCCAACAGTAATAATAATAACCCCACAGTGGCCTTATTAGTAATATTAACCCCACAGTAGCCCCAGTAGTAACATTAACCCCAAAGTAGCCCCAGTAATTTAAACCCCCTCAGTAATATTAAGCCCATAGTAGCTCCAGTAACAATAGCCCCCCCAATCCATATACTTACTTCCTCCTTGTAGGCAGCACTGCAGGAGCAGAGCCCACCACATAACATTAAGTTGCTTTTCATTGACTGTAGTGCAGCTAAGTAAAGGGGTTATGGACTGTAGCCACCATGACACTAACTTCTCCCACTCTGGCATACTACAAATATATGTGTTGGCCCTATGGTCTTTTTCTCTGACAATAGAACATCTATTTCTGTCAGCAAACTGTGAAACATCAACAAGTGATCACATAACTGTGTCTGAGACCAACAAATAAAAAAATTGTAAAGTAATGTGTTACTGGCAAAGACCCTGTCATGTACCGCACTAACCACTCTAAGGCCCCCTGCCCACGGCCGAGGCGAAATATCGCTAGCGCTTTACCAAATTTACCAAAATACCAAATTTAAAAAAAAAACAAAAAAACACTATACAAAAAGTGTTTCAGACAGCGTTTATCGCCGGTGAATCATCGTCCGTGGACAGGAGCCCTAAAAAGGAACTAAATAGCTCAAAGAAATAACATGAAATAGAATAGCTATGGGCAAGCACATGCCCATGAAGAAACTACCTTCTAACCAACAGGTGAAAACAAGCAGGATGAACAAGAAGTAAGCGGAATGGCGATTCTATGATTTTGCAAGATCTGGACCACTGCCTGCCTAACCAAATCAATTGCCAGGTCAAACAATGCATACAACACCGCTGCTCCCTCCTTCGAAATGACGGGATTGACTGCGGTGCCTGGCGGCTAAGACAAATGGCGAATCAACTGAAATTTGCCTACCTCTTTCTTGTGGACCAAATCCATTGGTGAAACTCTCAAATTTGGGAATGATGGCTCATCAAAAGTATCTGCCATGCTTCCCAACTCAACCTCTGTTAACGGCTTATCCTAAATGATACTTTCATTGTCCCTTACAGATTTTATATTTGCACGCAAAAGTAAAGTAGTAGTGTTGCTCATCTTGATTGCTTGGCGATAAATTGTCCCAATTTTTGCAAAATCGAAAAGATTTATACTTACCCTATGTTGTTGTTATTTAAAAAAAATGTTTTTATTAAATCTCTTTTTAGTCAAAACATTTTCATTCTGCAGAGCAATTACAAACATATTCTTGTATTCGGATAAGAACATATATGCAATTTTGCTCTTTCAGTTGAAATAAAGTAACATGACTTTATCGAAGTACACAGCTTCTGATTTATAGTAATTCCTGTTGGTTACAATATTATTTTAGATAGAATCCAATTATATGCCTAGGAAATTGTCCTAATTAAAGAGAAGAAAACAAAAAAGGGATCTTCGCGAGAACTGAAACTAAAATTAACAATTTCGCCGTTATCTTAGTGACCTCAGGGGCCACTGTAATTTTGCCTTCCCAACTAACTTTTGGGCACTCATCGACCTTCTTAACCAGAGAGTAGGTCCCATAAAGCCACACATCACACACAGCTCTACTCCATCCATCCTGATGCCCACACATCACACACCCAGCTCTACTCTATCCATCCTGACCCCCACACATCACACACACAGCTCTACTCCACCCATCCTGACCCCCACACATCACACACACAGCTCTACTCCATCCATCCTGATGCCCACACATCACACACAGCTCTACTCCATCCATCCTGACCCCCACACATCACACACAGCTCTACTCCATCCATCCTGACCCCCACACATCACACACACAGCTCTACTTCATCCATCCCGACCCCCACACATCACACACAGCTCTACTCCACCCATCCTGACCCCCCACATCACACACACAGCTCTACTCCATCCATCCCGACCCCCACACATCACACACAGCTCTACTCCATCCATCCTGACCCCCACACATCACACACACAGCTCTACTCCATCCATCCTGACCCCCACACATCATACACAGCTCTACTCCATCCATCCTGACCCCCACACATCACACACACAGCTCTACTCCATCCATCCTGACCCCCACACATCACACACACACAGCTCTACTCCATCCATCCTGACCCCCACACATCACACACATAGCTCTACTCCATGCATCCTGACCCCCCCCCACACATCACACACACAGCTCTACTCCATGCATCCTGACCCCCACACATCACACACAGAGTTCTACTCCATCCATCCTGACCCCCCCACATCACACACACAGCTCTACTCCATCCATCCTGACCCCCACACATCACACACACAGCTCTACTCCATCCATCCTGACCCCCACATATCACACACACAGCTCTACTCCATCCATCCTGACCCCCACACATCACACACACAGCTCTACTCCATCCATCCTGACCCCCACACATTACACACACAGCTCTACTCCATCCATCCTGACCCCCACACATCACACACACAGCTCTACTCCATCCATCCTGACCCCCACACATTACACACACAGCTCTACTCCATCCATCCTGACCCCCACACATCACACACACAGCTCTACTCCATCCATCCTGACCCCCACACATCAAAGAAATAACATGAAATAGAATAGCTATGGGCAAGCACATTCCCATGAAGAAACTACCTTCTAACCGACAGGTGAAAACAAGCAGGATGAACAAGAAGTAAACGGAATGACGATTCTATGATTTTGCAAGCCAAACACCTGGACCACTGCCTGCCCAACCAAATCAATTGCCAGGTCAAACAATGCATACAACACCGCTGCTCCCTCCTTCGAAATGACGGGATTGACTGCGGTGCCTGGTGGCTAAGACAAATGGCGAATCAACTGAAATTTGCCTACCTCTTTCTTGTGGACCAAATCCATTGGTGAAACTCTCAAATTTGGGAATGATGGCTCATCAAAAGCGTCTGCCATGCTTCCCAACTCAACCTCTGTTAAGGCTTATCCTAAATGATACTTCATTGTCCCTTACAGATTTTATATTTGCACGCAAAAGTAAAGCAGTAGTGTTGCTCATCTTGATTGCTTGGCGATAAATTGTCCCAATTTTTGCAAAATCGAAAAAAGATTTATACTTACCCTAGGTTATTTTTAAAAAATGTTTTTATTAAATCTCTTTTTAGTCAAAAGATTTTCATTCTGCAGAGCAATTACAAACATATTCTTGTATTTTTGCATTCCTATAAGAACATATATGCAATTTTGCTCTTTCAGTTGAAATAAAGTAACATGACTTTATCGAAGTACACAGCTTCTGATTTATAGTGATTCCTGTTGGTTACAATATTATTTTAGATAGGATCCTATTATATGCATAGGAAATTGTCCTAATTAAAGAGCAAACAAAAGGGATCTTCGCGAGAACTGAAATTAGAATTAACAATTTCGCCGTTATCTTAGTGACCTCGGGGGCCACTATAATTTTGCCTTCCCAACTAACTTTCGGGCACTCATCGACCTTCTTAACCAGAAAGTAGGTCCCATAAGGCCACACATCACACCCAGCTCTACTCCATCCATCCTGATGCCCACACATCACACACCCAGCTCTACTCCATCCATCCTGACCCCCCACACATCACACACACAGCTCTACTCCATCCATCCTGACCCCCACACATCACACACACAGCTCTACTCCATCAGTCCTGACCCCCGCATATCACACACAGCTCTACTCCATCCATCCCGACCCCCACACATCACACACACAGCTCTACTCCATCCATCCCGACCCCCACACATCTCACACACACAGCTCTACTCCATCCATCCTGATGCCCACACATCACACACCCAGCTCTACTCCATCCATCCTGACCCCCACACATCTCACACACACAGCTCTACTCCATCCATCCTGATGCCCACACATCACACACCCAGCTCTACTCCATCCATCCTGACCCCCACAGATCACACAGCTCTCCTCCATCCATCCTGACCCACACATCACACACACACAGCTCTACTCCATCCATCCTGACCCACACATCACACACACACAGCTCTACTCCATCCATCCTGACCCCCACACATCACACACACACAGCTCTACTCCATCCATCCTGACCCCCACACATCACACACACAGCTCTACTTCATGCATCCTGACCCCCCCCCCACACACACACATCACAGACACAGCTCTACTCCATGCATCCTGACCGCCACACATCACACACACAGCTCTACTCCATGCATCCTGACCCCCACACATCACACACACAGCTCTACTCCGTCCATTCTGACCCCCACACATCACACACACAGCTCTCCTACATCCATCCTGACCACCACACATCACACACACAGCTCTACTCCATCCATCCTGACCCCCACGCATCACACACACAGCTCTACTCCATCCATCCTGACCCCCACGCATCACACACACAGCTCTACTCCATCCATCCTGACCCCCCCACACATCACACACAGCTCTCCTACATCCACCCTCACCCTCACACATAACACACACACCTCTACTCCATCCATCCTGACCCCCACACACAGCTCTTCTCCATCCATCCTGACCCCCAAAACATCACACACACAGCTCTACTCCATCCATCCATCCTGACCCCCACACATCACACACACAGCTCTACTCCATCCATCCTGAGCCCCACACATCACACACACAGCTCTACTCCATCTATCCTGACCCCCACACATCACACACACAGCTCTACTCCATCCATCCTGATCCCCACACATCACACACACAGCTCTACTCCATCCATCCTGATCCCCACACATCACACACACAGCTCTACTCCATCCATCCTGACCCCCACACATCACACACAGCTCTACTCCATCCATCCTGACCCCCACACATCACACACAGCTCTACTCCATCCATCCTGACACCACACATCACACACACAGCTCTACTCCATCCATCCTGACCCCCACACATCACAGACACAGCTCTACTCCATCCATCCCGACCCCCACACATCACACACACAGCTCCACTCCATCCATCCTGACCCCCACACATCACACACACAGCTCTACTCCATCCACCCTGACCCCCACACATCACACACAGCTGTACTCCATCCATCCTGACCCGCACACATCACACACAGCTCTACTCCATCCATCCTGACCCACACACTTCACACACACAGCTCTACTCCATCCATCCTGACCCCCCCACATCACACACAGCTCTACTCCATCCATCCTGACCCCACACATCACACACACAGCTCTACTCCATATATCCTGTCCCCCACACATCACACACACACAGCTCTACTCCATCCATCCTGACCCCCCACACATCACACACACAGCTCTACTCCATCCATCCTGACCCCCACACAAAGCTCTACTCCATCCATCCTGACCGCCACACATCACACACACAGCTCTACTCCATCCATCCTGACCCCCACACATCATACACAGCTCTACTCCATCCATCCTGACCCCCCACACATCACACACACAGCTCTACTCCATCCATCCTGACCCCCACACATCACACACACAGCTCTCCTACATCCATCCTGACCCCCACACATCACACACACAGCTCTCCTACATCCATCCTGACCCCCACACATCAAACACAGAGCTCTACTCCATCCATCCATCCTGACCCCCACACATAGCTCTACTCCATCCATCCATCCATCCTGACCCCCACACATAGCTCTACTCCATCCATCCATCCATCCTGACCCCCACACATCACACACAGCTCTACTCCATCCATCCTGACCCCCACACATCACACACACAGCTCTACTCCATGTATCCTGACCCCCCCCACACACACACACACAGCTCTATTCCATGCATCCTGACCCCCCCACACACACACATCACACACACAGCTCTACTCCATGCATCCTGACCCCCACACATCACACACACAGCTCTACTCCATGCATCCTGACCCCCACACATCACACACACAGCTCTACTCCATGCATCCTGACCCCCACACATCACACACACAGCTCTACTCCATTCATCCTGACCCCCACACATCACACACACAGCTCTACTCCATTCATCCTGACCCCCACACATCACACACACACAGCTCGACTCCATGCATCCTGACCCCCACACATCACACACACAGCTCGACTCCATGCATCCTGAAGCCCACACATCACACACACAGCTCTACTCCATGCATCCTGACCCCCACACATCACACACACAGCTCGACTCCATGCATCCTGACCCCCACACATCACACACACAGCTCGACTCCATGCATCCTGACCCCCACACATCACACACACAGCTCGACTCCATGCATCCTGACCCCCACACATCCCACACACAGCTCTACTCCATCCATCCATCCTGACCCCCACACATCACACACAGCTCTACTTCATGCATCCTGACCCCCCCCACACACACACATCACAGACACAGCTCTGCTCCATGCATCCTGACCGCCACACATCACACACACAGCTCTTCTCCATGCATCCTGACCCCACACATCACACACACAGCTCTACTCCATGCATCCTGACCCCCACACATCACACACACAGCTCTACTCCGTCCATTCTGACCCCCACACATCACACACACAGCTCTCCTACATCCATCCTGACCACCACACATCACACACACAGCTCTCCTACATCCATCCTGACCCTCACACATAACACACACACCTCTACTCCATCCATCCTGACCCCCACACACAGCTCTTCTCCATCCATCCTGACCCCCAAAACATCACACACACAGCTCTACTCCATCCATCCATCCTGACCCCCACACATCACACACACAGCTCTACTCCATCCATCCTGAGCCCCACACATCACACACACAGCTCTACTCCATCTATCCTGACCCCCACACATCACACACACAGCTCTACTCCATCTATCCTGACCCCCACACATCACACACACAGCTCTACTCCATCCATCCTGATCCCCACACATCACACACACAGCTCTACTCCATCCATCCTGACCCCCACACATCACACACAGCTCTACTACATCCATCCTGACCCCCACACATCACACACAGCTCTACTCCATCCATCCTGACACCACACATCACACACACAGCTCTACTCCATCCATCCTGACCCCCACACATCACAGACACAGCTCTACTCCATCCATCCCGACCCCCACACATCACACACACAGCTCCACTCCATCCATCCTGACCCCCACACATCACACACACAGCTCTACTCCATCCACCCTGACCCCCACACATCACACACAGCTGTACTCCATCCATCCTGATCCGCACACATCACACACAGCTCTACTCCATCCATCCTGACCCACACACTTCACACACACACAGCTCTACTCCATCCATCCTGACCCCCCCACATCACACACAGCTCTACTCCATCCATCCTGACCCCCACACATCACACACACAGCTCTACTCCATCCATCCTGATCCCCACACACAGCTCTACTCCATCCATCCTGACCCCCACACACAGCTCTACTCCATCCATCCTGACCGCCACACATCACACACAGACAGCTCTACTCCATCCATCCTGACCGCCACACATCACACACACAGCTCTACTCCATCCATCCTGACCCCCACACATCATACACAGCTCTACTCCATCCATCCTGACCCCCCACACATCACACACACAGCTCTACTCCATCCATCCTGACCCCCACACATCACACACACAGCTCTCCTACATCCATCCTGACCCCCACACATCACACACACAGCTCTCCTACATCCATTCTGACCCCCACACATCAAACACAGAGCTCTACTCCATCCATCCATCCTGACCCCCACACATAGCTCTACTCCATCCATCCATCCTGACCCCCACACATAGCTCTACTCCATCCATCCATCCATCCATCCTGACCCCCACACATCACACACAGCTCTACTCCATCCATCCTGACCCCCACACATCACACACACAGCTCTACTCCATCTATCCTGACCCCCACACACACACACACACATCACACACAGCTCTATTCCATGCATCCTGACCCCCCCACACACACACATCACACACACAGCTCTACTCCATGCATCCTGACCCCCACACATCACACACACAGCTCTACTCCATGCATCCTGACCCCCACACATCACACACACAGCTCTACTCCATGCATCCTGACCCCCACACATCACACACAGCTCTACTCCATTCATCCTGACCCCCACACATCACACACAGCTCTACGCCATTCATCCTGACCCCCACACATCACACACACACAGCTCGACTCCATGCATCCTGACCCCCACACATCACACACACAGCTCGACTCCATGCATCCTGAAGCCCACACATCACACACACAGCTCGACTCCATGCATCCTGAAGCCCACACATCACACACACAGCTCTACTCCATGCATCCTGACCCCCACACATCACACACACAGCTCGACTCCATGCATCCTGACCCCCACACATCACACACACAGCTCGACCCCATGCATCCTGACCCCCACACATCACACACACAGCTCGACTCCATGCATCCTGACCCCCACACATCCCACACAGAGCTCTACTCCATCCATCCATCCTGACCCCCACACATCCCACAGAGAGCTCTACTCCATCCATCCATCCTGACCCCCACACATCACACACAACTCTACTCCATCCATCCTGACCCCCACACATCACACACACAGCTCTACTCCATGCATCCTGAGCCCCCCCCCCACACACACACATCACACACACAGCTCTACTCCATGCAGTCTGACCCCCACACATCACACACACAGCTCTACTCCATGCATCCTGACCTCCACACATCACACACACAGCTCTACTCCATGCATCCTGACCCCCACACATCACACACACAGCTCTACTCCATCCATCCTGATGCCCACACATCACACACCCAGCTCTACTCCATCCATCCTGACCCCCACAGATCACACAGCTCTCCTCCATCCATCCTGACCCACACATCACACACACACAGCTCTACTCCATCCATCCTGACCCACACATCACACACACAAAGCTCTACTCCATCCATCCTGACCCCCACACATCACACACACATAGCTCTACTCCATCCATCCTGACCCCCACACATAGCTCTACTCCATCCATCCATCCATCCTGACCCCCACACATCACACACAGCTCTACTCCATCCATCCTGACCCCCACACATCACACACACAGCTCTACTCCATGTATCCTGACCCCCCCCCACACACACACAGCTCTATTCCATGCATCCTGACCCCCCCACACACACACATCACACACACAGCTCTACTCCATGCATCCTGACCCCCACACATCACACACACAGCTCTACTCCATGCATCCTGACCCCCACACATCACACACACAGCTCTACTCCATGCATCCTGACCCCCACACATCACACACACAGCTCTACTCCATGCATCCTGACCCCCACACATCACACACAAAGCTCTACTCCATCCATCCTGACCCCCACACATCACACACACAGCTCTACTCCATTCATCCTGACCCCCACACATCACACACACACAGCTCGACTCCATGCATCCTGACCCCCACACATCACACACAGCTCTCCTACATCCATCCTGACCCCCACACATCACACACAGCTCTCCTACATCCATCCTGACCCCCACACATCACACACACAGCTCTACTACATCCATCCTGACCCCCCACACATCACACACACAGCTCTCCTACATCCATCCTGACCCCCACACATCATACACACAGCTCTACTATATCCTGATGCCCTTCAGCTCCTCCAGCAGGGATCACAAGCACCACAGCATGTCTTGCATATACTGAACTTCCTCTGGTGAAGTGATCCCTGACTCCTCCCACACATGTGATCACATGATGATGACATCATTACAGGTCCTAGAAGCATACTGCTGCTCTCCATGGCTGTGCAGGTTTGTGTCCTCTCATGTCAAGACCGCTGGGGGAGGCGATGATTAACCCCTTAAAGACCAGGCAATTTTGGAAGCTTTTAAGAGAGGTGAGGAGGAGGAGGAGGAGGGTCTGTATGGAGGGGCATCCCTGAAACCGTTGGTTGCAGGGTTACACGGGTCCCCAGGCCGTTTGCTGGCTACATTCTATCTGTCCCTCTGCTGTATACCAGCTCAGTGCTGCATGTTCATCCTCCCTCGCTCGTGGTTTGCAGGGTTCCCCGGCCGAGCTCCCCGCTGCGCTCTCCTCAGTTTAGGTTACTTTTCAAAAATAGAAAAAACTGTATAAATTTGTTCTCACGTCTCGCAGCGACACCCAGAATGTTCATTAACTTGTTTTATTGGTAATAATAGAACATATCTAATTGTGTTACTCAGTGATAAACCTGAGAGTAACGCGGTTCACGTCTACAAATGGGTTCCAATGACCTAAAACAATGTACATTGTATCACAGCGTATTGGTAACGGTGGCTCGCTGAGGTCAGGATATCATCATACCTGCGAAGGGCTAAATGGTGCCTGGATGGTCAAAAACCTCATTTGGTCGACGATAATATGTTCCAATGCTTTCTCAGGATTTTGGAAATTTTAGAGCTTCCAATACAGTACATGGTAACAAAATGGAACCCGATTAGTGGCCGATTTATCCTGTTTAGGATGTAAAAGCTCATTTATCAATTTCGACCGTGCCTTTGATCTACATTGCTGAACCAATCTGTTCAGATAGCCCCTGCGCAGAAATTTATTAGCCACTGGAGGGACGTACCTCTTAAGGAGCGACTTGTGGAAAACTCTATGGATTCTCCACGTGTCTGGCAGTGCCAGCTTGTACGCCATAGGATTAATCACTCTGGTTACTGGAAAAGGGCCCAGAAATCGAGGAGCAAGCTTCAAAGAAGGCACTCTTAACTTCAGATTCTTAGAAGTATACAAGTATACCAACTGGCCCACAGAAAAAGGTTCAGAAATAGTACGTGTACCTCTACTTCTCCTTAGCACCGCACCCCTGGACTTCTCCAAGTTGCCACGCACCTTCTCCCACACCTCCCGCAGGTCCTGAACCCGAGCGTTTGCAGAAGGATTGTTAGAGGAGGAGAGGAAAGACACCGTGAAACTGGGATTAAAGCCAAAATTACAGAAGAAGGGAGACACGCCAGATGCCTAATGTGTATGGTTATTGATAGCAAATTCAGCCAACGCTAAATAATTGACCTAGAGACTCTGACAATCACTCACGCACATTCTGAGGTACTGAACCAGTGTGTGTCAGTACCGTCACACACACGTGATCATTATGGTGACCATGATACACCAGCTATTGCTCTATGCCGTTTTATGCTGTTACACCAGGAACAAACAGTCATTATAGAACCTGATATAAGTCTGAGGGTTCTTTAGCATTATTACTAAGTGGAGGGTGGATTATATCTGTTCCATTCTACTATAGTCTAGCAATATACTTGTGTGACCCTCATAGTGTACTACAAAACTAGTTGTCAAAAACATTGACATTTTCATTGTAATAATTGCTATTTTTGTCAGTAATACTGACACCCCAATTGAACGACTGCCATTGGTGCCCCCCCCCCCGCCCCCTTTCTCTATAAGGTTTACTGCACAAGTGCTATACGTATATGTCTGTCCAAAGCCTCATGAAAATTTGCTGACAGGTGTGGTAGCAGCCTCAACTATCTTCTGTCAGCTTATCGAGTTGTAGATATTTCAAGAACAATTACTTCCTGATGATCCGTGTCATTCACGGGGAAACACGTTGAAAAAAAGTTGGAATATGCACACTAATCTATGTAATGTAGAGATAGCAAAGACCTTATGACATCAATGATCTTTGCTGTTCTCTATATCCTTGACCTGATGTATGAGGAGAAGCTCCTGTTTACATACTGAGCCTCCCTCAAAAGATCTAGGATATTACATTAGATAATAATCTGGAGAGCAGAGATCCTATAAACATCTATGAACTTTGCTGCCTCCTACTATTGTTGGTGACTCATGAATGATGGCCAACAATTTCAGTCGAATAATACACCAGTCAAAATATGGAAACCTATTTTTGGTGACTCACTAATAATACACATAAGTGACGGCCAACAGTTTCAGTTCGTTATTTGTTTTGTGTTTTGGTTTGTCAGGTGTGCCCTATGGTGCTATATGTTTTTAATCAATTATTAATAAAATATTAATTTTAGAATAGTCTAGACTGTGAAGGGCTAATTAATCAAGATTAGACTAGTGCTTCTGCGATTAAAACTGAACTAGTTCCTGGTTCATACGTTCCGTCTACCCATTAGACTTCGAGTGGGAGGCAGAGGAAAACGACAACCTGATACTCTTACAAAAGGCCCTCCAAAACCGGGCAACAAATTGGACTCCCCGGTCGGAAACAGTATCCTTGGGGACCCCATGCAGGCGCACAACCTCCTTGATAAATATGGTGGCTAACTCAGGAGCGGACTAAAGCTTCTTAAGAGCAGTAAAATTCGCCATCTTGGAAAATCTGTCGACAACTACCAAGATGACCGAGCACCCCTGGGACTCGGGCATGTCGGTAATAAAATCCACCCACAGATGGGTCCATAGTCTCTCCAGAACGGGAAGAGGACAAAGCTGACCTTCAAGTCGTCTCTGTACACTCTTCCCTCGGGCACAAATAGGGCAGGACTTGACAAATTCCCTGACGTCCTGAGACATTTGTGTCCACTAATACATATTGCCACACAGCTCCAGGGTGCTTCCGACTCCTGGACTACCTGCTAAGACCGACAAGTGAACTTCCTCCAGTATGAGGAGCCGCAGGGTATGGGAAACAAATAACCTCCCCTCAGGGAGGCCCTTGGGAATGGACTGTTGAGCTGCCAGGAGTAAAGCAGAGGAGTTGGACATAAAGGCGGCTACCACCACCCCCGGCCCAGAATACTCTCCGGCTGAGGCTCCTCTACCTCGGGTACCCCGAAGCTGCGAGGCAAAGCATCAGCTTTGACATTTTTGGACCCAGGCACATATGTGACTACAAAATTGAAGTGCGAAAAAAACAATGCCCACCTTGCCTGACGAGCGTTCAAGCACTTGGCGGACTTTGGATAAACCAAATTCTTATGGTCCGTGAGGACAGTAATAGTATGACGAGCGCCCTCTAAGAAATGTCTCCATTCATTAAATGCCCATTTTATGGCCAGTAATTCCCTGTTGCTAATATCGTAGTTGCATTCTGCCTGATTAAACTTCCTGGAAAAGAACGCACAGGGTTGGAGACCAGGTCAGCCAGGAGATTCCTGCGAGAGGACTGCCCCCACACCATGCTCAGAGGCATCCACTTCAATGATGAACGGGCGATCTAGATCTGGCTGAGCCAAAACCTGTGCTGTGGAAAAAGCCCTTTTGGGAAGTGTAAAGACCTTCACAGCCTCCTGCGACCAGGAATCAACCCTAGCCCCCTTCTTGGTCAGGTCAGTCAAGGGCTTGGCCACCACCGAAAAGTTCTTAATAAATTTCCGATAAAAGTTTGCGAACCCCAAAAAGCATTGTAACGCCTTTAAGATAGTGGGTTGCACCTATTCAGTGATGGCCTTGACCTTGTCCAAGTCCATCCGGATGGCTGATGGAGAAATGACATTCAAGAAACCCAATCTCCTGTCCCCCGAAAAGGCATTTCTCTAACTTAGCATACAAATTATGAGCTGGAAGGCAGGAAAGAACTGTCCGTAAATGCTTGACATGGCTCTCCCAATCAGAAGAGAATGTCAGAATGTCATCCAAATATACAACCAAGAACGTGCCCAGAATGTCATAGAAAATGGTGCTCATAAAACCTTGAAAAATAGCTGGCGTGTTACATAATCCGAATGACATGACTAGACATTCAAAATGCCCCAAAGGAGTATTAAATGCCATTTTCCATTCGTCCCCCTCTCTAATACGGATGAGATTATAGGCACCATGAAGATCAAGCTTGGAGAACCAACGGGCTCCTACAACCTGGTTGCGGAGGTCAGGAATCAGGGGTAAAGCGTACTGATTCTTGATGGTTATCCTGTTCAAGGCTCTATAATCAACACAGGGCCGAAGGCCACCATCCTTCTTCTCCACGAAAAATAACCCTGCCCCTGCGGGTGATTCGGAAGGACGTATCTGTCCCTTGGTGAGACTCTCCGTAATATACTCCTTCATCGCTTCACGTTCAGGAACTGTTACAGTATATATTCCCACCTTGGGGATCTTGCTCCTGGGAATAAGATCAATCTTGCAATCCCATTCACGGTGCGGAGGTAACGTCTCAGAAAGTTGTTTCGAAAAAAGGTCAGAAAAATCCTCAATATACAGAGGTAACCCCCTTACATTACACTCAGTGGAATGCACCTGGACTGGGACCAAATACTCACTGCAACCCTGCCCCCATTGCACTAGTTGGGACTGACAGGGACCCCAAAAAAGGAGGGACAGGGAGACCGACAGGTGAGCACAGCGTAGCTGACTGGAAGCAACAAATGTGCAGACCAGAGAGTAGTCGTGAAGCAAGCAGGGTCAAACAGAAAGAGATATGCGCGGAGTACAGGAGGGCAAGTCAAATGAAAGGCCGAAGTCGAACGCACAAAAGTCAGGTCAATAATTGTGGGTGTAGGCAGAGAAGGCAAAACCAAACACTGGCAACCAGAGTCTGGGCCAGCAAGGTATAAATGCAGAACCCAGAGGGGTGGGGCGAAGTCATATGACGACCATAGGGAATCATAAAGCAGCCTCTCCCCGGTGGCGCGCACCGGTCCGAGCGCTGGGGCACACTGCTGGCCAGAATGGATGTACCCTCCATTGTTGCAGTGGGGGCGGATCAGGGGATTTTAAAGCTAGCTAAATTGGGGAGTGATCAAAAACTCCTCTCTGGAGATACAAGATGCAGCAAACTTTTGTGAATAGAGACCCAAATATATAGTCTATATGACTAAGGCTGGCTGCACACGGGACCCCATACTTATCAGCGGATCCGCCGTTCTGGGTCCCGCATGACGTTTCCCCGCCCACTGCCGCCACGTCACATGACACGCCCACCGCGTCACATGACGCGGCTGGCCGTGTCATGTGACGCGGCGGCCGTGTCATGTGACGCGGCGGCCGCGTCATATGCCGCGGTAGGCGGGAAAGCGTTTTCACGCTATCTTCCGCTGTGTTACAGCGGGAGATAGCGTGAACGGACGGCTTCCATTGACTGCAATGGAAGCCGGCCGCGCGTACACCCGCGGCAAATAGAGCATGCCGCGGGTGAAAACGGGAGATTTCACGGTGCGGAATTCCGCAGTGGAATTCCGCACCGTGTACCCTGAGCTATTAGGTTCAATAGAACCTAATAGCTGCGGGCAACGCAGGCGGAAATCCGTTCGTGGGAAGGAGGCCTAAGGGGGTGATTATAAGCAGAGTGGCATGAGAATTCCTGTGAATTCGGATGGAATACTCGCCACAAATCAATCCAGTCTACAAACGATTTTGCAGATGTCAATCTGGTTGACCCCGCAGCTCCTCGCTAACTAGTATTGCCCCCGAATCTATCCATGGCCGGGTCTACTATCATATCCATATCTCCCATACAAATTACAGATGCTTCGGGTGAAGTAGACGCAAATGAAATGCCCTCCATCAGTATAGAGATGGAAGCAGGAGGAGGATTATAATAACAGGATTATTCCAGGTTCATTGTTAAATTTGGCCTTTATAAAGATGAATCTGCCCTCTGGATCGACTCTAGACGCTCGAGGTCACAACAAAGAGAGCGTCATATCAATAAGGACCCCCCTGAATAAGACGTGTGACAAGAGTGAGATGAGCACTGCACCCAGGGCTTGGACAGAACTTTGGTATCAATTGCATTTTTGTTTTTTTTATTTCCCGTACCTAAAATTTAAAATAAGTTTTTCCATACATTAAACGGAACCATCAAAAAATACACCTCATCCTGCAAAAAAACAAGCGGCTATGTCACTGGTAATATTAACCCCTTAGTGATGGCCCCATTGCCTTTTTATGTCCTAGCTATCCTCTGAGGATTAAAGGCTGTGGACGTGACAGGAGGTAGCCAACAGTGTGGACCTGTCATGGCGGGCCGGGATATCCAACCCCGGTCATGTAATTGGCACTATTTAATGGGTAGCACCGATCGCATGAAAGTAAATAAAAAGTGAAAAAACGTAGAGTTTCAGCTCCCCTCACAGATCGCATCCATGAGGGGCGCTGAAACTACACACCCCGGTCCTCCATGATGTCCCGTGACGATGTGGTCCAAAAAGGACCTTCAGCCATGTTCTACATATGTAAGCCAGAGGAAATATGGTGATGCATGCGCAGAAGACCGGATCAGCGTGGGACATTTGAAATCTCCTGGCTCTCAGGTACTGAAGGTAGCCGGGAAGCAGGAGATGTCACTGGGGAAAAGTTAAAGTAAAATAAAAATGTAAAAAAGTTTCACCTCTCCTCATGGATCGAGAGATTTAAGATCCCTCTGCTCCCGGCTTGCATGTGTAGCTGCGAGCAGAGACATGTCACTGGGGACCGCTGTAAGTGGTTCCCGGTCACATGATCACTGTTATCCATTGAATAACAGCGATCATGTAAAGTAAAAAAAAATTTAAATCTTTATATGATTCGTGAGGGAGGATGAAATTACATACCTAAGGCCCCTGCATTTATCCGCAGACCTTACCCTGGCTTCTGCGCATGTTCACGTCTACCAAACATAGCCAAGAGCCTGGAGATTTCACGGGGGTCCGTGATCACCGCTATCCAATGGATAATGGCGATCACGTAAAAGTAAGAAAAAGTTAAAATTTCATGTCCCGTCATGGATCTGATTCATGATGGGAGGTGAAATTAGTTACCTAAGGCCTCCAGTGATGTTCCCTGACGGGACCTTTCCCCAACTTCATCTGGTCAGGCAGCACCTCCACTATTGAAGTTACCACTTCACTCTCTTGTATGGGTTTTGCTCCACCCCTCTCTTTTACTCCTCGTCTACATGGGGCATAAAAGGCCTTCAAGCAACATTTCTGTTCCGAAAGCCACCGGCTGCTACTTTCGGTTTGGGCTTCGTTGTGCATACAGACATAACATTAGGGCCACAATGGGTATGTTTTTCAACACTGGACAAACAGGGGAATCCATTTTGGGGTGTAAATCCTCATTTTCATGCGCACTATAGGGAAAAAAATGTGTTTAAAATGACATATTTGCAAAACTATGACATTTCATTTTTTTCTCCTCTAAATTGGATTAACAACTGAAAAAAAATAGTGGGGGTCAAAATCCTCCTGACCCCCTCAGTGAATACATTAAGGGATGTACTTTTTAAAATGGGGTCACTTGTGGGGGTATCTATCATTCTGACACCTATGAGCCTTTGAAATCTTGGCTTGGTGCAGGAAAACAAAGTGTTCCTCAAAATGTTCAGTAATCTTACATTTGTACGTCTCCTAAATGCTTGAAAAAAATTTTTTTTTCTCCAATGTGCATCCAGAATAAAGTAAACAGATGGAAATATATCATATCAAAATGTGTACAGTATGTTTGCACATATTTGAGATATTACAGTTGAAAATGTGGAAAAATAACTTTTTTCAAACTTTCCCCATTTTTGGCATCTATGTTTACACCTAAATGAAGTACAATATGTGGCGAAAAAAACTATTTCAGAATCACTGGGATATGCAAAAGCTTTACGGAGTTATTCTACGTTAAAGTGAGAGATCAGATTTCCAAAATTTGGCTCCGTCACTGAGATACAAACAGGCTTAATCACTAAGGGGTTAAAAAGTCGTGGCTTTCGGAGGGTGGGGCGAGAAAATGAAAACAAAAAAAGTGATAAACCTCTGATTCTGCAAGGGATTATTGGGGGTTTTATCATTTCCAACAAAAAATTTCTAGTAGCTGGGTCTGTTGCAGAATAAAAATTGCTGCATACTCCCCTCTCCTCGGCCCCCCCTGGGATGCAATTGAGCTGCTATCCCGGTGCCAGCTTCCAGCTGTACCACCTGGTGGAAGTCAAGTGACTGCTGCGGCCAATTACCAGTCGCTGTGTCACTATCCCAAACCTGAAAATAAGCAGATTAAAGCAATTGCTAGAGGAGTACCTATAACCTTTCCAGGGCCGCCAAGACTAATCCTATCTCCGCTCAGGGTGGTTCTGAACTTGGTAAATTCACCATGATGCAACATATCATATTCAGTCGGAAAGTTTGTAAGTGAGGAGTTATGCGCAGCACACCATCAGCAATTATCCAAGTTAAGTTCCTTGGGAGAAGAGCATTGATGACAAAAGTTGGCATAGAATCCACCTTCAGCATTTTACCTTTGCAAGAAGATAATGTTAAGCTCATAGACTAGTTCTTTGAAGGAGGGTATCAGATGGACAAATGGGATGTGCTGTATCAGGCAAGTTGTTCAAAACATTCATTTCTTTCCTACACTGGTGCCTTGAAGAGGTATTCAGCCGGGAGACACATCACCTCTACTTGGTTGACTTCCTTCTCATAGGCCTAGCTGGCTCCCCCAGATGCAAGTCCTTCAAACAACAATTCCTAGTGCTCATGGTGGACTTTGGAGTCACCTTGGCCTATGACAAGACAGTAGAACCCACAACAAAGTCAGTTTGCTTGGGAGTCGAAATTGACTCGGGGTAAATTTGTGCAGACTGCCGGAGGATAGGGTGCGATAGTTTAAAAATGTAGCAGAAGCAGTGGACAGTAAAAAAAATTGCGCTGTAAAAATACAGTCCTTAATGGATTCACTAAAAACTTTCCATGCAGAGTCCTTTCCATGGGTACGATTTTTTGGGGGGGGTTTTTGCAAAAGACTACAAAGAAGCAAAGCTGGAGTGAGAACCATTCCACAAAATCATAATCCCAAGACTCATAGTCCCAAGGACCTGAAAGTATGGTAAACCCTCCTCCAAGATTACAATAAGATGGCAGTAAACTCCATAACAAGACACCCTGGGATGCTACAGCTTCGTGGTATATTATGCTGGGTGGTGGTGTGCAGAGAACTGGCCAGAATCATTGCAGGCCACCTGGCCAGGACGCAACCAGACACTATTAGAATTGTTCCCTGCAGTACAGCTATAGACAGCAAGACTTAAAAATCAACACATAGTTTTCTGGACAGACAGTAAGAGCTTAGTAGATGTCATTAACATCATGTCCTCTTAGCCCCTTAATGACAGGGACCTTTTTTCCCATTTTCGCTTCCCCCCCCCCCCCCCCTTTTAAAAAATTGTAACTCCTTTATTTATCCAACGACGTTGCTATATGAGGGCTTTTCTTTTGTGGGAGTTGTATTTTTCAATGGTACTATTTTATGTACCATATAATGTACTGAAAAACTATAGATCACTGAAAAAAATAGATCATAGACTGAACATGAGTCAACAATGTGATGCAGCAGCAAAAAGGTAAACACAATTCTGGGATGTATTAACCGCTTGAATGGCACGCCCGGAAATTTTCCGGGACGAGCTCCACTGCCGATAGTGATATAGCCCGGAAGATTTCCGGGCTATGTATCACTATGGGAGCTGCACAGCACAATGCCACAGGCTGTGGCATTGTGCTCTGCCTGCACAGTCCCACAGAGAGAACAAAGCAGAACGTTGAGAAGCAGGAAGATATTGCCGATATGCCGGCAATCTCCTGCTTCAAATGTCCTGCTTTGTTTACAGGTTGCCATAGAGACCATCGGCTTGTCAGAAGCAAGCCGATGGTCTCTGTTGCAGGGAGAGCTTGGTGCTTGGCTGTCAGAGGACAGCTAGGTACCAGCTCTTACAGCAGAGATCAGAGAAAACCTCTGATCTCTGCTGTGTTAACCCTTTACATGCTGCAGTCTATGTGACTGCAGCATGTAAATGGTTGCCACCATGGGACCCCCCCCCCCCCCCCCAGAATGTGATCAGGGAGTCCTGATGGGTCTCTGTGGAAGTCCCCTAAAAGGGACAAAAATTA
This sequence comes from Eleutherodactylus coqui, assembly GCA_035609135.1. Taxonomy (NCBI): domain Eukaryota; kingdom Metazoa; phylum Chordata; class Amphibia; order Anura; family Eleutherodactylidae; genus Eleutherodactylus; species Eleutherodactylus coqui. Next base: position 13,755,626 of record CM069409.1, read on the forward strand.
AAAAAAGGGAAAAAATTTTAAAAAATAAAATAAATAAAATTAAAAACACTTGTCTCCCTTTACTTTGTGAAAAATTAAAAATAAAATTACCCACGTGGTATCCCTGCGTCGTAATAACCCAGAGAAGGAAGTTAGTACATTATTTAACCCCTTAATGACACGGTCCCTTTTTTTCTTCTTTCCCCATTTGTTTTTTTCCTTCCCCCGTTTAAAAAAATCATAACTCCTTTATTTTTCCATCGCCGTCGCTGTACAAGGGCTTGTTTTTTGCGGAATGCGTTATATTTTTCAATGGTGCCATTTAAAGTACCATATAATGTACTGAAAAACTTTTACAAAAATCTAAGTGGAGTAAAATGAAAGAAAAATGACATTCCACCATCTTTCGGTGCGTTTTGTTTCTACGGCGCACAAACTGCAACAAAAATGACCTGATAACTTTATTCTACGGGTCAGTGCGATTACTACGATACCAAATGTCTATACTTTTTTTTACTATAGCACTTGTATTTTTTTTTCAAAGACATTTAATTTTTTAAAATTATTTTCTGCTGCATCTCCTGCGCGCAATAACTTTTTTATTTTTCCATCGACAGACTTGAGCAAGGGCTCGTTTTTTGCGGGACGTCCTATTATTAACGTTGGTACCATTTTGGAATACATACGACTTTTTGATCGCTTTTTATTGCAATTATTTCTGGGAGACAGGGTGACTGAAAAAGTGCATTTCTGGCGTTCTCTATTTTTTTTTTCGGATTGCGTTCACCGTGGGGGGGTAAATAATGCACTACTTTGATAGATCAGACACTTATGGACGCGGTGATACCAAATATGTATTTTTCTTTCATGATTTAGATTTTTTTATTATAGATATGGCAAAGGGGGGTGATTTAACTTGTATTACTTTTTTTCCCTAATCTCCCTACAAATTTTTTCACAAAAGTTATGCAATACATTATATATACCCCAAAATGATGCCATCAAAAAGTACAACTTCTCCAGCAAAAAACAAGCCCTCACATGGCCGTGTCAATGGAAAAATGAAAAAGTTATGGTTCTTGGAGCGCGACTGCAAAATCAGTTGAAATTAAATGATTGGCCCATTTAAAAAACCTGCCCTGATGGGCAAGACAGGGAGGTAGGAAACCCGCCACTCAAGGGGTTAAGAGAAGTATAGAGTCTAAATCACATCAGGTAATTTCCCCTTCTACTCTTCCTAAGGCCCAATGTTCACAGGTGGAAATGAATTGCAGAATCCGTGCAGGGCACCCACGTATGGGCCGCTGATCCTGCTGGACGGCAGAAGATTTTTTTTTGCGCTTGTCCATTAGCGAGCCATGCGGACCACCCACAGTGAAGATGTCCCGGTAAAAGAGGGGTATGCGCCTGCCACGGACAGGATGGGATTCAGCTGCTGGCTTCCACATGCGGAATCCTACCCACCCGTGGACATGAGGCCTTAGTCAGACCTCATCTGGAATACTGTATCCAGTTCTGGGCACCCCAATTTAGGAAAGACATAGACAAACTGGAGCAAGTTCAGAGAAGAGTTACCAAGATGGTGAGCGGTCTGCAAATCATGTCCTATGAGGAACGGTTAAAGGATCTGGGAATGTTTAGCTTGTAGAAGAGAGGAGACTTAATAGCTGTCTACAAATATCTGAAGGGCTGTCACAGTGCAGAGGGATCAGCCCTATTCTCATCTGCACAAGGAAAGACTAGAAGCAATGGGATGAAACTGGAAGGGAGGAGACAGAAATTAGATATTAGACAGTGAGGGTGGAGAGGGGGACAAAATCTCGTGCAATTAGGCATCAATTTTCAGAATGATCAGAAAGAGAGAAAACATTACAGGAGTTATCCAACAAAAGCAAGTTATCTGCTATTCACAGTATGGGGGATAACCTGCTAATTGGTAGGGGCCTGACTGTCGGATCCCCCACTATTCTAGAGTGTGTCCTGAGCGGAGAGCGGTGGCGGTTACACCTATGACTGTCACTCTATTCATATCAATAAGACTGCAAAGCGCTTGAACTTAAAGGGGTTGTCCCGCGAAAGCAAGTGGGTCTATACACTTCTGTATGGCCATATTAATGCACTTTGTAATGTACATCGTGCATTAATTATGAGCCATACAGAAGTTATAAGAAGTTTTTCACTTACCTGTTCCGTTGCTAGCGTCCTTGTTTCCATGGAGCCGACTAATTTTCGCCGTCTAATGGCCAAATTAGCCGCGCTTGCGCAGTCCCGGTCTTCTTCTTTTTTCAATGGGCCTGCTCGTGCTGGATGCCGGCTCCGTGTAGCTCCGCCCCGTCACGTGCCGATTCCAGCCAATCAGGAGGCTGGAATCGGCAATGGACCGCACAGAAGCCCTGCGGTCCACCGAGTGAGAGGATCCCGTTTCGGCGCAGGACAACCCCTTTAATCTCTAGCAGCCCAGATGAAATGAATGTAGCAGTAATATGCATGTGTGACTGCCCCTGCCCCTACTTCAGGCTGCATCGGAGCACTGTTCTATGGTTGCTTTTGTGGTATAATTGCTTCAATAGGATGATGGCACAATCACAATGCAATGCAATACACAAGTATTTTAGTGTATCGTATCAGAAATTATAGTGAAACTACAAAGAAATGTTAGAAACCATTTCTCACATCTAATATAAATAAGCCTACAGGCTCTTTCCTGCACCCCCTTTGAGAGACCTTTGGAGGCTGATTTTGGTGTCAGTGGATTTGTACCATTCTTAGCACCACCACCTTAAAATCCTAAAATTAAAGTTTGATACAGTGAGTACCCTGTTAGAGTTGCTCAAGTTCCCAATGTTAAAGGGGTTGTCCCGCGCCGAAACGGGTTTTTTTTTTTTCTATAGCCCCCCCGTTCGGCGCGAGACAAACCCGATGCAGGGGTTTAAAAAAAAACCGCATAGTACTTACCCGAATCCCCGCGCTCCGGTGACTTCTTACTTACCTTGCGAAGATGGCCGCCGGGATCTTCACCCACGGTGGACCGCAGGTCTTCTCCCATGGTGCACCGTGGGCTCTGTGCGGTCCATTGCCGATTCCAGCCTCCTGATTGGCTGGAATCGGCACACGTGACGGGGCGGAGCTACGAGGAGCAGCTCTCCAGCACGAGCGGCCCCATTCAGAAGGGAGAAGACCGGACTGCGCAAGCGCGTCTAATCGGGAGATTAGACGCTGAAATTAGACGGCACCATGGAGACGGGGACGCTAGCAACGGAGCAGGTAAGTGAATAACTTCTGTATGGCTCATAATTAATGCACAATGTATATTACAAAGTGCATTAATATGGCCATACAGAAGTGTATAACCCCACTTGCTTTCGCGGGACAACCCCTTTAAGTCTATGGGCACGCGGTTCAGGGATTAGGAAGAGAAGCATTGCTAAGTGATGAGGAGAACAGCAGTTACTGCACCTGCAAAAAGCAAGACCTCATGTAGCTCCAAAAAAACTGCCAAAACATTTATGGGTCTTATAATTTAGCAACACAAAAGCAAAAAAAAATAAAAAATAGTGAAACAAAAAACCTATATAAATTTGGAAACCTTATAATCTTACAGAGCCGGGGAATAAAGTGTCATTTTTACCTCGCAGTGAAATTATGTTTTGTCCTTTTTTCATTCACCCTACAGATAATTTGCTATAAGGTTATCTGTATATTAACCGCCTAACAGTCGTACAAACATGAAATTTGGCATGACCATTCTTTAGGTCCTAAATAGGAAAAGTAAAGGGGTCACAACTCGATTATTCAATGCTAAATGCAAAAGTAAGTGCACCCCTATGTAATGTAACTTCCCGGTGTTGTACAAGCGTGAAATTTGGCACAAGCATTCTATAGGTCCTAAATGAGGAGAGTGGGAGGGGTGGCAAATTCTGCAGAGGGACATTGGTACATGCAGCCTGAGGGGAATTTAACGTTCCTCTGTGTATACATATTTTATTCCTCGGTTACTCTACAGTAACTGTGACTTCATAACATTTTCTGTGCCATCAACACATAAACACCTGTATTAAATTTACTTGGGCGGAGATGGGTATATCAGCCAGTATATATAAAAAGGTGAAAGCCCTCCCTTGACTGACTTGCCACTAATTTTTTAACTTCCCAGTATTGTACAAACATGAAATTTGGCAGGAGTATTTTTTATGTCCTATATAGGAAAAGTAAAGAGGTCACAACTCGATTATTCAATGCTAAGTGCAAAAGTATTGGCACCCCTATGTAATGTACCTAATCTAATTCTCTAACTTCCCAGTGTCGTAAAAACATGACATTTGGCACAACCATTCTTTACGTCCTAAATAAGAAAAGTAATAGGGTCACAACTCTGTTATTCAATGCTAATTGCTAAAGTAAGTGCACCCCTGTGTAATGTAACTTCCGGCATAGTACAAGCGTGAAATTTGGCGCAATCATTCTTTAGGTCCTAAATGAGAATAGGAAGGGTGGCACATTCAGCAGAGGGACATCAGTACATGCAGTCTGAGGAGAATCTAACGCTCCTCTAAGTGTTTACGTATTTTATTCCTTAGTTCCTCTAAAGTAACCTTGACTTCATAACACTTTCCATGCAAACAACATGTAAACACCTGTATCAAATTAACTCAGGCAAAGCTGGGTATATCAGCTAGTTTGCATAAAATTTAGTCACCTTATGTGTATTTTTTAACCTATTAGTAACAGAAATTAATTTTAGCTTTACAAAAAATATTTAAAAAGTAGCCATTAATAGGGAGAAGAGTTATCGGTTGGATTGTTGCTAATCTCTCCTCACTCGGATTGGCTGTCAATATCTAGCAATCAGGTAGCATAAAACTTCTAACGGATTCAATGTAGTATCTTATAGAATGGTAGAGTTGGAAGGGACCTCCAGGGTCATTGGTTATCTCCTCAGATGTTTCCCCTTATTCTCTCCAGTAATTTTATTTTTACATGGATTTTGTGTGGCTTTATTATTGTCTCATCTTCTTTCCATTCAGGTCCTACAATACAGAATCCTCTGATATCTACTACACAAGAAAATTCTCCTGACCAATTCGTGAAGGATGGAGAAGGACAGAACTAAGGTGGTGGAAAGTATATTTAATCTCACCCTAGAGATATTCTTCCAGCTTACTGGAGAGGTGAGAGATTCCGATGATGTCACGTTACATCATTCCTATCTATGGTAACAACAGATGATGTCACTGGAGAGGGGATGGAAATGTCTGTAGTGATATTTATTGTCTCCCCAAATACAGAATTACACAGTAGGTAAGAAGATCTCTAGTGATGGCTGTCGGGCCCCTGTGTGTGATGGATGGGGAAGACTTCTGAGCCCAATCCCGGGGCCCCTACCTCACCCCCTGATACATGAGGACATCAATGTACAGGAGATTCTAGAACTCGCCGACAAGATGATTGAGCTGCTGACTGGAGAGGTGACGCTGCAGGGAATGCTGGGACATTATACAGTAACAGCACTGGAGGCTTCTGGGTGATGACTGTATATTGTGTTGTCAGGTTCCTATAAGGTGTCAGGATGTCGCTGTCTATTTCTCCATGGAGGAGTGGGAGTATTTAGAAGGACACAAGGATCTGTACAAGGACGCCATGATGGAGGACCGCCAGCCGCTCCCATCACCAGGTAATAGACAGGACTAAATCCACGGGGACTTTATTATCTGTACATAAAGAATGACTTCAGTGTCCGTCTGTGTTTCCTGCAGTTCCATCCAGTAAGAGAAGAACCCCAGAGAGATGTCCCCGTCCTCTTCTTCCACAGGACCATCAGGTAGATGGAGATGTCCCTCTGATCTGTAGAAGGCTGTGAAGCTCTTGTCTTCAGTCTTATCAGATGTCTTCTACTTGTGTGATGAGGCCGGTGGAGATGGCAGGATTACCGCTGACCAGAGACATTACATCTTGTCTGGATCTTCTCCCAGTGTTCTGGCAGTGGAGACTGCTGGTGGGAATAAGGAGGTTGGATTTATATCTATCTGCTCCTTTATTTCCCCGAGACAAGCAGCGCATCCTGTAGTAAAAGTAATAGTGCTTACAAAAACTAATAATTCCCCCATAGTGCCTTCTTTGTGCCCCACACTGTAATAATACCCTATTATGTTCTACAAATTAATAATGCCCATTTTTATCCCAGGAAAGTAGTAATACCCCTTTATGCTCACAAAGTAGTAGTGGTCCCTTTTGTGTCCCTTAAAGGGGATATCCTAGTAAAAAATTTTTTTAAAAATTATTGCACCCCTTATATAAAAATCTTGAACATTCATGTATTCACCGGCACCTGCTCCTCGTAGCCCCATTTTTGGTCCTTGGTTTTATACCTGCATAAACTGAATGATGAATGATAAGCGATCCAATTATCACTTATCGTTCAGTCGTGGGCAGTGTTGACATTGAACAGTGATTGTTCTGCTGCACACGATCCAGCGATAAACTGAATGATAATCGCTTTGTGTCAGTGTCCGGAGCAGGTTAGTGAAAAAAGGCGCATTATAAACTGAGCACTTAGGGGTTATCGATAGCTGTTGGCTCAAGAGCTTTCTGCGGTGACAAGAAAAATGTAACACACTGTCATTCGTAGGTTCATGTGAGTCTTCCCCACAGCGAAGTGCCGTGTATGGAAAGCTTGTATGTTATTATTTATTACATTCACTCCAAGTCATAAGTTGTAAAAGAGTATAAAAAACTTGCGATCCATCTGGAGCAAAGCCCCACAATGTTAGTTGTGAGAGGGGCCTTTGAGACCCCTAGCTTAAGGGCCTGGTCACATTTGGGACTCTTGTGACCCCTATTGCTATGCCTCTAATTCCACATGACTTCTCCAACTATCTACTAACTTTTACAATATTTGTCTCACAGGCTTTATATGAGGATGAGGATCTGACCAATATTAATACTACAGAGATAAATGTGGTGATCAAACAGGAGTGTAAAGAGGAGATTCCTACAGGTAACCGCCCAGGTGAGTAGTAACCACTAAATACAGCAGAGAAGAGTCACAGATTCTCCTCGGTCACCGGCTGCAGATAGTTATGTAGATTTATAAGCTTTGGGATCTGTCAGATTTTACGCTGTATATTTCCTCATTCAGCCGGAGTACAAACTAAATATGGCTGACAATGTGATCTGTTATAGGAGATAACACAGGACGGGCATTTATAATATGAATGGGAAATGCAGGCTGAATATAGACATGAAATATACCTATGTGAGCAAGGCCAATTTCGTCATCATCTGCTGTTAGTACTGATGAGGGAGAAGTATTTTTCCAATTTCAGGATTTGATAACCATTGGCTCCTGTTAGGCCATACCTGAAAACTTTTATAAACAGAATCCACAGGGTGGAGACATAGACCCATTTAACAGAATCCGCAGTGTGGAGACATGGCCCCGGATAACAACAGAATCTGCAGTGTGGAGACATGGCCTCGGATAACAACAGAATCTGCAGTGTGGAGACATGGCCCTGGATAACAACAGAATCCGCAGTGTGGAGACATGGCCCCGGATAACAACAGAATCCACAGTGTGGAGACATGGCCCCGGATAACAACAGAATCCGCACTGTGGAGACATGGCCCCGGATAACAACAGAATCCGCACTGTGGAGACATGGCCCCGAATAACAACAGAATCTGCAGTGTAGAGACATGGCCCCGAATAACAGAATCCGCAGTGTGGAGACATGGCCTCGGATAACAACAGAATCTGCAGTGTGGAGACATGGCCCCGGATAACAGAATCCGCAGTGTGGAGACATGGCCTCGGATAACAACAGAATCCGCAGTGTGGAGACATGGCTCCGGATAACAACAGAATCCGCAGTGTGGAGACATGGCCCCGGATAACAGAATCCGCAGTGTGGAGACATGGCCCCGGATAACAGCAGAATCTGCAGTGTGGAGGCATGGCCCCGGATAACAACAGAATCCGCAGTGTGGAGACATGGCCCCGGATAACAACAGAATCTGCAGTGTGGAGACATGGCCCCGGATAACAACAGAATCCGCAGTGTGGAGACATGGCCTCGGATAACAGAATCCACAGTATGGAGGCATGGCCCCGGATAACAACAGAATCCGCAGTGTGGAGACATGGCCCCGGATAACAGAATCCGCACTGTGGAGACATGGCCCCGGATAACAACAGAATCTGCAGTGTGGAGACATGGCCCTGGATAACAACAGAATCTGCAGTGTAGAGACATGGCTCCGGATAACAACAGAATCTGCAGTGTGGAGACATGGCCCCGGATAACAACAGAATCCGCATGGTGGAGACATGGCCCCGGATAACAGAATCAACAGTATGGAGACATGGCCCCGGATAACAACAGAATCTGCAGTGTGGAGACATGGCCCCGGATAACAGAATCAACAGTATGGAGACATGGCCCCGGATAACAACAGAATCTGCAGTGTGGAGACATGGCCCCGGATAACAACAGAATCCGCACTGTGGAGACATGGCCCCGGATAACAACAGAATCTGCAGTGTGGAGACATGGCCCTGGATAACAACAGAATCCGAAGTGTAGAGACATGGCTCCGGATAACAACAGAATCTGCAGTGTGGAGACATGGCCCTGGATAACAACAGAATCCGCAGTGTGGAGACATGGCCCCGGATAACAACAGAATCTGCAGTGTGGAGACATGGCCCTGGATAACAACAGAATCCACAGTATGGAGACATGGCCCCGGATAACAACAGAATCTGCACTGTGGAGACATGGCTCCAAATAACAACAGAATCCGCACTGTGGAGACATGGCCCCGGATACACACAGAATCTGCACTGTGGAGACATGGCCCCGGATAACAACAGAATCTGCAGTGTGGGGACATGGCCCCGGATAACAACAGAATCCACAGTATGGAGACATGGCCCCGGATAACAACAGAATCCACAGTATGGAGACATGGCCCCGGATAACAACAGAATCCGCACTGTGGAGACATGGCTCCGGATAACAACAGAATCCGCACTGTGGAGACATGGCCCCGGATAACAACAGAATCCGCACTGTGGAGACATGGCCCCGGATAACAACAGAATCCGCACTGTCCAGACATGGCCCCGGATAACAACAGAATCTGCAGTGTGGAGACATGGCCCTGGATAACAACAGAATCCGAAGTGTAGAGACATGGCTCCGGATAACAACAGAATCTGCAGTGTGGAGACATGGCCCCGGATAACAACAGAATCTGCAGTGTGGAGACATGGCACCGGATAACAACAGAATCCGCATGGTGGAGACATGGCCCCGGATAACAGAATCAACAGTATGGAGACATGGCCCCGGATAACAACAGAATCTGCAGTGTGGAGACATGGCACCGGATAACAACAGAATCCGCATGGTGGAGACATGGCCCCGGATAACAGAATCAACAGTATGGAGACATGGCACCGGATAACAACAGAATCTGCAGTGTGGAGACATGGCCCCGGATAACAGAATCAACAGTATGGAGACATGGCCCCGGATAACAACAGAATCTGCAGTGTGGAGACATGGCCCCGGATAACAACAGAATCCGCACTGTGGAGACATGGCCCCGGATAACAACAGAATCTGCACTGTGGAGACATGGCCCTGGATAACAACAGAATCCGAAGTGTAGAGACATGGCTCCGGATAACAACAGAATCTGCAGTGTGGAGACATGGCCCCGGATAACAGAATCAACAGTATGGAGACATGGCCCCGGATAACAACAGAATCTGCAGTGTGGAGACATGGCCCCGGATAACAGAATCAACAGTATGGAGACATGGCCCCGGATAACAACAGAATCCGCAGTGTGGAGACATGGCTCCGGATAACAACAGAATCTGCAGTGTGGAGACATGGCCCCGGATAACAACAGAATCAACAGTATGGAGACATGGCCCCGGATAACAACAGAATCCGCAGTGTGGAGACATGGCCCCGAATAACAACAGAATCCGCAGTGTGGAGACATGGCCCCGGATAACAGAATCAACAGTATGGAGACATGGCCCCGGATAACAGAATCAACAGTATGGAGACATGGCCCCGGATAACAACAGAATCCGCAGTGTGGAGACATGGCTCCGGATAACAACAGAATCTGCAGTGTGGAGACATGGCCCCGGATAACAGAATCCACAGTGTGGAGACATGGCCCCGGATAACAGAATCCACAGTGTAGAGACATGGCCCCGGATAACAGAATCCACAGTGTGGAGACATGGCCCCGGATAACAGAATCCACAGTGTGGAGACATGGCCCCGGATAACAGAATCCACAGTGTGGAGACATGGCCCCGGATAACAGAATCCACAGTGTGGAGACATGGCCCCGGATAACAGAATCCACAGTGTGGAGACATGGCCCCGGATAACAGAATCCACAGTGTGGAGACATGGCCCCGGATAACAACAGAATCCACAGTGTGGAGACATGGCCCCGGATAACAACAGAATCCACAGTGTGGAGACATGGCCCCGGATAACAACAGAATCCGCAGTGTGGAGACATGGCTCCGGATAACAACAGAATCTGCAGTGTGGAGACATGGCCCCGGATAACAACAGAATCCGCAGTGTGGAGACATGGCCCCGGATAACAACAGAATCCGCAGTGTGGAGACATGGCCCCGAATAACAACAGAATCCGCAGTGTGGAGACATGGCCCCAGATGACAACAGAATCCGCAGTGTGGAGACATGGCCCCGGATAACAACAGAATCCGCAGTGTGGAGACATGGCTCCGGATAACAGAATCCGCAGTGTGGAGACATGGCTCCGGATAACAGAATCCGCAGTGTGGAGACATGGCTCCGGATAACAGAATCCGCAGTGTGGAGACATGGCCCCAGATAACAGAATCCACAGTATGGAGACATGGCCCCAAATAACAACAGAATCCGCATTGTGGAGACATGAACCTGATGACAACAGAATCTGCAGTGTGGAGTCCGTGCATCCGGAACGTGGTGACATAGACCCAGGTAACGGAATCCGGAACGTGCAGACGTAGACCCAGGGAAAGGGATCTGGAACGTGGAAACGTAGACCCAGATTAAGGTAAATTCCTTGGTATATGAATTAGAAGTTATTGTGCCCTGAGAAGATGTCTGTGTTCCAGCAATGTAATTTTGGATGGGGTGATGTTATCCAGAAGGAGAGTTCTGTTGAAGCCATTTCATCAGGTGAAGATAGGATTTATTAAACAGCATATATGCAAGTACTTAGATGAGAATGGAGTAATTAACCAGAGCCAGCATGGGTTTGTAACAAACAAGTCATGCCAGACGAATCTAATTTCCTTCTATGATAGTATCACCGACTGGGTTGATCAGGAAAATGCGGTGGATATACTATATCTTGACCTCAGTGAAGCATTTGGCAAAGAATGTCATACTATACTTATTGACAAAAATGATCAAATATGGGATTGACAAGGCAACTGTTAGGTGGATTCACAACTGGCTGAGTAATCACACTCAAAGAGTGGTCATAAATGGCTGCACATCCAAGTGGAAGAATGTATCAAGTGAGGTACCACAAGGCTCTGGAGGAAGGAATTGATGGGAAACTTTTCAAATTTGCCGACAACACAAAGCAATAAGGGATGGCTAACACTAGGGAAGAGAGAGAGCGTATTGAAAACGATCTAGAAAAGCTTACACAGTGGGCAGCAACTAACAGAATGGTATTTAACAAGGAGAAATGCAAAGTCCTACATCTGGGCAAGAAAAATGAAAAAAGCACATACAGAATGGGAGGAATTGGGCTAAGCAGCAGCAAATGTGGAAGAAGACATGGGTATACTAATAGATCATAGACTGAACATGAGTCAAGAATGTGATGGAGCAGCCAAAAAGGCAAACACAATTCTCGGATGTATTAAGAAAAGCATAGACTCTAGATCACATGAGGTCATTATCCCCCTCTACTCTTCCTTAGTCAGACCTCATCTGGAATACTGTGTCCAGTTCTGGGCACCCCACTTTAAAAAAAGACATAGACAAACTGGAGCAAGTTCAGAGAAGAGTTACCAGGATGGTGAGCGGTCTGCAAATCATGTCCTATTAGGAACGGTTAAAGGATCTGGGAATGTTTAGCTTGCAGAAGAGAGACTTAATAGCTGTCTACAAATATCTGAAGGGCTGTCACAGTGCAGAGGGATCAGCCCTATTCTCATCTGCACAAGGAAAGACTAGAAGCAATGAGATTAAACTGAAAGGGAGGAGACATAGATTAGATATTAAACTTTCTGACATTGAGGGTGATCAATAAGTGGAACGGGTTACCACGGGACATGGTGAGTTCTCCTTCAATGGAAGTGTTCAAACAAAGGCTGGACAAATATCTGTCTGGGATGATTTAGTGATCCTGCACTGAGCTGGGGGTTGGACCCGATGACCCTGGAGGTCCCCTCCAACTCTACCAATCTATGATTCTATGATAAGATAAAGGATTTGAACCTTGAACATGAGAAATAGGATAAAGCATTTTCCAGCATTCTGCCTTTCTTCTTGAAAAAACTTAAAGGAAAGATTAGGATCTGTTGATAAGATGGATCTCAAGAAGTGTAAATGTGGGGAATATTTCATTGGTTAAACCTTTCTATTGCTGCCTCCTCCACCCTCAGAGATGCCTTATATAGTAAGTTTTATGGCATCCTAAAATATTTCTCCATGCATGCTGTTCTTGTGGTGCAAGCTATGAACCTGTAAATATAATCAGTATTATATTGATCACAGTCAATCAGGTCTGACATCACGCATTGACAGCCAGTAACGATATGAAGATATTCTGGGTCAAGTAAGTGAGCACTCTGCAGATTAATAATAGTTATCGTATCTCAGGGAAAACCCTTTAAGAAGCTCAACATTCTGCTCAACAACTCCTGCCAAGGACTCCAATACCATCCCCTACCCCTGCTTTGGGGCTCTCACCATTCTCACTGTATGGGGCCACAATATATGTGATGTCAGCTTAATGTAAGGGTCTTACTTTGACATGTCTTTAGTGGCCATATTCTTGGTCTGACATATGCAATTATTGTATGTACTAAGTTTTACAGATGAGAAGTTCTATATTTGTTGTACACCATGTTTTACTAAAATCCTGCTTCATGGGATATTTAGTAATGGAAAAGGGAGCAGTAGACAGCCTCTGCACTGAGAAAAGCAGCATCCATACGGACAAGACTGTTGGTAACACAGAGACTTGTGCTGCTTGTCCAGACATTTGGGGTGAGGCCATTTGGAACTCCCATTGGTCCCATGTCACATCTAATGGCCTAATATGGTCTGCTGGTCCTCAGAATGAGGTCTACTGATTGTGATCTGTTTTGCTATCACTGTCTTGGTTACTATGAAGAAAAAGGTTTGGTACTGTGTTAGCCAGTAAAGTGTGCTTAAAAGCCATTAAAAGGTATCATATCTACAAGATTACCTGGTTTCTTTTACTGAGAACAATAAGGCATAGTGCTCACGGCCGTTACGGGCTCCGCAAGTGGAATTCCGCAGCGGAGTCCATCACGGCGCCCCCCCCCCCAGAGACCCAATACTCCTCTCCGGATGCGCTGCCTGACGTCCCGCATCCTGTGCCGGTGCACATGCGCAGTACAGCGCATGGTGCACTGGCAGTGTTATGTGATGCGCCAGCAGCGTCATAGGACACGCCCACAGCGTCACATGACGTGTCGGCCGTGGCATATGATGCGGGCATCGGTGGGCAGGGAAGCGTTTTCACGCTATCTTCCACTGTGCTTCCATTGACTGCAATGGAAGCCGTCCGCGCGTACGTCCGCGGCAAATAGAACATGCCACGCTTAATTACGGGTGCTTTCACGGGGCGGAATTCCACGGTGGAATTCCGCACCGTGAGCATTGCGCTATTAGGTTCAATAGAACCTAATAGCTGCGGGGCAATGCCATGGATTTCCACCGCATGATACGCAGCAGAAATCCGCCCATGGGAATTAGGCCTAAAACTTGTCTTGGTTACTAATTACATTTTGCTACATGTCTTGTAATTTATATACCAATGTTCTAAAATATCAATATCATCTTTAGTTATATTCAAAAAAAGTAATTCAGTTTTGTTCTCAGCAGATGGCGTTACTGGAAGCTCAAAGAGATGTCTGATAGTTGCAGGTTGTAAAGCAGAAGATTGTGGTATCTCACAGGATACATATGAAGAACCTGCCATTATCCCAGATATCCCCTCAGCCCTTCACAGCAAAGATCCATCATCTGATCCTCTTATACAGGGCCCAACTTCTGACTCATATCTGACTCATAAGCAGAAGAAAAGTCACAGAAGGGGAGAACATCAAAGACCTCACAAAGGGGAGAGACCATATTCATGTTCAGAATGTGGGGAATGTTTTAGTGTGAAATCACAACTTGTTATAGATCAGAAAATTCACACAGGAGAGAAGTCCTTTCCATGCTTAGAATGTGTAAAATGTTTCAACCAGAAATCAGGTCTTGTTAGACAACAAAACATGAACACAGTAGAGAAACCATATTCATGTACTGTTTGTGGTAAGTGTTTTAACCAAAACTCAGCTCTAGCTGCTCATCAAAGAAGTCACACAGGGGAGAAGCCATTTTCATGTTCGGAATGTGGGAAATGTTTTGCCCAGAAATCATATCTTGTTACACATCAGAGAAGTCACACAGGAGAGAAACCATATTCATGTTCTGAATGTGGAATATGTTTTACTCTAAAATCAGTTCTTGTTAAACATCAGAGAATTCACACAGGGGAGAAATCATTTTCATGTTCAGAATGTGAGAAACGTTTTTCAGATAAATCTCATTTTCATGCCCATCAGAAAACTCACACAGGAGAGAAGCCATTTTCTTGTTCAGAATGTGGCGTGTGTTTTATTTGGAAATCGGATCTTGTTAAACATCAGAGAATTCACACAGGTGAGAAGCCATTTTCTTGTCCAGAATGTGGGAAACGTTTTAATCGAAAATCATATCTAGCTAGACATCGGCGAATTCACACAGGGGAAAAGCCATTTTCTTGTTCAGAGTGTGGGAAATGTTTTGCAGACAAATCAGTTCTCGTTAGCCATCAGAGAAGTCACACAGGGGAGAAGTCATTTTCTTGTTCTGATTGTGGGAGTTGTTTTAATCGGAAATCACATCTTGTTAGACATCAGAGAAGTCACACAGGGGAGAGGCCATTTTCATGTTTAGTATGTGGGAAATGTTTTAATCGAAAGTCAACTCTTGTTAAACATCAGAGAATTCACACACGTGTGAAGCCATATTCTTTTACTGTTAAGGAAAGTGATTTATCCATAAGTCAGCTCTAACTGTTTTTCCTCTCTGACATTTTTGATGGGCATTTTTATGTTCAGAAACTCGCATCTTTAGAGAACTCACACAGGGAAGAAGCCATTTTGAATTTTTTGTCGAAACTGGTCTTATTGACAGATAATACAAGTTTGCCACTGAAAAAATGCTATTATTCCAGCAGCATTACAATAATGTGACATAAATGAGTGAGCCATTAGGTCAGATAGGAGGGGTTTATTTAGCATTAGCCAGAACAATTATACAACTACTTTACAGGTGCTGTGGATTTTCTTTAGACAAAAACTGTACTAAAATCCATGTTGAAATCCTCGCTATGTTGAGACAGATCCAATAAGCATACGTATGTCGTTACATTTTCCTTATATGAAGATTGACACAATATAACTTTTTTTTCTATATAAATAATAGCGTCTGTTCAATTTATTACAGAATCAATACTCATATGGTTCAGTAAGAAAAAATAGAGCTCACCCTTTATAGCAGGGACCCCACAGCCGAGCGATGATGGTAATCAAAGCCTAAACCAGAAAAAAACTCAGCTTTAGTGGATAACAAGGCAAATGTAAAAGAGACATAGGTAGGCTTCTACATCTAAACTCTTCTTTATTTTCAAGGAAAAGACATCATGAAAGATAAGTTGTCAAGGAGCTGGACGTGTTTCGGCTAGACCTGAGCTGTTGAAAAAGGCTGCAGGACTAGCCGAAACGCGTCCAGCTCCTTGACAACTTATCTTTCATGATGTCTTTTCCCTGAAAATAAAGAAGAGTTTGGACATAGAATCCTACCTACCTCTCTTGTACATTTGCCTCATATGGTTCAGTCATCTTTTATATTTTTGCATCAGAGCTTAAACACAACTCACAGAAGATGAAGCCAGATAAAAGATATGTACTACAGGAAAGGCTCAATCACTGTTTAACCTGGTGCAGCAAGCCAGATTGCAATATAGAGGAGCAAAAATGTTTATGTGCAGACTGTAAACTTCACCCAGGGTAGGGGAGGGGTGCCTACTAACAAACCTAGTCTGCACAATATGAACTGATACCAAGATGATTGCCATAGATGGGTGCACCACACATACAGGCATACAACCCACACTGACTAAGCAGTGGATTGCCCTGCAATAAAAAAGTATGTCACACAGGCACGCCAGCCTGGGCTCCGCAAGCATCTATAGCAAACCGCATGCATAACAAAAACACATAAACGCGGGTGTTAGTGTTTAAGGCCCAGAATATGTAAGCTGGTGCCCCACGGCAAGGCCACCTATGCTATCTCACAATTAACTACATAAAATTACAGAGGTGAGAAAAAAATGCTCAAATACATAACTTACAGAAAATGAAGCCAGATGCATGATATAAACTATAGGAAAGGCTCAATTGCCATTTAACCTGGTAGCGGCAGCAAGCCAGATTGCAACATAGGAGGAGCAAAAATGTTCATGTGCAGACTGATTGAGCATCCACTAAACTCAACCCAGGGTAGTGAAGCTCAAACGTGAGCATGAAACAACATGATGGTAAAAGTTCTGGAATAAAATTACAATAACCCCAAAAAGAGGTGCGGAGGCACGTGAGGAAGCGCAAATGGGCGGAGGCACGTGAGAAGTGTGATTTAGTTGATTTTTGTTTCTTTTTTTAGGTTAAATTTTAGATCTGCACTAGCATGTGCTCCATGCTTGGCGATGCCGTTCAGTGTACATCTTTTGCAATGTATGCAGTCCTTGACGAGTAGTTCAAGGGTGCATACTGCGGTGCGAGATGTGAATATGTTGCGCATTTGGAAGCCCAGATCCTGGATCTAAATGAGCCACTTACAACACTGCAACACATTGGCAATATGGAAAGGAGTTTGCTGCTCACTGACCAGGCACTCACTGGGGTAGATGTGGGGGTGGAGGGTAGTTCAGGAATGCAGAATGAGCAGGCAGCTAGCTGGGTGACAGGAGGGGTAGAGGGAAGAGAACCAGGGAGGCTAGTTTTGAACTGGCACACCCCAACAAGTTTGCAGAGTTGGAAGATGAGGGTGATGCAATTACAAGATTAGCAGTGCTGCAGCACAACATGGCCTCTGACTGTCAGGGAGATGACTGCTCCAATAAGAAGGGGAAGGGAAGCGCAGGGCAGGCTAGACAGGTCCTAGTGGTGAGGGACTCAATTATTAAGCAGACAGACAGCCACAAAGACCAGGATCATTGAATGGTGTGTTGCCTTCCTGGCACTCGAGTTGGACACATCACAGATCGGGTTGACAGATTACTGGGAGGGGCTGGTGGAGATACATCAGTCATGGTGCACATGGGCACCAATGACAAAGTCAGAGGTCGATGGAAGACTCTTAAAAATTATTTTAGGGATTTAGGATCTAAGCTCAGGGCAAGGTCCTCCAAGGTAGTTTTCTTGGAAATACTACCTGTACCATAGGCCACACCAGAAAGGTAACGGGCGATTAGGGAGGTAAACAAGTGGCTCCAGAGTTGGTGTAAGCAAGAGGGGTTTAGGTTTCTGGAGAACTCGGCTGACTTTGCTGTCGGCTACAAACTCTACCGTAGGGGCGGGGTGCATTTTAATGGGAAGGGTGCAGCTGTGCTGAGGCAGAAGATGGCTAGAAGGTTGGAGGAGTGTTTAAACTAGGGACTGGGGGGAAGGCAACAAGTGAAGTAGAAAGGTAGACAGAGTTCTAGGATTAAGGAATGGAAATGGGGGTTGGACGGGCGGGGGGGGGGGGGGGGGAGTGTAGTGTAGTACAGATGGAACTGACAAAGCAGCAAATAGGACTATAAGTAGCATAATAAATTCAAACCATAACCACAACCATGCATATTGTATGGCTACAAATACAAGAAGTCTGGTCAATAAAGTGAGTGAGCTTGAAGCAAGAATGTCTGAAGAAAACTGCGACATAGTAGGAACAACAGAAACATGGCTTGATGAAAAATGCAACTGAGTAGTGAACTTACAAGGATACAATCTCTTAAGAAGAGACCAAGGGAACCAGAAAGGGTGGGGGGTGGGGATATGTCTGTACGTTAAATCCTACCTAATTCCAAGGCTACAAGAAGATATAGGTGTAGGAGATGAACATGTGGAATCTCTATGGGTAGAAATACAGGGTGGAAGGACTAACTTGTAGAGCTGGTTAAAGAACTGGCTCAAAGATAGAAAGCAGAGGGTGGTAATAGTTTGTGCTGTGATTTGGCCACCTTGCTAGTGGGGTGCCGCAGGGCTCAGTATTCCGTCCTTTTCTGTTCAATATATTTATCAATGGCCCGAGAAAAGGACTGCACAGTAAAATATTGATATCTGCAGACAATACAAAATAATTAATACAACAGACGACAATATACGGCTGCAAATGGACCTAAATAAGCTGGGGGCTTGGCCAGAAAAATGGCTAATGAAGTTCAACATTGATAAATGTAAGGTTCTTGTAGGCCTCACATGGAATACTGTGCTCCGGAAAGACATTGCAGTGCTTGAGGGGGTACAAAGACAGGCAACTAAATTAATAAATAGAAAGGTAGGACTGGAATACCCTTTCCTCCCATTCCATAATTGGGATTATTCACCCTGGAAAAAAGACAGTTAAGGAGCGACAAATTAACTATATATAAATACATTAGGAGACAATACAAGGATCTCTCCCATGATCTGTTTATACCCAGGACTGCAACGTTAACAAGAGGGCATCCTCTCCGTCTAGAGGAAAGAAGGTTTCATCAACAACACAGAAGGAGGTTATTTATTATGGAACTCTCTGCCTGCGGACGTGGTGATTGCAAAATCAATGGAAGAATTTAAAATGGGACTATACAACTTTTTAGAGAACTGCAACACTGCAGGATATAGACATTAAATAACCAGCGGGGTTGTTGATTTCCATCTTGGAGTCAGCCAGGAACTTTCAAAAGTTAATCCAGGAATTATTCTGCCTGCCATTATGGAGTTGGGAAGAAATTTTTCCTCCAAAATGAGGTAAATTGACTTCTGCCTCATTGGATTTTTTTTTGCCTTTCTCTGGATCAACAAGGGGGAAGGAAAGAGGCTAAACTGGATGGACATTTGGTTTTTTCCAGTCCTTAACCCTTCCAATCCTTAGGAAAAAGGTTTTGTTTCTAACCTTCTTAAATCAAAAATATTCTTCACCTCGAAGATGTTCTCTGAACTGACCTGAGTGGCAACTGGTCTGGGATTTTTGGAAAACCTATTGAGCACAAGTGGTTTGAGGAGAGAGACATGGAAGGAGTTGGGGATACGGAGAAGGGAAGGAGTCGCAGCCAGTAACAAACAGAATTAATTCTCCCCAACACTTCAAACAGACCCAAAAAACATGGGGCTAGCTTATATATCCTTCATCATGGATGGCCACCAGTACCGATGGCGAATTAACTTGCTAGTCTTGTGTTGCCCAGAATGATCAGCGAATTTGGAGCAGTGACCCCCAGGACAGGACACCTCTTTGCTTAGCCTCAGGCACGAATGTCTTCCCAGGCAGGATATCCTTAACCCGAACAGGAGCTACTGCTACCAATTTGGCAGGTTTGATGATAAATTGCGGGACCTCCTCAGTGTCAATACAATCGAATGCTCTGCATAGCGTGTCAGCTTTAATATTCTTGTCGGCAGGTTGAAAATACAAAATAAAATCCAACCGTGCGAAAAACAATGCCCACTAAGCTTGATGGGGGTTAAGCCGCTGTGCAGTCTGAAGATACGCCAGATTTTTATGGTAAGTGTAGTGTAGCAGTGCAGGGGGAAACACCAGGCCACAACCAAATGCTGAGCATCTTGTCTTTATTCAGACTTGATGAACATACAAAAAGTACTGGCATTCTCCAGATAACAAAACATGCAAGAAAGGTCCTTGTAAATTAGCAGTCCAGCAAAAGCAAACACAAAAGTCTTTTAGAGTTCAATAGGGCATAGTCTCAGCAAGCCTTCCGTGCGGTGTGGTGTGGTGTCTCCAGCTCAGGGCTCTCACTTTCAGCCTCTGCTGATACAGGACATCTCTCTCTGAACATGTCAGCTGCACCAATTTATGTCCACCACCTGTCCTGTTCAGGTGGTACCGGAGCGAGGAACGGACCGAATCCACATCACGGATGCTAGTAACCTCTGCTATATATACCTTCCGTCCCTCACTTCACCTCTCAACCTGCTACATACCCCCCCCCCCCTCTGCCCCAAGTCGTGGGGCTGGGCACCTACCTCTACCAAACAACTGACCCTTGACAGGGCATCCGCATTGTCATTTGCCTTTCCTGGCCTGTGTTCAACCTCAAAGTCGAACTCTTGTAAGGCAAGGAACCACCTTTTTATCCTGACGTTGTTCCCTTTCCTTTTGTACATCCATTTCAGGGGGGCATGATCCGACACCAGCTTGAACTTTCTTCCCAGGAGGTAATAGCCGTAAGTTTTCGGCTCAAAAACATTACACTATGTTCCTCGCCATTAACCTCCTGCGACATTACTGCTCCTAGCCCTACATCTGATGCATTCGTATGGACTACAAATGTTCTTGTAAAGTCAGGTGGCACCAACACGGGCTGCTGATACAACGCATGTTTTAGATTCATGAATGCTTCTTCTGCTTCTGGTGACCAGTGCGCCATTCCCGATTTCCCCCCTTTTGTTATCTCTGTTAACGGGGCTGCCATTGTAGCAAATTTGGGGATAAAACAGCGGTAATAGCCCACTAACCCCAAGAAGGCTTTCACCCGTTTCTTTGTCAGGGGCCGGGGCCAGTTCTGTATAGCCTCTACTCTATTGAGTTGGGGCTTTACAAAACCCCTTTCCGCGATGAAGCCCAGATACTTGACCTCTTCCATCCCTAAGGCACATTTTTTGGGGTTTATCGTGAACCCAGCCACTGAGTCCAGTACAGCCTGGACTTTACTCAGATGGCTCTCCCAATCTTGGCTAAAGATGACATTGTCATCCAGGGAAGCTGCTGCGTATCTTTTGTGGGGACTTAACAACCTATCCATTGCCCTTTAAAATGTAGCCGGGGTACTTTTCAACGCAAAGGGCATTTTCTAATATTGAAAACAGCCTCCTGGGATGGAAAAAGCCGTCTTCTCCCTAGCTTCTGCTGAGAGAGGAATCTGCCAATATCCTTTTGTTAAGTCCAGTGTGGTTATGTACCTGGCGGACCCTAGCCTCTCAAGCAACTCATCCACCCTAGGCATGGGGTAGGCATCTGATTTTGAGACCTCGGTGGGTTTCCTGTAGTCATTACAAAACCCCTAGTTCCAACATTCTTTTGACTTCTACCGACACCATTTCCCTACAGGCTTCCGGGATTCGGTATGGTTTCTGGCAGACTTTTACCTGAGGGTCTGTAAGGATCTCAAGTTCAATGATCTTGGCACAACCAGGCAGTTCAGTGAACAAATCCTTACTGCGCTGCAGAAACTCTCTACTTTGCTGTGCCTGGGATCTTGACAGTGTTTCGGCTATCATCGCGCCTTGGATGCCACATCCTGACTCCATAGCCAAACAAGGACGGACCAGAGAGTCTCGCTCCTTCCAGGCTTTTAACAAGTTTACATGATAGATCTCTATGTGCTTTCTGGGGTTCCTCCGATTAAATACGGGGCCAACACCTCAGTCCACTGCTCTTGAGGCAACGTATCCCTTTCCGCCACCTGTTAAAAAATGGCAAGGAAGGCTTCCACATCATCTTGCGGGGTCATTTTTTGCAATGCCCCTCTTACTGTCTTCAAAATGTCCCTCCCGGCATGTTGCCTGGAGAGAGCTACAGTCTCTTCAGTCTGAATGGTCTCAGTCAGCATGGCCATTTGCTTTACCAGGAGTTGGTTTGTCTCCTGTTGCACTTATTGCTGCTGAGCTATCGCTTGCTGTTGCTGCACATTCATTTGCATTAGCTGCTCACCAATTCCTCCATAGTGGTCATGGCAGCTTGCATTCTTATTGCGGCTTTCTCTTAGGACATATAACCGTGGGTCTTTTAATGCTCGCATCCTCCACCAATTGTAGCAGTGCAGGTGGAAACACACAAAGCCACGACCAAATGCTGAGCGTCTTGTCTTTATTCAGACTTGATGAACATAACAAAAAGTACTGGCATTCTCCAGATAACAGAACATGCAAGGAAAGTCCTTTTAAATCAGCAGTCCAGCAAAAGCAAACACAAAAGTCTTTTAGAGTTCAATAGGGCATAGTCTCAGCAAACCTTCCCTACAGCGTGGTGTGGTGTCTCCAGCTCGGGGCTCTCACTCTCAGCCTCTGCTCTTCACACAGGACATCTCTCTCTGAAGATGTCAGCTACACCAATTTATGTCCACCACCTGTCCTGCTCAGGTGGAACTCCATACCGGAGTGAGGAATGAACTGGATCTACATCACGGACGCTAGTAACCTCCACGATATATACCTTCCGTCCCTCACTTCCCCTCTCACCCTGCTAATAGTAGATTACAATGGGATGAGAAGCTGCCTCCAGCAGATATTGCCAAATTTCCTGGGCCATCTTGATAGCCAGTAGCTCGCGATCCCCAATAGAGTAATTCTACCCTGCTGTGAAAAATGACTTAGATGAAAAAAAGCATGTCACCCTCATGCCAGATACACCTTTTTGCAGTAGGACTGCCCCTGCACCTGAGGAGGAAGCATCAACCTCTAGAAAGAACTGCTTCGTACCCTCTGGACGCTGCAACACGGACACAGATGTGAAAACTACCTTTAGAGCTTGAAAAGCAGATTCTGCCTCTGACGGCCATTGCTTGGCATCAGCTCCCTTTTGTGTGAGAGCAGAGATGGGAGGAGCCAGGGAGGAGAAATGTGGAATAAACTGTCAATAATAGTTCGCAAAGCCCAGGAATCGTTGGATTGCCCGAAGGCTGGAGGGACGAGACCAATTCAGCAGTGCAGACTTTTTCAAGGTCCATCTTCAAACCCTACCTGGAGACAATATATCCAATATAAAGGAAGCGACTCACATTCAAAGACACATTTCTCCAATTTAGTAAACAGAGGATTCTCCCTTAATCGCCGAAGCATCACGGGAATCTGTCTCTGATGCAAGTGTATATCCAGGAAAAAAAAAAATCAGGATATCGTCCAAGTACACGACAATGCATTGCTAAAGGAGATCTCCGAAAATATCGTTAACAAATTTTTGACCAAATGGCATCTCCAAGTATTTGTAGTGTACGTCTTGAGTATTGAAGGCCATCTTCCACTCATCTCTCTTGCGGATGCGGATTAAATTATAAGCACCACACAGGTCAAGCTTGGTGAAAATCTGAGCGCCACGCAGGCGATCTAATAGCTCCGGGATCAAGGGTAGCAGATAATTATTCTTTACAGTGATCGTGTTAAGGCCACGATAGTCGATACAGGGCAGTAGCGACCCTTCCATTTTAATAGATAAAAACATGGCTCCAGCAGGAGATGAGGACTTATGGATGAACCCTTTGTTTAGGTTCTCCTTAACATACTTAGCCATGACCTCGGGCTTGGGCAGAGAAAGAGGATATACTCCAACGTGAGGAAGCACTGAACCAGGCACAAGTTCAATAGGACAATCGTAGGGGCGATGCGGTGGCAGACATTCAGCCACTTTCTCGTCGAAGATGTCTGCAAAACTATGATAAGGCTCTGGTAGGCCCTGGAGGTTGGATGGTAAGGTGACCCAGTTAACAGGATGAAAGCACTTGGTATAGCAGGTGGTACCCCAACTTAATACCTCACCTGTACTCCAGTCCAAGGTAAGGTTATGTAATCGGAGCCACGGCAAACCTAGAAGTTGGCAGCAGAGCCGGAATCCAAGAAGGCCGCCACTGAAACCTGGAAACTGAAAATAACCATGGTTATAGGTAATTTCAGCCTGGGAGAGGAGCAATCCTCACCTAGGGTAGCCTCTCCAACTGGCCCTATGTAGAGGAGTTTCCCGGTTTGAGGGGACAAGCACAAACAAGGTGACCTGGAGAACCGCAATACATGCAAAGATTCTTAGTACATTTATGTGTGCACTCCTCCTCGCATAGTCTAAGCCGATCCACCTGAATCTCCTCAGGATCGCTAGACTGAGTAAAGGTCGGTAGGGGAACAAGTGGTCTATGGAACCAAGGTGCCAGATGGATTGATCACCTCTCTTGCATAACCTACTTAGATCTTTCTTGGAACTGCACATCAATCCTCGTAGCCAGAGAAATCAGAGCGCCCAAAGAGGTAGGGACCTCACGACCCACCAACTCATCTTTGATGTGCCCTGCTACTCCCTCCCAAAATGCTGCTACCAGAGCTTCATTGTTCCACCCTAGCTCTGAGGACAATGTTCGGAACTAAATAGCATATTGGCCCACAGTAAGATTATTTTGATGGAGATGCAACAGGACAGAGGCAGCTGAAGAAGATCAACTGGGATCATCAAACACCTTTCGAAAAGACTCTATGAACAGACCGAGGTTAATAACCAGTGGATCACTGCACTCTCAGAGAGGATTGATCCAAGCCAAAGCCTGGGCAGAAAGGTGAGACATTATGAATGCCATTTTAGTGCGGTCAGACGTGAAAAGAAATGTGGCAAAAGCTCAAAGTGCAAGGTACATTGGTTAACAAAACTGCAACATTGTCTGGGATCCATCATCTCGAGGTGGTGCCGCCAGGCAAGGGCTGAGCCAGAAACAGAGGCTGCCAGTGGGGACAGTGCAGTAGTTGCTGCAACAGCGGAGGGCTGTGGAACCGCTATGGTGGGGGAAATATTTACAAGATGGGTACTCACTGAAGATAATTCAGTTGAGCTCCGTGGTTGGAGCCAGTGGGATCCATGGCTGTAGTGTACTCTAACTACTGTGGATGTGGAGCCACTGTGTCAACCTACCAGGTAGGTGATGATCCAATCCAGCATGGTTGACAGCCAACCCCAGAATGGGAGGTAAGATACCATATGTATGAACCCCATATGCAGATGGAAACTAAGGAAAGTATCTTGCTCTGAACTAATGACCAGGAGAGGGAACCCCTGCCTACAGGCAGAGCACTCGTCCCAATAAGGACGACCCCACGGTATTCTTCTAGGTGCTGACTGACCCTGACAGGACAGAACACCTATAAAACAAATGACAGAACAATACCGGGGAGTACAGGAACAAAGGAGGCACAGACTGACAAGGATATACAGAGAAGCACACTCACGAGGATAACAGAGAGCTGGATACACAAACTGAGGACACAGAACACAAGCAGAAAGCAAGGTAAGAAGGAAACTGCTGAAGCAGCAGCTAAACATGGAGTTATGGACATGAATCACACAACAACACTACAGCACTATCTGAAAGGCCCAGGGCAGCTATATAGGGAGGTGATTAGAAAAAGGTGCATCAGCTGAGCAGAAGGCCTAGAAGCAATTAACCCTAGGAATGCTGGAAGAGAATAAATGTAAGTTCAGTGAACAGGGAGAGCAGGATGATGCCCTCGCTTGCCAGACACAGAAGCGGAGGATTGTGTCTGAACAGTGCACCTAACAGTTATTAATATGGATCCCTCTAATGGTAGGGTTGTTTCTGATGGTGTTAGCCAGAGACTCCATCACCAATAGGTACAGGTAAGGAGAAAGGGGGCAGCCCTGCCATGTTCCATTTCTGATTTGAAAGGGCAGAGACAGTCGCCCATTCATCTCACTTGCGCCGAGGGGCCATAGTACAGTGCCATAATCTACTTGATCAGTCTTAGGTCCCAAGCCTATTTTCCCCAATGTCGCCTCCATGAATTCCCACCTGACCCTATCCAATGCCTTTTCAGCATCAATTAAAATTAAGCATAGTGGGTCTCCTAGCTTATGGCACCTTGTAACCAGTGACATCTTCTTAACGGTGTTGTCTCTGGCATCTCTTCCAGGGACAAGGCCAACTTGTTCCTTCTTAATAAGCTGGGGCATATGTGGGTTGAGTCTAATTTCTAGCATTTTGTAAAACAATTTGATGTCATTATTAATGAAATAGGGCAATAACTACCGCATGATGATGGATCTTTGCTTGGCTTAGGGATCACACTGATGGGAGCCTGTAGTGACCGCATTGAATGTGTTCAGTATCATGGCTGATAAATAGAGATGAGCGAGTATACTTGCAAAGGCACATTACTTGAGCGAGTAGTGCCTTAGCCAAGTATCTCCCGGCTCGTTTCTAAAGATTCGGGGGCCGGCAGGGGGCGGGGGAGAGCGGGGAGGAACAGAGGGAGAGCTCTCTCTTCCTCTCTCCCCCCGCAACTCACCTGTCACCCGCGCCAGCCCCCGAATCTTTAGAGACGAGCAGGGAGATACTCAGCTAAGGCACTACTCGCTGGAGTAATGTGCCTTATCGAGTATACTCGCTCATCTCTACTGATAAACTTTCATGAAATGCTTTGTAGAATCTAGGAGTCAATCCATTGGGCCCCAGGCTCTTTCACATTTTTTTTTAAACTTGCTTTATTGAACAATACATATACCATATAGTATATGAAAAGAAAACTTGGTGTGTATCATAAGTGTTCCAAGCTAAGGGAGAATTACACAGATACATTGTTTACAACCGACATATAAGTACAATATATGTGTGTTAAGACTATGGTGTCCGTAGAATTTGCCAGTTAGCACCCACATTACTGACTAGCCCTAGATACAGCTCTATTCAACAAACTTTGGAGCACACCCTATGGGGAAGTTGTGTCCATTGAGCCACACCATCTCCCCACACCTTATGGAACTTTCCCAGGCATTTTTATAGATTATGTTCTCATACGGCATAAGGCTATCGTTTTGCGGCCCAGGAACAACACCTTAGTAAGAATTTTCCGATCGTGAAATTGCTAGCTCTTTATCCAAAACACCCAACAAGCATATGATCAGGTCAAGTGGAATTGGCATGCCCATTAGCTGGCTTAGAAATTCTGTAACCTCCCTCCAGTATGCGTAAATATCTGGGCAACTCCATATTAAATGGTTGAAATTTGCACTCGGTACTCGGCATCGATGACATTGGTTGGTAGATACCCTGTTCTTTTTATAGAGCCTAGTTGGGGTTAGATAGCACTGGTGAAGTATATATAGTTGAGTTAATTTATTGTTTGCGGCTGATGATACCATTGTGTATGATGACTTCGCGACATGCCATTGCCCACCAGTAAGGGAGGGGATAAGTCCCTTCCATCTATCTAACACCGACATTGGCGCATCAAAAATTTTAGAATGCAGCAGCTGGGTGTACAATGCCAATATCAGACCCCCTGGGGTTTTGAATGCGCATTATGCCTGTCAGAGGGTACAGAAAAATGGTGGTCTTGGTTCTAGGAATTGTGTCATAAGAACGTGCCGTAGTTTCAAATATCTATAGCATCCAGTCCTAGGCACTTGCTACAGCTGCTGGAGCTGTTCAAAAGAGGCCAGTACTCCATTAATATATAAATGTTCCAATATAGTGATTCCCAGATTCACAAAGGAGTTTCTAAAGGGGTACCTACATATTTAGTCAGTGATTTACATGTCTTCCACTCTATAACTGCCAGTTTGTGAATAGGCAGCATCTGCTTGGCCAATAGCTCTGGTTTCTCCAGAACAATCCAGAGGGAGATTTTGGACAGAAAAACCATTAGGTGGTGTTCAGAGTTTGGGAGGGAAGCATTTGACAACCAGTGGCAAAAATATACCTAACTTATCCGGCCAAATAATACAGTATAGAGTCTGGTAGTGCCATTCCTGCCATGTCTTTAGGGCGCTGTAGGGTCTCCATGCAAAGCTTGGCTCTAGATTTCCCCCAAACAAAGAACAACACTGACGAGTTGGTCTTTTTGAAAAATTTCTGGGGTATGATTGTGTCTGCATGTTCTAGGCAATATAGGTATTTGGGGGAACAGTCATCTTTTAATAAGATTTATTCTGCTGGCCACAGATAAGTTTTCGTTGCATAGACATTAACAGGAGGGCAATATTCAAAGCAAAGCTCAGTGCGTGATCTCTAGAGATATAAATCCCGAAGTATTTAAATTGGGAAGTGATCTGCAGGTTGTAGAATACCTCTTCTATCTGCCAGCCCTCAAGTCTCAGGGACATAAAAGCAGACTCCTGCCAGTTAATGCGTAGGCCCGAAAATCTCCCAAACCCATATATTAGAGAGATAGTCTGTGGCAAAGTGTTCCTACGTTCAGACATATACAGTATTAAATCATCAGCATACAAGCTTATCCTATCCTCCCTAGTTCCAATCCCAAAGCCCTCGTATGATCCATGCCACCGAATCATTAGAGCCAAAGGCTCTATTGCAATAGCCAACAGGTAACGGGAGAGTGTCCAGCCCTGCCGAGTGTGTAGGGAAAAGGATGTGGAAGCCAGACCATTCACCATGACCATGGATACCCTGCCCGAGAGCTATACAGAATAGAGATCAACTTAATAAATGATTCTCCAAATTCGAATCTCCAAAGTACCTCTATTAAATATGGACGAGGAGCAAAGAGGTTTGGAGCAAAACCTGTACAGTTGTGTTTGTTGTGAACAATAATACTACATACGTGGTGAAGAGAGTGGAGTGGTAACTTCAATAGTGGAGGTGCTGCCTGAGATCCTGTTTGCTTGTGTAATGAGGGGCAGCTAGGGTAGGAGCAGAAGAAGTACTGAACAGGATCTCATTATTAACCCTTTGTGGGACCCACCATTTGCTTGTATATTTTAAACACCAGCTGAACTGATGAAGGGGTTATCCCCCATAAACATATTTTCATAAGCCGATTACGTACTTTATTAAATAAAAGGAGAAGTTTTCTACACCTTTGGTCGCTTCCTACTTGCTTTTACCTGGAATGTTGCGCCTTCTCCACTGCCAGTTTTAGTCCTGTTCTCTTGCTCTATTAAATATGGCCACTCAACAGAATCAAATGCCTTGGCAGCATCTAATGAACCCAAGGCCCAGTCTGACCCCCACCTCCTGTACTACCTGCATAACTACCTGTGTCCTTCTAATATTATCTGAGATAGACATTCCCAGAATAAAACCTGCCTGGTTGGGTTGTATGACTTTTTTTTATTGCTAGATTCAGGCAACAGGCCAATATGTTAGTGAGGATCTTATAATCGATGTTTAATATCAAAATGGGCCTATATGACCCACAGTCCACCGGGTCTTTATCGGTCTTTAAAATAAGCGTGATGCTAGCCTCCAACATGGATTCCGGGAGGCAGCCCTCCTCAAATATATATTTGCATAAAGAGAGCAAGCGTGGCACGATTTCCTCTCTGTATTGTCAATAGATCTCCAGCAGTAGACCATCCGGTCCCAGGGTCCTGCCTTTACTCATGGCCTTCATTGCCTCCCCAATTTCTTCCATCGTAATAGGGGAATCTAATAGGGATTTGTGAGTATCTTGTAATGTAGGAAATACTATGTCTGCTAAGTATATATTTAGCTCTGTAGAGGAATAATCAGCTTGTGATTGATACAGGGTACTAGAGAATTGTTGAAATCTATTCAGGATATCCCTAGGATCCGAGAGTGTGATTCCCTCAGTTGACCTAATCCTTGGTATTGCGAGGCAGTCTCCTGACGGGCCATAAAGGCCAACAACTTACTTGATTGATTGCCCAATTCAAAGAAGAGATTCCTCTGGGGTTTTTTCCCTTAAATATAGCAGATAGTCCCTACCAATCTGCAACCATCTCTTTCTATTTGCGTCAGAGGGGTTAGAAATAAATTCCCTCTCCAGTAACTGACACTGCTCTGCCAAGAGTTCTCTTTCTCGTGCCGCAGCTTTTTTAATAAAAGAGATGGAGGATCTAAAGCAACCTCTGAGGTAGGGCTTGAATGCCACCCACACCAGACTATCATCAGGGCAGGCCTCACGCGCCTCATAATATATTTGAATATGGTCTAGTATACGATCATTAGCAGTGAGAGCCATAACGGGTGTATTTTTTTTTTTTTTTTTTTTGAATATTCGGTTTTTATTGAATTTTCAAATAGTTTTACAGAATGGAAATAAACAGAAAAAGGAAAAGCAACATGTACACTACAATACATCATGAAAATGTTGTACATAGTTTACCATGAGTACCTCTTGCATATCTGATAATTACCAACTTTGTTTAATGGCTTTATCATACTCATGAAAATAATAAACGAATTTCCTAATGTTATAATTACGGAATATCTCCATAGTAGGTTATTTTTGACTATTCATGTTGTACTGAAAATGCTTAACTATAACTTATAACAATTTAACCTGGCATCTATGAGTTTATACCATTTGTCAATATTTATTTTTGGATCTCCACATCTCCCATTGAGCGTCAAATTGTTTGAACGTATTGCTGCGAAGAGCTAGCCATTTTTCGTTCACGTATTGTTCTGCCAAACGGTTCTTGAACTCTTCTATCTCTGGGGGGTCTGATTTCCTCCAGTATTTCGCTATAATGGTTTTCGCTGTCATTATTGAATGTGCTAGTAGAGGTCTAATTGGTTTTGGTATCTCTTCCGTGCCCACCAGAAGTAGTACTAACGATGCTTCTCTAGGTATTTTGATATTTATTATGCCTTCTATATAGTTAAATACCCTGTCCCAGTATAATTTCAATTTGG
Organism: Eleutherodactylus coqui; assembly: GCA_035609135.1. Classification (NCBI taxonomy): domain Eukaryota; kingdom Metazoa; phylum Chordata; class Amphibia; order Anura; family Eleutherodactylidae; genus Eleutherodactylus; species Eleutherodactylus coqui. The sequence goes on from CM069409.1 coordinate 13,786,550, forward strand.
GGCAAAACCAAAAAATATGGGAAAGCGTTCCCTTACATCCGCACTCCCTCCAACACAGACCATCTCCTATTTTTGATCTGCTATATATCAATGATGGAGTATAATACCATCTCATATATAGTTTAGTCTGGGTCTCCAGTATACCCAGTCCCTTAGTAGATTTAGTAGTTAGTGTGAATGCTTTGGACCATGATAGTTCCGAAATCTCTTTCTTTAGCTCTTTCTCCCAACTCAACATGTATGATTTTTTTGTTAATGTTGTATTATTGGTTATTATATCATAAAGGGATCTTGTTTGAGATTTTATCTTGGTGTCTGGATGGCTAGTTTTATTTATGGGTAGCGCTGGAAGCCTTATTTTGTGCATGGATGTTTCTTTCAAAAAGGAATGGATTCTAAGGTAAGTGAATTTTTCCTTTGGTGAAAGATCATACTTGGTTTGCATGTCTTTGAATTCTTTGATATTTTTTGAAGCAATAAGGTCATCTATCCATTTCACACCTCTAGTTGTCCACGGTCTTATATCTATATCTGGTATATAGAGGTATAGTAGTTCTAAAGGTAAAGAGGGTCTTCGCATGTTATCCGAAACATTTGCTTTTTTTGAGAGATCCCTCCATGTGTCGATCGAGGCTCGCAAGGTTGCGGGTACTTCGGGTATTTGTAGCTTTGCTTTTTTTTGGGTGTAAATGTTTTTCAACCAAGATTGCATATATTATTGCTTGTCCTGAGATATTTCTCAAGAAGCTTCTTTCCATAGTGGGCCATCCCAGTGAACTATCACTGGGCAATAGTAATTTAGATTGGTTTAATATAATAGCTTTGTAGTAAGCAATTAAATTGGGTACGTCTGCTCCTCCGTTTTTTCTATGTAAAGCGAGTATAGACAGGGTCAATCGAGGTCTCTTTCCACCCCATATAAATGTGTTTAATTGTTTCTGCAATTTATTTAGGGTGGAATTGGATATATGGATCGGTAAGACTCTGAAATAATATAGTATTAATGGCAAAATCTTCATCTTATAGGCCAATATTTTCCCAAACCATGTTAGATTTAGTGTATCTAAGCGGTCTATTTCTTTTTGCGTTGTGTTTAGTAATTTAGTATAGTTTTCGTTTTCCAGATTTTTAATTAGTGGTATCAGAGCTATTCCCAGATAGGGGACACTCTTCTCTTTCCACACAAAGGGGAATTCTGTTCGGATTTCATCCCTCAAACTCTTTGATATGTTTATTCCAAGAATAAGTGATTTATCCACATTCAGTTTATACATAGATACTTTGCTGAAGTGCTCCAGTATTGCACACGCAGACCTTAGGGATTCCAAAGGATGAGTTAGTGTAAGGATTACATCATCTGCGAAAAGTCCCAGTTTGTACTGCCTGTGGTTCACCGGAACACCCCTTACATTAGAGTCAGTGCGGATCAGCTCCGCCAATGGTTCTATAGCCATCACATATAATAATGGAGACAATGGACATCTTTGTCTTGTACCATTGGTTATGGACAATGGGTCCGACAATACGCCATCCACCAAAACTCTAGCAGTTGGAAGAGAATACAGGGCCCGCACAGCACGTATGGTCTTTTCCCCGAACCCGAATTTTTCTAATGTTTTGAAGACATAGTCCCAATGGAATCTATCAAAAGCCTTTTCGGCATCTAGTGTTAACATAATAGTAGGAGTTTGCGTTTTCTCAATTGAATATAGAAGATTTAATATTTTCCTTGTGCTGTCCGAGGCCTGCCTCCCCCTCACGAACCCCATCTGATCCGAGTGTATTATATTTGGGAGAATTTTAAGGATTCGTTGGGCAAGCGTCTTGGCGTAGATTTTAATATCCGTATTTAGTAATGATATAGGCCTAAAATTTTTCGGAGAGTTTGGTTCTTTCCCTGGTTTGGGCAAGACTACAATTGTTGCTTGTAGCATCTCTTGGGGGAAACTACCTTTCTGCATAGCAGAGTTAAACACATCCGTCATATATGGTGTTAATGTTTCAGCGAAGTGTTTGTAGTACTCCGCAGAATATCCATCCGGACCTGGAGCTTTGTTATTTTTTAATGAATTTAAAGGAGATGTCTCGAGGAAGCAGTTAATTTTTTTTTTTGCCCAGTCCCCCCCATTAAACATACATTACTAAGCCCCCCTGTAAATGACATTTCTAGCTGGTTCGTACTTACCGTTCCAGCGTTTCAGCAACTTATAAAAGTTTCCTCAAGATGGCCGCCGGCTCTTTCCCAGTCGCTCGCTGCAGCCCGACGTGCGCGCTCCCGAGACGCCGCCAGCTGTGTCTCCATGGCAACCGGACGCCCCGCAGCCGCCGACCAGACGCCCACCGCCAGGCAGCAGGTAACCGGCGCTAGCCCCCGGCTCCCCAGCGCTAGACCCTCAGCCCAGGTGAAGGCCCCGGAGCCCAGCGCTAGGTTCCGGAGCCCAGCGCTGGTTCCCCCGGCCTAGCGGCAGCCCCCCCCGGCCTAGCGGCAGCCCCCCCATCGCAGCGGCAGCCCCCCCCATCGCAGCGACAGCCCCCCCGGCCTAGCGCTAGTTCCCCCATCACAGCGGCAGCCCCCCCCGGCGCAGCGACAGCCCCCCCGGCGCAGCCCGGCGCAGCGACAGCCCCCCCCCCCGACCCATCACTTACCTGGGAGGCTTCTCGGGGCTGCTGGGCTGGGCTGGGCTTCTCCGCTGGGCAGCTCCAGTTTCTGCACCTTCCTCTAACAGAGGAAGGTACAGAATGGCCGCTTCAGCGCGCTCCCGAGCAGTGACAGCTCGTCTGCGCATGCGCAAAAGAGCTGTAGCGGGGAGCACACTGAAGCGGCTCGTGCTGAATGGAGAAGACCGGACTGCGCAAGCGCGTCTAAAAAAGCAAGCTGCCAGCGAATTTAGACGGAACCATGGAGACGAGGACGCTAGCAACGGAGCAGGTAAGTGGAATAACTTCTGTATGGCTCATATTTAATGCACGATGTATATTACAAAGTGCATTAATATGGCCATACAGAAGTGTATAGACCCACTTGGTTTCGCGAGACCACCCCTTTAAGGTTTTAGATAATTCAGAGATTGAAAATGGTTCGTCTATGAGTTCTGCTTGGATTGGGCTTAGGGATGGTAAATCAACCAATTTAAGGAAATTTTGAATTGATAAGCTGTTCGGTTGTTCTGTTTGTATATCATTTTTTAGGTTGTATAAATTACTATAGTAAGATGAAAATGTGTTTGCTATTTGTTTTGGGTGTGTTAATTTAATGTTATTGTTTTGGTGGCTCCATATATAGGGAATGTTAGCTTTTATGGTTTTCTTTTTTAACAGATTAGCCATCCATTTAGATGGTCTATTTATTGATGTATATATGTTAGCTCTTTTGGCATTGACTTCTTTTTCGAAGTCGCCCAACAAGTTCCTGCGGAGTTCTAGTCTTATTTTATGCATGTCATTGTGTGTTTCTGTAGATGGGTTGTTTTGAAGCTCCACTTCCATGGAATGTAATTTTATGAGTAGGTCGTCTATTTTTTTTGTTTTTTCTTTTTTATATCTTGATCCCAATTTTATTAAGATGCCTCTTTTAAATGCGTTATGGGCATTCCATAGAATCGTCGGGTCAATCTGTGGAGTATCATTGTATTTAAAGTACTCAGACAAGGCTTCCTGGATTTCTTTTTTATATTTTGGGATACCCATTAAGTATGTGTTGTTTCTCCATGTTTTGTTAGGTTTGTTAGGATTGTTTGTGTTTAGGTGTATGGTTAGTGGAGCATGGTCCGACCAGGTAGCGGTACCAATTTCCACTTTTTCGATCGATGCAAGAAGTAACTTATCTGTCAGACACAGGTCAATCCTTGAAAAAATTCTGTGCCTCAGCAAATAGTACGTGTATTCTCTTGTAGAGGCATTGATACACCTAAATGAGTCGTAAAGAGCATTTCTATATAGCCATTCATTCAATGTGGCATTTCTTTTAGGTGTAGGGTTCGTGGTGTCCATGTTTCTATCTGGGACTAGATTGAAGTCACCAAGCATTAGTGTTGGTCCCTGTGCGTTTTTGTTTATTTTTTTCTTTAGTTTGTTAAGGAAATTTATCTGTCTAGTATTGGGCACATATGTGTTAACTAATGTTATTTTTGGTCTCTTAAAGAGCCGACTAAAATTATAAACTGTCCTCTTGGATCGCAAATTTGTTTTTCCATGGCGAACGTTGTGCCCTCTCTAAAAGCAACCATGACACCAGCGTGTTTTTTTTTCGCACATGCAAAAACAATCTGCGGATAAGACCTGTGTGACATTTTGTTACAATCATTTTCTAGCAGGTGAGTCTCTTGCATACATACTATTTCTGCGTTTTGAGATATTGCCTCCTTCCATGCACATCTTCTTTTGAAGGGCGAGTTCAGGCCGTTGGCATTTAATGACAGAAGCTTCACAGCCATGATGATGAGGTCAGAAGATGGTATTTAAGACGTGAGAGATCCCAGATCCAGATGATGCCTGTAAAAATAGAACAGAAAGAACAAACAAAGTCCTCTTTGCTTGATGCTCTATTGAGCCGCCACAAAGTGTGACTATGAGTCAATACATAGAGGATAAAAGAGTAGAACAGTATAAACGAACTGCGGCAAGAGTGGTCTTGCATTATTTCGTGGGGGTGAAAGTCCAGCTTCGGTGGGCAGGCACTACTTTAAGTAGTAAATTGTAGTCATCGGGGAAATATTTGGTTTCGTTTCGGAACTCAGGAATCTTATTTGTTGGGTTTCTTGGGTTCATTTCAGAACGCAGGAGTCATGGTTGTTGGTTTGTTGACGGACTTTAGGATCGCGTTTGGACGGTGGAAGTGGTGTTGTTTGGAGAGTTATTCCTCAGGTTGTCAGTGCTTCGGTGGCGGCTTTAGGGTTGAGGAAGATATGGTATTTACCATCTTTGTTAGCTATGATTTTGGTTGGGAAACCCCACTTGTAGGGTATATTTGCTCTCCTCAGAGCGGAGGTTATATCTGCATAGCTTCTTCTCGCTTCTAATGTTGCTTGCGATAAATCAATGAAGATTCGCAATTCGGAGTATGGTTGTGGGAATGGTTGAGTTTTTCTTGCCGCATTCATAAGTGCTTCTTTTGTTTTGAAATAATGGATACGGGCTATCACGTCCCTGGGAATATTTTCCTCCAGGAATTTCGGACGCGGCAATCTGTGGGCCCTGTCAATTCTTAGTTCTTGTTCTGATATGTTAGGGAGGAGAGCTTGCATGAAGCGCGTGATGTAATTCGGTATTTCTGCATTTGGTACTTTTTCTGGTATTCCCCTTATCTTGACATTGTTGCGCCTATTACGATCTTCCAAATCTGTCAACTTGAGCTGTAGCTTGTTTACTTTATCTTCTAGCTCATAGTGCGCATCAATTAGGGAGTTATGCGAGACAACAATCTCTTCCATTTTCTTTTCGCTTTTTTCAATTTTGTTATTAAGGTCTTGAACTGAGGAATTGACTTTAGATGTTAACACAAGCATGTCAGTCTGTATTGTATCTCTAAGGGCCATAATCGCCTCCTTGATATAAATTTCGGTGGCTGGCCTGTCAGTTGCTGAGAGGTTAATCAACCCTCCCTCCCCTGTGTTGTTACTAGCGGAGGCCACATCATCTTCTCCTTCAGCTTCAGCAGACATTTTTTGTTTTTGCTTAGCAGGGCTGCTAGTGGGTGAACTGCCCTTAGGTAGTAGCGTGGCCGACGCCATTTTAGGTGGGGGCCGTTCTGGAGTATTTTTCCCTTTCTGCACTGACCTTATAGTTTCTGCCGGTCTGTAGCTTTGTTGGGAGCTGTCGCTTGATAGATCTGCTTCCTGCAGCTCTCTTTCTGCCCCCTCGTCTCCTGCTGCAGCTCCGTTGCCTTCTCTTAGCTCCGGCTCTGACAGTGCAGGGAACAGTATCTTCTCGGCGGCCATTACTGGAGCGGAGCCGCGCGCCGTGAAAAAGGACTCCAGTCGCACCGGAGCTTGTTTGGAGGGTCTCCTCCTGGGCATCGCTGGGCTCTTGGGACCTTCCTGCAGCTTTAAGGGAGCGGTGAAACCTCCGGTGAGTGCTTTTAGTAGCTTTTAGTGCCTAAGCTGAACGGAGCCTAAAAGTTTGCTGCCGTTCCGGTGCCTCGTCAAGCCACGCCCCCCATAACGGGTGTATTTTCAATCTCCTTGGGACCATTAGACGAAGGTCTTTCAGGACCAATCGAATTGGCGAGTGATCCGATACTCCTCTAGGGAGTAATTCTATAGAGTGAATTTTAGGGAATAAGGAAGGGGATCCAAATATATATATTCAATACAGCCAAGGGCATGGTTGTGGGCAGCATGACAGTAAAATTCTTGTTGTTGGTGAAATAGGCACCACAGATCCAGCCACCCTGTTACCGAGATTATCGAGGCCAGCTGAGTCATGCCCACATCTTCTCCCCTCTGGCCACCACCACCCCCAAATCTATCTAGGGATGGGTCTATAATCATGTTCAGATCCCCCATGCAGATAACTGTGGCTTCTGGTGAGAATGAGGCAAATGAAACACCATCCGCTAGTAAGGCCATTGATGCAGGGGGAGGGATATAGTAACATAGAAGGACATAAGGGTCATTATTAATCTTAGCTCGCACGAAAATAAATCTACCCTCTGGGTCTTTTTCCCCAGCTGTTCTACCTCCCATCTAAGAGACCCTCTTATGAACAGTGAGTAAAAGAAATGAAAAAGGAGGGTGGAGCAAGACCCAATGAGGGTGGTGGAATATTTATGGAGTACACAGAGTTTTCAATGATTGAGTTTTTTGAATGGTGGAGGTGCTGCCAACCAGATAACGCTCCACCAGTGTGGGCGTAAGTGTAGCGAAAAGGATGTGAAAAGAACTGGTATGGAGGCGCAACACTCTAAGCTACTAGAAGATGTAGATCAAAGTCCAATGTGTGATGGTGAAAGCACTTCTTTTTTATTATTTTTTCAGAAATTAAAAACCAGCAATGGAATACGCGTTTCGGGGAAGAACCCCTTCGTCAGTTCGGCTGGATAGGACTGTGTGATAAGTACAAATAGATAATGGAGGAGTGATTAACAAAGAAAGGGGAGGAGAGGGGAGAGGAACAAAAAAAAAAAAAAAAAAAAAATTTCATATACATAATGAAGTCTCACAAATGTGTCAATAAGAACAATAAATATATAATGAAAACATCGATCTGAACAGTGATAAAATATATATGAGACAAAAAACATAAAAGAATATGAGCATCCGTACATGTAAATTAACATAAAATTTATACAAAACAAATATCTGTTAAAATGGGATGAAGACAATCCGGAGTAAAATACCAATCTTAAAAGTACCAATATGAGAGCGGATGGACTCAAAATCGTGCGGTTGCTTTCAGCTGAATGGAATGACTACAGAATTAAAATGCATGTACAGCCTATTGGGAAATATGATATGATTGCTACACCCGAGGGGGTGCATAAATAAATGTGTATATGTATGTAAAAATGGGAAAAGAAAAATAAAAAACGAAAAAATAAATAAATAAATTATAAAAAAAAAAAAAAAAAAAAGGAATCTATTGGAAAGCTACTTCAGAATGGTGTGCATTGACAGCATTGGGTTCATGATGTGGGATAAAGTTAGGAAGAGAGGAAAAAAAAAAAAAAAAAGGGGGGGGGGGGGAGAAAGGACACCTTTATGTAACCAACCAAAATAAGAATAAAACTAATTAGAAATTGAGATGAGGGGCTCACCAACAGGATGCCTAGGGGTGACACGATTCCAAAGATATATAGGATGTGTCGGAGGTCCTGAAAATGAAGAATTGTCAGATTAGGGAAGATGTATGGATAATATATGGCAGAGGGTTCTAGCAGGGTAATTAAGTGCAGGGGGGCAGTTAGATTGAACTGAGCACTGGAGGGATTTTTTTGCTCCTGATAAAGTCATACTAGGAAGGAAGGGGAAGGGGAAGGGGGGAGGGGGAAGGAAAGGAATTGATGTGTAAATATAAGTTATAGGATCAAGGAGAAGTTTGCTTACCTGTGTGCAGGAGGACAGGGGAGAAAAAAGTGCTTTAACAAGGGAGCTGAGGACAAGTCAGGGGTATAAATACCTGAGAGAGAGGGCGGGAAAAATAATTCAATGTTGATTGGCTTGACTAAAAAGGGGGCGTATATCATCATATATTTTTTTTCCCCTCTCTCTCTCTTTCCTTCTTTCCCCAGACTAACATTGATCTGCAGGATTGCTGCATTCCAATAGGTGTCACTGTGGAGACAATGTTTAGTTTTTCCCTATTTGCCTTACCCCCAGCATAGTCCTCTTCTTACTCCACACCTCCCTCCCTTTACTAACCATACAATAGGAATTACCTTGTACATGAATCCCCCTCCCAACTCCCTATTCCATCCATGCACCCTGTAACCACGCCCCCTTTTTAGTCAAGCCAATCAACATTGAATTATTTTTCCCGCCCTCTCTCTCAGGTATTTATACCCCTGACTTGTCCTCAGCTCCCTTGTTAAAGCACTTTTTTCTCCCCTGTCCTCCTGCACACAGGTAAGCAAACTTCTCCTTGATCCTATAACTTATATTTACACATCAATTCCTTTCCTTCCCCCTCCCCCCCTTCCCCTTCCCCTTCCTTCCTAGTATGACTTTATCAGGAGCAAAAAAATCCCTCCAGTGCTCAGTTCAATCTAACTGCCCCCCTGCACTTAATTACCCTGCTAGAACCCTCTGCCATATATTATCCATACATCTTCCCTAATCTGACAATTCTTCATTTTCAGGACCTCCGACACATTCTATACATCTTTGGAATCGTGTCACCCCTAGGCATCCTGTTGGTGAGCCCCTCATCTCAATTTCTAATTAGTTTTATTCTTATTTTGGTTGGTTACATAAAGGTGTCCTTTCTCCCCCCCCCCCCCCTTTTTTTTTTTTTTTTCCTCTCTTCCTAACTTTATCCCACACCATGAACCCAATGCTGTCAATGCACACCATTCTGAAGTAGCTTTCCAATAGATTCCTTTTTTTTTTTTTTTTTTTTATAATTTATTTATTTATTTTTTCGTTTTTTATTTTTCTTTTCCCATTTTTACATACATATACACATTTATTTATGCACCCCCTCGGGTGTAGCAATCATATCATATTTCCCAATAGGCTGTACATGCATTTTAATTCTGTAGTCATTCCATTCAGCTGAAAGCAACCGCACGATTTTGAGTCCATCCGCTCTCATATTGGTACTTTTAAGATTGGTATTTTACTCCGGATTGTCTTCATCCTATTTTAACAGATATTTGTTTTGTATAAATCTCATGTTCATTTACATGTACGGATGCTCCTATTCTTTTATGTTTTTTGTCTCATATATATTTTATCACTGTTCAGATCGATGTTTTCATTATATATTTATTGTTCTTATTGACACATTTGTGAGACTTCATTATGTATATGAAATTTTTTTTTTTTTTTCCTCTCCCGTCTCCTCCCCTTTCTTTGTTAATCACTCCTCCATTATCTATTTGTACTTATCACACAGTCCTATCCAGCCGAACTGACGAAGGGGTTCTTCCCCGAAACGCGTATTCCATTGCTGGTTTTTAATTTCTGAAAAAATAATAAAAAAGAAGTGCTTTCACCATCACACATTGGACTTTGATCTACATCTTCTAGTAGCTTAGAGTGTTGCGCCTCCATACCAGTTCTTTTCACATCCTTTTTGCTCTTATGAACAGTGATACACCTGTAGAGTATGACGTGTGGTAGGAGTGAGCGGACCACTGGACCCATGGTTTTAATAAAACTCTATTATAGTGTTGGGTGTAAGGTGGGTCTCCTGTAAACATACCACATGCGGTCTCCAGGAGTGCATCAGGGAAAAGATTATGGAATGTTTCCCATACCCCTGACATTCTAAGACACAAAAACTACCTCAGCCATGAGAGGGTGTGGGAAAGGAGAGTTAGGAAAGGATTATATACAGCAAGCTGACAATCCTGTGCATCACAATAGGTCCCTATGATGTAGTTGCAACATACCATAAAGTAATTTCTCCTCATATCTTTAAAATAGATATTAAACTCTTGATGTATACAATTTAGTAACATTAAGGCAATATACCACCAACTGAAAACTAGTTAACTGTTATAGAACAGACAGTAAATATTACACGTACTATTAGATGACTATACGTAGTAACCCAATATTAAGAGAAACCTACATAGTATAGCTATAACAGAGGCAATATGTAATTGAGAATAAAGACCCCATAGAATGTGTAAGTAAAAAATGTCAGTGCCAATGGGGCAGGAAGAAGTAAGGGAGGGGTGGGAAAGGGAGCAAGGAAGAGACAGAGAACAGCACCCACAGCAGCCCCCAGGGGTGTAGAGCATAGCAATCCATAACCAATAATGGATACCCTGAACTTGCTGTTACAGATTCACATGTACGCAAAATATTCCAAACATAGGATTCCTGAGGTACACCAGGACGACTTGGAGGCAAGTCCCTACATCTCGTAGAAGTCCCAGTACCTGAAAAAGGAGAATGATTAAATATACTTTACAGTCTCTCTGGTTGACACCTAGTGCACAGCCACACCTCAGCTTCAGATGGAGAGGAGAAGAAGCAAAGTACGGTCTCTGTCCACCACTCGCAGGTGTGCCGGATACGCCATGGAATATGGCAGCTGGAGATTTCCAAGTAGCCTTTTAATCCCGAAGAAGGATGCTCTCTGCTTTTGGAGATCCGCTAAAAAGCCAGGGAAGATGGATATTGCAACGTTGTCATAACAAAGAGGACCTCCTTTCCTTGCAGCGTGCAGGATCGCATCCCTATCCTGGGAGTTGAGCAGCTTTGCCAGGAGTGGTCTGTGCGGAGCACCTGGTATAGGCAGTTTCATGAGTACTCGGTGGGCTCGTTCAACCACAAAGACTTGCAACAGGGAAGCCTCCGGGAGCAGTTCACACAGCCAGCGTTCCATGAACTCCTCAGGCCTCTGCTCCTCAGTGCGTTCTGGCAGACCTACAACCCAAAGATTATTACTCTGCAAGCGATTTTCCAAATTGTCCGCCTTTTGTCTCCAGAATTCGGCTTTCTGGGTGAGCTCTTGTACAGTAGCTGGCATCGGAGACATAGTGTCATCCAGCGCAGAGACCTTGTCTTCCGTGTTAGTAACCCGCTCCCTTAAATTCTGAAGGTCTTGTCTCAATAGCTCTTTCCCATTTTTAATGTCCGCAAGACCTGTTTTCATTTCTCCTCTGTGAAGTCCCTGTCGAGGGCTTGTTTTTTCTGGCAAGATTGGGTTAGGGGAATTTGTTTCTAAATGTTCAATATCATCTTCTCATTTGTTACCCACCGTTTGCGGAGCCTTGGCCTGTACATTATAAATTTTGCTATAGCAGGAGCTGAACTCCTCTAGGATTTCCCGGGGAGAGTGTACTATCCCAGTTGTGGGGGACTTTATGGAGAATATGTGGGGAAGGGATGTGCTGGGGTGTATCATCTTTGCCAACCATTTTCCACATTTATCGCTGTATTCATTCCTGAGGCCTGAGATCTCCGCCTGCAAGCTGTCGGAGGGGTGTGATTTATTGGATATTTCTTTAGAGCCAAGTTCTAAGAATAGTTATGACAATTTGTGTGTTCTGTCTTTTTTAGCCTTGCCCCATGGGAAATAAAAATCCTCTCAGTACACATTTCAATGCTTCCCATTTTGCTGCTGCCATGGTTGGGTCAGTCTTCTGGTCTCCTATAAAGTTAATGATAGCGCTGTGTGCTAAATGTAAAACTGAAGAGCAAAGGACCAACATTATATAAAGTGTCATAACCACGTAAAGTAAATCTGCCCCCTTCTTATTTAAAAAGCAAAGAGTTCAATGCCTTGATTCAAACCTTTTGGGGCCAACGTCTCCAGATCAAATATCCATTTACTCTCCACACGTGACATTTGATTCATGAAATTACCAGCCCAGGGACTGGGGGATACTCGGTCAGTAGCAAAACATCTTACCTTGCAGTTATGTACTTCACAGAAATGTTTTGACTGGGGCTGTACCTTGAAACCTTTTGCAATGTTCTTGAGATGTTCCCTAATTCTCACTCTGAACATGCGTTTAGTCTTGCCTACATAAAGTTTATTACAGGGACAAATCAGTAAATAACATCTGACATATTACAGTCCAGTTGGTATCTAATCTCAAAAGACCGTGTCTGGTCTGTGTTCTGGAAATGTACTGTTGGTGTATGTTTTGTGATGCGTAATTTAGTGCACAGATCACAATTCCTTCATGGTATAAACCCTTTATTGCCAATAATCCGATCTTTATTGTTAGGTTTAGTTTTGGGAATAGAGGGCGCGACCAAATGTCCAATATTTTGTGCTTTGTAGAAAATAAGATAAGGTTTATTTGGCAACAAGGGCTCTATTACCTTTACTTTAGACAGGAGTGCCAATGTCTGTTGATAATGCATTTAAACTTACCAATTTGGGCATTATATTGGGCGATGATGGGAATTATCGTATCGTCACTATTGGAAGGTTTTTGTTTCGGCATCAGAAGATTTGTCCTGTTCATCCCAGCTACATCTGATCTAATTTGTTTTAATTTTCTATTATCATGACCACTGTTGGTGAAGCTTTTCACCAAATCGGGAGGCCTCCTTTAAAGAGTCATTCATCTCAGAGAAATTTCTCTGAGCTTGGATAAATTGGCTTTTAGGGATATGGAGGAGCCAGGAAGGAAGGTGGCAGCTCCTTAGTGGAATTGATGCATTATCATGAGTTTCTTTCTTATAGCTTCTTGAACAGAATTTCCTATTTTGGGTGTCTACAAAAATGGTGACATCCAAAAAACTTGACTCACGTTAGGGGCAAACTTTAGATGAAAGTAATTATTGACCCAAAATTTTAATATTTTGTTTACCAAGCTACTTAGTTATCACTTTTGCCTTGTGACATGGTGCTCTATCATGCTGGAAAAAGCATTGGTCGTGGCAATGGTCTTAGTCTGTGAGTGAACTCACTCCCTTGGAGGAAAAGCAACCTCATACATGAATGGTCTCAGGCTGCTTTACTGTTGGTTTGACACAGAACTCGAGGTAGTGCTCCTGTTTTCTTCTTGGGACAATCATTCTTCTAGATGTCTCAAAGTCTGAAAGTAGCTTCCAGAGAAAATAACTTTACCACAGTCCTTTGCAGTCCAGTAATCCTGCATTATATTTCCTCTGATGGAGGTTGGAGGTATATTACCTGCAGTAGTTCTCCTCTGCTGCCCCTACAATCTACCGTTTTCAGACCCTGTTCTTAGCCACTCATGGTGGCTGTAGCAATTCTGTAACTACCCAAAGAACACTGTGCACTCTAGTTGGCCACTGCTAATCACATAAGCAGCAATGGTCAATCAGATATTGTACATTATTAGTCTTAAACTACCACTACACTGTTGGTGATTAGGTAGTCTGAAGATTGCAATGGCCATCTTGGATGGCCAAAAACAGGACTTGGAACTGACAGACGAGTGATAACAGAATAGAACTAATGCAGATGGTATACTTCATACCCTACAGTCCTGGGACAGAATTTTGTCCCGCAACCTGAGGGTCACTTGAATGAAGAAATATTTGCATTAAAGTGCCTGATTCATTCTTTCCATCTCCTTTTTGTTAAATCACTTTCCATAAATACATTTAAAAGGTTTCTATTCTATGTGAATTTTCTAATGTTTAACAAGACTTGATTTAGTTAATACTTTGCACACTATGGGAATAAAAAGGGCATCTCTTCTGTGTCAACTCTTTTATGTTTAACAAGCTTTAATTTGCTAATAAGTTTCATTCTGAACATTAATATGACTGTCCCCTGTGTGACTTCTCTGATGCTTAACACAATTCGATTTCTTAGTAAAGCATTTCCCACAGTCTGGACATGAAAATGGTTTCTCCCCTGTATGACTTCTCTGGTGTCTGTTAAAAGACGATCTATCTGCAAAACATTTATGACATTCTGAACATGAAAATGGTTTCACCCCTGTGTGACTCCTTTGATGTCTGCTAAAAGAGGATTTGTCTCCAAAACATTTGCCACATTCTAAACATGGAAATGGCTTCTCTCCTGTGTGAATTCTTTGATGTTTAACAAGACCCGATTTGTGAGAAAAACATTTCCCACATTCAGAGCATGAAAATGGTTTCTCTCCTGTGTGTGTTTTTTGATGCTCAATAAGATATGATTTGTGAATGAAACATTTCCCACATTCTGGGCATGAAAATGGCTTCTTTCCAGTGTGAGTGCTTAGATGATTATTAAGAGATGAAATATCTGGAAAACATTTACCACATTCTGAACATGAATGTGGCTTCTCCCCTGTGTGACTTCTCTGATGCTTAACAAAATAAGATTTCTTACAAAAATGTTTCCCACATTCTGAGCAAGAATATGGCTTCTCTCCTGTGTGAATTCTCCGATGTACAACAAGATCTGATTTGTAAGAAAAACATTTCCCACATTCTAAGCATGAAAAAGGTTTCTCCCCTGTGTGAGCTCTTTGATGCTGAATAAGATTTGATTTCTGAATAAAGCATTTCCCACATTTTGAACATGAAAATGGCCTCACGCCTGTATGAATTTTCTGATGACTAACAAAATGTGCTTTCAAAATAAAACGTTTCCCACATTCTGTACAGGAAAATGGTCTCTCTCCTGTGTGACTTTTCTCATGTTGAATAAGATGCGATTTCCAAGCAAAACATTTCCCACATTCTGAACATGAATACGGCTTCTCTCCAGTTTGTTGTTCTCCCCTTCTGTCACTTTTATTCTGCTCATCAGTCTGCGATGAATCAGAAGATAGGACGTGTATAAGAGTATCAGTTGGGAGATGTTTGCTATGAAGGGCTGAAGGTGCACCTGGAATATTGTCTTCATATGTATCTTGCGTGATATCACACTCATCTGTTTTATAATCTGCAGATATTCGATGACCCTCTGAGCTCCTAGTACAGTCATCTGTCAAGAATAAAATATACTTTAAAAAAGGAAGTCTTAAAAAGTATTTGATATTTTGTAGCATTTATACTACTGGTCACACATTTTAGAACACCTTAATGATTCCAGTTTTTATTGATGTTTACACAGTTTAATGTCTCAAATGTACTTAATGGATTAACTTAGTTTCACCAAATTTAATCTAGAGTTTTGACTATTCTAAATTACTCTCTGTAGCTGATATAACAGCTTTACACAATCAAAGCATTCTATCTACAATTGGATTCAGATATTGTTCAGAAATTTCTTCCCAACATTGTTGCAGAAGTTCCCACAAATGTGCTGCACTTGTAGGTGGCTTTGCTTTCACCCTTCTGTCTAGTTCATCCAAAATAAACTCAATGGAGTTGAAGTCTGGAGACCGTGCAGGCCATTCCATTCTTTAAAAGCCTACCAGCTTCTTCTTGTCTTCTTAAGTAGTTCTGACATAAATTAGAAGTGTGTTTTGGATCATCGTCTTGCTATTATATTATGGACCCCTGAACAACTAGGTGTACACCAGTGGGTATTGCATAGTGTATAAACATTCTGTGGTATTCTTTTTGTCTAGTGTGCCAGTCACCATGTGCAAGTTGTCAACACTGGATCCAGCAAAATACACCCAGACCTTTATGCTTCCTTCTCCTTTGGACAATTGTTGTTACACACTCAGGAACTACCCTTCCACCTACGCTACGTCATACAAAAATCTTGTGCAATGTACCAAAGATGTCAAATTTTGATCAGTTCATAAGACTTTCCTTCCACTCTTCAATAGTTCACTAGAGGTGCTGTTGGCCCAGGCAAGTCTTTTTTTAATTTTGCAATCTTAGAGATTTTTTTTTTTATCGATTCTCTACCTGTTAAACCTGCAGATTGGAATCTTCTCTTCACAGTTGAAATGGAAACTTGTTTATTGTTTGCTGCATTAAAGGGGTTGTCCCGTGCCGAAACATTTTTTGTTTTTTTTCAATAGCCCCACCGTTCGGCGCGAGACAAACCCGATGCAGGGGTTTACACAAAAAACAGGATAGTGCTTACCTGAATTCCCGCGCTCCGGTGACTTCTTACTTACCTGGTGAAGATGGCCGCCGGGATCTTCACCCTCGGTGGACCGCAGGGCTTCTGTGCGGTCCATTGCCGATTCCAGCCTCCTGATTGGCTGGAATCGGCACGTGACGGGGCGGAGCTACGAGGAGCCGCTCTCCGGCACGAGCGGCCCCATTCAGAAGACAGAAGACCGGACTGCGCAAGCGCGTCTAATCGGGCGATTAGACGCTGAAAATTAGACGGCACCATGGAGACCAGGACGCCAGCAACGGAACAGGTAAGTGAATAACTTCTGATAACTTCTGTATGGCTCATAATTAATGCACAATGTACATTACAAAGTGCATTAATATGGCCATACAGAAGTGTATACCCCCACTTTGTTTTGCGGGACAACCCCTTTAAGCTGCGCTTGAAGATTTTGAGCCGTGAGACATCGATCACACAAACTATTGACTGTCAAAAACTTGTCTTCTGATTTTGTAGTGGCCATTGGTATGCCAGACCTCTTTAGTTTACAAGTGTCTTTGATGGTATAGGAAATTGTACTTACTGCCACCTTGGCCTTTTTGGGAATTTCTCTGTATGACAGACCTCCACTTCTAATGGTTATAATAGTCTGTCTGTCTCCTTTGGTTAATAGCCATTTTCTTGCCATTATGACTGCAATTTGCTCTGTCCTGAAAAGCAAAACTGTCTAAATCCTGACCTGGTTATATAAGATTAGAGGGTTTGAAAGTGATCTACAAATGTTGAGACATCTGTAAGAATAGTTTGCATAAAATTACAAAGCCTAATTTGCTTTCTGTGCTGTAGAGTAGCGGTTCTTGATGTGTTCCCTGAAAAAAGGCCTTTGGTTCATTGTCAGATTATTATTGTGTTTTAGGTTTAAATTTCATAATATTTTTATGATTTTAACTTGCTTTTGCTGGACTTGAACCGTTATGGCTCAGGCCTCATTCACACAACCGTATGCGGAAAATGGTGCTTTGCTGATCTGCGTGATGCTGGTTCTGATGGCAGAGACTGCGTATCTCACAATTTTCATAGTGGGGTTGCGTATGAATTGCATCCCATACACAATGTTGCATACGCTGCCCATACAAAAGTATAGGGCTCATGCTGCGTTGTACGCTGAAAAAAAAGAGCATGCTGCAATCTATTTTTCTTGCGTATCCACACACAGTGTTTATATAAGCGCTGCGGAATAAGTTGGCGCTATACAAATAAAGATTATTATTATTATTATTATTATTATTATATATGCTAATGTGAATGGATCAATAAAAGTCCATTTACTTTCATGAACTCAATTCACCACGAGTCACGAGGTCGTGCATCATGGGCGTAATACACATCAAAATCATGGTGGTGTGAATGAGCCCTCAATGTCAAAAATAACTGGAAAATTAAGGTGTATTAAAACTTTTGACCAGTAGTGTTTTTAGATGGTGCAAGAAATGTTGCACAATTCAATTATTAGCTAAAACAGTAGTGGTAAAACTGTCACAATCTAACAGTAGACCTCTGACCGAGCATCAGTCTGACAAAGAAGCATGGCTTTGTGGATAGGGAAGAGTAACCGAAATTGCAACAACTAATAGATATAAAGTTAGACTAGACAGTCAAAGTTGGACAGATTGTTTAGGTTTCCACTCTATTAGCCAGGATAAAGGCCCATTTACACTCAAAGATAATCTTTCAAACAATTGAAAGTTTTAGCAATCATTCTGCAAAAAGTGTTAATGGACACCTTCATTGCATGTAAAAGGGCCTCCAGGCTAGCATGTGTGCTAGGCTCTGCAGACAGCTGTATGTAGTGGAAATCCAATATATCTATATTGGATTGTGGGCCTTTGGTAATGGACAATGAACCTGTATTCTTGTATAACAAAATGTCATGTTTGCCTTCTGTTCTGATACAGATATAGATATATGTTCTTACATCTATGCAATATCTCTACTTCCTGTGACGAAACTTCTATTTCCTAAACTTTGCTGACAAGATAATATATAGTGTAAACACGTTACATTTTCCATCTGTTTTGTAATTTTAGGAGAAGTAGAAATCAGACATAGATAACCGCAGTCTGAAAACAGCTACCACAATAATAACCCAAGCAGTTTTACTGGAAACTTATGCAAATAACATGGGAGGTTTGTGCAATTACTAATTCATGATGTAATATCTAATCACATCGGAGGAACCACACGTGGGTCCAAGACAACCCACTCGTCTCATCCACCACCTGATGGCCAATCACAGATGACCAGAGGATGGAAAAATTGCAAGATGCTTATCCAATAATTAAACAATACGTTGTATCTATGCAATCCTTGATCTGCCCAGATGGGCAGATATGTTAAACTCTTTTAAAAGAGGCTGCGCGCCCAACATTAAAGCAGAATTGAGGAAGCTTATACATGCTGAACCTGTGTCAGTGTGGAAACTTCTTATGCGCATATAATCAATTCAGAATTAATCTGGAAGGGTGGAAACATTCCTAATTGAGTAAGTCGCTGGACGCAAAAGGAAATCCACGACAGCATTGTTCTCGTCTGGGCTGCCGGCAGAATACAATGTAATCTCCCGACTCCCGTGGAGAACACAGCATGCACTCTGTTGAGAGATACTTTATCTCTCTGCAGTCAAATGATGGATTACAAGCTCACTATAAAATCATCGTTCAGACAAAAAGTGCACGATGCCCGCATTTACACGCAACGATTATCGCTCATTTGTGGGACGTTTGAATGAATTTTGAGCGATAATCCTGATGTGTGAATGGGCCTTTCTGCCCCAAAGGGTTATTCCTAATATGCATACATGGCAGTATAGGGCCTATTTACATCCTTTCCATGTATTTCACAGACAGCACAATGACCCATAATAGCTAGTTAGGCTAGTCACTTGAGTGCTTTTTGAAACGGACTATTGGTCCGTGTGAAAAAAAAAATTGCAGCTTGTTCTAATCTGGCCTGTATGATGAATGAGTATGACATGCAATGTCCACTGTACCTGCATCTCCGTTGTCTTTATACTGTTGGAAGTGGTTTTTCTAAGTGGCAGTACTGATCCACCCCCAATTAAAAGCTCTAGAATTACGTTATCTTAGAAACAGAATTCGATGAGCTAGAGAGCTAACTATAGGTATATATGAAGGAGGGGGGAAATATTCTGATCATATGGAATCAAGGTACAGTAATATGTACATGGGGGCAGGGTGCAACATATAGATGCATATTGGGGTGGGCTGAATTATTTGGCTGTATATAGAGGTAGGGTACAGTATACAGGCACTTATAGAGGGAAGGTGCAGTAAACAAATGAACACTGAGGCAGGGTACAGTACGTAGGGATATAGGGAGGACCCCTGTAAAGCGGGTGGCTAAGATAGACTGTTAGCACCTATGAACAGCACACCCTTATCAAATATGTCTAAACGGGATGTTATTACACTCAGTGTAAAAAAAAAATCTCTTTCCTAGAAGTTGTTGGATGGAATTTAAAGGGGTTGTCTCGCGGCAGCAAGTTGGGGTATACACTTCTGTATGGCCATATTAATGCACTTTGTAATGTACATTGTGCATTAAATATGAGCCATACAGAAGTTATTCACTTACCTGTTCCGTTGCTAGCGTCCCCGTCTCCATGGTGCCGTCTAATTTCAGCGTCTAATCGCCCGATTAGACGCGCTTGCGCAGTCCGGTCTTCTCCCTTCTGAATGGGGCCGCTCGTGCCAGAGCGCGGCTCCTCGTAGCTCCGCCCCGTCACGTGTGCCAATTCCAGCCAATCAGGAGGCTGGAATCGGCAATGGACCACACAGAAAACCTGCGGTCCACCGAGGGTGAAGATGCCGGCGGCCATCTTCACAAGGTAAGTAAGAAGTCACCGGAGCGCGGGGATTCGGGTAAGTACTATCCGTTTTTTTTTTTTTTTAACCCCTGCATCGGGTTTGTCTCGCGCCGAACGGGGGGGGCTATTGAAAAAAAAAAAAACCCGTTTCGGCGCGGGACAACCCCTTTAAGTGATCACAATATCAGAGCAAAAGAATAATTTATAGTGGAAAACGGACCCCTTTAAGGGGCGATCTAGTACCCTGTTATATCGCCTCTAGTTTGGATACAAGATGTAATATCGGTGGGCATGAAGATTCTAGTACCCTGCTCGGCCGCCCCAAGCTTAGATGCAAGAAGTTCATGAAGGCATACAGGTTTCATATGGCATCCTGCGCATATCCGTCCATATTTGCTGTAGCTGAGCCTCTAGATCGTGCAAACTTGTAGGCTGTTAACATTGAGCTTTCCTTCTCATGTTTTTAGAAGGCCTTTTATCCGATTTACAGTCTCTCCCAGGATGGTCTCTGGGGGTGATTCCAGCACTGATTAGTTATCTTCACATGAACTAGCGCAACACCAGCTTTGTTCCCCTTCCCAGGTTTATTTGGTGGTTACTACTCACCTGGGAGGTCATCTGTAGGAATCTCCTCTTTACACTCCTGTTTGATCCTCACATTTATCTCTGTAGTATAATTATTGGTCAGATCTTCATCCTGATACAAAAGCTGTGAGACAAATATTGTAAAAGTCAGCAGATGGTTGGAGACGTCGTGTGGAATGTTTTATGACATAATGACCTGACAGGAGTAGTTATCAGAGCCACATAGCTGCCGGTCTAAAAGCCGGACATAGATATTACATGGCGGCTCAATGACCCCTCAGTAACCTCATACACATGTATATCTGTCATGGCTAGACACGTTGCACGTTGTCTCAGTGGAGGAGATCAGCGTCTACCAGACACATCCGCTGCTTGTCTCGGGGAAATAAAGGAGCAGATAGATATAAATCCAACCTGTTGGCTCCTTATTCCCACCAGCAGTCTCCACCGCCAGAACACTGGGAGAAGATCCAGACAAGATGCAATGTCTCTGGTCAGCGGTAATCCTGCCATCTCCACCGGCCTCATCACACAAGGAGAAGACATCTAATAAGACTGAAGACAAGAGCTTTACAGCCTTCTACAGATCAGAGGGACATCTCCATCTACCTGATGGTCCTGTGGAAGAAGAGGACGGGGACATCTCTCTGGGGTTCTTCTCTTACTGGATGGAACTGCAGGAAACACAGACGGACACTGAAGTCATTCTTTATATACAGATAATAAAGTCCCCGTGGATTTAGTCCTGTCTATTACCTGGTGATGGGAGCGGCTGGTGGGTCTCCATCATGACCTCCTTGTACAGATCCTTGTGTACCTCTAAATACTCCCACTCCTCCATGGAGAAATAGACAGCGACATCCTGACACCTTATAGGAACCTGACAACACAATATACAGTCATCACCCAGAAGCCTCCAGTGCTGTTACTGTATAATGTCCCAGCATTCCCTGCAGCATCACCTCTCCAGTCAGCAGCTCAATCATCTTGTTGGTGAGTTCTAGAATCTTCTGTACATTGATGTCCTCATGTATCAGGGGGTGAGGTGGGGGCCCCGGGATTGGGATTAGGGGTCTTCCCCATCCATCACACACAGGGGCCCGACAGCCATCGCTAGAGGTCTTCTTCACTACTGTGTAATCCTGTATATAGGGAGACATTAATAAACCTCACTACATAGATTTCCAGAGTCCATCACCTCTCCAGTGACATCATCTGTTATTACCATAGATAAGAATGATGTAATGTGACATTATCAGAATATCTCCCCCTCCAGTGACATCATCTGTTATTACCAGAGAGGAGAATGATGTTGTTATAGGGCCACACCGGTACCGATTTGATGACCTCGTTGCCAGGTGCCAAATTGGTAGATATGGAAGTTCGTGATGAGAAGATTTGCTGGCAGTTATCTATCAATAGCATGAAATCACTCCATGTTATGTCAAGACACTTCTGCATGAGAACTCAATGAATTCTACTTTATTATCAACATTGCCAACTCTTATACAGAAAGAAGAGGGTGTATAAAAAAGTTACTTGGTACAAAGATTAGTGTTACATAGTTGACAAAACTTATTGATAAAGGCTTATTGACATCTACCAAATATTCTTAAAGCTCTTAAAGCCCGTCTCAGACATAGAATTACCTAAGTCAGGATATAGCTGTTGCATTAGACAATAGTTCTGCTCTAGTTGTGTGTCTTCTCTGTTAACATAGCTTAGTCTTATTTAATTTGTCTGTTGACTTCTTATCTTAAAATCCTAGTTCCTGACACTACAAAGCATAGGTTTTAGTCCAATACAAGGTAAGAAACATACACTTATTGCATTCTGAAACTTAACACTTTATATTCCATGACAATGTAATGTGACATCATCAGAATCTCTCACCTCTCCAGTAAGCCGAAAGAGTATCTCTAGGGTGATATTTAATATACGTTCTGCCATCTTGTTCCTCTCCATCCTTGATGGGTCAATCAGGAAAAATTATTTTATACTGTAGGGACCTGAATGGAAAAAAGATGAGACAATGTAAAAACTGCACAAAATCCCATGTAAAAAAAAGCACGGCATAGTTCTTAGAGAAGAGGTGAAACATTTCAAGAGAAATCAAAATGTAGATGTTGTATTCTCTCTTTTTGTTCACAATAGGATAAATGCTGAATAGATTGTCAACTGAAGTTGACCCAAGAATCCATCCTAAAAGCCAGCCAATATCATAAGCTGAGGCTGGGGGGGAAAACACTGAAAAGCCTCATTCAACTCTCCCCTCTGAAATCTAGCTCCTGCTCACTGTCTGTACTCAGACCAGCGACAGAGGAAGAAGTCTCCAAACTGCTCTTGTCTGCTCGCCCCACCACCTGCGCTAGCGACCCTCTCCCCTCACACCTCCTCCGATCCCTCTCCCCAGTGGTCATCTCCCATCTCACCACTATATTCAACCTCTCTCTGACCTCTGGCATCTTTCCCTCTTCTTTCAAACACGCCATCATATCCCCACTGCTAAAGAAGCCGACTCTTGACGCGACTGACGTTGCCAATTACCGACCCATCTCAAACCTCCCCTTTATCTCCAAACTACTTGAACGGCTGGTTTACTCCCGCCTTGTAAGCTATCTATCAGAGAACTCTCTCCTCGACCCCCTACAGTCTGGCTTCCGACCCCAACACTCGACAGAAACTGCCCTTACAAGGGTATCAAACGACCTACTGACAGCCAAATCAAGGGGCGACTATTCCCTACTGATCCTCCTCGACCTCTCCGCAGCATTTGACACTGTCGACCATAAACTCCTCCTCAGTATGCTTCGCTTCATCGGCCTAAAGGACACCGCTCTCTCCTGGTTCTCCTCCTACCTATCTGACCGCTACTTAAGTGTCTCCTTTGCTGGCTCTACCTCCCCTCCTCTTCCCCTTGCTGTTGGGGTCCCCCAAGGCTCAGTCCTCGGCCCCCTCCTTTTCTCTATTTACACAGCCCCTGTTGGACAAACCATCAGGAGCTTTGGCCTCCAATACCACCTCTATGCTGATGACACCCAGCTATATACCTCTTCCCGTGACATCTCTGCACCTTTCCTCCAAAACATCACCAACTGTCTGTCTGCTGTCTCCAACACTATGTCCTCTCTCTACCTAAAACTAAACCTCTCTAAAACTGACTTACTGGTATTTCCACCCTCCACAAACCGACCTCATCCTGACATCTCCATCTCAGTGTGTGGCACCACCATAACTCCCAAACAGCATGCCCGCTGCCTTGGGGTCATATTCGACTCCGATCTCTCATTTACCCCCTACATCCAATCTCTGGCCCGAACATGTCAGCTGCACCTCAAGAATATCGCAAGAATCCGCTCTTTTCTCACCATAGACACGCTGAAAACACTTGTTGTTGCCCCCATCCACTCACGACTCGATTATTGCAACTCATTGCTGATCGGCCTCCCCTGCACCAGACTCTACCCTCTCCAATCCATCCTGAATGCCGCAGCCCGGCTCATATTCCTGTCCAGCCGCTACTCGGACGCCTCTGCCCTGTGCCAGTCACTGCACTGGCTGCCCGTTAAATACAGAATTCAATTTAAACTTACTACCCTAATCCACAAAGCCCTCCACAGTGCAGCGCCCCCCTATATTGCCTCCCTCATCTCAATCCATCACCCAGCCCGGGCTCTCCGCTCGGCAAACTAAACTAGACTGAGCACCCCTCTAATTCGAACTTCTCACTCCCGCCTCCAAGATTTCTTCAGAGCAGCACCAGCCCTCTGGAACGCATTACCAAAGGATACCCGGGCAATCCAGGACTCGAAAAACTTCAGGCGTGCTCTAAAAACGCACCTTTTTAGGGAGGCATACCGCATACCCTAAACCGACTCCTCTGTATGCCACCTGATAACATGCTCCCTGACCTATTGACTGCAATCCCTGCTAGCTGTCATAAACTGCCCCTGCAGTCATACCGATTCTGCCGTCACACAGCTAAATGTCTGACCATTGTTTGTGTATAGAATCCCTCACTCTCCACCCCGCCATACCGTGCACATCTCCAGCCCTTTACCTTTTGTATCCCCCCATTACTTGTAGTATGTAAGCTCGTTGGAGCAGGACCCTTCCCTATTGTTTCCACCAACTGATTACGATTGTAACCGTGGTTCTGTAATTTTTTGTACTTTTGTCTTTCTGTATTCCCCCTGTCTATGTAAGCGCTGCGGAATATGTTGGCGCTATACAAATAAAGATTATTATTATTATTATTAATAAATGTACCACGAATGCTACAGACCGACTAATTTTACTATTCATCCACTACATCGATGCCTCACCCTGTGTCCACTTCCTTCTCAAAGACTGCACACCTATAATACCCTTTATGCACAACGTCTTTGCCACAGGACTTTTAAGAGACTGCGGAATCACCTTATTCATGTCTTTTGCAGCACCAAGAAAAAGGCCCTTATAGAGATACAAACCTTAAGGAACACACAGAGGACCTGAAACTGAGAATGCAATGCTATTACACAACGGTTGTATCTAATAAACAACAAGGAAAAGAAGCTCCAAAGACTTCAACTCAAAGTAGGCCTGTACCCAAACACCAATCAGGAACACCCCGAGTCCAGAGCAGGCCTGTACCCAAACACCAATCAGAAAATCCCCGAGTCCAGAGCAGGCCTGTACCCAAACACCAATCAGAAAATCCCCGAGTCCAGAGCAGGCCTGTACCCAAACACCCATCAGAAAATCCCCGAGTCCAGAGCAGGCCTGTACCCAAACACCCATCAGGAACACCCCGAGTCCAGAGCAGGCCTGTACCCAAACACCAATCAGGAACACCCCGAGTCCAGAGCAGGCCTGTACCCAAACACCAATCAGGAACACCCCAAGTCCAGAGCAGGCCTGTACCCAAACACCAATCAGGAACACCCCGAGTCCAGAGCAGGCCTGTACCCAAACACCAATCAGGAACACCCCGAGTCCAGAGCAGGCCTGTACCCAAACACCAATCAGGAACACCCCGAGTCCAGAGCAGGCCTGTACCCAAACACCAATCAGGAACACCCCGAGTCCAGAGCAGGCCTGTACCCAAACACCAATCAGAAAATCCCCGAGTCCAGAGCAGGCCTGTACCCAAACACCAATCAGGAACACCACAAGTCCGGCAGGATAGAACAGAACCCCCAACATGACACGGACAACGAACAAGAACTAGCAAAATTCCATGAGAGAGTCAATGTATTCCACCCCACCATAAACATGATATTAAGCTACTTGTATACTGAAATCAACTTTTTGGATGCCACCATAAAAATTTCCAACAACTCAATACAGACATCCCTATACCGAAAACCGATTGTTCGACCCACATTCCACAGATGGGACAGTTCCCATCCTAGACCCATCGAAAAGTCCATTGTCTACAGCCAGGCCATCAGAGATAACTGGATCTGCTCCAACCAAACAGATAAAGAGGAACATCTATACAATCTTAAAAGGTTATTTTAAACTTATTTGGGCTACCATCGCACCTCAACTGATGACCAAATCACCAGAAGGAAGGAAACGGTTGTGTGCCTCTAATAGTGACCTACAACTCACAGCTAGAGGTACTAAGGAAAACCACAAAGAAACTCCATCATACCTACACAAGGATGACCATCTGACCACCAGATTCCCGGACCCTCCCCTTCTGTGTTACAGGCGACCTCCAAATCTGAGAAACTTTATAAATCAGGAGTGCATTGCCTCCGGACACACAAAAAGGAACTTATCACTGTAAGATAAGGAGCTGCAAGACCTGCTCACATATACTGACTGCGGACAGAATACGGATCCCCAACACACAGCAGGACTATAAGATTCCAGGGACATTCACATGTTCCACGTCCGATGTTGTGTACCTGATCATGTGCAGTAAATGTCCTGATGCATGGTAATAAACTAATGAACAATGCAACGTCTGTATGTTTATCCTCTTAAATGTACATTTCTGTGCAGTATAGTACGACTACTAAACGTGAGCAAAGTTTCCAAGAACTCTTTTGGTCACACTGATCTCCCAAATACTGGTGTGCAGCTTTGAAGAGGTTTTCCAGGCAGCGCTAGGATATACAGATGTCACAGCAGAAGTCACTACTCCGACGCTTGTGTGTAGCATCTGCAATTGCTGGCCACTACACCATGGTGGGAACAACGGTTCACGCTGCGCCTCCTCTGTATTCCAGCTCTGCCTAGGAAACCTCATTAAGGCTCTCGTAAACATTAGGGAAGAGTCACCAGCACTAAGTGGGATTGGTCATCTGTTCTGCATGTACGGACTCCTCCCAACTGTTAACAACAGATTGAGAAGATAAGGATCAGGCATGTTGAATCTGAAGGCCCGGCTCTTATCTCTTCTTTCGGCATAGATCATTGGTCTGTATTATAAAAGTTATATGTATGAATAGCAACATTGACTGTATTGGGTTCATATACTTAAGAGTTGTACACACAGATGAGAATTACATCTATCTAAATAAACCCGTAGTAACAGGGAAACCATGCTGATATAGACCCCGAGACTAGTGACATTTAAAGCTCTTGTGAGCGAAAACTATGCTTTCTGAGCATCAGGTCCTGTAGTCGTATGAGAGCAGCCACCGACTCGACTACTATTGGGGTCTGCACCACATCAACATAACATCACAGCAGAGAGCAGAATAGCCGGAAGACCCTCACCATCACCCCATTATATAGTGTGACTGACGAGAGAGTGGGGCGACACACCAACAACGACCTCTGTGAGGTGGATTACTGCCAGCACTGTGACAAGTGACCGGTTACCTCACCCCTCATCTGTCACCCCGACTCCTGGTCACTGCACTGTGAGGGGGATTACTGCCAGCACTGTGACAAGTGACCGGTTACCTCACCCCTCATCTGTCACCCCGACTCCTGGTCACCACACTGTGAGGGTATTACTGCCAGCACTGTGACAAGTGACCGGTTACCTCACCCATCATCTGTCACCCTGACTCCTGGTCACCACACTGTGAGGGGGATTACTGCCAGCACTGTGACAAGTGACCGGTTACCTCACCCCTCATCTGTCACCCCGACTCCTGGTCACTGCACTGTGAGGGGGATTACTGCCAGCACTGTGACAAGTGACCGGTTACCTCACCCCTCATCTGTCACCCCGACTCCTGGTCACCACACTGTGAGGGTATTACTGCCAGCACTGTGACAAGTGACCGGTTACCTCACCCATCATCTGTCACCCTGACTCCTGGTCACCACACTGTGAGGGGGATTACTGCCAGCACTGTGACCAGTGACCGGTTACCTCACCCCTCATCTGTCACCCCGACTCCTGGTCACCACACTGTGAGGGGGATTACTGCCAGCACTGTGACAAGTGTCCGGTTACCTCACCCATCATCTGTCACCCCGACTCCTGGTCACCACACTGTGAGGGGGATTACTGCCAGCACTGTGACTAGTGACCAGTTACCTCACCCCTCATCTGTCACCCCGACTCCTGGTCACCACACTGTGAGGGGGATTACTGCCAGCACTGTGACAAGTGACCGGTTACCTCACCCCTCAGCTGTCACCCTGACTCCTGGTCACCACACTGTGAGGGGGATTACTGCCAGCACTGTGACAAGTGACCGGTTACCTCACCCCTCATCTGTCACCCCGACTCCTGGTCACCACACTGTGAGGGGGATTACTGCCAGCACTGTGACAAGTGACCGGTTACCTCACCCCTCATCTGTCACCCCGACTCCTGGTCACCACACTGTGAGGGGATTACTGCCAGCACTGTGACAAGTGTTCGGTTACCTCACCCCTCATCTGTCACCCCGACTCCTGGTCAACACACTGTGAGGGGGATTACTGCCAGCACTGTAACAAGTGACCAGTTACCTCAAACCTCATCTGTCACCCCGACTCCTGGTCACCACACTATGAGGGGATTACTGCCAGCACTGTAACAAGTGACCGGTTACCTCACCCCTCATCTGTCACCCCGACTCCTGGTCACCACACTTTGAGGGGGATTACTGCCAGCACTGTGACAAGTGACCGGTTACCTCACCCCTCATCTGTCATCCCGACTCCTGGTCACCACACTGTGAGGGGGATTACTGCCAGCACTGTGACAAGTGACCGGTTACCTCACCCATCATCTGTCACCCTGACTCCTGGTCACCACACTGTGAGGGGGATTACTGCCAGCACTGTGACAAGTGACCGGTTACCTCACCCCTCATCTGTCACCCCGACTCCTGGTCACCACACTTTGAGGGGGATTACTGCCAGCACTGTGACAAGTGACCGGTTACCTCACCCCTCATCTGTCATCCCGACTCCTGGTCACCACACTGTGAGGGGGATTACTGCCAGCACTGTGACAAGTGACCGGTTACCTCACCCATCATCTGTCACCCTGACTCCTGGTCACCACACTGTGAGGGGGATTACTGCCAGCACTGTGACAAGTGACCGGTTACCTCACCCCTCATCTGTCACCCCGACTCCTGGTCACCACACTGTGAGGGGGATTACTGCCAGCACTGTAACAAGTGTCCGGTTACCTCACCCATCATCTGTCACCCCGACTCCTGGTCACCACACTGTGAGGGGGATTACTGCCAGCACTGTGACTAGTGACCAGTTACCTCACCCCTCATCTGTCACCCCGACTCCTGGTCACCACACTGTGAGGGGGATTACTGCCAGCACTGTGACAAGTGACCGGTTACCTCACCCCTCAGCTGTCACCCTGACTCCTGGTCACCACACTGTGAGGGGGATTACTGCCAGCACTGTGACAAGTGACCGGTTACCTCACCCCTCATCTGTCACCCCGACTCCTGGTCACCACACTGTGAGGGGGATTACTGCCAGCACTGTGACAAGTGACCGGTTACCTCACCCCTCATCTGTCACCCCGACTCCTGGTCACCACACTGTGAGGGGATTACTGCCAGCACTGTGACAAGTGTTCGGTTACCTCACCCCTCATCTGTCACCCCGACTCCTGGTCAACACACTGTGAGGGGGATTACTGCCAGCACTGTAACAAGTGACCGGTTACCTCAAACCTCATCTGTCACCCCGACTCCTGGTCACCACACTATGAGGGGATTACTGCCAGCACTGTAACAAGTGACCGGTTACCTCACCCCTCATCTGTCACCCCGACTCCTGGTCACCACACTTTGAGGGGGATTACTGCCAGCACTGTGACAAGTGACCGGTTACCTCACCCCTCATCTGTCATCCCGACTCCTGGTCACCACACTGTGAGGGGGATTACTGCCAGCACTGTGACAAGTGACCGGTTACCTCACCCATCATCTGTCACCCTGACTCCTGGTCACCACACTGTGAGGGGGATTACTGCCAGCACTGTGACAAGTGACCGGTTACCTCACCCCTCATCTGTCACCCCGACTCCTGGTCACCACACTTTGAGGGGGATTACTGCCAGCACTGTGACAAGTGACCGGTTACCTCACCCCTCATCTGTCATCCCGACTCCTGGTCACCACACTGTGAGGGGGATTACTGCCAGCACTGTGACAAGTGACCGGTTACCTCACCCATCATCTGTCACCCTGACTCCTGGTCACCACACTGTGAGGGGGATTACTGCCAGCACTGTGACAAGTGACCGGTTACCTCACCCCTCATCTGTCACCCCGACTCCTGGTCACCACACTGTGAGGGGGATTACTGCCAGCACTGTGACAAGTGTCCGGTTACCTCACCCATCATCTGTCACCCCGACTCCTGGTCACCACACTGTGAGGGGGATTACTGCCAGCACTGTGACTAGTGACCAGTTACCTCACCCCTCATCTGTCACCCCGACTCCTGGTCACCACACTGTGAGGGGGATTACTGCCAGCACTGTGACAAGTGACCGGTTACCTCACCTCTCAGCTGTCACCCTGACTCCTGGTCACCACACTGTGAGGGGGATTACTGCCAGCACTGTGACAAGTGACCGGTTACCTCACCCCTCATCTGTCACCCCGACTCCTGGTCACCACACTGTGAGGGGGATTACTGCCAGCACTGTGACAAGTGACCGGTTACCTCACCCCTCATCTGTCACCCCGACTCCTGGTCACCACACTGTGAGGGGATTACTGCCAGCACTGTGACAAGTGTTCGGTTACCTCACCCCTCATCTGTCACCCCGACTCCTGGTCAACACACTGTGAGGGGGATTACTGCCAGCACTGTAACAAGTGACCGGTTACCTCAAACCTCATCTGTCACCCCGACTCCTGGTCACCACACTATGAGGGGATTACTGCCAGCACTGTAACAAGTGACCGGTTACCTCACCCCTCATCTGTCACCCCGACTCCTGGTCACCACACTTTGAGGGGGATTACTGCCAGCACTGTGACAAGTGACCGGTTACCTCACCCCTCATCTGTCATCCCGACTCCTGGTCACCACACTGTGAGGGGGATTACTGCCAGCACTGTGACAAGTGACCGGTTACCTCACCCATCATCTGTCACCCTGACTCCTGGTCACCACACTGTGAGGGGGATTACTGCCAGCACTGACAAGTGACCGGTTACCTCACCCCTCATCTGTCACCCCGACTCCTGGTCACCACACTTTGAGGGGGATTACTGCCAGCACTGTGACAAGTGACCGGTTACCTCACCCCTCATCTGTCATCCCGACTCCTGGTCACCACACTGTGAGGGGGATTACTGCCAGCACTGTGACAAGTGACCGGTTACCTCACCCATCATCTGTCACCCTGACTCCTGGTCACCACACTGTGAGGGGGATTACTGCCAGCACTGTGACAAGTGACCGGTTACCTCACCCCTCATCTGTCACCCCGACTCCTGGTCACCACACTGTGAGGGGGATTACTGCCAGCACTGTGACAAGTGTCCGGTTACCTCACCCATCATCTGTCACCCCGACTCCTGGTCACCACACTGTGAGGGGGATTACTGCCAGCACTGTGACTAGTGACCAGTTACCTCACCCCTCATCTGTCACCCCGACTCCTGGTCACCACACTGTGAGGGGGATTACTGCCAGCACTGTGACAAGTGACCGGTTACCTCACCCCTCAGCTGTCACCCTGACTCCTGGTCACCACACTGTGAGGGGGATTACTGCCAGCACTGTGACAAGTGACCGGTTACCTCACCCCTCATCTGTCACCCCGACTCCTGGTCACCACACTGTGAGGGGGATTACTGCCAGCACTGTGACAAGTGACCGGTTACCTCACCCCTCATCTGTCACCCCGACTCCTGGTCACCACACTGTGAGGGGATTACTGCCAGCACTGTGACAAGTGTTCGGTTACCTCACCCCTCATCTGTCACCCCGACTCCTGGTCAACACACTGTGAGGGGGATTACTGCCAGCACTGTAACAAGTGACCGGTTACCTCAAACCTCATCTGTCACCCCGACTCCTGGTCACCACACTATGAGGGGATTACTGCCAGCACTGTAACAAGTGACCGGTTACCTCACCCCTCATCTGTCACCCCGACTCCTGGTCACCACACTTTGAGGGGGATTACTGCCAGCACTGTGACAAGTGACCGGTTACCTCACCCCTCATCTGTCATCCCGACTCCTGGTCACCACACTGTGAGGGGGATTACTGCCAGCACTGTGACAAGTGACCGGTTACCTCACCCTTCATCTGTTACCCCGACTCCTGGTCACCACACTGTGAGGGGGATTACTGCCAGCACTGTGACAAGTGACCGGTTACCTCACCCCTCATCTGTCACCCGGACTCCTGGTCACCACACTGTGAGGTGGATTACTGCCAGCACTGTGACAAGTGACCGGTTACCTCACCCCTCATCTGTCACCCTGACTCCCGGTCACCACCACTGTGAGGGGATTACTGCCAGCACTGTGACAAGTGACCGGTTACCTCACCCCTCATCTGTCACCCTGACTCCCGGTCACCACCACTGTGAGGGGATTACTGCCAGCACTGTGACAAGTAACCGGTTACTTCACCCCTCATCTGTCACCCCGACTCCTGGTCACCACACTGTGAGGGGGATTACTGCCAGCATTGTGACAAGTGACCGGTTACCTCACTCCTCATCTGTCACCCCGACTCCTGGTCACCACACTGTGAGGGGGATTACTGCCAGCATTGTGACAAGTGACCGGTTACCTCACCCCTCATCTGTAACCCCGACTCCTGATCACCACACTGTGAGGGGATTACTGCCAGCACTGTGACAAGTAACCGGTTACTTCACCCCTCATCTGTCACCCCGACTCCTGGTCACCACACTGTGAGGGGGATTACTGCCAGCACTGTGACAAGTGACCGGTTACCTCACCCCTCATCTGTCACCCCGACTCCTGGTCACCACCACTGTGAGGGGATTACTGCCAGCACTGTGACAAGTAACCGCTTACCTCACCCCTCATCTGTCATCCCGACTCCTGGTCACCACACTGTGAGGGGGATTACTGCCAGCACTGTGACAAGTAACCGCTTACCTCACCCCTCATCTGTCATCCCGACTCCTGGTCACCACACTGTGAGGGGAATACTGCCAGCACTGTGACAAGTGACCGGTTACTTCACCCCTCATCTGTCACCCCGACTCCTGATCACCACCACTGTGAGGGGATTACTGCCAGCACTGTGACAAGTGACCGGTTACCTCACCCCTCATCTGTCACCCCGACTCCTGGTCACCACACTGTGAGGAGGATTACTGCCAGCACTGTGACAAGTGACCGGTTACCTCACCCCTCATCTGTCACCCCGACTCCTGGTCACCACACTGTGAGGGGATTACTGCCAGCACTGTGACAAGTGACCGGTTACCTCACCCCTCATCTGTCACCCCGACTCCTGGTCACCACACTGTGATGGGATTACTGCCAGCACTGTGACTAGTGACTGGTTACCTCACTCCTCATCTATCACCCCGACTCCTGGTCACCACACTGTGGGGGGGATTACTG
Organism: Eleutherodactylus coqui; assembly: GCA_035609135.1. Taxonomy (NCBI): domain Eukaryota; kingdom Metazoa; phylum Chordata; class Amphibia; order Anura; family Eleutherodactylidae; genus Eleutherodactylus; species Eleutherodactylus coqui. The sequence continues at coordinate 13,820,072 of CM069409.1, forward strand.
CCAGCACTGTGACAAGTGACCGGTTACCTCACCCCTCATCTGTCACCCTGACTCCTGGTCACCACACTGTGAGGGGGATTACTGCCAGCACTGTGACAAGTGACCGGTTACTTCACCACTCATCTGTCATCCCGACTCCTGGTCACCACACTGTGAGGGAGATTACTGCCAGCACTGTGACAAGTGACCGGTTACCTCACCCCTTATCTGTCACCCCGACTCCTGGTCACCACACTGTGAGGAGGATTACTGCCAGCACTGTGACAAGTGACCGGTTACCTCACCCCTCATCTGTCACCCCGACTCCTGGTCACCACACTGTGAGGGAGATTACTGCCAGCACTGTGACAAGTGACCGGTTACCTCACCCCTCATCTGTCACCCCGACTCCTGGTCACCACACTGTGAGGGAGATTACTGCCAGCACTGTGACAAGTGACCGGTTACCTCACCCCTCATCTGTCACCCTGACTCCTGGTCACCACACTGTGAGGGGGATTACTGCCAGTACTGTGACAAGTGACCGGTTACCTCACCCCTCATCTGTCCCCCGACTCCTGGTCACCACACTGTAAGGAGGATTACTGCCAGCACTGTGACAAGTGACCGGTTACCTCACCCTTCATCTGTCACCCCGACTCCTGATCACCACACTATGATGGGATTACTGCCAGCACTGTGACTAGTGACCGGTTACCTCACCCCTCATCTGTCCCCCGACTCCTGGTCACCACACTGTGAGGGGGATTACTGCCAGCACTGTGACCAGTGACCGGTTACCTCACCCCTCATCTGTCACCCCGACTCCTGGTCACCACACTGTGAGGGGGATTACTGCCAGCACTGTGACTAGTGACCGGTTACCTCACCCCTCATCTGTCACCCCGACTCCTGGTCACCACACTGTGATGGGATTACTGCTAGCACTGTGACAAGTGACCGGTTACCTCACCCCTCATCTGTCACCCCGACTCCTGGTCACCACACTGTGATGGGATTACTGCCAGCACTGTGACAAGTGACCGGTTACCTCACCCCTCATCTGTCACCCCGACTCCTGGTCACCACACTGTGAGGGGGATTACTGCCAGCACTGTGACAAGTGACCAGTTACCTCACCCCTCATCTGTCACCCCGACTCCTGATCACCACACTATGATGGGATTACTGCCAGCACTGTGACAAGTGACCGGTTACCTCACCCCTCATCTGTCACCCCAACTCCTGGTCACCACACTGTGAGGGGGATTACTGCCAGCACCGTGACAAGTGACCGGTTACCTCACCCTTCATCTGTCACCCCGACTCCTGATCACCACACTATGATGGGATTACTGCCAGCACTGTGACTAGTGACCGGTTACCTCACCCTTCATCTGTCACCCCGACTCCTGGTCACCACACTGTGAGGGGATTACTGCCAGCACTGTGACAAGTGACCGGTTACCTCACCCCTCATCTGTCACCCCGACTCCTGGTCACCACACTGTGAGGAGGATTACTGCCAGCACTGTGACAAGTGACCGGTTACCTCACCCCTCATCTGTCACCCCGACTCCTGGTCACCACACTGTGAGGGGGATTACTGCCACCAGACTCCTGAAGCAGTTAGCAGGATATCCCACCTCTGATGGCCGCTGCCTCTGGTTCTGCCCCCTCTCACACCTGCCGCTGCCTCTGGTTCTGCCCCCTCTCACACCTGCCGCTGCCTCTGGTTCTGCCCTCTATCACACCTGCCGCCGCCTCTGGTTCTGCCCCCTCTCACACCTGCCGCCGCCTCTGGTTCTGCCCCCTCTCACACCTGCCGCCGCCTCTGGTTCTGCCCCCTCTCACACCTGCCGCCGCCTCTGGTTCTGCCCCCTCTCACACCTGCCGCCGCCTCTGGTTCTGCCCCCTCTCACACCTGCCGCCGCCTCTGGTTCTGCCCCCTCTCACACCTGCCGCCGCCTCTGGTTCTGCCCCCTCTCACACCTGCCGCCGCCTCTGGTTCGGCCCCCTCTCACACCTGCCGCCGCCTCTGGTTCGGCCCCCTCTCACACCTGCCGCCGCCTCTGGTTCGGCCCCCTCTCACACCTGCCGCCGCCTCTGGTTCGGCCCCCTCTCACACCTGCCGCCGCCTCTGGTTCGGCCCCCTCTCACACCTGCCGCCGCCTCTGGTTCGGCCCCCTCTCACACCTGCCGCCGCCTCTGGTTCGGCCCCCTCTCACACCTGCCGCCGCCTCTGGTTCGGCCCCCTCTCACACCTGCCGCCGCCTCTGGTTCGGCCCCCTCTCACACCTGCCGCCGCCTCTGGTTCGGCCCCCTCTCACACCTGCCGCCGCCTCTGGTTCGGCCCCCTCTCACACCTGCCGCTGCCTCTGGTTCGGCCCCCTCTCACACCTGCCGCCGCCTCTGGTTCTGCCCCCTCTCACACCTGCCGCCGCCTCTGGTTCTGCCCCCTCTCACACCTGCCGCTGCCTCTGGTTCTGCCCCCTCTCACACCTGCCGATGCCTCTGGTTCTGCCCCCTCTCACACCTGCCGCTGCCTCTGGTTCTGCCCCCTCTCACACCTGCCGTTGCCTCTGGTTCGGCCCCCTCTCACACCTGCCGCTGCCTCTGGTTCTGCCCCCTCTCACACCTGCCGCTGCCTCTGGTTCTGCCCTCTCTCACACCTGCCGCTGCCTCTGGTTCTGCCCCCTCTCACACCTGCCGCTGCCTCTTGTTCTGCTCCCTCTCACACCTGCCGCTGCCTCTGGTTCTGCCCCCTCTCACACCTGCCGCTGCCTCTGGTTCTGCCCCCTCTCACACCTGCCGCTGCCTCTGGTTCTGCCCCCTCTCACACCTGCCGCTGCCTCTGGTTCTGCCCCCTCTCACACCTGCCGCTGCCTCTGGTTCTGCCCCCTCTCACACCTGCCGCTGCCTCTGGTTCTGCCCCCTCTCACACCTGCCGCTGCCTCTGGTTCTGCCCCCGACCAGCTATATAAGGTGCCTGTGGGTATAAAAGCATGCGAGCGGCTTGTCTTCCCTGATTCTGTAATCACTGGCCCTTATGGAAGCTGTGCATCTCACTGAACCATGGCGGTAACAGAATCAGCGCAGCCCAGCCATGATGAAACGCTCCCGTAATCCCGGCCTCCTCAGGGTGCGGCTCCCATGGCGGATGTTCTTGTCTATAGGAACACCCCTATAATGTCACCCCTGACATGAGGGACACACGTACCTCCACCTGCAAAGCAGGCAGCAGCCGTCTGCCTCCAGGACCTGTGATGATGTCACTGTCATGTGATCAGTCACTCATGTGGGAGGAGTCAGGGATCACATGACCTGGGGGTTGATTAGCTCCATGTACTATGTATCATTGTAAAGTAAGGGCTCCTTTAGAGAAGAGTATTTAGCCTCTGTATGTCACAGACGCCATCTTTTCTCCTTAGGTAGAGCACCTAGTGGGGAGACTGAAAAGGCCATTCATGCTCCTCTGGGTAATATGCAAAGAGGGAGATGAAACAATGCCTCCACAGCGCCACCTATTGGAAGGCAGCAATACCTAAAGTCAATGTTAGACTCTTTATACAAGTCTTGTAACATTGACCAGAAATTGGGCTCTGGCTTTGCTTTCAATTTGCCTTCCAGAAGGTGGCGCTGCGGAGGCATTGTTTCATCTCCCTTACTAGCCTATATATTGCACATGAATTTTTTTCACGCATGTAATATGCAGCAGTCATGTAAAACATGTATTTATGCCCCCGACTATGATAATGGTGCATATTTTGTGCCAAAAAATGACATGCAGCTTTTTTTTTTTTACATGCTTGAAAAAACCACAGGTGTGTCTGGTTTAATGTGAATCAATCGGCGTCAAGCACTGCGTATTATATACTGAAAAAATACACGTATCATACATAGGCTAAATGTGAGTGAGCCATTAGATTTTGGGATGAGGGTGCAGAGCTGTGTGTGTGTTATATCTCCACAGCAGAGCTGTGTATGTATGCGTGTTATATCCCTGCAGCAGAGCTATGTATGTATATGTGTTATATCCCCGCAGTAGAGCTGTGTATGTATGTGTGTTATATCCCTGTAGCAGAGCGGTGTATGTATGTGTGTTATATCCCCGCAGCAGAGCTGTGTATGTATGTGTGTTATATCCCTGTAGCAGAGCTGTGTATGTATGTGTGTTATATCCCTGTAGCAGAGCTGTGTATGTATGTGTGTTATATCCCTGCAGCAGAGCTATGTATGTATGTGTGTTCTATCCCTGCAGCAGAGCTATGTATGTATGTGTGTTCTATCCCTGTAGCAGAGTGATGTATGTATGTGTGTTATATCCCCGTAGCAGAGCTATGTATGTATGTGTGTTCTATCCCTGTAGCAGAGTGATGTATGTATGTGTGTTATATCCCCGTAGCAGAGCTGTGTATGTATGTGTGTTGTATCCCTGTAGCAGAGCTGTGTATGTATGTGTGTTATATCTCCGCAGCAGAGCTGTGTATGTATGTGTGTTATATCTCCGCAGCAGAGCTGTGTATGTATGTGTGTTATATCCCCGTAGCAGAGCTGTGTATGTATGTGTGTTGTATCCCCGTAGCAGAGCTGTGTATGTATGTGTGTTATATCTCCGCAGCAGAGCTGTGTATGTATGTGTGTTATATCCCCGTAGCAGAGCTGTGTATGTATGTGTGTTATATCCCCGTAGCAGAGCTGTGTATGTATGTGTGTTGTATCCCTGTAGCAGAGCTGTGTATGTATGTGTGTTATATCTCCGCAGTAGAGCTGTGTATGTATGTGTGTTATATCCCTGCAGCAGAGCTATGTATGTATGTGTGTTCTATCCCTGCAGCAGAGCTATGTATGTATGTGTGTTCTATCCCTGCAGCAGAGCTATGTATGTATGTGTGTTCTATCCCTGTAGCAGAGCTGTGTATGTATGTGTGTTATATCCCTGTAGCAGAGCGGTGTATGTATGTGTGTTATATCCCTGTAGCAGAGCGGTGTATGTATGTGTGTTATATCCCCGTAGCAGAGCTGTGTATGTATGTGTGTTGTATCCCCGTAGCAGAGCTGTGTATGTATGTGTGTTGTATCCCTGTAGCAGAGCTGTGTATGTATGTGTGTTATATCTCCGCAGTAGAGCTGTGTATGTATGTGTGTTATATCCCTGCAGCAGAGCTATGTATGTATGTGTGTTCTATCCCTGCAGCAGAGCTATGTATGTATGTGTGTTCTATCCCTGCAGCAGAGCTATGTATGTATGTGTGTTCTATCCCTGTAGCAGAGCTGTGTATGTATGTGTGTTATATCCCTGTAGCAGAGCGGTGTATGTATGTGTGTTATATCCCCGTAGCAGAGCGGTGTATGTATGTGTGTTATATCCCCGTAGCAGAGCTGTGTATGTATGTGTGTTGTATCCCCGTAGCAGAGCTGTGTATGTATGTGTGTTATATCCCTGTAGCAGAGCGGTGTATGTATGTGTGTTATATCCCTGTAGCAGAGCGATGTATGTATGTGTGTTATATCCCTGTAGCAGAGCTGTGTATGTATGTGTGTTATATCCCTGTAGCAGAGCGGTGTATGTATGTGTGTTATATCCCTGTAGCAGAGCGGTGTATGTATGTGTGTTATATCCCTGTAGCACAGCGGTGTATGTATGTGTGTTATATCACTGTAGCAGAGCGGTGTATGTATGTGTGTATTATATCCCTGCAGCAGAGCTGTGTGTGTGTATGTTATATCCCTGTAGCAGAGCGGTGTATGTATGTGTGTTATATCCCTGTAGCAGAGCGGTGTATGTATGTGTGTTATATCCCCGTAGCAGAGCTGTGTATGTATGTGTATGTTATATCCCTGCAGCAGAGCGGTGTATGTATGTGTGTTATATCCCTGTAGCAGAGCGGTGTATGTATGTGTGTTATATCCCTGCAGCACAGCTGTGTGTGTGTGTATTATATCCCTGCGGCAGAGCTATGCGTGTATGTGTTATATTCCTGCAGCAGAGCTCTGTGTGTATATGTGTTCTATCCCCGCAGCAAAGCTGTGTATGTGTGTTATATCCCTGCAGCAGAGCTGTTTGTGTATGTCTGTTATATCCCTGCAGCAGAGCAGAGTTGTGTGTGTTATATCCCTGTAGCAGAGCTGTGTATGTATGTGTGTTATATCCCTGCAGCAGAGCTATGTATGTATGTGTGTTATATCCCTGCAGCAGAGCTGTTTGTGTATGTCTGTTATATCCCTGCAGCAGAGCAGAGTTGTGTGTGTTATATCCCTGTAGCAGAGCTGTGTATGTATGTGTGTTATATCCCTGCAGCAGAGCTGTTTGTGTATGTCTGTTATATCCCTGCAGCAGAGCAGAGCTGTGTGTGTTATATCCCTGTAGCAGAGCTGTGTATGTATGTGTGTTATATCCCTGCAGCAGAGCTGTTTGTGTATGTCTGTTATATCCCTGCAGCAGAGCAGAGCTGTGTGTGTTATATCCCTGTAGCAGAACTGTGTATGTATGTGTGTTATATCCTTGTAGCAGAGCTGTGTATGTATGTGTGTTATATCCCTGTAGCAGAGCTGTGTATGTATGTGTGTTATATCCCTGCAGCAGAGCTGTGTGTGTGTTATATCCCTGCAGCAGAGCTGTGTATGTATGTGTGGTATATCCCTGTAGCAGAGCTGTGTATGTATGTGTGTTATATCCCTGCAGCAGAGCTGTGTGTGTGTTATATCCCTGCAGCAGAGCTGTGTATGTATGTGTGGTATATCCCTGTAGCAGAGCTGTGTATGTATGTGTGTTATATCCCTGCAGCAGAGCTGTGTGTGTGTTATATCCCACCATATGTGCGTAAGTGTCCCAACCTCCGTCTGGCATCTCCAACACAGATCAGAAACTCCTGGATAGAATCTGGCAAATCGGGTTGGGGTGCAGTACCATCTTGTAAATAGCTTATAGTTTAACTCTTGATGATTGCCTGATACCGTCATCTTGTGCGTCAGGCACTGAGCTTTTGACCAATCCTCCTCTGGCACGGCTCGCCCTAGCTCTCTTTCTCAGGATCCCTTGTAGCCGCATCTATTGTCCTGACCCTCCCCCGCGACCCAGATGCCATAGACAGTGGAGATCTTGCCCCTCCTCTCGTGAGGGGCCTCACATAATGCCTCGAAGGGTGTTGATGGTGATGTTAAGTTGGCAATCGGTCCCAGAGCTCTTATATAATGGGCAATATGAAGGTACTGGAACCACACGCCTGCTTGCGGCCTCCTCCCACCCAAAATCACATCCAGCTGCAAGATACCGTCTTTGCCCATGACGTTGCGCACTCTGGGTAAGTGTGTCCCCATCCCTTCCAACAGGGGCAGCCCACTGTCTCCTTGCGGGAAGTCTGGATTTCCCACCAAGGGTGTCCAGGGACTTGGCTCTTTCACTAGTTCGCTCCGGAGTGCAAAGCCGTCCCAAATCTTCAGAAAAGAGCCCCAGGATCCATCCTGCGGTAGTTACCTGCTCTAATTCTACCCACTGTTTGGTGTGTTCGCCTCGAACCAGGTCCAATACCACCTTACATATCACAGCTCTATAATAAAGACACAGATCCGGGAGTCCCAACCCTCCCCTCCCCTTTCGCTGTGTTAATAATCTATAACTGAGCCGCGGTCTGGTTCCATACAAAGCGCGTTACTGCTTTTTGAAATCTAACAAAGTAGTTTCTTGGAATCTGTATGGATAATGTTTGAAAAAGGTAAAGGAGTCTGGGTAGGGAGTTCATTTTAACCGTGTTTATTTCACCGAGCCACGAAAGGGTCAGCGGTCGCCATTTATCCAAATCTTTCATTATAGAGAGGAGGGTAGGTTCATACTTAAGGTCAAATAGTTTTCCTGAATCGGGTGACAGAACCACCCCAAGATATTTATTGCAGTCCTCCCGCCAACTCAGAGGAAACAAGGGCTTTAATTGTGCGATCTCCTTCACTGGCAGCGTGATGTTCAGAATCTCCGACTTGGCCACATTGATTTTAAAATTGCTAACTTGGCTGTACCTGTCGAACTCTCGCAAAACGGCGGGTAAGGCCTGACTAGGGTTTGTAATATAGACCAGCAGGTCATCAGCGAACAGGGCCACCTTGTGCTCACTCTTTGTTGTTTTGTAGCCTACTATTTCCTCTAATGGCGTTGGCTAGTGACTCCATCACCAGTGCGTATAGTGTTGGAAAAAGGGGACATCCCTGTCGCGTCCCATTCCTAATTTTGATTGGTCTGGAGAGCGACCCGTTTACTTGGATTTGAGCCGTGGGATTGTGGTACAGGGCCATTATCCTCTGACGGAGTCTGTCACCTATTCCTAGCTGCCTCAGTGTGGCCTCTAAGAACGCCCAGCTGACTCGGTCGAAAGCCTTCTCGGCATCCACCGAGAGCAGGCATAAAGGCATGCTTGCTTTCTTTGCTTTCTCTATCAGGGACAACGACCTAATTGTGTTGTCCCTGGCCTCTCTCCCTGGGACAAATCCCACTTGGTCCCTATTGATGATCTCTCGAGTAAAGGGTTTCAGGCGAGTGGCGATAACTTTGGCGAATATCTTTGTATCTACATTTGGTAATGAGATCGGGTGATCGTTCTCGCGCGCCATTGGGTCTTTACCAGGCTTCGGGATAACTGTTATCGTGGCCTGCATGGCTTGGGGTGGGAAAGGACACGCATCCGAGACCACGTTGAAGGCCATACTCAAGAGGGGGGCCAGAAGCTCTCTACAGGCTTTAGAATGTTAGGGAAAAACTCCCGTTAGTATGTCATCCGGCGTCCAAATTGAAATGAGTACTCATCATTGTTTAAGTAATACCGATCGGCAGGAAGAATGAAAATGTGTACAGCTGCATTTAGTGTACAATTCATCTCCGAACTTTATTGCGGATATGAGCCCTTTTTATAAACATATCATATAATTAAAGTTACGTTGATTCTGAGCCAAACATTACATAGGTGTTTACATCATTCAGCAATTTGCCACATGATCGATCAAAGTCTATTCGTAATACCTAAAATTTTCCATTCTTCAGCGATTCTGTTATTTCCTTAATACGTGTCAAAACATTTAACATTTCATAATGATTCAGCATAACTATTTATGACTTTATTTTGAGGTAAGTATATTGCTTATACCACAAAAGCTGGGATCCTGGGTAATTTCCCCCACATAGAACCTGGGGGTAAAACCGTCCGGGCCCGGGCTTTTCCCTATTTTCAATTCCTTAAAGGGGTTGTCTCGAGGAAGCAGTGAATTTTTTTTTTTGCCCAGTCCCCCTTATTAAGCATACATTACTAAGCCCCCCTGTAAATGACTTTTCTAGCTGGTTTGTACTTACAGTTCCAGCGTTTCAGCAACTTATAAAAAGTTTCCCCAAGATGGCCGCCGACTCTTTTCCCTTCGCTTGCTGTAGCCCGACGTGCGCGCTCCCGAGACGCTACCAGCTGTGTCTCCCTGACAACCAGACGCCCCGCAGCCGCCGACCGGACCCCGGGATTGAACGCGGCCGACCAGTCACCCACCGCCAGGCAGCAGGTAACCGGCGCTAGCCCCCGGCTCCCCCGCGCTACGCCCCGGTCCCCCAGCGGTAGGCCCCGGGGCCCAGCGGTAGGCCCCGGGACCCAGCGGTAGGCTCCAGGGCCACAGCGGTAGGCCCCGGGGCCCAGCGGTAGGCCCCCGGGGCCCAGCGGTAGGCCCCGGGGCCCAGCGGTAGGCTCCGGGGCCACAGCGGCAGTCCGTCACGCATCACCCCCGTCAGTCCGTCACCCATCACTTACCTGGGCGGCTCGGGTGGGCGGCTCTGCTGGGCGGGTGGGCGGCTCGGCTGGGCGGCTCTGCGCCTTCCTCTAAGAGAGGATGGTAGCAGAATGGCCGCTCAAGCGTGCTCCCGAGAACATACAGCTCGTCTGCGCATGCGCAGAAAAGCTGTAGCGGCGAGCACACTGAAGCGGCTCGTGCTCAGAGCAGAAGACCGGACTGCGCAAGCGCGTCTAAAAAAGCAAACCGCCAGCGAATTTAGACGGAACCATGGAGACGAAGACGCTAGCAACGGAGCAGGTAAGTGAATAACTTCTGTATGGCTCATAATTAATGCACGATGTATATTACAAAGTGCATTAATATGGCCATACAGAAGTGTATACCCCAACTTGATTTCGCGAGACAACCCCTTTAATTTTTTTAACAATCTTCTGCTCAAGAACGTCCTCCTCTAGCGCTGCTGAACCATCCACCGGAATCGTTTTCGTTGCATGCATCTGCAAATTTTGATTGATCGCCCCCATGTCTCCTGTGCTACCTATGTTATAAAGCTGGTTATGATAGCTCTGGAAGCATTCCATAATATCATTTGTCACATGTACTTTCCTTCTCCCTAGAGGTCATTGCAAAAATATAGGCCTGGTTTTCCCGCGGGTTCAGAGCTCTTGCTATCCACGAGCCGCACTTATTACCATATTCATAAAATTTCCCTTTTATTCTGTCTCGTATACACAGGTGTGCCTTGTCCATTATCCCAAGAATTTGCTGACGGAAATTCGAGATCTCTGCATTCAAGGATGCCGAGGCTTTGGATTTATTGGCCTGTTCCGCCTTATCCAGCTGGGAGATCAGGTCCGATAACTTACCCGCTCTGTCCCTCTTAAGTCTCGCCCCGTGTGAGATGAAAATACCCATTAGCAGCATTTGAAAGCCTCCCACTGGACAGTCATGGATGTTGTGTCCGTTTTATGTGCATCAACAAAAGTCTCGATAGTCTGTCTGATCTCCTGCAGGCAGCATTCATCGCTGAGGTGGTTATCATTTAGTCTCCATGAATTCAGTACCCCTCTTTTTACCTGCCCCAAGAGGGTCCCATAAACAGGCGCGTGGTCTGACCAAATGAAATTACCCATTGAGCATCTGGGATCTGGATCTAATAGGTCATGTGAGATAAAAATATAGCCTAGTCTCCCATAACTGTTATGGGAAGCCAAGTCATGGCTGTAGTCCTTGACCTTTGGATGGAGAATTCTTCAGAGGTCAACGAGACTCAGCTCCGACAATCATCTCCGCAGTCTACGCAGGGCTGCCAAGGAGGGACCAGACCTACCCGACGACGAGTCCACATCCGGGTCCAAGCCAAGGTTGAAGTCTCCGCCAAGAACGATCCTTGAGCCCGAGGCGAACCATGCCAGCTCTCCCAGTATACGGCAGCCGAATGAGACCTGTGTGTGTGTATGTTTTATCCCCGCAGCAGAGCCGTGTGTACGTGTGTTTTATCCCCGCCGCAGAGCCGTGTGTACGTGTTTTATCCCCGAAGCAGAGCCGTGTGTACGTGTGTTTTATCCCCGAAGCAGAGCCGTGTGTACGTGTGTTTTATCCCCGCAGCAGAGCCGTGTGTACGTGTGTTTTATCCCCGCAGCAGAGCCCTGTGTACGTGTTTTATTCCCGCAGCAGAGCCGTGTGTACGTGTGTTTTATCCCCGCAGCAGAGCCGTGTGTACGTGTGTTTTATCCCCGCAGCAGAGCCGTGTGTACGTGTGTTTTATCCCCGCAGCAGAGCCGTGTGTACGTGCGTTTTATCCCCGCAGCAGAGCCGTGTGTACGTGCGTTTTATCCCCGCAGCAGAGCCGTGTGTACGTGCGTTTTATCCCCGCAGCAGAGCCGTGTGTACGTGCGTTTTATCCCCGCAGCAGAGCCGTGTGTACGTGCGTTTTATCCCCGCAGCAGAGCCGTGTGTACGTGCGTTTTATCCCCGCAGCAGAGCCGTGTGTACGTGCGTTTTATCCCCGCAGCAGAGCCGTGTGTACGTGTGTTTTATCCCCGCTGCAGAGCCGTGTGTACGTGTGTTTTATCCCCGCAGCAGAGCCCTGTGTACGTGTGTTTTATCCCCGCAGCAGAGCCCTGTGTAGGTGTGTTTTATCCCCGCCGCAGAGCCGTGTGTACGTGCGTTTTATCCCCGACGCAGAGCCGTGTGTACGTGCGTTTTATCCCCGCAGCAGAGCCGTGTGTACGTGTGTTTTATCCCCGCAGCAGAGCCCTGTGTACGTGTTTTATTCCCGCAGCAGAGCCCTGTGTACGTGTTTTATTCCCGCAGCAGAGCCGTGTGTACGTGCGTTTTATCCCCGCAGCAGAGCCGTGTGTACGTGCGTTTTATCCCCGCAGCAGAGCCGTGTGTACGTGCGTTTTATCCCCGCAGCAGAGCCGTGTGTACGTGCGTTTTATCCCCGCAGCAGAGCCGTGTGTACGTGCGTTTTATCCCCGCAGCAGGGCTCTGTGTGTACGTGTGTTTTATCCCCGCAGCAGAGCCGTGTGTACGTGCGTTTTATCCCCGCAGCAGAGCCGTGTGTACGTGCGTTTTATCCCCGCAGCAGAGCCGTGTGTACGTTCGTTTTATCCCCGCAGCAGAGCCGTGTGTACGTGCGTTTTATCCCCGCAGCAGAGCCGTGTGTACGTTCGTTTTATCCCCGCAGCAGAGCCGTGTGTACGTGCGTTTTATCCCCGCAGCAGAGCCGTGTGTACGTGCGTTTTATCCCCGCAGCAGAGCCGTGTGTACGTGCGTTTTATCCCCGCAGCAGAGCCGTGTGTACGTGCGTTTTATCCCCGCAGCAGAGCCGTGTGTACGTGCGTTTTATCCCCGCAGCAGAGCCGTGTGTACGTGCGTTTTATCCCCGCAGCAGAGCCGTGTGTACGTGCGTTTTATCCCCGCAGCAGAGCCGTGTGTACGTGCGTTTTATCCCCGCAGCAGCGCCGTGTGTACGTGCGTTTTATCCCCGCAGCAGAGCCGTGTGTACGTGCGTTTTATCCCCGCAGCAGAGCCGTGTGTACGTGCGTTTTATCCCCGCAGCAGAGCCGTGTGTACGTGCGTTTTATCCCCGCAGCAGAGCCGTGTGTACGTGCGTTTTATCCCCGCAGCAGAGCCGTGTGTACGTGCGTTTTATCCCCGCAGCAGAGCCGTGTGTACGTGCGTTTTATCCCCGCAGCAGCGCCGTATGTACGTGCGTTTTATCCCCGCAGCAGAGCCGTGTGTACGTGCGTTTTATCCCCGCAGCAGAGCCGTGTGTACGTGCGTTTTATCCCCGCAGCAGAGCCGTGTGTACGTGCGTTTTATCCCCGCAGCAGAGCCGTGTGTACGTGCGTTTTATCCCCGCAGCAGAGCCGTGTGTACGTGCGTTTTATCCCCGCAGCAGAGCCGTGTGTACGTGCGTTTTATCCCCGCAGCAGCGCCGTGTGTACGTGTGTTTTATCCCCGCAGCAGAGCCGTGTGTACGTGTGTTTTATCCCCGCAGCAGAGCCGTGTGTACGTGCGTTTTATCCCCGCAGCAGAGCCGTGTGTACGTGTGTTTTATCCCCGCAGCAGAGCCGTGTGTACGTGTGTTTTATCCCCGCAGCAGAGCCGTGTGTACGTGTGTTTTATCCCCGCAGCAGAGCTCTGTGTGTGTGTGAAATGCATATAGTATAAAATAAAATTAAAATGCGCCTCAGGCAATTTTTTACATATATCAATCAGTTAAATGGTGAATACTTGACTCACGTGGTGCACAAAGCGTTAACCCGTATAGGGAAAACCCTCTGGCACCTGTTCTCCACATTGGCCTTGAAAAAAATTCCTTTTTCCTCCTCTAACTTCTCAATAAGGGAGAGGCGTCCAGGGTAATCCAGGCTTGTGCTAGCATGCACGGTCGGTTTAAACATTATTGGTATACATTGATTTGAAATGCATATAGAATACTATCTATAGTGTGAAGGCAGCTATGTCATGTGTGTAATGTAATGGCGTATTTGTAATATGCATGTAGCAGAGCTGTGTGTCTGTGAAACTTCAATCTTCCTGATTTGCATATATTTCCCAGAGGAGCATGGATGGCCTTATAAGTCTCCTCACTCACCTTCTTTGTGCTCTCCCTAAGGAGTTATGATACACCTTCTGACCCACATCACAGGCCTCTCACTAGCCAAGCCAGGATCCTACAGACCTGTATAAAGGGTCAATCATTGATTTGAAGGAATGCTGACGTCCAATAGGTGGCGCTGCAGAGGTGGTGTTCCATCTTATTTGCATATTACCCAGAGGAGCATGCATGGCCTTATAAATCTTCTCACTCACCATCTAGGTACTCTCCTTAAGGAGAGAGGTTACCCCTCCCGTCCTGTGAGACTACCTACACACATGTGAGCGCGATATAGGGCTGTGACACTTGGAAAGATATCATGCTTGCTAACATGCGTTTTTTTCCCAAAATTGCGAGGTGTTTTTTTAAAAAACATCTCCCATCACTTCAGGTAAAGTAGCGATCCTCTGACGTTTCAATAGGAAACCTGGCATCACACTCGTGTACACATTGCACGCTGTGCGCTGCGTTGTCCTGTCTCATTGTAAATAGTGGGCACTGTGTTCAGAGGAACGCAAAACTATCGTATACGCCGCCTATATGATTCCACTCAAAGGATTGGGGTTTACACTCGTGTGTCTCACAATGCACAAATCTCCCACAATTTTATCTGCCCTGTGAAACCGGCCTAAGGGTCAATTCCCACTTGCATTCAGGCTCCATTAAGGAATTCTGTCTCTCTGTTCTGTTTCTTGACAAAGAATTAGAAATAAAATGGAAATAAAAGTTGCAGCTTTTTTCTCCCCATTTTTTCAATCCGTATTCAAATATTTCATTAGGTTGAAGGTTATTTTTTTTCGGACAGATGTGTTTGCGAGATCCCGATGGGTTGCTACGGCACTCAATGGCTTGAATATATGGCCTCTGGGTCTGCCAGCTATGGTGGCCTATGAGGCTCACCCTCTGGCTTCAATCACACGGGCGTATATCTGTCGCGTTTTCACGGCCGGCTGATGTATGCCACCAATCTGAGGCATTGGTTTCCAATGTCTCATTTCCGATGGACATTTTCCTGATGCGTAAAAACGGTTCTGGACCTATCTTTCCGGGCTTGAATACGCCCAGTCCCATAGACTCCTATGGGAGCTGCCAAAAAACAGAGGTGGGAGTTTAGCAGCGTCTCTGCTTAACTTCCTCCGCCTTTCCGCCCCTTGCCAGCTGTTGGCTATGAGAAGGGGGGGGGGGGGGGGGGACAGGGCGGGAGATTAGCGCACCAGCTCCCACCGCTCCCCGACACCTCCCATTGCTGGCAGCCAGCAAGGGGCGGAGAGGAGACTACCTCCCGCCCCCTCCCATTGCCGAGAGCTGGGGAGTGGGATGGATTTTAGCTCTTCCTCCGCCTAACGGTATCTGGGTGCGGCGTATACATGCCGCATCCCGGGCCATCTGAACGGGCGATGCAGCCGTGACATGGTCACAGCTGCCTCTCATTCACGCGATTTTCAGCCATGCTGTGGCCTTGTAACATGGCCGGCCAAAAATCATCATGCCCGTCTTAATGAAGCCTCTGGCTGAGCTTTATAATACACTGCAATACTGAAATTTAGCAGTGTATAATAAGAATGTTAAAGGATGGTGATATTCAAGTCCCCTAGTGGGAGAAAAATACAAAAGTATAACTAAATAGTTATAAAAAATATCAAAACCCCAGTTTTCCCTCTTTACTATGAAAAGGAAAAAAAAAAAAAAAAAAAAAATCACAAATCTGGTATCACCATGTTCATAATGACCCAGACAAAAAAGTTAATACATGCCTCGTATCCTTGTGGAAAGAGAGCGCAATATGGGAGTAGGAGTCACAGCCCTCGTGTCACGCTCGCCTGTGTGAAGTTAGCCTTAACAAAAAGTAATAAAATGTTAGGGGTCTTTGACTGCAGCAATAAAAAAACTAAATTGTATTAAACAGTGTGAAAAAGTTGCAAAGAAAAAAAAAATATATTTAAAACTGTCTAATCATTCTGGTCTGTAGAATTAACTTAACGAATTATTTATTCTGCAGAGTGAACCCGTTAAAAAGAAAAATACATGCCGCAATTACAGATTATGTTACACTCAGAAGAAAAGGGAATACAAAGCAATCAAAATGATATACAGTATGTTCCCAATTGCCTAAATGAAGACTAGAGTTCATTTTAGGACGAAACCACGGCTGCCTTTTTATTGCGCACGATAAGCACGCATAGAAAACGCAGTAGAAAACGCAGAATGGCTCGCAAAAAATAGGCAAAAACGCAGCAAGAATGCACTGACACATGCGCTTCATTTAGTGCTCTGAATGGCTTCCCTCTCTCACCGATGACATCTCACTGTACTTGGACGGTAACTTCTGATTAGGTGCTCTTCTGACTGCGGAGAGGACTAATAAAATATACGCCTTCATTATTTTCTATGACTTCTGATTCACTTCTGTACAAATTACTTTACCAATTTTCTTAGCCATATCTTTGGCATTGGCATCGGCATCATTTAGTTTTATTTTTTTACAAGGCGTGCCTCTAGCTAAAGTGAGAAGAGGCCTATATAAACCAACATAAACCCCAAAACACTTACCTTTTAGTAGCTGTGTGCAGTCAATCTGCAGTCGCTGAAACGGATAGTCTGCTCTTGACTCACAGTGAGGAGGTACTTTGACCAATTGGGTTGTGATGGATGCAAGCCATGCATCCCATCACAAACCGGGTCACCGCAGTGTTGAAGCGTGGGACAATCAGAACAGAAGACACTATACTACACATGACCTCCAAAGATTGATGGGTTTCCTCATGGCTCAGGTGTTACATCCTAGAGTAAGGCAGGTGGGCAAGGCATAGGTATTTATCCTTCCTCCAGGCTCCATCAGTGTTCTGTTCGCTCCTCCTTTCGCCACTCCTCCTTGTCTCCCTTTGAGATCTGTTCCTGCAAGTTAAGCAACAGAGAGATATCCTCACCCGCTTCGGGGGCAACCATTACCTCAGTCAAGGGGAGTCTAACTTCTACGTCTGCTTTCTGGTTCCCTAGAGCCTCAGGAGTGGTCTCCTTGTGAGACCTTGGACTTTGGTTATAGGTACCTGTGTGGGAAGAGCTAAAGCCTCACACAACAAATAAATGGTTTCTGTGTTCTAGATTCATTAACCCGATAATCCAAAAAAATATCCACTGCGCCACAAGGCTACAAAATCTAATACAATTCCAAAAGCTTACCACGAGACATTGCGGACATTAACAGTCTTACCTTCCACTAGTCTACACAATTCAGCGGGCGCCATAACCTCCAGTCTCCTGAGCAGAGGTCCCAAGAAGGGTGTATTTTTTCCCTACAATTACCGCACGTTGGTTACCGCTGCATAACCTGTTCTGGTTATCCATCTTTAGGATATCTGTAAGACTTCTACAAAAACTCAAAATCTGCATTAAATATGGGAGTTTAAACAACATTTGTAAGATCCCTAGTGTCACTTCCATTACTTTCAACCTGCGCCCCCATCTTCCCCCTTTCTAAATTTAGTGGACGTAATGAAGCTGTATTTAGAACTATTTTGAGTGTTCAATTCTGGGGGATGACCTAAATTCCAGCCATGGCCGCCACACTGCATAAAATGCATTAAGATTAGAGATGAGCGAACGCGTTCGTCCGAGCTTGATATTCGTGCGAATATTAGGGTGTTCGGGATGTTCGTTATTCGTAACGAACACCATGCGGTGTTCTGGTTACTTTCACTTCCTTCCCTGAGACGTTTGCGCGCTTTTCTGGCCAATTGAAAGACAGGGAAGGCATTACAACTTCCCCCTGCAACGTTTAAGCCCTATACCACCCCCCTGCTGTGAGTGGCTGGCGAGATCAGGTGTTCGCCTAATATAAAAGTCGGCCCCTCCCGCGGCTCGCCTCAGATGCGGTGTGAGTTAGATGAGGGACAGTGCTGTTTGTACCGGAGCTGCTGTAGGGAAAGAATTGGTAGTTAGTGTAGGCTTCAAGACCCCCCAAAGGTCCTTATTAGGGCCACTGATAGCTGTGTGTTGGCTGCTGTTAGCAGTGGCATTTTTTTTTCTCTCAAAATCGGCTCTGCAGAGCGTTGCACCTGGCATTAGGGACAGAAGTGCTGCATAGGCAGGGAGAGTGTTAGGAGTGAGTGTAGCCTTCAAGAACCTCAACGGTCCTTTCTAGGGCCATATTTAACCGTGTGCAGTAATGTCCAGGCTGCTGTTGGCTGTGCTGCATTTTTTTTGGGCTTCTCAAAATCGCCTCTGCAGAGCATTCCACCCTCCATTGATACTGCAGGGAAAGAATTGTATAGGCAGGGCCACAACACAGTTATTATTCATAGAATATACGCAGTGCTGCCTTTTGGTGGGAAAAAACTGAAAACAAATCTATTTGTCCAGCCTCTGTCCGTCCTTACGGGCGGTGGAGACGTGTGAGCTGCGTGAAGAACATTGCTAAATCATACGCACCCAGCTACGCTTTACTGCTGGCTTCGCCATTTGCTTTCCTTAATTGGGAAAAAAAATTCCTGCTCTGCCAGAGTTATAATAACTCTGCTACCCTCACGTTCTGTGACACATAAGCAGGGACACAGCACAGTTATTACACTTCTCATGTTCATTGAATATACGCAGTGCTGCCTTTTGGTGGGAAAAAACTGAAAACAAATCTATTTGTCCAGCCTCTGTCCGTCCTTACGGGCGGTGGAGACGTGTGAGCTGCGTGAAGAACAGTGCTAAATCATACGCACCCAGCTACGCTTTACTGCTGGCTTCGCCATTTGCTTTCCTTAATTGGGAAAAAAAATACCTGCTCTGCCAGAGTTATAATAACTCTGCTACCCTCACGTTCTGTGACACATAAGCAGGGACACAGCACAGTTATTAAACTTCTCATGTTCATTGAATATACGCAGTGCTGCCTTTTGGTGGGAAAAAACTGAAAACAAATCAATTTGTCCAGCCTCTGTCCGTCCTTACGGGCGGTGGAGACGTGTGAGCTGCGTGAAGAACAGTGCTAAATCATACGCACCCAGCTACGCTTTACTGCTGGCTTCGCCATTTGCTTTCCTTAATTGGGAAAAAAAATACCTGCTCTGCCAGAGTTATAATAACTCTGCTACCCTCACGTTCTGTGACACATAAGCAGGGACACAGCACAGTTATTACACTTCTCATGTTCATTGAATATACGCAGTGCTGCCTTTTGGTGGGAAAAAACTGAAAACAAATCTATTTGTCCAGCCTCTGTCCGTCCTTACGGGCGGTGGAGACGTGTGAGCTGCGTGAAAAACATTGCTAAATCATACGCACCCAGCTACGCTTTACTGCTGGCTTCGCCATTTGCTTTCCTTAATTGGGAAAAAAAATACCTGCTCTGCCACAGTTATAATAACTCTGCTACCCTCACGTTCAGTGACACATTAGCAGGGACACAGCACAGTTATTAAACTTAGATTATTCATTCACTAAAGGCAGTGGGGCCTTTCGTTTTCCAAAAAGTGCAAAAATAATATTTGGCCTGCAGTCTTGCGCCAATTTATTTCCTGCCTGTGAAATCAAATCACTGGTAATACAGCATGCTGAGGGGTAGGGGTAGGCCTAGAGGACGTGGACGCGGCCGAGGACGCGGAGGGCCAAGTCAGGGTGTGGGCACAGGCCGAGCTCCGGATCCCGGTGTGTCGCAGCCGACTGCTGCGCGATTAGGAGAGAGGCACGTTTCTGGCGTCCCCACATTCATCGCCCAATTAATGGGTCCACGCGGGAGACGGTTATTAGAAAATGAGCAGTGTGAGCAGGTCCTGTCCTGGATGGCAGAAAGTGCTTCGAGCAACCTATCGTCAACACGCAGTTCTGCGCCGTCCACTGCTGCAAATCCGAATCCTCTGTCTGCTGCTCCTCCTTCCTCCCAGCCTCCTCACTCCACTACAATGACACCTGCTCAGGAGCGGGAACACTCCCAGGAACTGTTCTCGGGCCCCTGCTCAGATTGGGCAGCAGCGGTTCCTCTCCCACCAGAGGAGTTTATAGTCACTGATGCCCAACCATTCGAAAGTTCCCGGGGTCCGGGGGATGAGGCTGGGGACTTCCGCCAACTGTCTCAACAACTTTCTGTGGGTGAGGAGGACGATGACGATCAGACACAGTTGTCTTGCAGTGAGGTAGTAGTAAGGGCAGTAAGTCCGAGGGAGCAGCGCACAGAGGATTCGGAGGAAGAGCAGCAGGACGATGAGGTGACTGACCCCACCTGGTGTGCAACGCTTACTCAGGAGGACAGGTCTTCAGAGGGGGAGTCAAGGGCATCAGCAGGGCAGGTTGCAAGAGGCAGTGCGGTGGCCAGGGGTAGAGGCAGGGCCAGACCGAATAATCCACCAAGTGTTTCCCAAAGCGCCCCCTCGCGCCATGCCACCCTGCAGAGGCCGAGGTGCTCTAAGGTCTGGCAGTTTTTCACAGAGACGCCTGACGACCGACGAACTGTGGTGTGCAACCTTTGTCGCGCAAAGCTCAGCCGGGGAGCCAACACCAACAGCCTCACCACCACCACCATGCGCAGGCATATGATGGCCAAGCACCCCACAAGGTGGGACGAAGGCCGTTCACCGCCTCCGGTTTGCACCCCTGCCTCTCCCCCTGTGCCCCAACCTGCCACTGAGATGCAACCCCCCTCTCAGGACACAGGCACGACCGTCTCATGGCCTGCACCCACACCCTCACCTCCGCTGTCCTCGGCCCCATCCTCCAATGTCTCGCACCGCACAGTCCAGCCGTCGCTAGCGCAACTGTTGGAGCGCAAGCGCAAGTACGCCGCCACGCACCCGCACGCTCAAACGTTAACCGTCCGCATCGCAAAATTCATCAGCCTTGAGATGCTGCCGTATAGGGTTGTGGAAACGGAGTCCTTCAAAAGTATCATGGAGGCGGCGGCCCCGCGCTACTCAGTTCCCAGTCGCCACTACTTTTCCCGATGTGCCGTCCCAGCCCTGCACGACCACGTCTCCCGCAACATTGTACGCGCCCTCACCAACGCGGTTACTGCCACGGTCCACTTAACTACGGACACGTGGACAAGCACAGGCGGGCAGGGCCACTACATCTCCCTGACGGCACATTGGGTGAATTTAGTGGAGGCTGGGACAGAGTCAGAGCCTGGGACCGCTCACGTCCTACCCACCCCCAGAATTGCGGGCCCCAGCTCGGTGCTGGTATCTGCGGAGGTGTATGCTTCCTCCACTAAAGCACCCTCCTCCTCCTCCTCCTCTGTCTCGCAATCAAGATGTGTTAGCAGCAGCATGTCGCCAGCAGTCGGTGTCGCGCGGTGTGGCAGCACAGCGGTGGGCAAGCGTCAGCAGGCCGTGCTGAAACTACTCAGCTTAGGCGATAAGAGGCACACGGCCCACGAACTGCTGCAGAGTCTGACAGAGCAGACCGACCGCTGGCTTGCGCCGCTGAGCCTCCAACCGGGCATGGTCGTGTGTGACAACGGCCGTAACCTGGTGGCGGCTCTGCAGCTCGGCAGCCTCACGCACGTGCCATGCCTGGCCCACGTCTTTAATTTGGTGGTTCAGCGCTTTCTGAAAAGCTACCCACGCTTGTCAGACCTGCTCGTAAAAGCGCGCCGGCTCTGCGCACATTTCCGCAAGTCCCACACGGACGCTGCCACCCTGCGCACCCTGCAACATCACTTTAAGCTGCCAGTGCACCGACTGCTGTGCGACGTGCCCACACGGTGGAACTCTACGCTCCACATGTTGGCCAGGCTCTATGAACAACGGAGAGCTATAGTGGAATACCAACTCCAACATGGGCGGCGCAGTGGGAGTCAGCCTCCTCAATTCTTTTCAGAAGAGTGGGCCTGGTTGGCAGACATCTGCCAGGTCCTTGGAAACCTTGAGGAGTCTACCCAGATGGTGAGCGGTGATGCTGCAATCATTAGCGTCACCATTCCTCTGCTATGCATCTTGAGAAATTCCCTGCAAACAATAAAGGCAGGCGCTTTGCGCTCGGAAACGGGGGCGGGGGAAGACAGTATGCCGCTGGATAGTCAGGGCACCCTCCTGTCTATTTCTCAGCGCGTACAGGAGGAGGAGGAGGAGCATGAGGAGGATGAGGAGGAGGGGGAAGAGACAGCTTGGGCCGCTGCTGACGGTACACCGGCTGATTGCCTGTCATCCTTTCAGCGTGTATGGCCTGAGGAGGAGGAGGAGGAGGAGGAGGAGGAGGATCCTGAAAGTGATCTTCCTAGTGAGGACAGCCATGTGTTGCGTACTGGTACCCTGGCACACATGGCTGACTTCATGTTAGGATGCCTTTCTCGTGACCCTCGCGTTGCACGCATTCTGGCCACGACGGATTACTGGGTGTACACACTGCTCGATCCACGGTATAAGGAGAACCTGCCCACTCTGATTCCCGAAGAGGAAAGGGGTTCGAGAGTGTTGCTATACCACAGGACCCTTGCGGACAAGCTGATGGTAAAATTCCCAGCCGACAGCGCTAGTGGCAGAAGGCGCAGTACCGAGGGCAAGGTAGCAGGGGATGTGCGTAGATCGAGCAGCATGTACATCCCAGGCAGTGCAACAGTCTTTAAGGGCCTGGCCAGCTTTATGGCTCCCCACCAAGACTGTGTCACCGCTCCCCAGTCACGGCTGAGTCGGCGGGAGCACTGTAAAAGGATGGTGAGGGAGTACGTAGCGGATCGCACGACCATCCTTGGTGACGCCTCTGCCCCCTACAACTACTGGGTGTCGAAGCTGGACACGTGGCCTGAACTCGCGCTGTATGCCCTGGAGGTGCTTGCTTGTCCTGCGGCTAGCGTCTTGTCGGAAAGGGTGTTTAGTGCGGCTGGGGGAATCATCACAGATAAGCGTAGCCGCTTGTCAACCGACAGTGCCGACAGGCTAACACTCATCAAGATGAACAAAGGCTGGATTTCCCCAGACTTCTGTTCTCCACCAGCGGACAGCAGCGATACGTAAGCAATACGTAGGCTGCACCCGCGGATGGAAGCTACGTTCTCTCTCACCATCCAAAACGGGGACATTTCTGCTTCATCAATCTGTGTCTAATATTCCTCCTCCTCCTCCTCCTGCTCCTCCTCCTGAAACCTCACGTAATCACGCTGAACGGGCAATTTTTCTTAGGGCCACAAGGCTCAGTCAAATAATTTTTCAGAACAATTTTTAAAAGTTTCAATGCGCTTAAAAGCGTTGGAACTTTAACTTGAACCAATTTTTCGTTACACTGGGCTGCCTCCAGGCCTAGTTACCACTTAAGCCACATTAACCAAAGCGATTAATGGGTTTCACCTGCCCTCTTGGCTGGCCATGGCCAATTTTTGGGATGTACATTAGTACTGTTGATACAGCAATTTTTGTGGGCCCTCGCCTACAGTGTAATCAAATTAATTTTTAGCCCACCTGCATTACAGCTGACGTTACCTCAGCTGTGTTGGGCAATGCAATGGGATATTTCTATGTACCGCCGGTGGCTTCCTGGCACCCACCCAGGCAGTGGGTCCACAGGGAGTTTAACCTACATGTGTCCACTTGTAAAGAACCCCAGTCTGACTGGGGCATGCAGTGTGGGCCGAAGCCCACCTGCATTAAGCACGACATTACTACCTCAGCTGTGTTGGGCAATGCAATGGGATATTTTTGTGTACCGCCGGTGGGTTCCAGGGAGCCACCCATGCTGTAGGTGCACACGGAGTTTTTAATACATCTGTACACTTCTAAAGAACCCCAGTCTGACTGGGGCATGCAGTGTGGGCCGAAGACCACCTGTATTACGCACAACATTACTACCTCAGCTGTGTTGGGCAATGCAATGGGATATTTCTATGTACCGCCGGTGGCTTCCTGGCACCCACCCAGGCAGTGGGTCCACAGGGAATTATAAATGCATCTGTTTCCACTTATAAAGAAACCCAGTCTGACTGGGGCATGCAGTGTGGGTCGAAACCCACCTGCATTAACCCTTTCCAGTCCACTGTGTGACCTGTGAAGACATTAGGGTTTAAGGCTGTACAGCTCCGTTGTTGGTAGACGTCCGTCGGGGTTCTCTTACTGTATATTGCCAGCCTCTCTGCTGTCGGAGCCTATCCTACGTGTCAGCTCATGCAGTACTGGCTTTAGCCAGCATATAGCGCCGTTGTATAACGGCAGAAAAAGAGTAAGCCCCCTAGGAAAACCATATACAAATTGGATTGGAAAGGGTTAAGCACAACATTACTACCTCAGCTGTGTTGGGCAATGCAATGGGATATTTCTATGTACCGCCGGTGGCTTCCTGGCACCCACCCAGGCAGTGGGTCCACAGGGAATTATAAATGCATCTGTTTCCACTTATAAAGAAACCCAGTCTGACTGGGGCATGCAGTGTGGGTCGAAACCCACCTGCATTAACCCTTTCCAGTCCACTGTGTGACCTGTGAAGACATTAGGGTTTAAGGCTGTACAGCTCCGTTGTTGGTAGACGTCCGTCGGGGTTCTCTTACTGTATATTGCCAGCCTCTCTGCTGTCGGAGCCTATCCTACGTGTCAGCTCATGCAGTACTGGCTTTAGCCAGCATATAGCGCCGTTGTATAACGGCAGAAAAAGAGTAAGCCCCCTAGGAAAACCATATACAAATTGGATTGGAAAGGGTTAAGCACAACATTACTACCTCAGCTGTGTTGGGCAATGCAATGGGATATTTTTATGTACCGCCGGTGGGTTCCAGGGAGCCACCCATGCTGTAGGTGCACACGGAGTTTTTACTACATCTGTACACTTATAAAGAACCCCAGTCAGACTGGGGCATGCAGTGTGGGCCGAAGCCCACCTGCATTAAGCACGACATTACTACCTCAGCTGTGTTGGGCAATGCAATGGGATATTTCTGTGTACCGCCGGTGGGTTCCAGGGAGCCACCCATGCTGTGGGTCGACAGGGACTTCACAATAGGGAGTTGTACCTGCCTGTGTCTATGAATTAAAAAGCCCGGTCTGACTGGGGCATGCAGACACCTTGACAGAATGAATAGTGTGTGGCACATAGGTTCCCCATTGCTATGCCCACGTGTGCAGCTCCTGATGGCGGTGGCACAGGATTCTATTTCTCATTGCTTCTGTACAGCATTGTGGGCTATCGCTCCGCCACTTTTAAAGAGGGTCGCTGCCTAGCCGTGCCAACCTCTGCAGTGTGTGCCTGCGGTCCCTCGTCATGGCTGACGCAATTCTAAATAGACATGAGCGTGGTGTGGCATGAGGGCAGCTGAAGGCTGCCCAGGGACACTTTGGTGTGCGCTGTGGGGGGGAGGGGGGGCGGTTGGTCAGCATGTAACCCAGGAGAAGTGTCAGTGGAGTGTCATGCAGGCAGTGATTGTGCTTTGTTGGAGGTAGTGTGGTGCTTAGCAAAGGTATGCCATGCTAATGAGGGCTTTTCAGAAGTAAAAGTTGTTGGGAGGGGGGGGGGCCCACTCTTGCCGGTATTGTGGCTTAATAGTGGGACCTGTGAACTTGAGATGCAGCCCAACATGTAGCCCCTCGCCTGCCCTATCCGTTTCTGTGTCATTCCCATCACTTTCTTGAATTGCCCAGATTTTCACACATGAAAACCTTAGCGAGCATCGGCGAAATACAAAAATGTTCTGGTCGCCCATTGACTTCAATGGGGTTCGTTGTTCGAAACGAACCCTCGAGCATCACGGGAAGTTCGTTCCGAATAACGAACACCCGAACATTTTGGTGTTCGCTCATCTCTAATTAAGATCTAGGTCCTCCTTAGCTCTCATCTCTTCATAACACACCAGGGTGTTGATTGCCTTAACCCATTAAACTCTGGTTGGGGAACTGTTGGTTCTCCACAATCTTGGATAATCTATCTAATGGCCTGGAGAAAAAAAATCATAACATACCTCTCTTTACCTTTCCTATGGACCCTGGTAACATTGACAACAAAGCCATCTCACAGGTGAGGACACCAAGAGCGCCACATATGCTGTTATACAGGGCCAAGACAATGCTGCCACCGGAGGGCAATTCCACCATATGTGACTCATACTACCCCTACTTCCAGAGCCCCTTCAGCACACGAGGGAGGTGTGAGCAAATATTTTATGTAGGCGCTCCGGTGTCCTGTACCAATGTGATAATAACTTAAAGTTAAGTTCCTGGAGTTTAGAATACACCATCCCCTTGTGTGTTAAAGTGATAGCTTTTTGCCACTGGGGAAGGTGCGGATCCAGCTCCCTTTCTCAATCCCCAACATACTCCGGGAGTTCGTTCCCCACCACTCGAGACAGCAGCATCTTATATGGGTACGATATTGGATGCTTAGGAGTATCTATGGAGATGCAAATTACCTTGAATGGCGTAAGGTGTTTAATTAAACCTGCACTGGTTGTCAGAAAATCCTAGGCCCCCCGCAGATGAAAATATCTCAGCCATTCTCCCAGAGGAATCCTAGTCCCCTCAAAGAACTCCACCAGAGGCCTCAGCCTGCTAGACGGAGAACATCCCTCAGACGTGGAATGGGGTCCAAGTGCATAGACAGGAGATACATACTGTGTTCAAAGGCCTTAAATTGTGGATTAGCTAGTAGCACGGTGAGAGTTCCAGGAATAGAGACTAATGAACTCTGTGTGGCAAAGCATGTCCAAGCGGACCTTAGCTGCGAAAGTAAAGGGGACAAATTAAGAGACTTGTCAATGAGCATCCCTCCAACCTCCCCCTCCCCCCTGGAAACCAAAACACCCCTGAGCTAACCTGGGATCTGTGATATATTCTATTTCAACCCTAATCTTGGTCGCTCGCTTTTTGAGCAAGTTCCATATGCAATTTGCAATATTAGCTTTGTAGCATAGGGAAAAATCAAGAACACTAAGTCTCCCCTCCCCCACCAGGTCCTTTGTCCGGGTGAGGATATTATATTTTAATCTAGGCCTATGGCCTTTCCAAACAAACTTAGTTATTAGCGCAGCTGAAAGATTTTTAATTTGTGCTCAATGATTTCCATGATTGCATGATGGACCATGACAGTAAGGGAGCCGCAACTCCTCTGGTACCTGCACTAATAATTGTTGTCAATAGGGGGGAGAATTTATAATCTACAACTATAAAAACTGCACAAATGGTGATTATCTTCTGGTTCATTAAGGGACTAGTAACCCTAACACTGATTGGGGTATATTCAATTTCTGCCTGTATCACTGTAATCATGCCCTAATAGATTGACTGGGCAGGCCTTTGATACCATAAATCTACCCATATTGGAAATGTGATACCCCTTTAAGTAATTTTTTGTTATTAATTTGATGCTGTTTGCAATGCAGACAAATGCATAATTATTAGAGATGAGCGAACATACTCGTTAAGGGCGATTTCGCAATCGAGCATCGCTATTTTCGAGTACCTGGCTACTTGGATGAAAAGATTCGGGGGGCGGCGTGGTGGAGCGGGGGGTAGCAGTGGGGAACAGGGGGGAGCTCTCTCTCCCCCACTCCCCCCCGCTCACTCCCGGCGCCCCCCGAATGTTTTCACCCGAGTAGCCAGGTACTCGAAAATAGCGATGCTCGATTGCGAAATCGCCCTTAACGAGTACATTCGCTCATCTCTAATAATTACCTCATCTTAGCATCATACTTCCATAGTATTCACATATTTTGAGTACATATACACATTACACACACATCTTTTCCCTTTTTTTGCATACTATTCTTCCCTGCCCTCTCCTTACATCATCTAGCTCCACCCATTGGAGTCTGGCTTTCTGTTTAACCAAATCTTTCACACATCAAATCAAGTGTTCTCACATTACACCTCTCATTATATACACATAACACACATACAGGAGCCCTTCACACTCACACACACAAAACAACAGAGTCACATTGAACCAATGAGTATTACATCCTAATTCTCTTGCGCAGCAAAAATCACACATTTTCAATTTACGTCGCAGAGATAACTTTTAAATCACTATGCACAAACATCCTTTGAACCTTCTGCCTGATTCACTGTGTAAAGTGTTCTCCAAAGCTGACAGCCCCCGCCTCTGGAATGTCAAGTAATGGAACTGCACAACAGATTTCATTGGCAACCTTTTATAACCTTACAAACTAGTAAATCTACACTACAAAAACATTTAGACTAATAAGCTTATCATTTGAAGGTGAGCCTGGAATCGTACTCACATATGGGAAGTGGGTGGTAGGGCTTCCCTTTCACTAGTCAGTAATGGTTTTCCATATATTCCACTATCATGGGGGCAATAAAGAAACTTCCAAGTACAATCAACAAAATTATTTCTAGTTCAGATCTCAAGATTCCTCAGTCAGAACAATAACTATCATCATTCAAATCAAGCCCTCCCAGGCAGTAAGGGTTAACAGGTGTGGTTTATGGTTTCCTCTCCAGACAGAGTAACAGTACATACATAGTAATTAACTTAAAGGGGTTGTCCCGCGAAACAAAGTTGGGGTATACACTTCTGTATGGCCATATTAATGCACTTTGTAATGTACATCGTGCATTAATTATGAGCCATACAGAAGTTATTCACTTACCTGTTCCGTTGCCGGCGTCCTCGTCTCCATGGTGCCGTCTAATTTTCAGCGTCTAATCGCCCGATTAGACGCGCTTGCGCAGTCCGGTCTTCTCCCTGGTGAATGGGGCCGCTCGTGCTGGAGAGCTGCTCCTCGTAGCTCCGCCCCGTCACGTGTGCCGATTCCAGCCAATCAGGAGGCTGGAATCGGCAATGGACCGCACAGAAGACCTGCGGTCCACCGAGGGTGAAGATCCCGGCGGCCATCTTCGCAAGGTAAGTAAGAAGTCACCGGAGCGCGGGGATTCGGGTAAGTACTATCCGTTTTTTTTTTTCAACCCATGCATCGGGTTTGTCTCGCGCCGAACGGGGGGGCTATTGAAAAAAAAACAAACCCGTTTCGGCGCGGGACAACCCCTTTAATCACCCTGCCATCACGACTCTCCACAGCTAAAGGCCGATTTAGACAACGATTATTGCTCGAAATTCGCTCAAAAGCCATTGTTTCAGTTGTGTCTATCTTGCGCCCATCGGCAGGTGTTCGTTAAAGATTCGCTCATCGTTGTCTTTCAGTCCGCTTAAAATCCACTGTTCGGTTGTTTGCTTATCGTTTGGTTAAAATAACATTCGTTCAGTCGTCCAGCGATTTGAGGGGAGTTTTCAATGCAAACACTACACAACTAGAGATGAGCGAGTATACTCGCTAAGGGCAATTGCTCGATCCAGCCTTGCCCTTAGCGAGTACCTGCCCGCTCAGGAGCAAAGATTCGGCTGCCGGCGGGGAGCGGCGGGGGAGAGCGGAGAGGAACGGACGGGAGATCTCTCTCTCCCTCTCCCCCCCCCCGCTCCCCCCTGCTGACTGCCGCAACTCACCGCTCCCCCGCGCCGGCAGCCGAACCTTTTCTCCCGAGCGGGGAGATACTCGCTAAGGACAATGCTCGATCGAGTAATTGTCCTTAGCGAGTATGCTCGCTCATCTCTATACACAACGATAATACAACGACTGAAAAGCCCGACATTGTCCAACAATTTTCATTAGGTTAAAAACGTCCGTCTTTAAAAGAAAAACCATGGCTCACCTTTATCGTTAGAACAACTTTCTAGTGATAATCTATGTGTCTAAATGGGGCTTTACAATCAGATCTTATATTAACTGGTCAGGGAAAGAGTCATTCAAACAATAACACCTTATTTCCCCCTCCTGATGTTAACACACTACAAATACAACAGTAACACCGCAATTTGACAATCATATGTACTTCAAACAGTCATAGAATATATATTTACAAAAATCTGTAAGAACATACCTCTGCCTGGTTCTTGGACACGGATACCCACACGACAGTTGTGCTTCTCCCCCACCAGCGGATGCGGAACACTCATCCCGAGGAGAGACAAATAAAATTGTAAGAATAAGCTGCTTACCTTATTAGGCTGGGTTCACACGGGGCGGATTCCAATAGAGGAGAGCGCGGCCGCAGCGGAATGAAGAAAAGAATGGACATGCTGCTTCTTTTGAAACCGCATGTCCATTCGTTTCAACTGGATTTACCGCAGCGGATTAGCCGTCCCGTGTGGATGAGATTTCTGAGAAATCTCATCCACATGGCTGGCTAATCCTGGGATTAGCGGCCGCGGGCGGTTTTGTCGCGGGCGGATCTGCTGCGGCAAAACCGCGGCAAATCCGCCCTGTGTGACCCTAGCCTTAGAGCTCCGCTAGTCTGTCAGTCCTGGAGACAAAAAGTTTACCTTCGAGATCTGCTTGCAAGTAAATAAAATCTGGTCCCTGTTTACAGGCCAAATTTGTTAGCGCAGCAGAGCGCTATATGTATATTCTTGTTGTTTCAATTTAGTTAGCTGCTCAAATAATTACATGTCACACAGCATTTGTGTAATCGTCTGAATTCCTTTATTCATATAAACAGACAGAAGTATTTACACCTTTGAAACAAAGAACAAACTTAGGTGACACAATGTTACAATTCCCTTATTTTCAATGGTTATTAAACTTATCACTCGTGGCCTACCATCCAGGCCAGGAGCTATGTCTACCATCCAGGCCAGGAGCTATGTCTACCATCCAGGCCAGGAGCTATACCCACCATCCAGGCCAGGAGCTATACCCACCATCCAGGCCAGGAGCTATACCCACCATCCAGGCCAGGAGCTATACCCACCATCCAGGCCAGGAGCTATACCCACCATCCAGGCCAGGAGCTATACCCACCATCCAGGCCAGGAGCTATACCCACCATCCAGGCCAGGAGCTATATCCACCATCCAGGCCACGAGCTATATCCACCATCCAGGCCACGAGCTATATCCACCATCCAGGCCACGAGCTATATCCACCATCCAGGCCACGAGCTATATCCACCATCCAGGCCACGAGCTATATCCACCATCCAGGCCAGGAGCTATATCCACCATCCAGGCCGGGAGCTATATCTGTTTGTTATTTTGAAATCTTTATTTAGAATCTATGCAGGCAGGAATCTAAAACACCCTAATGAAAGAGGGCTAACTGAGGGGAAAAGGCTTCTCTTCGATCCTCTGTAAATAACACGCCGAATTTGCAGAAATCTGTTAGTGGTCGGGCAGGGTTATCTTAGCCCTGGGCACATAGAGCACTCCATCCAGTGTGTGGACAGGCATAAGGAGACATATTATCTCCCCATGCAGACTCCATAATAGGAGTGTTTCTGCATCAGCGACTGTCCGCGCATATTTAAGGTATAACCCACGTATTTTCAAATCGTGGTCCGACGCCTTCTAGATATTGAGCGGAGGGGTGGACACCACGTAGGTGGGAGGCATCCATACTGATTAATAAAGCAGTCATAGATATAGATACCTATAAGATCGTATAGAAACATTGTATGCAATTACCCCGAAAGGATACAAATACCCCTAGTGGTTTTAGGAGTATATGAAATTAGGAGAGTATGAATAAATGCCTGCTGGATAATATTTATTATTATTGTATGTAAAAGAATCACAAGACAGTAGACCAAGAGGTCACATCGTCTAGGAGGTACATTGAAGTAGATAGATTCGTGATCTACCACAAAAAGGTCTTCTGGAATATAGCACCTTTCTAAATAAAAAAGAGAAATTAGATTAAAGGTTGATCCATTGCGAGTTCAGAGATCTCCTGATGATCTGCCTGATTAGCAGAAGGACACGCGTGGAGCTATGAACCAATAGGAACACTCACTACATCAGAGATATAAATTATGTAGCTAAAACTACAAACGGATCAATTGAACTAATTTTGGGACTCGGTGGGGGTTGTTCTCCCACCAAGAAACTATACATATACCTACCCAAGGTGGGACAAACAGAATTTGATTGTTTTGAAGGTTTCAATCTCATACACTACTGTCTTTATAATATTTTAGGTTGATACAGATGGACTTCGAGCCCCAGGTTGTAATATATACCTAATAAAAATTAAGGTTTAACTGTCTATACTGTGAAAAGTTTAGTTTCTTCTATAGATCAGTGCACTGCCCCTCTGATAGCATCAAAAGTGGTGACATCAATCTTTTAGGTAGGAATTCCGTCCTCCAAGGTGACACCCTGCTTGCCTACTCTCTGTTAGTTTAAGTAAACTTCCCTCTCATCCTGTTATGGCCCATTTACACGGAGCGATGATCGCTCAAAAAAACCCAAAAACGTTGCCCCAATTATCCATGCAGAGGGGCTTTACGACGTGTGGAGATGCCTTCACGGGTCGGAGAAGGATTATACCTTCCTCTCGGCGCCTCACGCATCCTATTCCAGGATTGATGTATTCCTGCTGCCGCAGAGGGGCCTAGAAAATACACTCCAGGCTGAAATCGGAACAATCTCATGGTCCGATCACGCCCCCATATCCCTGTCCCTTAGAGAGTCAGTCAACTACACCCCATCATCTCCATGGAGATTGAATGAATACACCCTAAACCTCCCTGAACACGAATCATCCCTTAAAGAAGAGCTAGAGAGCTTCTTCGCAAACAATGAAGGTTCGGTCCCGAACATGGCTACCGTATGGAACACTCAAAGCTTACATGCGGGGCATGTTTATTAAAATTGGAGCCAGAGCAAAACGGAAAAGAGACGAAGAATTCAACCGGCTGATCGGGCAAATCATGTCCCTAGACTCCTTAAACAAAAAAGAACCATCCATACAAAAGACAGCAGACCTGTTCAACCTTAGAGCAAAGCTCCAAAACCTATTAGTCTCCAAGCATGACATCTCATTTCTAAAACTAAAAATGCAATTCTATGCTCATGACAACAGGACTGGGGCCTTGCTAGCAAAACAACTAAAAGAAGTAAGAGCAAAAGACAGAATTAGACACCTATTTGACTCCCAAGGCAGAAAAATTTTCCACCCCCAAGAGATTACCAACGCGTTCGCTGCATATTACTCCTCCCTATACAATCTAAAAGACAACCCAAATATTCACCATCCCCATAGGGTGGACATACAGAATTTCCTACATAGCATAAATCTCCCCTGTCTTTCACCAGAGCAATTAGACTCCCTCTCTGCGCCAATCTCCACACAGGAAGTATTGGATACAATTAAGTTATTAAAGCCACATAAGACCCCTGGCCCTGACGGCTTCTCTAACGGCTACTACAAAAAATTCGCCCCAACTCTTGCCCCCCATCTGGCGTCTGTGTTCAATGGAGCAATGAGGAGTGGTTCCTTCCCGCCTGAGATGCTGGAAGCCTTGATTGTCACCATCCCTAAGCCTGGGAAGGACAGCACATCCCCGGCTAATTTCCGCCCCATCTCTCTCCTGAACACAGACGTTAAGATATACGCAAAACTTCTTAGCATAAGACTACTCTCAATCCTCCCCCTATTAGTGGCAACAGACCAGGTTGGATTTGTCCCCCAAAGGCAGGCCCCCGACGGAACCCGAAGATTCTTGAATCTTGTCAGGGTGGCAGAAAGGAATAAAACCCCGGCCCTGCTTTTGGCGTTAGACGCCGAAAAAGCGTTTGATCGCATACACTGGGGATTCCTGGAAGCCACCCTGGAAAAATTTGGTTTCTTAGGACCCATCAAATCTGCTATCTTGTCCCTGTACTCGGCACCGACTGCAAGGGTCCTATCCTCAGGATGCCTCTCCTCCCCGTTTGCTATATCCAACGGTACGAGGCAAGGGTGCCCCCTGTCACCCCTAATATTTGCCCTTATCATGGAACCGCTGGCGGAAATGGTCAGAGGTAACCAAAACATCCAGGGAATAAAAATAGCCTCGCAGGAACATAAAATTGGATTATATGCAGATGACGTTATTCTTGCCATTACAAACCCGTTGCCCTCCCTGAGACAGGCCCAAACTGCTCTAGCCAAATTTGGTGAGGTCTCATATTACAAGATCAATGATACCAAATCCCAAATGTTAAATCTGGGCATAGACGCTAAGACCACTCAGTCTATCTCGGAATCCTTCCCCTTTTCCTGGTGCAAGGGTTCCCTGCCGTACTTAGGTATCAATATAACATATCCTAGCTCCCTAACCTTTTCCCAAAACTATACACCACTCCTACATCGCATCCCGAACATTCTAAGTAAATTCCGCAAACCCTTTATCTCTTGGGCTGGCAGAATAGCAGCGGCCAAAATGATAATTCTCCCACGTATATTATACGTTTTTAGAACGGTCACTATCCCAATCCCCACCTACTTTATATCAAAACTCCAAGCTCTTATCAACAAATTTATCTGGGGAGGAGCACATGCCAGAATTAAATTCTCAACTCTGGCAAAACCATATGAGCTAGGGGGTATGCAAGCCCCTGACATTGAGATACTTCTCCGCAGCTACACTGGACCAAATTAAACATTGGTGGACCCCGGTATCCCAAAAGAAATGGGTGAGCATAGAGGCAGCAACCCTGGGAACCCCCTTGATCTCCCTCTTAGGAGCTTCTTCCCCCCCCCCCCCTCCCGCCCCATCCTTTACCAAGCATCCAAGCGTCTGTACAAATATGGAACCAACTAGTCTCTTCGTCCTCAGAAAAGGTGCCGGCCACACTCCTCCCACTGAGATTCCTATATTCCATCCTCCCAGATTTTGAATATGGGATCTGGGAGAAATCTGGAGTTAAAAAGATTGGAGACCTCTATAGAGAGGGGTCCATTATGGACTTCCCCACAATAAGTGAGATACATAAACTCCCCAATAAACTAGGCTTCTCGCATCTAAGACTAAGGTACGCTTTACAATCTATAGATGTTCAAAAGCCCATATTCCCTAAGGTGGCCTCCATCTTTTATTCACTATCAACAGAGGTCTCCGGAGGCATATCTACCTTTTACGAGTCTTCATTCTCCCAAAATGCCCAAACTAAATCTAACCACATGACCCTATGGGAGCTTGACTTCAAACAAACTTTCAGTCTGGAGGAGTGGGGCCGGGCGCTCTCATGGATGAAAAAGATTTCACATGGTATCTCCCACTGGGAATCTTCCCAGAAGATATTCCTCCGCTGGTATCTTACCCCAGCTAGGATAGCGAGAATGAACCCCTCAATCTCAGAAAATTGCTGGAGAGAGTGCGGTGCAAAGGGTACCTACTTCCACATGTGGTGGCTATGCCCCTCCATACGGTCCTTTTGGAACCTAGTATTTAATCTAATACACTCTGTCACAAACCAACACGTCCCCCCGGACCCTAAACTCGCTCTTTGTTTCCTGAAAACAGACAAATTATCCCCTTTCTATGCAGCCATCACCTCCCATATTATCTTAGCGGCACGTCTAGCAATAGCTAAGCACTGGAAATCAAAAGAAGCTCCATCCATAACAGAGGTTAGAAACTCGGTGGAACTTACCTTCCACCTGGAGGAAGCCTACTCACGTAGATTTGTTTCTCAACACCCTCGTACATCTTTTTGGGCAACTTGGCTGGACTACACAACCAAGAACCCCCTCTAGAGCAACAACCATTCCCGTAAATAAGGAAATGTACCTCCGCTAATTTTGTTTATGTTCGTATATCTGTATATGTTTTTGTTTATGTTGATGTTTGAATTCCAATTTTGCTATGAATACCGTTCACCTATTTAAGGTGTCTTTCCAAAACGGTAAAATGTTGTTTATGTTTATTATAAAAAATTCTAATAAAAACTCAATTATTAAAAAAAAAAAAAAAAAAACCAAAAACGCTCAAACAACAGTTTCAGTGGCAGTTTTGAACGATCATGTTGCATAAACTATTAAATAGTTACTTAGTAGCTTATTAGCGTGCAAATAAAGCCTTTATCTAAATGCAGTTAATAGCTGGAGGTCTCTTATCTCCATTCAGCTCCATTGTTCTCCAGCGGGTTAAATAGCTGAAACAATACTATCAGCACCACCCGCGAGAACGCAGCGTGCCGTCCTGATAAGACCGCACAATGATTTTTAAGCAGGCTTGAATTCAACAATCAACAAGCAGTGCATGATGGCCGCACGTTTAGATGCAACGATTATCGCTCAAAAGATGGCTTTTGAGCGATCATCGCTACGTGAAAATAAGCCTTTAATCAAGGATTTTAGAGATAGTTAACATTTATGATTATCTGCAATTAGCGGTGTTTGTCAATCAATTACAGCTTACCTGAAGGTTATAAATTCATATGTGTTATATGTATATATATACACATGCACAATATTCATCTATGGGCTGTATAAAGATATGCATATATATACACACATATAGATAAGTATACTTATCAATATAACTAATTATCATCTGTTCACCAAACAGTAATTCTATATATGCTATATACTAAATACATGTGTCTGTGAGAATAGTCCAGTCCACACGCTCATCTTTCACCCACCCTCTCTCCCTGGTCCTCTCTCTCTCAAAAGTTATACAATACATTATATGTATCCCAAAATGATGTCATTAAAAAAGAAACTTGTCCTGCAACAAACAAGGCCTTATATGGCTATGTCGATGGAAAAATTAAAAAGTTATGGCTCCTGGAATGCGACAATGAAAACAAAAATAGAAAAATTAGTTGGTCATTAAGGTGCAAACAGGCTTTATCACTAAGGGGTTAAAACACCAAGTACAATAAAATGGTTTCTATCGTGTGTGAATTCTCTGATGCCTAACAAGATGTGCTTTCTGAGTAAAACATTTACCACACTCCGTACATGAACATGGCTTCTCTCCTGTGTGAGTTCTCTGATGTCTAACAAGATGTGATTTAACAATAAAACATTTCCCACATTCTGAACATGAAAATGGCTTTTCTCCTATGTGAGTTTTCTGATGTGTAACAAGACCCGATTCCCGAGTAAACCGTTTTCCGCATTCTGAACATAAAAATGGCTTCTCCCCTGTGTGAATTCTCTGATGTACAAGAAGCGGTTGTTTAGCAATAAAACATTTCCCACATTCTGAACATGTAAATGGCTTTTCCCCTGTGTGAGTTCTCTGATGTATAGTAAGATATGGTTTCACTGTAAAACATTTCCCACATTCTGAACAGGAATATGGTTTCTCTCCTGTGTGAATTCTCTGATGTTTAACAAGATCTGATTTCCAAATAAAACGTATCCCACATTCAGAACATGGAAACGGCTTCTCTCCTGTGTGACAATGTTGATGTAAAACAAGATTTGATTTAATAGAAAAACATTTCCCACACTCTGAACATGAAAATGGCTTCTCCCCTGTGTGACTTCTCTGATGTATAGTAAGATGTGATTTCACAGTAAAATGTTTCCCACATTCTAAACATGAAAGTGGCTTCTTCCTTTGATGAGCTTTTTGATGTTCTCCTGGTCTGTGACTTTTATTCTGCTCATCAGTCTGTGATGAACCAGAAGAGAAGATCTGTATAAGAGTTTCAGATGAGAGATATTTGCTGTGAAGGGCTGAAGGTGCATCTTGAATATTGTCTTTATATGTATCTTGTGCGATATCACACTCATCTGCTTTAAAATCTGCAGATACGAGATGTGCTTCTGAGCTCCCGGTATCGTCATCTGCCCAGAACAAATGTGATGTTACTATACTTTATCATCATATCCTATTGTATAGCATTTACTGTATATATAAGGTGTAAGAAATGCTGACAATGTAATTATGAGCTAAAACAGGGGTAGTAAAACAGTTTACATTCTAACAGTGGACCTCTGAACGAGGATTAGGGTTTCCTGAATTATTCTTTTTTTGGACAATTTAACCTGAAGTTATGGAGAGCCAACACTTTTTATAAACACACTGGAAAACCATACTGAATTATAAGGCCGGCTGCACACGGAGGAGAACAACGAAGAGGTACATCAAGAAATGACTTTGTCCACAAAGAATTGTGTAGTGAGCACTCAGAATCCTCTTGGATGGAGAAAAGAAGTGCTGCTGTGAAGAAAAAAAAAAAGAAAGTGCTGGGTGAGGGGGATTCCCTATTAAGAGGAACAGAGGCTGCTGTCTGCAGACCTGACACTTCACGAGAGGTGTGCTGTCTTCCAGGGGCACAAATCAAAGATGTGTCTGATAGGCTGTCAAGACTCTTCAGTCCTACAGAACCTCACCCATTCCTACTAACACATGTAGGGACAAATGACACTGCAAAAAAGGACCTTGCAACTATCTGCAGAGACTTTGAAGATCTCGGAAAGCAGGTGAAGGAACTAGGAGCACAGGTGGTCTTCTCATCCATCCTCCCAGTGGATGGTCATGGAATAAGGAGATGGAACAGGATTCTAGAGATGAACAACTGGCTACGTCTATGGTGTCGTCAGCAAAGATTTGGATTTCTAGACCATGGAGTGAGTTACCTATATGATGGACTACTTGCTAGAGATAGATTGCAACTTACAAAGACAGGTAACCATATACCAAAAAAAAAAAAAAGCAGTACTTACCTCCCACGGCGCTCTGCGGCGTTGCTGCAGGCTGTCGCTCCCTCCTCATCCCCAACAGAGCATTGCTTTCTGAATGCGGGGCTTAAACTCCCCGCCTCCAGAAAGCTAATGCTGTGATTGGCTAACTCACAGGGCATCAGCCAATCACAGCTATTCAATGACATCATTGAATGGCTGTGATTGGCTAACTCACGGGGCGTCAGACAATCACAGCCATTCAACCTTCAATGGCTGTAATCGGCTGACCCCACGTGGCGTCAGCCAGTCACAGCCATTCAATGATATCATTGAATGGCTGTGATTGGCTGACGCCCCGTGAGTTAGCCAATCACAGCATTAGGTTTCTGGAGGCGGGGATTTCAAGCCCCGCCTCCAGAAAGCGATGCTCTGTCTGGGACGAGGAGGGAGCGACAGCCTGCAGCAGCGCCGCAGAACGCCGGGGGAGTGAGTACTGCTTTTTCTTTTTTTGGTATAGCCGGCGTATAAGACGACCCCTCGACTGCAGAGCAGATTTTTTGGGGTTAAAAGGTTGTCTTATACGCCGGAATATACAGTATTTGGTGGGCGCCTTGCTTCACTCATTGGGAGAGCTTTAAAATAGAACAATTTGAGAAGGGAAGAAGTGAAAGGCCAGGCAAAAATATACAACTAATGAATACAACTAAGAGCCTTGCTATTAGAAATGAAAAGAAAGAACACAGACAAAACATTCAGAAGGCAAGTAGAGGAGCAAGATACACCGAACACAAAACTAAAATGTTTCTATACAGATGCACAGAGCATGGGAAACAGACAAGGGGAATTGGAGCTCCTAACACAGGAAGAGAAATATGATGGCATAGGCATCACGGAAACCTGGTGGAATGATACACGATTGGATACAAGGCTTGAAGGATACAACCTAGTTATAAGAAACAGACCTAAAAAAGGGGAGGAGGTGTTGTGTTGTATGTTAGGAAAACAGTCATCTGCACAGAGATTCAAGCTTCAGAGCTGGGAGTTCTGTAGAAACTGTTTGGGTAAGAATACAAGGAGAGAACAACAGATAGGACACCATTGTAGGCATTTACTA
Source organism: Eleutherodactylus coqui (assembly GCA_035609135.1). NCBI lineage: Eukaryota > Metazoa > Chordata > Amphibia > Anura > Eleutherodactylidae > Eleutherodactylus > Eleutherodactylus coqui. The sequence continues at coordinate 13,859,348 of CM069409.1, forward strand.
TAGGCCACCTGGACAAGCAGATGATATGGAGGAACTCTTTCTACATCAGATGGCTGAGTTCTCAACAAAAAGCCCAGCATAGAGATCATGGGAGATTTTACCGATCCAGACATTTGTTGGGAATCTCTCAGGTAAAAGTAATGGATCCAATAAATTCTGATCCCCTCTTGGTGACAACTTTATCTTCTAAAAAGCAGAAGATAAAACAAGGGGATCTGCTATCTTGGACCTAATTCTTACCAACAGGGAGGGAATGGTTGAGGAAGTAAGGGTGGCGGGGACCTTAGGAGGCAGTGATCATGATATCCTTGAATCTTGGATAAGGAGGGGAGGAAGATCAGAGAAGACTCAAATGTCAAGGTTGGATTTCAGAAAGTCAGACTTTAACTCAGAAAGCAGGTAGGAAGGATTCAATGGCTAGATGTTCTTAAAGGGGTTCTGTCATAAAAAAGTAAATACTTACCTATTCCTTCCCCGTCAGTCTTTTTACTGCATCTTCTCCCCGTAGATCTTCTCCTGACTACTGCAGTCCCCCAGGGTCGCCTCACCTCCAGCCGTCCGGATCCTCTTCTTCCTGTCATGTCATGTCCCTTCACAGGAAGTCTACTTCCTGTAGATCAATGTATGCTACATCACTAGTGACATAGCGTTCACTGCCTAGCATGGAATTCTGACTCCTATGTCGGGCTACTGCCGAGACTGCGCATGCGCGCTGTCTCTCAACAATAGTATATGAACACTTGCGGCGAGACATAGTGCATGCGCAGTCTAGGGTATAGTTTGACATTCCTTGCTAGGCAGTAAACATTACATCACTAGTGATGTAACATACACTGACCTGCAGGAAGGAGAACGCTGCGAATGGACACTCCAAAACATGAAGAAGAGAATCTGGGAGGCTGGAGTTGAGGTTACCCTGGGGGACTGCGGAGCCAGGAGAAGATCCACGGGGAGAAGATGCAGTAGGAAGACTGACGAGGAAGGAATAGGTGGTAATAGATTTTTTTTTAAATGACAGAACGTCTTTAAGGACAGAAATGTCCAAGAAGGTTGGAAAATTTAGTGAAATGAGATTTTTAAAGCACAATTGTTAACAATCCCTAAAAGAAGGAAGAATGGGAAGCATTTAAAAAGACCAGGAGGGATGAACACAGAACTTAAATACATGCTAAAAAAGAAGAAAAAAACATTTACCAAATGAAAGAGGTGGAATATCTAAAGAAGACTATAATGCAGTCTGCAAAAACTGTAGGGCAAGTGTCAGAAAAGTTAAAAATGAACTGAAGCTTGAAAGAGAGGCCAGAAGCAATGGAAGAGGATTTGGGGGGGTATGTCAAAAGCAAAAAAAAAAATCAAAAGATGCTATAGGATGTGTACAGGATGAAAATGGTGAATTGGTTAAAAATGATGTTGAGAAGGCCAAACCTCTAAATTCCTACTTAGTATCTGTTTTCTCTCAGAGAGTACATGTAACATCAACTGATCTTCCCCGTGCTACTGGGAGAATAAAATCATGCAGGCTATCTATAAGCAGAGAGATGGTGAGGGAACGCTTAGCTAACTTACATGAATCTAAGTCTCTAGGTCCAGATTACTTATATGTTAGGATACTAAAAGGAAGCAGCAGAGGTAATAGCTGAACCACTTGCCGGAATCCATAAAATCTCCTGGAGAACAGAAGCAGCCCCAGAAAATTGGAGAAGGGCAAATGTTGTCCCCATCTTCAAAAAAGGGAAGAAAATGGACACAGGAAACTACAGGCCTGTGAGCCTGACTTCTATATCGGGAAAGATCTTTGAACAAATTATTAAACAGCATGTATGCAAGTACTTGGATGAAAATGGAGTAATTATCCAGAGCCAGTATGGGATTGTAACAGACAAGTCATGCCAGACAAATCTAATTTCCTTCTATGACAGGATCACTGACTGGGTTGATCAGGAAAATGCGATAGATGTAGTATACCTTGACTTTATAAAGCATTTTACAAAGTATATCATACTATACTTATTGAAAAAGTTACCAAATATGGAAATATGGGATCAACAAGGCAACTGTTAGATGGTTTCATAAGTGGCTGAGTGATTGTACTCAAACAGAATCCAATTGAAAGAATGTATGAAGTGGGGTACCACAAGGCTCTGTCCTGGGCCCAGTGTTGTTCAACATTTTTATAAATCTGGGGAGGGAATTGAGGGGAAACTGATTACATTTGCCAATTACACAAAGCTAGCAGGGATAGCTAACAGAGAAGAGCTAGGACTCAAAAAGATCTAGGCAAGCAGGTACAGTTGGCGGCAACTAGCGGAATGCTATTTAACAAGGAGAAATGCAAAGTCCTACATTTGGGCAAGAAAAATGAAAAAGGTGCAAACAGAATGGGAGGAATTTGGCTGAGTAGCAGCACATGTTGTAGTAGCCCAGAGTGGACACTACATAATATTTCATATAAATCTGTTCTTATGCATTCATGATATAGAATATGTTTGGAGAAGTTGGGTTAATCACAATCTGCCTGACAACTACTCTGTTCCCCCATTGGCTGTCCATCATCCAGCTCCCCATTGGCCATTCTACCATATGGGAACAGCATAGGGATTGGCTGGCAGACAGTGGGGTGATTCTGAGAGGTACCTGTGATCGGTAGAAAAGTCCAGCAGGGGAGGACAGTTAAATTTCAGTTAGTGAGGAGCGAGAAAGAAAAGAGCATCAGGCAAGAGCAGGAGGAAGAAAGAAAGATGAGTAAATAGTGCTGTGAGAAGGAAAGTTGTAGTGTGAGACAAGAGAAGATGATAATAGAAAGTTATAGAAGAGCAGTATAAAAAACAAGGATATAGAAAGAAGAATTGTAATAAGAAAAGCAAGCTATAAGAAAAGGATTGCAGGGATCCCTCGTTATATCGCGGTTCAATGATTGCGGCTTCAGTGCATCGTGGATTTTAGATAGACCATATAAACATTCTGTTTTTGTTTAGTTTTTTGCTATATCACGGAATTGTGAGGTACATGCAGGAAATACTATTGGCTGATGGAATGTGTTCTGTATCGGTGCTGCATGGCTCACTGCTCGTAGCATCGGTCTGTTTGTTCACATTTGCGATTGTTTGGCAGTTCATCCAACAGATTCAGTTGTGTAAATATAACGCCGCTGCTTTGTGGAATTTCACGTATCGCGGGGGTCTCTGGAACATAACCCCCGTGATAGACGAGGGATCACTGTATGTATGTGTGTGCGTATATAATATATACTGTATATATTACACTCACACGCATACATACAGTGAAACCTCGGCTAGGATTGACATCTACTATGGCCGATTTCAAGTAAGGCATTTTTTTTTTTTTTACAAAATTGCGTCTCTAGTAACATTGGTTGTCTCTAATAAGGCCCCCTGTCCACGGGCGAGGTGGAAGCAGGGGTGAGAAATGACAGGTTTCCGCAGTGAGCATATCTGATAGATAGGCTCACCGTGGAGAATCGCGACAAATCACAGCATGCCGCGATTTGAATCACGTGAGCGGAGAATTGCCATAATTCTCCGCTCATGGACGCTGGTGCTGCGTTTTACATAGTGATGCTATGAAAAGCTTTACAGAGTGTGATCCGCGGGCGATTAATCGCAAGCAGATCATCGCCCATGGACAGGCAGCCTAACACTAAAGTAGTCGGCCCATGTGACCTTACGCTGAACCCACGTGATCTCCTGCTCAGCGTCTCCTCCTCCTCCTGCTAATGCAACCCACCCTCCTCAATCATCGGTGATGGGTAATACACTAGTACAGTACTGTACAATTGTACTCCAATGTAACAGCACAGAGAACACAGTGATACCGCTGAGGACAGATAATGATGTCACCTGCAGTCCTATTTAACAGCACAGAGAACACAGTGATAACACTGAGGACAGAGGATGTAGTAGATGTGTCCACAGATAACACACAGTAACTTGTTCAATAACATGAAAAAAGTTCATTTATTCTTTGCAGTAGTCTTTTATATTCATTTATTATTGTTTTTGGTATTAAAGACCATATTTATTCTCCATTAAATGTGGTTTGGTGTGTTTTCTGGAATGTCTAGAACGAATTAATTGGATTTACATTGATTCCTATGGAAATAATTACCTCAAGTAGCGACGGTTTCAGGTAAAGCCGATTGCTTTTGGACAGATTAGCAATGTTAGTAGAGGATTTAATGTATTTATATATTACACATACACACACACACATACATATATACATAGAAGGATCGAGACGGAAGATTATAGAAGATAGAGAAAGTTATTAATAGAAGAGAAAATTTAAAGAAAGAAGATAGTTCTCTAATCCTCAAACACTAGAAAGGATCTCTGTTACCCGTTGACTGCCGAAAGTAAATGTAAATTAAGAACAAACATGAGCTATATTGTTTCACTCCGTTACCCCGACTCCTGGAGCTCCTTCTAATTTAAGACCACTTACACTGAGTACTACATCGCCCTCTAGGGGAAGGGACTACAAGCCACAATTTCACCAAATTCCCTTACAAAATCTTTGTTCATAGCGTGCTCAGGCCTGGCTATGAACTGGCATCACAACAACAGTTACCATCATTCCCTACTCGATGACAACTAGTGACCATTTAAAGCCTTACGACAAAGATTCTGTAGGCTGCCGCCATTTGGGGGGACAACAGAGCAACTGCCACCAACATCCCCACAACCCTCCCTCCCGTTCTGGCGCCACAGATTTTTAAAACTGTGGTGCGCAGCCAGAATGTGAGTTGTGATGACGGTGGCTCCGCTACTCCCCTCGCACATACTGGCAGCGACCAACAGAATATAAAAATGTGAAGTCTCTAGTTGGGCGTTTTGGGGCTACCCGTCAGTCCAGCAATTTATGGGGGTAGTAAACTTTTGAGTTTGTGACGCCAGCCTATATACAGGCCTAAACCTACTCTGGGCAAAAATAAAAAGGAAAAAATCGAATTAGATGGGGGATGTAGTCCCTTCCCCTGGAGGGTGGTGTAGTACTCGTCACTGAGAACTCCAGGAGTCAGGTTAAATGGTAAAGCAAAGAATGTATTTTCTGAGAGAGGCCTTCAATAAATAATATTCATACAATTGCCAGTACTCTTCTTTGAAGTAGATGATTACAGGTAAGTACAGGGATCACTTCTGCATGCTTGGCTTTATGACAGATTAACCCTTTCCAATCCGCGGTCTGACATCTTCCTACATTCTGATCGAAGCCTGTGTAGCTCCGATGTCGGAAGATGTCCAGCAGGGTATTCTTACTATATATTGCCGGACGCTTTGTTGTCATGGCCTCTCCGGTATGTCCCATACTGCAGTATTGGCTCTGGCCAGCAGATGGCGCCATTGTATAATGGCAGAAAGAGAAAGCCCCCTAGGAAACCCTGAATCCAAAATTGGATTGCAAAGGGTTAAGGTACGTACAGGAACACACATCTGTATGCTTGACTTTGTCTTTCAGCTTTTGTCTGAACTTCTGTCTGTATGGATCTCCTTTTCTTTCTTTCGCTCTTTCCTGTTTAGCAGTCCTTCTTTCGCTATCATTTCCACATAAACTATCCTTCCTGCTCTATTTCTCTCTTAAATGCAATCCTCTTTTTGGTACTTACACCTCTTCCTTCTCACCGCACTGTCCCTCTCCTGATCTGGTCTTTCCTTCTTCTCTCTTCAACTGCCAAACTCCAATTGCTCTGCCCTGATAGGATTTCCTGCTCCATACTATACAGGTGCCCCTGTTTCTTACAACAGACACCAGCTGGCAACAGCTGTATCAGGACTCATGCTGATTGCGAATGTTAACCCTTTAAATGCCCCTAACTAGGTTCGATAGTCCTGTATGGCCCCTGTGAAGGGATTACAGGGTGACGTGCAATTGCAATGGCACCCAGGGGCTTCTGAAAGCCCCCATTGTTGCTATTGCCTATGAAGCCATGCCCGTGGCTAACACATTTACCCCGCAACGCGAATGTGGTCAGAAAAAAATAAATGCAGCCACCAATATTGGTCTCCAATAAAAAAAATGTAATAAAAAGCAATTTAAAAAGTTATAAGTACTCCAAACAGTTTGAAAGCAAAAGTGTTGCGGAGTCGTTTATTCGTTTAAATGACAATCGTTGCGTGTAAATGGGCCTTTAGAAAAAAGTGTGTAAACATGAGCCACTGAGGAAAAACATAGTGTACTTCTGGACTGCGGGCTCCACGGTTCTTCTATTAGTTAGGATTAGTAAACGTGTACTCGTCTCCCCTGCTTGCCATGAGATTATGGTGCTAATGCTGACCTATCATCTGCTGTAGGTCTCCTCCTCGCCGTATCTGGTGAGCAGCATCCTAATACTGGTAGCACCAACCTTCCATCTTCCAGAGATCATTGTTATCTCGGTCCATGTCTACGTTGTTCTCTGCTGTATTTAGTGGTTACTACTCACCTGTGCGGTTACCTGTAGGAATCTCCTCTTTACACCGCTGATCGCCCCTCACATTTGTCTCTGTAGTATTAATATTGGTCAGATCTTCATCCTGATACAAAAGCTGTGAGACAAATATTGTAGAAGTCAGCAGACGGTTGGAGAAGTCGTGTGGAATGTTTTATGACATAATGACCTGACAGGAGTAGTTATCTGAGCCACATAGCTGCAGGTCTAGAAGCCGGACATAGATATTACATGGCGGCTCAATGACCCCTCAGGATCCTCATACACGTGTATATCCGGCATGGCTAGACACGCTGCACGTTGTCTCAGTGGAGGAGATCAGCGTCTACCAGACACATCCGCTGCTTGTCTCGGGGGAAATAAAGGAGCAGATAGATATAAATTAGAGTTGAGCAAACGTACTCTACTGAGCTTGATGCTCGTTCGAGTATTAGCATACTCAATGGTGCTCGCTACTCCAGTGAGCATCACGTCGTTTTCGACCCCGCCCCAGTTTTGGCCCCTCCCCGCTGCGACGCTGTGCACGTCAACGGTAGTTTGTGGCTGGCGAGAGGGAGGGGGAAGGGGAAGGGGAGAAAAAAAAACTCGGCAACCGGCGGGTCCCATACAAAAATGTTCGAGTCTTCCATTGAAGTCAATGTGGTTCATTACTCAAATAGAGCTCTCGAATTTTACGAAAAGCTCGACTTGAAAAACAAGGACCCGAGCATTTGGGTGCTCGCTAATCTCTAATATAAATCCAATCTGTTGACTCCTTATTCCCACCAGCAGTCTCCACCGCCAGAACACTGGGAGAAGATCCAGACAAGATGCAATGTCTGTGGCCAGCAGTAATCCTGCCATCTCCACCGGCCTCATCACACAAGGAGAAGACATCTAATAAGACTGAAGACAAGAGCTTCACAGCCTTCTACAGGTCAGAGAGATATCTCCATCTACCTGATGGTCCTGTGGAAGAAGAGGACAGGGACATCTCTCTGGGGTTCTTCTCTTACTGGATGGAACTGCAGGAAACACAGACGGACACTGAAGTCATTCTTTATATACAGATAATACAGTCCCCGTGGATTTAGTCCTGTCTATTACCTGGTGATGGGAGCGGCTGGTGGGTCTCCATCATGGCCTCCTTGTACAGATCCTTGTGTCCTTCTAAATACTCCCACTCCTCCATGGAGAAATAGACAGCGACATCCTGACACCTTATAGGAACCTGACAACACAATATATAGTCATTACCCAGAAGCCTCCAGTGCTGTTACTGTATAATGTCCCAGCATTCCCTGCAGCGTCACCTCTCCAGTCAGCAGCTCAATCATCTTGTTGGTGAGTTCTAGAATCTTCTGTACATTGATGTCCTTATGTATCAGGGGGTGAGGTGGGGGCCCCGTGGTTGGCCTGAGGGGTCTTCTCCATCTATCACACACAGGGGCCCGACAGCCATCACTAGAGGTCTTCTTCACTACTGTGTAATTCTAATTACAATGAGAGGTTAAATGGAATCCGTCGCCAATATTTCACAGTATAAACTAATCGTAGCCAGACACGGAGGATATGACTGGGAAGATGTACTTACCACTCTTTTTCCAGGCAGAGCAGCCTTCACCCAGTTATCTCCATTTTCCAATGCCACACAACTGTAAGCACATTACCTGCCTTGGACCGGTCTGGGTCTACCCCTTTCAATCCATCCAAACCTTCCCCATTCATTATTACTGACATCCCATTAGTGAGGCGCATGCACTGTCTGTGAAATGCTTGATATGTCCCGACTGAGCGAGAAATGTCAATCATCATGCAAATGGTACTATTTCAGTGAAACGAGGGGGGTAGGACAAGATCGATCCAAAGCAGCAGACTGCTCATCGGACCAGCTGTAAGTATTAATTATACGGAACATTGAATCAGAAAATAGTAGTTTCAGGTTGAGGCTACTCTGTCCTGAAAAACAGTAATATGTACATACTTTGATTCATATTACCCATCTATAACTAGGATTAGTTTATATTAGAGATGAGCGAGCGTATTCACTAAGGCAAACCACTCGAGCGAGTAGTGCCTTATGCGAGTTCCTGCCCGCTCGTCTCTAAAGATTCGGGTGTCGGTGGGGGAGAGCGGTGAGTTGTGGGAGAGAGCAGGGAGGAGCGGGGGGAGTGAAAGAGAGATCCCTTCCCCTGTTCTTTCCCGCTCAAGCTCCGCCGCTCCCCTCCCCCCAACGGCAGACGAATCTTTAGAGACGAGTGGGCAGGTACTCATATATGGCACTACTCGCTCGAGTAGTTTGCCTTAGCGAGTACACTCTAGTTTATATACTAATATATTGCTGACAAATACCCCTAAATAAATACCTCCCCTCTCCAGTGACATCATCTGTTATTACCATAGATGAGAATGATGTAATGTGACAGCATCAGAATCCCTCCCCTCTCCAGTGACATCATCTGTTATTACCATAGATAAGAATGATGTAATGTGACATCATCAGAATCTCTCCCCTCTCCAGTGACATCATCTGTTATTACCATAGATGAGAATGATGTAATGTGACATCATCATAATCTCTCCCCTCTCCAGTGACATCATCTGTTATTACCATAGATAAGAATGATGTAATGTGACATCATCAGAATCTCTCCCCTCTCCAGTGACATCATCTGTTATTACCATAGATAAGAATGATGTAATGTGACATCATCAGAATCTCTGCCCTCTCCAGTGACATCATCTGTTATTACCATAGATAAGAATGATGTAAAGCGACATCATCAGAATCTCTCCCCTCTCCAGTGACATCATCTGTTATTACCATAGATAAGAATGATGTAATGTGACATCATCAGAATCTCTCCCCTCTCCAGTGACATCATCTGTTATTACCATAGATAAGAATGATGTAATGTGACATCATCAGAATCTCTCCCCTCTCCAGTGATATCATCTGTTATTACCATAGATAAGAATGATGTAATGTGACATCATCAGAATCTCTTCCCTCTCCAGTGACATCATCTGTTATTACCATAGATGTGAATGATGTAATGTGACATCATCAGAATCTCTCACCTCTCCAGTAAGCCGAAAGAGTATCTCTAGGGTGAAATTTAATATACTTTCTGCCATCTTGTTCCTCTCCATCCTTGATGGGTCAATCAGGAAAAATTATTTTATGCTGTAGAGACCTGAATGGAAAAAAGATGAGCCAATGTAAAAACTGCACAAGATCCCATGTAAAAAAAAACCCCCACAGTACCATTCTTAGAAATGAGGTGAAACATTTCAGGAGAATATAAGTGTAGATATTGTATTCTCTCTATTTGTTCGGAATGGGATACATGTTGAATAGATTGTCGAAAGAAGCCGACCCAGGAATGTATTCTAAAATCCAGCCAATACCAGACACCGAGCCTGCTGCGAATTGCCCCACTTCTCCACGGTCTGCCTATCTATCAGATTAGGCTGACCGTCGGAGAGTCGCGTGAGGTCCGGGCACCGCCGCAGGACTTAGCAACGCCCGTGGACAGGGGTCCTAAGTGATCTATATAGGTTCACTTTACACAACTCCACCATATAAGGAGCGCAGATCTGTTATTTTTTTTTTGTTTTCTTCTGCATAAATTACATTAGAAAGAGGAAATTACTTCAGAGATTACTTTACTGACTCAGCCCACAGGACAGTAAAGAACCATTTACACGCAACGATTATCACTCAAAATTCACTCAAAAGCCATCGTTTGAATGATTACCATTATGGGTGAATGCTCCCACTCTTCGGCTGAAGGATGATTTTTAGGCAAGCATAAAATCCATCCTTCAGCTGGAGAGAATATAACACAGACTGCATGCTGTGTTTGCTGTCCATGGTGCTCTATTCTCCATGGGAGTGCTGATTACATTGAATTCAGCTTGCAGCCCCGTGGCAAAACAAAGGAGCTGCATGCAAAGAACAGAACACCTGCTGTTATCTGTATACAGATCCAAAAGGCTCATTTACATGTAAATGAAGGAGCTGAGCTGCTAATGGAAATTAGTGTCTATAACAGTTTATGCAAAACAATAGCTCAAAACCTATCTTTTGAACAATTATCTTTGCGTGTAAATGGGCCTTTACCAAAGAAATTAATAGGAAAAGACCTCAGACAGTGAGTAACAAAGGGGAAGGAAATCCAGCCGCATCTGACAAGAAGTCTGTTTCACCTGTAGTTTGTACAAGTCCTGCACCTCCATGTTGGACACCTCCAACCACCAGCTTATTCAACAAGTAGAGCGTGAGCTCCCTGTTTCTGCTGACTCTCTGGACTATTATTGGGGTTGGCCTACATCACCATAAAATCACAGCAGAGAGCAGAACAGTCGGGAGCCCCTCACCATCACTCCATTATATAGTGTGAATGAAGGGAGAGTGGAGCGGCACACTAACAAAGACCTCCGTGAGGGGAATCAGTGCCATCACTGTAACAAGTGACCGGTTACCTCACCCCTCATCTGTCACCCCAACTCCTGGTCACCACACTGTGAGGGGATTACTGCCAGCACTGTGACAAGTGACCGGTTACCTCACCCCTCACCTGTCATGCCGACTCCTGGTCACCACACTGTGAGGGGGATTACTGCCAGCACTGTAACAAGTGACCGGTTACCTCACCCCTCATCTGTCACCCCGACTCCTGGTCACCACACTGTGAGGGGATTACTGCCAGCACTGTGACAAGTGACCGGTTACCTCACCTCCCATCTGTCACCCCGACTCCTGGTCACCACACTGTGAGGGGATTACTGCCAGCACTGTGACAAGTGACCAGTTACCTCACCCCTCATCAGCCACCCCGACTCCTGGTCACCACACTGTGAGGGGGATTACTGCCAGCACTGTGACAAGTGACCGGTTACCTCACCCCAACTCCTGGTCACCACACTGTGAGGGGGATTACTGCCAGCACTGTGACAAGTGACCGGTTACCTCACCCCTCATCTGTCACTCTGACTCCTGGTCACCACACTGTGAGGGGATTACTGCCAGCACTGTGACAAGTGACCGGTTACCTCACCCCTCATCTGTCACCCTGACTCCTGGTCACCACACTGTGAGGGGATTACTGCCAGCACTGTGACCAGTGACCGGTTACCTCACTCCTCATCAGTCACCCAGACTCCTGGTCACCACACTGTGAGGGGATTACTGCCAGCACTGTGACAAGTGACCGGTTACCTCACCCCTCATCTGTCACCCCGACTCCTGGTCACCACACTGTGAGGGGGATTACTGCCAGCACTGTGACAACTGACCGGTTACCTCACCCCTCATCTGTCACACCGACTCCTGGTCACCACACTGTGAGGGGGATTACTGCCAGCACTGTGAAAAGTGACCGGTTACCTCAACCCTCATCTGTCACCCCACCATGAGGGGATTACTGCCAGCACTGTGACAAATGACCAGTTACCTCACTCTCATCTGTCACCCCGACTCCTGGTCACCGCACTGTGAGGGGGATTACTGCCAGCACTGTAACAAGTTACCTCACCCCTCATCTGTCACCCCGACTTCTGGTCACCACACTCTGAGGGGGATTAATGCCAGCACTATGACAAGTGACCGGTTACCTCACCCCTCATCTGTCACCTCGACTCCTGGTCACCACACTGTAAGGGGATTACTGCCAGCACTGTGACTAGTGATTGGTTACCTTACCCCTCATTTGCCACCCCGACAACTGGTCACCAAACTGAGGGGGATTACTGCCAGCACTGTGATAAGTGACGGGTTACCTCACCCCTCATCTGTCACGCTGACTCCTGGTCACCACACTGTGAGGAGTTACTGCCAGCACTGTGACAAGTGACTGGTTACCTCACCCCTCATCTATCACCCTGACTCCTGGTCACCACACTGTGAGGGGATTACTGCCAGCACTGTGACCAGTGGCTGGGTACCTCACCCCTCATCTGTCACCCTGACTCCTTGTCACCACACTGTGAGGGGATTACTGCCAGCACTATGACAAGTGACCGGTTACCTCACCCCTCATCTGTCACCCTGACTCCTGATAACCACACTGTGAGGGTATTACTGCTAGCACTGTGACAAGTGACCGGTTACCTCACCCCGACTCCTGGTCTCCACACTCTGAGGATTACTGCCAACACTATGACAAGTCACCAGTTACCTCACCACTCATCTGTCACCCGACTCCTGGTCACCACACTGTGAGGGGATTACTGCCAGCACTGTGACAAGTAACCGGTTACCTCACCCATCATCTGTCACCCCGACTCCTGGTCACCACACTGTGAGGGGATTACTGCCAACACTATGACAAGTCACCAGTTACCTCACCACTCATCTGTCACCCGACTCCTGGTCACCACACTGTGAGGGGATTACTGCCAGCACTGTGACAAGTGACCGGTTACCTCACCCCTCATCTGTCACCCCGACTCCTGGTCATCACACTGTGAGGAGAATTGCTGCCAGCACTGAGACAAGTGGCCGGTTACCTCACCCCTCATCTGCCACCCCGACTCCTGGTCACCAAACTGAGGGGGATTACTGCCAGCACTGTGATAAGTGACCGGTTACCTCACCCCTCATCTGTCACCCTGACTCCTGGTCACCACATTGTGAGGGGATTACTGCCAGCACTGTGACAAGTGACCGGTTACCTCACCCCTCATCTGTCACCCCGACTCCTGGTCACCACAGTGTAATGGGATTACTGCCAGCACTTTGACAAATGACCGGTTACCTCACCCCTCATCTGTCACCCTGACTTCTGGTCACCACACTGTGAGGGGGATTACTGCCAGCACTGCGACAAGTGACCGGTTACCTCACCCCTCATCTGTCACCCCGACTCCTGGTCACCACACTGTGAGGGGGATTACTGCCAGCACTGTGACAAGTGATCGGTTACCTCATCCCTCATATGTCACCCCGACTCCTGGTCACCACACTGTGATGGGATTACTGCCAGCACTGTGACAAGTGACCGGTTACCTCACCCCTCATCTGTCACTCCGACTCCTGGTCACCACACTGTAAGGGGATTACTGCCAGCACTGTGACAAGTGACCAGTTACCTCACCCCTCATCTGTCACTCCGACTCCTGGTCACCACACAGTTAGGAGGATTACTGCCAGCACTGTGACAAGTGACCGGTTACCTCACCCAACATCTGTCACCCCGACTCCTGGTCACCACACTGTGAGGGGGATTACTGCCAGCACTGTGACAAGTAACCGGTTACCTCACCCATAATCTGTCACCCCAACTCCTGGTCACCGTACTGTGAGGGGGATTACTGCCAGCACTATGACAAGTCACCAGTTACCTCACCACTCATCTGTCACCTGACTCCTGGTCACCACACTGTGAGGGGATTACTGCCAGCACTGTGACAAATTACCAGTTCCACACCCCTCATCTGTCACCCCGACTCCTGGTCACCGTACTGTGAGGGGGATTACTGCCAGCACTGTAACAAGTTACCTCACCCCTCATCTGTCACCCCGACTTCTGGTCACCACACTGTGAGGGGGATTAATGCCAGCACTATGACAAGTGACCGGTTACCTCACCCCTCATCTGTCACCTCGACTCCTGGTCACCACACTGTAAGGGGATTACTGCCAGCACTGTGACTAGTGATTGGTTACCTTACCCCTCATCTGCCACCCCGACAACTGGTCACCAAACTGAGGGGGATTACTGCCAGCACTGTGATAAGTGACGGGTTACCTCACCCCTCATCTGTCACCCTGACTCCTGGTCACCACACTGTGAGGAGTTACTGCCAGCACTGTGACAAGTGACTGGTTACCTCACCCCTCATCTATCACCCCGACTCCTGGTCACCACACTGTAAGGGGATTACTGCCAGCACTGTGACAAGTGACCAGTTACCTCACCCCTCATCTGTCACTCCGACTCCTGGTCACCACACAGTTAGGAGGATTACTGCCAGCACTGTGACAAGTGACCGGTTACCTCACCCATCATCTGTCACCCCGACTCCTGGTCACCACACTGTGAGGGGGATTACTGCCAGCACTGTGACAAGTAACCGGTTACCTCACCCATAATCTGTCACCCCAACTCCTGGTCACCACACTGTGAGGGGGATTACTGCCAGCACTGTGACAAGTGACCGGTTACCTCACCCCTCATTTGTCACCCTGACAAGTGACCGGTTACCTCACCCCTCATCTGTCACCTCGACTCCTGCTCACCACATTGTGATGGGATTACTGCCAGCACTGTGACTAGTGACCGGTTACCTCACCCCTCATCTGTCAGCCCTACTCCTGGTCACCACACTGTGAGGAGACTACTGCCAGCACTGTGACAAGTGACCGGTTACCTCACCCCTCAACTGTCACCCCGACTCCCAGTCACCACACTGTGAGGGGGATTATTGCCAGCACTGTGACAAGTGACCGGTGGCCTCACCCCTCATCTGTCACCCTGACTCCTGATAACCACACTGTGAGGGGATTACTGCCAGCACTGTGACAAGTGACCGGTTACCTCACCCCGACTCCTGGTCTCCACACTCTGAGGATTACTGCCAGCACTATGACAAGTCACCAGTTACCTCACCACTCATCTGTCACCTGACTCCTGGTCACCACACTGTGAGGGGATTACTGCCAGCACAGTGACAAATTACCAGTTCCACACCCCTCATCTGTCACCCCGACTCCTGGTCACCGTACTGTGAGGGGGATTACTGCCAGCACTGTAACAAGTTACCTCACCCCTCATCTGTCACCCCGACTTCTGGTCACCACACTGTGAGGGGGATTAATGCCAGCACTATGACAAGTGACCGGTTACCTCACCCCTCATCTGTCACCTCGACTCCAGGTCACCACACTGTGATGGGGATTACTGCCAGCACTGTGACAAGTGACTGGTTACCTAACCCCTCATCTGTCACCCCAAATCCTGGTCACCACACTGTGAGGAGAATTGCTGCCAGCACTGTGACAAATGACCGGTTACCTCACCCCTCATCTGTCACCCCGACTCCTGGTCACCGCACTGTGAGGGGGATTACTGCCAGCACTGTAACAAGTTACCTCACCCCTCATCTGTCACCCCGACTTCTGGTCACCACACTCTGAGGGGGATTAATGCCAGCACTATGACAAGTGACCGGTTACCTCACCCCTCATCTGTCACCTCGACTCCTGGTCACCACACTGTAAGGGGATTACTGCCAGCACTGTGACTAGTGATTGGTTACCTTACCCCTCATCTGCCATCCCGACAACTGGTCACCAAACTGAGGGGGATTACTGCCAGCACTGTGATAAGTGACGGGTTACCTCACCCCTCATCTGTCACCCTGACTCCTGGTCACCACACTGTGAGGAGTTACTGCCAGCACTGTGACAAGTGACTGGTTACCTCACCCCTCATCTATCACCCTGACACCTGGTCACCACACTGTGAGGGGGATTACTGCCAGCACTGCGACAAGTGACCGGTTACCTCACCCCTCATCTGTCACCCCGACTCCTGGTCACCACACTGTGAGGGGGATTACTGCCAGCACTGTGACAAGTGACCGGTTACCTCACCCCTCATCTGTCACTCCGACTCCTGGTCACCACACAGTTAGGAGGATTACTGCCAGCACTGTGACAAGTGACCGGTTACCTCACCCCTCATCTGTCATCCCGACTCCTGGTCACCACACTGGGAGGGGGATTATTGCCAGCACTGTGACAAGTGACCGGTGGCCTCACCCCTCATCTGTCACCCCGACTCCTGATAACCACACTGTGAGGGGATTACTGCCAGCACTGTGACAAGTGACCGGTTACCTCACCCCGACTCCTGGTCTCCACACTCTGAGGATTACTGCCAGCACTATGACAAGTCACCAGTTACCTCACCACTCATCTGTCACCTGACTCCTGGTCACCACACTGTGAGGGGATTACTGCCAGCACTGTGACAAATTACCAGTTCCACACCCCTCATCTGTCACCCCGACTCCTGGTCACCGTACTGTGAGGGGGATTACTGCCAGCACTGTAACAAGTTACCTCACCCCTCATTTGTCACCCCGACTTCTGGTCACCACACTGTGAGGGGGATTAATGCCAGCACAATGACAAGTGACCGGTTACCTCACCCCTCATCTGTCACCCCAAATCCTGGTCACCACACTGTGAGGAGAATTGCTGCCAGCACTGTGACAAATGACCGGTTACCTCACCCCTCATCTGTCACCCCGATTCATGGTCACTACACTGTGGGGGGGATTACTGCCAGCACTGTGAGAAGTGACCGGTCACCTCACCCCTCATCTGTCACCCCAACTCCTGGTCACCACACTGTGAGGGGGATTACTGACGGCACTGTGACCAGTGACCGGTCACATCACCCATCATTTGTCACCCCGACTTCTGGTCACCACACTGTGAGGGGGATTAATGCCAGCACTATGACATGTGACCGGTTACCTCACCCCTCATCTGTCATCCCGACTCCTGGTCACCACACTGGGAGGGGGATTATTGCCAGCACTGTGACAAGTGACTGGTTACCTCGCCCCTCATCTGTCACCCCGATTCATGGTCACTACACTGTGGGGGGGATTACTGCCAGCACTGTGAGAAGTGACCGGTCACCTCACCCCTCATCTGTCACCCCGACTCCTGGTCACCACACTGTGATGGGATTACTGCCAGCACTGTGACAAGTGACCGGTTACCTCACCCCTCATCTGTCACCTCGACTCCTGGTCACCACATTGTGATGGGATTACTGCCAGCACTGTGACTAGTGACCGGTTACCTCACCCCTCATCTGTCAGCCCGACTCCTGGTCACCACACTGTGAGGAGACTACTGCCAGCACTGTGACAAGTGACCGGCTACCTCACCCCTCAACTGTCACCCCGACTCCCAGTCACCACACTGTGAGGGGGATTATTGCCAGCACTGTGACAAGTGACCGGTGGCCTCACCCCTCATCTGTCACCCCGACTCCTGATAACCACACTGTGAGGGGATTACTGCCAGCACTTTGACAAGTGACCGGTTACCTCACCCCGACTCCTGGTCTCCACACTCTGAGGATTACTGCCAGCACTATGACAAGTCACCAGTTACCTCACCACTCATCTGTCACCCTGACTCCTGGTCACCAAATTGTGAGGGGATTACTGCAAGCACTGTGACAAGTGACCGGTTACCTCACCCCTCATCTGTCACCCCGACTCCTGGTCACCACACTGTAATGGGATTACTGCCAGCACTGTGACAAATGACCGGTTACCTCACCCCTCATCTGTCACCCCGACTCCTGGTCACCACACTGTGAGGGGGATTACTGCCAGCACTGTGATAAGTGACCGGTTACCTCACCCCTCATCTATCACCCTGACACCTGGTCACCACACTGTGAGGGAGATTACTGCCAGCACTGCGACAAGTGACCGGTTACCTCACCCCTCATCTGTCACCCCGACTCCTGGTCACCACACTGTGAGGGGGATTACTGCCAGCACTGCGACAAGTGACCGGTTACCTCACCCCTCATCTGTCACCCCGACTCCTGGTCACCACACTGTGATGGGATTACTGCCAGCACTGTGACAAGTGACCGGTTACCTCACCCCTCATCTGTCACTCCGACTCCTGGTCACCACACAGTTAGGAGGATTACTGCCAGCACTGTGACAAGTGACCGGTTACCTCACCCATCATCTGTCACCCCGACTCCTGGTCACCACACTGTGAGGGGGATTACTGCCAGCACTGTGACAAGTAACCGGTTACCTCACCCATAATCTGTCACCCCAACTCCTGGTCACCACACTGTGAGGGGGATTACTGCCAGCACTGTGACAAGTGACCGGTTACCTCACCCCTCATTTGTCACCCTGACAAGTGACCGGTTACCTCACCCATAATCTGTCACCCCAACTCCTGGTCACCACACTGTGAGGGGGATTACTGCCAGCACTGTGACAAGTGACCGGTTACCTCACCCCCTCATCTGTCACTCCGACTCCTGGTCACCACACTGTAAGGGGATTACTGCCAGCACTGTGACAAGTGACCAGTTACCTCACCCCTGATCTGTCACTCCGACTCCTGGTCACCACACAGTTAGGAGGATTACTGCCAGCACTGTGACAATTGACCGGTTACCTCACCCCTCATCTGTCACCTCGACTCCTGGTCACCACATTGTGATGGGATTACTGCCAGCACTGTGACTAGTGACCGGTTACCTCACCCCTCATCTGTCAGCCCGACTCCTGGTCACCACACTGTGAGGAGACTACTGCCAGCACTGTGACAAGTGACCGGTTACCTCACCCCTCAACTGTCACCCCGACTCCCAGTAACCACACTGTGAGGGGGATTATTGCCAGCACTGTGACAAGTGACCGGTGGCCTCACCCCTCATCTGTCACCCCGACTCCTGATAACCACACTGTGAGGGGATTACTGCCAGCACTGTGACAAGTGACCGGTTACCTCACCCCGACTCCTGGTCTCCACACTCTGAGGATTACTGCCAGCACTATGAAAAGTCACCAGTTACCTCACCACACATCTGTCACCTGACTCCTGGTCACCACACTGTGAGGGGATTACTGCCAGCACTGTGACAAATGACCAGTTCCACACCCCTCATCTGTCACCCCGACTCCTGGTCACCGTACTGTGAGGGGAATTACTGCCAGCACTGTAACAAGTTACCTCACCCCTCATCTGTCACCCCAACTTCTGGTCACCACACTGTGAGGGGGATTAATGCCAGCACTATGACAAGTGACCGGTTACCTCACCCCTCATCTGTCACCTCGACTCCAGGTCACCACACTGTGATGGGGATTACTGCCAGCACTGTGACAAGTGACTGGTTACCTAACCCCTCATCTGTCACCCCAAATCCTGGTCACCACACTGTGAGGAGAATTGCTGCCAGCACTGTGACAAATGACCGGTTACCTCACCCCTCATCTGTCACCCCGATTCATGGTCACTACACTGTGGGGGGGATTACTGCCAGCACTGTGAGAAGTGACCGGTCACCTCACCCCTCATCTGTCACCCCAACTCCTGGTCACCACACTGTGAGGGGGATTACTGACAACACTGTGACCAGTGACCGGTCACATCACCCATCATTTGTCACCCCGACTTCTGGTCACCACACTGTGAGGGGGATTAATGCCAGCACTATGACATGTGACCGGTTACCTCACCCCTCATCTGTCATCCCGACTCCTGGTCACCACACTGGGAGGGGGATTATTGCCAGCACTGTGACAAGTGACTGGTTACCTCGCCCCTCATCTGTCACCCCGATTTATGGTCACTACACTGTGGGGGGGATTACTGCCAGCACTGTGAGAAGTGACCGGTCACCTCACCCCTCATCTGCCACCCCGACTCCTGGTCACCACACTGTAAGGGGATTACTGCCAGCACTGTGACTAGTGACTGGTTACCTCACCCCTCATCTGCCACCCCGACTCCTGGTCACCAAACTGAGGGGGATTACTGCCAGCACTGTGATAAGTGACGGGTTACCTCACCCCTCATCTGTCACCCTGACTCCTGGTCACCACACTGTGAGGAGTTACTGCCAGCACTGTGACAAGTGACTGGTTACCTCACCCCTCATCTGTCACCCCGACTCCTTGTCACCACACTGTGAGGGGATTACTGCCAGCACTGTGACAAGTGACCGGTTACCTCACCCCTCATTTGTCACCCCGAATCCTGGTCACCACACTGTGAGGAGAATTACTGCCAGCACTGTGATAAGTGACCGGTGACCTCACCCCTCATCTGTCACCCCGACTCCTGGTCACCGCACTGTGAGGGGGATTACTGCCAGCACTGTGACAAGTGTCCGTTTACCTCACCCATCATCTGTCACCCCGACGTCTGGTCACCACACTGTGAGGGGGATTACTGCCAGCAATGTGACAAGTGACCGGTTACCTCACCCCTCATCTGTCACCACGACTCCTGGTCATCACACTGTGAGGAGAATTGCTGCCAGCACTGAGACAAGTGGCCGGTTACCTCACCCCTCATCTGCCACCCCGACTCCTGGTCACCAAACTGAGGGGGATTACTGCCAGCACTGTGATAAGTGACCGGTTACCTCACCCCTCATCTGTCACTCCGACTCCTGGTCACCACACTGTAATGGGATTACTGCCAGCACTGTGACAAATGACCGGTTACCTCACCCCTCATCTGTCACCCCGACTCCTGGTCACCACACTGTGAGGGGGATTACTGCCAGCACTGTGATAAGCGACCGGTTACCTCACCCCTCATCTATCACCCTGACACCTGGTCACCACACTGTGAGGGAGATTACTGCCAGCACTGCGACAAGTGACCGGTTACCTCACCCCTCATCTGTCACCCCGACTCCTGGTCACCACACTGTGAGGGGGATTACTGCCAGCACTGCGACAAGTGACCGGTTACCTCACCCCTCATCTGTCACCCCGACTCCTGGTCACCACACTGTGATGGGATTACTGCCAGCACTGTGACAAGTGACCGGTTACCTCACCCCTCATCTGTCACTCCGACTCCTGGTCACCACACTGTAAGGGGATTACTGCCAGCACTGTGACAAGTGACCAGTTACCTCACCCCTCATCTGTCACTCCGACTCCTGGTCACCACACAGTTAGGAGGATTACTGCCAGCACTGTGACAAGTGACCGGTTACCTCACCCATCATCTGTCACCCCGACTCCTGGTCACCACACTGTGAGGGGGATTACTGCCAGCACTGTGACAAGTGACCGGTTACCTCACCCCTCATTTGTCACCCTGACAAGTGACCGGTTACCTCACCCATAATCTGTCACCCCAACTCCTGGTCACCACACTGTGAGGGGGATTACTGCCAGCACTGTGACAAGTGACCAGTTACCTCACCCCTGATCTGTCACTCCGACTCCTGGTCACCACACAGTTAGGAGGATTACTGCCAGCACTGTGACCAGTGACCGGTTACCTCACCCCTCATCTGTCACCCCGACTCCTGGTCACCACACTGTGAGGGGGATTACTGCCAGCACTGTGACAAGTGACCGGTTACCTCACCCCTCATCTGTCACCTCGACTCCTGGTCACCACAGTGTGAGGGGGATTACTGCCAGCACTGTGACCAGTGACCGGTTACCTCACCCCTCATCTGTCACCCCGACTCCTGGTCACCACATTGTGATGGGATTACTGCCAGCACTGTGACTAGTGACCGGTTACCTCACCCCTCATCTATCACCCTGACTCCTGGTCACCACACTATGAGGGGGATTACTGCCAGCACTGTGACAAGTGTCCGGTTACCTCACCCCTCATCTGTCACCTCGACTCCTGGTCACCACATTGTGATGGGATTACTGCCAGCACTGTGACTAGTGACTGGTTACCTCACCCCTCATCTATCACCCTGACTCCTGGTCACCACACAGTTAGGAGGATTACTGCCAGCACTGTGACAAGTGACCGGTTACCTCACCCCTCATCTGTCACCCCGACTCCTGGTCACCACACTATGAGGGGGATTACTGCCAGCACTGTGACAAGTGACCGGTTACCTCACCCCTCATCTGTCACCCCGACTCCTGGTCACCACACTGAGGGGGATTACTGCCAGCACTGTGACAAGTGTCCGGTTACCTCACCCCTCATCTGTCACCTCGACTCCTGGTCACCACATTGTGATGGGATTACTGCCAGCACTGTGACTAGTGACTGGTTACCTCACCCCTCATCTATCACCCTGACTCCTGGTCACCACACATATAGGAGGATTACTGCCAGCACTGTGACAAGTGACCGGTTACCTCACCCCTCATCTGTCACCCCGACTCCTGGTCACCACACTATGAGGGGGATTACTGCCAGCACTGTGATAAGCGACCGGTTACCTCACCCCTCATCTATCACCCTGACACCTGGTCACCACACTGTGAGGGAGATTACTGCCAGCACTGCGACAAGTGACCGGTTACCTCACCCCTCATCTGTCACCCCGACTCCTGGTCACCACACTGTGAGGGGGATTACTGCCAGCACTGCGACAAGTGACCGGTTACCTCACCCCTCATCTGTCACCCCGACTCCTGGTCACCACACTGTGATGGGATTACTGCCAGCACTGTGACAAGTGACCGGTTACCTCACCCCTCATCTGTCACTCCGACTCCTGGTCACCACACTGTAAGGGGATTACTGCCAGCACTGTGACAAGTGACCAGTTACCTCACCCCTCATCTGTCACTCCGACTCCTGGTCACCACACAGTTAGGAGGATTACTGCCAGCACTGTGACAAGTGACCGGTTACCTCACCCATCATCTGTCACCCCGACTCCTGGTCACCACACTGTGAGGGGGATTACTGCCAGCACTGTGACAAGTGACCGGTTACCTCACCCCTCATTTGTCACCCTGACAAGTGACCGGTTACCTCACCCATAATCTGTCACCCCAACTCCTGGTCACCACACTGTGAGGGGGATTACTGCCAGCACTGTGACAAGTGACCAGTTACCTCACCCCTGATCTGTCACTCCGACTCCTGGTCACCACACAGTTAGGAGGATTACTGCCAGCACTGTGACCAGTGACCGGTTACCTCACCCCTCATCTGTCACCCCGACTCCTGGTCACCACACTGTGAGGGGGATTACTGCCAGCACTGTGACAGGTGACCGGTTACCTCACCCCTCATCTGTCACCTCGACTCCTGGTCACCACAGTGTGAGGGGGATTACTGCCAGCACTGTGACCAGTGACCGGTTACCTCACCCCTCATCTGTCTCCCCGACTCCTGGTCACCACATTGTGATGGGATTACTGCCAGCACTGTGACTAGTGACTGGTTACCTCACCCCTCATCTATCACCCTGACTCCTGGTCACCACACTGTGAGGGGATTACTGCCAGCACTGTGACAAGTGACCGGTTACCTCACCCCTCATCTGTCACCCCGACTCCTGGTCACCACACTGTGAGGGGATTACTGCCAGCACTGTGACAAGTGACCAGTTACCTCACCTCTCATCTGTCACCCTGACTCCTGGTCACCACACTGTGAGGGGGATTACTGCCAGCACTGCGACAAGTGACCGGTTACCTCACCCCTCATCTGTCACCCCGACTCCTGGTCACCACACTGTGAGGGGATTACTGCCAGCACTGTGACAAGTGATCGGTTACCTCACCCCTCATCTGTCATCCCGACTCCTGGTCACCAAACTGTGATGGGGATTACTGCCAGCACTGTGACAAGTGACCGGTTACCTCACCCCTCATCTGTCACGCCGACTCCTGGTCACCACACTGTGAGGGGGATTACTGCCAGCACTATGACAAGTGACCAGTTACCTCACCCCTCATCTGTCACCCCGACTCCTGGTCACCACACTATGAGGGGGATTATTGCCAGCACTGTGACAAGTGACCGGTTACCTCACCCATAATCTGTCACCCCGACTGCTGGTCACCACACTGTGAGGGGATTACTGCCACCAGTCTCCTGAAGCAGTTAGCAGGATATCCCACCTCTGATGGGCGCTGCCCTCTCTCACACCTGCCGCTGCCTCTGGTTCTGCCCTCTCTCACACCTGCCGCTGCCTCTGGTTCTGCCCTCTCTCACACCTGCCGCTGCCTCTTGTTCTGCCCCCTCTCACACCTGCCGCTGCCTCTGGTTCTGCCCCCTCTCACACCTGCCGCTGCCTCTGGTTCTGCCCTCTCTCACACCTGCCGCTGCCTCTGCCCCCTCTCACACCTGCCGCTGCCTCTTGTTCTGCCCCCTCTCACACCTGCCGCTGCCTCTGGTTCTGCCCCCTCTCACACCTGCCGCTGCCTCTGGTTCTGCCCCCTCTCACACCTGCCGCTGCCTCTGGTTCTGCCCCCGACCAGCTATATAAGGTGCCTGTGGGTATAAAAGCATGCGAGCGGCTTGTCTTCCCTGATTCTGTAATCACTGGCCCTTATGGAAGCTGTGCATCCCACTGAAGCATGGCGGTAACAGAATCAGCGCAGCCCAGCCATGATGAAACGCTCCTGTAATCCCGGCCTCCTCAGGGTGCAGCTCCCATGGCGGATGTTCCTGTCTATATGAACACCCCTATAATATCACCCCTGACATGACGGACACACGTACCTCCACCTGCAAAGCAGGCAGCAGCCGTCTGTCTCCAGGACCTGTGATGATGTCACTATCATGTGATCAGTCACACATGTGGGAGGAGTCAGGGATCACATGACCTGGGAGTTGATCGCCTTGTATTACCATATGTAGAACTGTTAGGCTGGGTTCATACAGGGCGGTTTTGCCGCAGCAGATCCGCCCGCGGCAAAACCGCCCGCGGCCGCTAATCTCGGGATTAGCCAGCCATGTGGACGAGATTTCTCAGAAACCTCGTCCACACGGGACGGCTAATCCGCTGCGGTAAGTCCAGTTGAAACCGCGGCTGCGGTCTTTTTTTTGTTTATTCACATCACGGCCGCGCTCTCCTCTATGGGAGCGCCGGCCGCAACGGAAAAGCATGCGGCCGGGCCGCTTCAAAGCCGCCGCGGCTTAAACCGCGGCGGTTCTCCCGGCGGAAATCTCGCGTTTTTTGCTGCGGCCAAACCGCGAGATTTCCGACGGGAATCCGCCCTGTGTGAACCCTGCCTTAAGGGCTCATTCAGTATTGTTCGAGTATTTCTCTTCTGCATGTAACGTGTGTTTTTATGCACCCGGCTATAATAGTGGGGCGTATTTACCGCACTCACATGCTCGGATTCTATCTGAATAATGCCCAGGAAAACCTGCCACCTATTGGTGAGAATCCCAAAGGCACATTCGAAAAAATCATGAGCCCGTGTGAGACAGTAATGAAAAACCCGTCTCCTGGTGTCCGACCCTCTGGGGGCACAGAACAAAGCTCTCATCAGCCGCACTAACGGTTGGAAAGAAGCTGCTGACCCATACATGAAGCTCTGAAACTGCGAGCATCCGCAATGCTTCCATAGGACCCGATACCAGCTATTATAAACCAATAGTCACTACCCTGTGTCCCCAAAAATTAGACCTGCCCTGATTTTCAGAGAGGCTTGAAATATAAGCTCTACCCCAAAAATAAGCCCTAGCTGCATTACATTAAAAAAGAGCATTACATTACCTAGCAAGCTCAGTCCATGTCCCTCCCGCTGCGCTCAGGATGTTTGGAAGGCTCTCTGCAGCCCTCCGCCACCCACAGAATGATCAATTTCTGGTTACGGGATTTATAAATCCTGCCTCCAGGAAGTGATGGCTCTGATTGGTTCATCGAGCGCTGATCAGCCAATCAATGCAGCGCTCGATGAACCCATGCAATGGCTGTGTTTCGTACATCCAGCACTACATTGATTGACGGAGTAACGCTCAAGAACCAATCACAGCCACCACGTTGTGGAGGCGGGATTTATGAATTAGCCAATAAATCCCGCCTCTACAGCGCAATGGCTGTGATTGGTTCTCAAACGCTGCTCAGCCAATCAATGCAGTGCTGGATGAATCAATCACAGCCATCCCATTGGTTCATTGAGTGCTGCATTGATTGGCTAAGCAGTGCTCAAGAACCAATCACAACCATTGCATGGTGGAGGCGGGATTTATGAAGCCTGTAACCAGGAAGCCATTTTCTGTTGGTGGCCGAGCACTGCAAGAAGCCTGCCGGAGCTCCGGAGAGCAGTGGCAGGGATGTGGACTGAGCCTGCTAGGTAAATATAATAAGGCAGCCGCAAAAATAAGACCTAGTGCCTCTTTTGGGGCAAAAATTATTATAAGACAGGGTTTTATTTTCGGGGGGAAACACAGCATCAGCCAGAGCCAACAAAAGTGGCAAAAAGTATTGTTTATAATTGTAATATCGGGCCCTTGAGTGTGGCGGCTTCTTCACACAGATGTACTTGGTGCCATCCAGAGCCCCAATGCAGTTCGGAAACTGCCCAGCAGCTTCAAAACCATCTGCAATGTCCAGCCAGGCTTGAGAGAGGGCAGCGGCATCACCAATAGCTTCAGCTGCTCCAAACCTAGGTCATCCTGATGATCCCACAGATGGTGGAGTGGCCTAACAGGAACTGAGAATGCGGTGATGCAAATGAGTTTCCGGGGCGAGGAATGTGAAAAGAAAAGACAGATACAAATATTAAAGCTATTTAAGGGGGCGGAGCCTAGTGGAGGATGTGATCGGCCGCGCCGAGCGAGAGCGCCCTCTCAGCATCCTATCATCTATCCCGTAAACCAGGACAAAGTACAAGAACACTGCACAACTTACCCTGCAAGGGTTGAAGTATCTCCCCCATCACTTCAGGGAGCCATGATGCACTGCAAAGAGCACCACTGGACGTGGAGAAGCCTGCAGGGGGCAGTGGAGGGGGGAAGACAGGACTAGCACAGGAGATCACAGAGCCCAGGGCATGCATCCACAGAACAAGGAGCAGAGCCCACACCGAGAGATATTCTGGGAGCAGCTAACAAGTGTAGCTCACTCCAACTGCAGGTCAGCTGCCTGCAAGAGAATATGGGAAATCTTAGACATGATATACAAAAAGCAACAGAACGAATGACTGCGGTGGAGGGAAGGATGAATGAAGTGGAGGATCAGTTAAACAGGATGGGAATAGAAATATTCAGACCATTGCTAATTTGCTGAGTAAAATTGATGATCCGGAGAATTGCTCAAGGCGTAATAACATCCGTGAGATTGGGCTTCAGGAGAAAGTGGAAGGGAATAACCCCTCCGACTACTGGGAATCATTCATTTATTTGGCAAAAACTCTCAGACCCCAATCACACACACAGC
This sequence comes from Eleutherodactylus coqui, assembly GCA_035609135.1. Taxonomy (NCBI): domain Eukaryota; kingdom Metazoa; phylum Chordata; class Amphibia; order Anura; family Eleutherodactylidae; genus Eleutherodactylus; species Eleutherodactylus coqui. Next base: position 13,886,642 of record CM069409.1, read on the forward strand.
AGCTTGATTGATTGATTCCCACACAAGACAAACACAGCTTGGCTCCTCCCACAGCAGTGACATTACCACAGGTCCTTCAGCCCGCCGGATCTCTGTGGTGGAGGTAGGGCAGTTTCTTCTGTCAGGACCGCTGAGTTGTGTCTTCTGAGATAATAACGGCTTAATTGTATTTTCATTTTGTTATTTTTGTCCTCTTCTTTCAAGAGCCCTAACGGCTCCTTCCCACAGACGGATTTCCGCCGTGTATTGAACCTAATAGCACAATGCTTACGATGTGGAATTCCACCCCGTAAAATCTCCCGTCCTCGCCCGCGGCATGCTCTATTTGCTGCGGGTGTATGCACGGACGGCTTCCATTGCAGTCATTATATATCCCACCAACTTACAATGGTAGAGTTATGTGACACATACTTGAATTTATAGTAGGCAGACCAGATGTCCCGGTTCTGATAGTAGGGCAGTTTACCTCTGTTATTACTCCGGGATAGGAGCAGAAGGACCTGTCGACAAAGATAGGTTGACTCCATTAGGACATCTACACTTCTGTTGCATTTGTGGAAATCCAGAAATCAGGATGTTAGATATTATTATTATTATTATTAATAAATGGCTGTGATTGGTGCATCAAATGCCAGCTCTGATTGGTGGAGCCAGCTGACACTCACTAGCCTCAGCCAATCAGAGTAATCTCGTGCTAGAGGCAGGGATTGCAATCCCTGTCACTAAGCAATAGATGCTTTGTCGGCCATGACAAGTGCCCGGCAACCTGCACGGAGTTCCGGAGAGCGGCGTCAAAAACCCTACAGCACCTGCTAGGGGAGTGTTGATTTTATTTTTTTTTTTTTTGGTAGTGCAGCTAGTGCTGCCAAAAACATGGTACCGAGTTGTTCAGCAGCGCTAAAACCACTGTCCGTTTATTTCAATTGGCAATGCATGGCTGAAAACGGCCAAAGATAGAACATGCATCGCTGTCAGAGAGCAGCGTTGAAGACACTGCGTTTTGACGCTTGTGTGAACAGCCCCATTAAAATGAATGGGAGCGTTGGACAGTGTTTAGTGCAGCGCTGAATGCTGTACAAGAATGGCCTTAATTTAATAAAAATTACCTGCGTACTGCAGATGATGTATCCGCTGCATAACTCAACACAATGGATAATTCAATATTTCTTTCACAAGGTAAATAGTCAATTTCGGGACTTCATATGGCAGAATAAAGGCTCATGCATAAAGCTGGAGACACGTTACAAGACTAAGGCCGGCTGCACACGAGCGTGACGGGCTCCGCCGCGTTTTCACACTATCTTCCGCTGTGTTACAGCGGGAGATAGCGTGAACGGACGGCTTCCATTGACTGCAATGGAAGCCGTTAACGCGTACACCCGCAGCAAATAGAGCATGCCGTGGGTGAGGACGGGTGATTTCACGGTGCGAAATTCCGCACCGTGTGCCCTGAGCTATTAGGTTCAATAGAATCTAATAGCTGCGGGCAACGCAGCGGATTTTCGCCGCGAATTACGCGGCGGAAATCCGTTCGTGGGAAGGAGGCCTTAGGGCTCTTGTCCGCGGGTGTTTTTTTCCACCACGTATTATGCGTGGGATACACGGTGAATGGAGTCAATAGACTTTCACTGATCCACGCACGTTCATGTCGACACTTTGTGTTAATACACAAGAGAAATAGATTGCAGCAGGCTCTATCTCTCTTTGCACCATGCAGCGTGAGCCCTCTACAGTGGTATAGGCGGTGTATGAAATGCTGTCCATACGCAATACTTGTCATATAGGCGGTGTTTTCATAAGCAACCCTGCTATGAAACACAGCGGGAAATTTTTTAAAAAGTCACACGGCGCATGACCAAAGGCAGTCTCTGTCGGCAGAGCCGGTATTGTAAAATGCTGGGGGACCGCACTACTTTATCGTTATGGCCGTGGACAGAAGGCCCAAAGCAGAGGGTGGTTTAGCTTTACCCAAATGCCATGACATACTTCTTGGCCTTGCAGATGCAGCAATTTAGAAGGTGGGAATTGGGGGAAACACAAGATGTTAAGTATTAGTTGCTTAAAGAGCGTTTTGAAAATGCGCATCTGTTTGAGGACCAAGAGGCCTACAGATTTAAGGGAAATGACCAATGTTTTCCTACACTCTCCCTAATGCATCAAATTTGGTGGACGGCTAGAGTAAAGTGATCAGATTTTCCAAGGGTCAAAATGGTCAGGGGGCGGGGCTTATCACAGCATATGAGTTTATGTCCGTCGTTATAAAGTGCTCAAGCCATTTTTAAAGAGACAGGGAGCAAATTTCCGAATTGAAAAAACAGTCAAAATTAGCCGCGTATTTGCAGCTGATTTCATACTATGCAGCGCTCTCCCTCACCTCCTCCGAAGGCTTCCCGCTGTCAGCGCTTCCGGCTTCCAGTTCACAGCGCCCTGTGGTAGCCTCACCTGACCAGTATCACCTGACCAGCGGCGCCGCATCTGAGCGGACCACTGGGAACTAGGGATGAGCGAGTATACTCACTAAGGCACTACTCGCTCGAGTAATGTGCCTTAGCCGAGTATCTCCCTGCTCGTCCCTAAAGATTCGGGGGCCGCCGCAATTGACAGGTGAGTTGCGGCAGGGAGCGGGGCAGAGCGGGCGGGAGAGATGGAGAGAGAGATCTCCCCTCCGTTCATCCCTGCTCTCCCCCGCAGCTCCCCGCCCAGCGGCGGCCCCCGAATCTTCAGGGACGAGCGGGGAGATACTCGGCTAAGGCACATTACTCGAGCGAGTAGTGCCTTAGCGAGTATACTCGCTCATCCCTACAGGGAACCAAAAACGGGGGAGCGCCAACGGCGGGAAGCCTTCAAGAAGGTGTGTGGGGGAGCACCACATAGCATGAAATCAGCTGCAGATACATAGCTGATTTCCAGTCAAAATCTGCACCAATGGTGTGGATTTGGACTGTTTTTTGGATGTAGAAATCCTGCGGAAATTGCAGCAGAAATTTCTGTTGCGTACATTTCTCAGCATTTCCGCCATGTGTAAACATACCGTAAGTCAGCTTGAGGTATGCTGCCACTTGCAGAGTGGCCTCAGTAGTATTAAGTTTCTCTTATATTGGCCCCGGTAGTAATAGTGACCCCTGTATCAGCCTCAGTAGTAATAGTAGCCCCCACAGTAGCCTCAGTAGTAATAGTGAACCCCACAGTGGCCTCAGTAGTAATAGAGACCCCCACAGTGGCCTCAGTAGTAATACTATTACTACTGGACTGATATAGGGGGACTATTATTAATAATGTCCCCTATATCGATCCCAATAGTAACAGTGACCCCCACAGTAGCCCCAGTAGTAATATCGACCCTCCTGAGACCGATACACTTACCTCCTTGTCTTCAGAGTGCTGCTGTAGCGGGATGCACACACTGACGGTAGTGTGTACGCCTGCCTGGACTCCTCCTCCACACTCCTCTCCTCCTGAAAAACCAATGAGGAGAGGTCAGGGGAGGATGATCCTGGATGCACACACTGACATCAGTGTGTGCATCCCACAGCAGCGCTAGTGAGTGAATACCAGCTGGGGAGCTGCGGCGCCCTGGCTGGTAATCACCTTCATGGTAACCCCGCAAGTGGGAGGCAAATATTGGGATATTGTGCCTATAGAGGACTTGCAGTGGGTTGAAATATTATAGATGATCCCTCAACTATCTTTGAGCAAATTTAATAGATTATCACAAATATATCTGCTGGATAGGGTGTATCGCTTTCCTACACGAAAAAGGGATAACCCTTAATGTATACATTGCAAAACCCAAGTTGTGGGTTCTTTTCATGTGTGTTACTTGTACCTTTTAATGTGGTAAATCAGATTACAGTATAGAATTGATAAGTGGGTAGAGGCCAGAGATGAAGAGGACATCACACAAAATTTGAGAAAGGCATAATAAAAAAAAGCCCCATGGAAACCGGATTGTTCTTACCTCAGGGTGACCAGCAGATGCTCCTCAGGGAAGATACACTGGCGCATGTTTGCGGAGGTGCAGGTCAATCCAGTGCGCACCTCCTCCAGCAGCTTGTCATACAATGACACGGACAAACGGCAGAAGGCAGCAGACTTTTCCGGATGCTATAATAAGTCTCTGTAAAGGTAGTCATCCTTACTGGTTCGTTGCGACACCGGAGAGTGATCCCTGACCCTCTGCTTTTTTCTTCTAACTCATCCTCTAGCATTGGACGTCACTCTCCAAAAGTGAAAGAAACCAGTTAAGTCTAGAGAATATCATCTTCTAGCGAAGACATAGTTCTAAGAGCACAACTAACACACAGCTCGCCTTTATTTTTGTGCACATGAAATACACAGTGCATATGCAAGGAATACGCACGCAGAACGAACACATACACAAAAAGGGTGATTATACCTACCCGATAATCGGGTTTCCAGGAGTCTCCACGATAGCACCACCTGAGATCGCCTTCCTCCTGATAGGACAGGAACACACCGAGAGGTTAAAATCTCCCCCCCCCCCCCCCCCCCCGTCCCCCCTTCCTCAGTGTATTTTAATGAAACTGCCAGGGTAGGAACTAACTTAAATTTCTTTACCTATCTGGTATATGTAAAACTTTATTTATTATTACGCCCGAAGGTTATGTCCTCATCAAGTTGCACTTTTACCCTATAATGTCTGACAAAAGTGTGTGGCTTCTTCCACACTGCTGCCTTGCATATTTGTTCCACGGAAGCCGAGCTATGCTCGGCCCATGAAGTCGCTACTGCCCTCGTGGAGTGGGCTTTAAGAGTCGCGGGGGCCTCTTTCCCCAGGGTCCTGTAGGATTTGCTAATGGCCAGGCGGATCCACCGGGCTATTGAGCTTTTAGCTGCTTTTTTCCCCCTGTTAGGGCCTGAGAACTGGACGAACAGGTTGTCGTCCTGCCTCCACGGACCTGTGGCCTCAATATACTTTAGGACCGCTCTCCTGACGTCTAAGCAGTTTAGGGCTCTCTCCTCATTTTTTGGGTTATTAAAGAATGAGGGGATTACTATGTTCTGTGCCCTATGTAATGGAGACACTACTTTAGGCAAGAAGGTCGGGTCCGTTTTGAAGATTAATTTGGTGTCTGTTATTTTAAGGAGTGGGTGGCGGATGGATAGGGCTTGTAGCTCGCTAACCCGTCTGGCTGAGGAAATGGCCACTAGGAAAATTGTTTTAATTGCGAGCGTTCTTATTGAGAGCCCTTCAATTGGTTCAAAGGGTTCTGCTGACATAGCTCCCAGGACCAGGTTTAAGTTCCAGTCTGGACATATATTAGTAGGTCTAGGTCGCAACTAGAGATGAGCGAATGTACTCATCCGAGCTTGATACTCGTTCGAGTATTAGCGTGTTCGAAATGCTCGTTATTCGAAACGAGTACCACGCGATGTTCGAGTTACTTTCGAGTTCACTTTCATCTCTGAGACGTTAGCGCGCTTTTCTGGCCAATAGAAAGACAGGGAAGGCATTACAACTTCCCCCTGCGACGTTCAAGCCCTATACCAACCCCCCTGCAGTGAGTGGCTGGCGAGATCAGGTGTCACCCGAGTATATAAATCAGCCCCTCCCGCGGCTCGCCTCAGATGCGTTCTGACAGAGATCAGGGAAAGTGCTGTCTTGCTGGAGTTGCTATAGGGAGAGTGTTAGGAGTATTTTAGGCTTCAAGAACCCCAACGGTCCTTCTTAGGGCCACATCTAACCGTGTGCAGTAGTGTGAAGGCTGCTTTTTGCAGTGTTGCACTTTTTTTTTTTTGTATATCGGCCGTGCAGAGCATTGCGCCCTGCAGTAATTATACATAGTCCAGGGCCAGTAGTGGTGGTGAGGCAGGGACAGAAGACATATATTGTGAGGCAGGGACAGAAGACATATTTATTGAATATAGGCAGTGGGCCTTTCCAAAAACATTTGGGAAAAAAAATCTATTTGGGCTGCCTGTGACTGTCCTCAGTGTACTGGGTCTGTGCTGGGTGTAGTTGTCCTAATTCATACGCAGCCAGCTAAGTGTTACAGCAGGCTTGCGCAAAATTATTTCCTGGCTCTGTGTTGGCTGTTACATCACCGCTGTATTCCAGTCCACAGTGCAACAGTCTGCAGTTATTTTACATACTCCAGGGCCAGTAGTGGTGACGCAGAGAGAGAAGACATATATGGTGTATATAGGCAGTGGGCCTTTCCAAAAACATTTGGGGAAAAAAAATCTATTTGGGCTGCCTGTGACCGTCCTCAGTGTACTGGGTCTGTGCTGGGTGTAGTTATCCTAATTCATACACAGCCAGCTAAGTGTTACAGCAGGCTTGCGCAAAATTATTTCCTGGCTCTGCTGTGCGTTCCGTAAGCGAAGTCAGCCTCCAACCACAGGCCAATAAGCGGCACATTTAATTACAGCGTTCTGTTTCTGCACTACTGGTAATACACCATGCTGAGGGGTAGGGGTAGGCCTAGAGGACGTGGACGCGGCCGAGGACGCGGAGGCCCAAGTCAGGGTGTGGGCACAGGCCGAGCTCCTGATCCAGGTGTATCGCAGCCGACTGCTGCGGATTTTAGAGAGAGGCACGTTTCTGGCGTCCCCACATTCATCTCACAATTAATGGGTCCACGCGGTAGACCTTTATTAGAAAATGAGCAGTGTGAGCAGGTCCTGTCGTGGATGGCAGAAAGTGCATCCAGCAATCTATCGAACACCCAGAGTTCTGCGCCGTCCACTGCTGCAACTCTGAATCCTCTGGCTGCTGCTCCTCCTTCCTCCCAGCCTCCTCACTCCATTACAATGACACATTCTGAGGAGCAGGCAGACTCCCAGGAACTGTTCCCGGGCCCCTGCCCAGAATGGGCAGCAAGGGTTCCGAATCCTCTCCCACTGGAGGAGTTTGTCGTGACCGATGCCCAACCTTTTGAAAGTTCCCGGGGTCCGGGGGGTGAGGCTGGGGACTTCCGGCAACTGTCTCAAGACCTTTCAGTGGGTGAGGAGGACGATGACGATGAGACACAGTTGTCTATCAGTGAGGTAGTAGTAAGGGCAGTAAGTCTGAGGGAGGAGCGCACAGAGGATTCGGAGGAAGAGTAGCAGGACGATGAGGTGACTGACCCCACCTGGTTTGCTACGCCTACTGAGGACAGGTCTTCAGAGGAGGAGGCAAGGGCAGCAGCAGGGCAGGTTGCAAGAGGCAGTGCGGTGTCCAGGGGTAGAGGCAGGGCCAGACCGAATAATCCACCAACTGTTTCCCAAAGCACCCCCTCGCGCCATGCCACCCTGCAGAGGCCGAGGTGCTCAAAGGTCTGGCAGTTTTTTACTGAGAGTGCAGGCGACCGACGAACAGTGGTGTGCAACCTGTGTCGTGCCAAGATCAGCCGGGGAGCCACCACCACCAGCCTCACCACCACCAGCATGCGCAGACATATGATGGCCAAGCACCCCACAAGGTGGGACGAAGGCAGTTCACCGCCTCCGGGTTGCACCGCTGCCTCTCCCCCTGTGCCCCAACCTGCCACTGAGATCCAACCCCCCTCTCAGGACACAGGCACTACCGTCTCCTGGCCTGCACCCACACCCTCACCTCCGCTGTCCTCGGCCCCATCCACCAATGTCTGTCAGCGCACCATCCATCCGTCGCTAGCGCAAGTGTTGGAGCGCAAGCGCAAGTACGCCGCCACGCACCCGCACGCTCAAGCGTTAAACGTGCACATAGCCAAATTTATCAGCCTGGAGATGCTGCTGTATAGGGTTGTGGAAACGGAGGCTTTCAAAAGTATGATGGCGGCAGCGGCCCCGCGCTACTCAGTTCCCAGTCGCCACTACTTTTCCCGATGTGCCGTCCCAGCCCTGCACGACCACGTCTCCCGCAACATTGTACGCACCCTCACCAACGCGGTTACTGCCAAGGTCCACTTAACAACAGACACGTGGACAAGCACAGGCGGGCAGGGCCACTATATCTCCCTGACAGCACATTGGGTGAATTTAGTGGAGGCTGGGACAGAGTCAGAGCCTGGGACCACTCACGTCCTACCCACCCCCAGAATTGCGGGCCCCAGCTCGGTGGTGGTATCTGCGGCGGTGTATGCTTCCTCCACTAAACCACCCTCCTCCTCCTCCTCCGCAACCTCTGTCTCGCAATCAAGATGTGTCAGCAGCAGCACGTAGGCAGCAGTCGGTGTCGCGCGGCGTGGCAGCACAGCGGTGGGCAAGCATCAGCAGGCTGTGCTGAAACTACTCAGCTTAGGAGATAAGAGGCACACGGCCCACGAACTGCTGCAGGGTCTGACAGAGCAGACCGACCGCTGGCTTGTGCCGCTGAGCCTCCAACCGGGCATGGTCGTGTATGACAACGGCCGTAACCTGGTGGCGGCTCTGCAGCTCGGCAGCCTCACGCACGTGCCATGCTGGCCCACGTCTTTAATTTGGTGGTTCAGCGCTTTCTGAAAAGCTACCCACGCTTGTCAGACCTGCTCGGAAAGGTGCGCCGGCTCTGCACACATTTGCGCAAGTCCCACACGGACGCTGCCACCCTGCAACATCGGTTTCATCTGCCAGTGCACCGACTGCTGTGCGACGTGCCCACACGGTGGAACTCTACGCTCCACATGTTGGCCAGGCTCTATGAGCAGCGTAGAGCTATAGTGGAATACCAACTCCAACATGGGCGGCGCAGTGGGAGTCAGCCTCCTCAATTCTTTACAGAAGAGTGGGTGTGGTTGGCAGACATCTGCCAGGTCCTTGGAAGCTTTGAGCAGTCTACCCAGATGGTGAGCGGCGATGCTGCAATCATTAGCGTCACCATTCCTCTGCTATGCCTCTTGAGAAGTTCCCTGCAAAGCATAAAGGCAGACGCTTTGCGCTCGTAAACTGAGGCGGGGGAAGACAGTATGTCGCTGGATAGTCAGAGCACCCTCCTGTCTATATCTCAGCGCGTTGAGGAGTAGGAGTAGGAGCATGAGGAGGAGGAGGAAGAGACAGCTTGGCCCACTGCTGAGGGTACCCATGCTGCTTGCCTGTCATCCTTTCAGCGTGTATGGCCTGAGGAGGAGGATACTGAAAGTGATCTTCCTAGTGAGGACAGCCATGTGTTGCGTACAGGTACCCTGGCACACATGGCTGACTTCATGTTAGGATGCCTTTCTCGTGACCCTCGCGTTACACGCATTCTGGCCACTACGGATTACTAGGTGTACACACTGCTCGACCCACGGTATAAGAAGAACCTTTCCACTCTCATACCCGAAGAGGAAAGGGGTTCGAGAGTGATGCTATACCACAGGACCCTGGCGGACAAACTGATGGTAAAATTCCCATCCGACAGCGCTAGTGGCCGAAGGCGCAGTTCCGAGGGCCAGGTAGCGGAGAGGCGCAGAGATCAGGCAGCATATGTACAGCACAGGCATGGGAACACTCTCCAAGGCCTTTGACAGCTTTCTGGCTCCCCAGCAAGACTGTGTCACCGCTCCCCAGTCAAGGCTGAGTCGGCGGGAGCACTGTAAAAGGATGGTGAGGGAGTACGTAGCCGATCGCACGACCGTCCTCCGTGACGCCTCTGCCCCCTACAACTACTGGGTGTCGAAGCTGGACACGTGGCCTGAACTCGCGCTGTATGCCCTGGAGGTGCTTGCTTGTCCTGCGGCTAGTGTCTTGTCAGAGAGGGTGTTTAGTGCGGCTGGGGGAATCATCACAGATAAGCGTACCCGCCTGTCAACCGACAGTGCCGACAGGCTTACACTCATCAAGATGAACAAAGCCTGGATTTCCCCAGACTTCTCTTCTCCACCAGCGGACAGCAGCGATACCTAAACAATACGTAGGCTGCACCCGCGGATGGAAGCATTGTTCTCTATCACCATCAAAAACGTGGACCTTTTAGCTTCATCAATCTGTGTATAATATTCATCCTCCTCCTCCTGCTCCTCCTCCTGAAACCTGACGTAATCATGCCGAATGGGCAATTTTTCATAGGCGCACAAGGCTCAGTCATATAATTTTTGTAAACAATTTTTATACATTTCAATGCTCATTAAAGCGTTGAAACTTTCACCTGAACCAATTTTTATTTTAACTGGGCTGCCTCCAGGCCTAGTTACAAATTAAGCCACATTAACCAAAGCGATTAATGGGTTTCACCTGCCCTCTTGGTTGGGCATGGGCAATTTTTCTGACGTACATTAGTACTGTTGGTACACCAATTTTTTGGGGCCCTCGCCTACAGTGTAATCCAATAAATTTTTTGCCCATCTGCATTAAAGCTGATGTTACATCAGCTGTGTTGGGCACTGCAATGGGATATATTTATGTACCGCCGGTGGGTTCCAGGGAGCCACCCATGCTGTGGGTGCACACGGAATTCCCATTGCGGAGTTGTACCTGCCTGTGACTATTTCTCAAAAACCGCGGTCTGACTGGGGCATGCAGACACCTTGATAGAATGAATAGTGTGTGGCACATAGGTTCCCCATTGCTATGCCCACGTGTGCAGCTCCTGATGGAGGTGGCACAGGATTGGATTTCTCATTGCTTCTGTACAGCATTGTGGGCTATTGCCCCGCCACTTTTAAAGAGGGTCGCTGCCTAGCCGTGCCAACCCTCTGCAGTGTGTGCCTGCGGTTCCTCTGGCAGACGCACTTATAAATAGACATGAGGGTGGTGTGGCTATGAAGCCAGCGTGTGGCATGAGTGCAGCTGAAGGCTGCGCAGGGACACTTTGGTGTGCGGGGGGGGGGGGGGGGGGGGGGGGTTGGGCAGCATGTAACCCAGGAGAAGTGGCAGCGGAGTAATAATAATAATAATCTTTATTTGTATAGCGCCAACTTATTCCGCAGCGAGTGTCATGCAGGCAGTGATTGTGCTTTGTTGGAGGTAGTGTGGTGCTTAGCTAAGGTATGCATTGCTAATGAGGGCTTTTCAGAAGTAAAAGTTGTTGGGAGGGGGGGGGGGCACTCTTGCCGCTATTGTGGCTTAATAGTGGGACCTGGGAACTTGAGATGCAGCCCAACATGTAGCCCCTCGCCTGCCCTATCCGTTGCTGTGTCGTTCCCATCACTTTCTTGAATTGCCCAGATTTTCACAAATGAAAACCTTAGCGAGCATCGGCGATATACAAAAATGCTCGGGTCGCCCATTGACTTCAATGGGGTTCGTTACTCGAAACGAACCCTCGAGCATCGCGATATTTGCGTCCCGAGTAACGAGCACCCGAGCATTTTGGTGCTCGCTCATCTCTAGTCGCAACCTATCTGCCGCCGTCAGGAATCTACTGATCCACCTATCTCCCGCTAGCTTAGTATCGAAAAGGGCACTAAGGGCTGCCGTCTGGACCCTTAGGGTGCTCGGGGAGAGGCCCATGTCCAGTCCCTCCTGCAGGAAGTCCAGGATTAATGGGATGTCAGCACCGCTACTCGAGGAGTCCTTTCCCTGTCTCCAAGGGGTAAACCTCTTCCAGATCTTTTGGTAGATGCGGTTTGTTGTCTCTTTCCTACTTGCCAATAGCGTCCTGACTACCTTGTCTGAGAATCCTCTGCCTCTTAGTATGGATTCTTCAGTATCCAGGCTGTCAAGTGGAGTCTGCTTATATTGAAATGATTCAGGGGCCTCTGTGTTAGAAGACTCGCGTGAGCAGGAAGGGTGACAGGCTCCTGGATGCTCAGGTTCTTTAGAAGGCTGAACCAGCTCCTCCTTGGCCAAAAGGGAGCCACTAGTATCAGGGTGCATGCCTGTGACCTGAAGTGCTGCAGTACCCTTGGGATTAGTGCAATTGGGGGAAACGCGTACAGCAGTTCTCCTCCCCAGTCCTGGCTCAGGGTGTCCACTGCTGCTGGCCGGTCCTCCGGTCTGAGGGAGAAGAAGTTCTCTACTTTGGCGTTGCATCTGGATGCGAACAGGTCCAGTTGCGGGAGACCCCACCTGTCCGTCATTATCCGGAATGCCTCCTGGGATAGAGACCATTCCCCTGGGTCTATACGCCTTCGGCTGAGGAAATCTGCCCTTTGATTCAGGGATCCCTTCAGGTGTACCGCTGATAATTAGAGGATGCGGCCTTCTGCCCAGCGAAAGATTCTCTGTGAGATGCTTTGTAGGGCTGGCGACCTCGTGCCTCCCTGATGCCGAATATGGGCGACTGCCGTGACATTGTCCGATAGCACTCTTATGTGCTGGTTTCTTACCTCGTCCCCCAGTTGCTGGAGGGCCTTCCAGATCGCCTGCAGCTCTCTGTAATTCGAGGACTGGTGTTTCATTCCCTGCGGCCATGGACCCTGTAGGAGCTTGTCTCCAACGTGCGCCCCCCATCCCCAGGAGCTTGCATCGGTCGTGACCTGCGTGGCCGGATTCTGTGTCCAGTGGACTCCCCTTCGCAGATTCCCTGGGGAAGTCCACCAGCGTAAGGATACCTTTACTGAGTTCCTTATCTGCATTCTTCTCTCTAGCGGGGTTTGCTTGCCGTCCCATGCTGCGAGAACTGCAGCTTGCAGAGATCTGGTGTGCGCCTGAGCCCATGCCACCCCCGGGATGCACGATGTTAGGCTTCCCAGGAGGGACATAGCCTCCCGGATTGAGCATGACCGTCTTGGAAGGAAGGATTCTACCCTCTGTCGGATCTTGTGCGCTTTTGACTCTGGGAGAAAGGAGCATTGAGCTTCTGAATCTAGTGTTATGCCTAGAAACACCTTCTCTGTGCTGGGGTCTAGGCTGGACTTCTCCCAATTTATTAACCATCCCAGAAATTGTAGTAGGTTGAGTACCGTCGCCAGGTTTTCTGTCAGGAGTTCTCTGGACTCGGCTATAATTAAAATGTCATACAGGTAGGAGACTATGAGGATCGACCTCTGCCTTAGGTAGGCTGCGACCTCCGCCATGATTTTCGTGAAAATGCGGGGAGCAGAGGAGATTCCGAAGGGCAGGCATCTGAATTGGAGATGTCTTGTCCTCTTGCCCATCTCTATCGCGAATCTTAGGTATTTTTGTGAGTCCTTGCCTGGTTTTTCTATTAGGAAGAGTCTGGAGTAATGCCCCCTGGTCTCTTCCCTCTGTGGCACAAGGGACACTGCTTTTAGCTGTTGTAGGTCCTGAACCGCCTGCTGGAGCGGGTGCAGCTGTTGCGCTGGGCCTCTGGTAGTGACATATCTTCTCCTGGGGAGGGATACTAGTTCGATTCTGTATCCCTGCTGCAGGATCTGCGGGATCCATGGGCTCCTGCACACTGAGGCCCACCGATCCGCGAAGCCCTGCAGCCTCGCCCCCACTGGGATGGCGTCAGGGCTTCTGCTTGGCTGGATTTCCCTGGTGCGGGTTAAAGAGGAAATTCCTCCCTCTGCCTCCCTTGGGGTAGCTCCAGCGGCTCATCTTGCCCTTGCCTCTGTATGGTTCCTGCTGCTGGGCTGGGGCTCGGAAGAAGGTCTTCCCTTTATATTGTTTCTCTTCCGGGAATCCTTTCCTTTTGTCTGATGCCTTTTCTAGGATCTTGTCCAGATCCGGACCGAAGAGGAACTGGCCGTGAAAAGGGAGCGAACATAATTTGCTTTTTGAAGCCAGGTCGCCTGACCATGACTTCAGCCACAGAACTCTTCTGGCAGAGTTGGTTAGGGCCGTTGTTTTTGCTGAGAGTTTCACTGACTCCGCCGCTGTGTCTGCCAAAAAATTAGTGGCCATTTTCTGTATGGGGAGGGAATCTATAATTTGCTCCCTCGGTGTTTTATTTGAGATATGCAGCTCCAGCTGCTCTAGCCATACCCCCAGGGTTCTAGCGACACACGTGGCTGCGACCCCTGATCTGAGTGTACTGGCGGCTGCCTCCCAGGATCTTCTTAATAGGCCCCCTGCCTTCCGATCCATTGGGTCTTTCAGTTGTGTGGCGTCTTCAAAGGGCAAGGTTGTCCTTTTCGCCACCTTAGCCACTGGGACGTCCACTCTGGGTATTTCTTCCCAGCTTGAGCATACCCCCTCCTCAAATAGGTAGCGTCTCCGGGTTCCGTGTCGGGTTTTTTCCACTCTTTATATATCAATTTGGATATATTGTTGTGGACTGGGAAGGTATGTTTTCGCCTCTCCCCCAATCCCCCAAAGACCTCGTCTTGTATGGTGCGGGGTTCCTTGGGTTCTTCCATCTTTAACGTCGCTCTAACGGATTTAATAAGCTCCGTTAGATCTTCTCTATGGAAGAGGTATTTTTTATAGTCCTCTTCTTCTGAGGACTCCTCGAGCACCAGCTCTTCTGGTTCTGATTCTGAACTCTCTTCAGAGTCTGAGTGCTCCTCTGGGCTATACGCCTTCTTCCGGCGTTTCGCCCCTGATGCCGTTGGTGGCGTTTTTGGAGTCGTCAGGGCTGACCGTACTTCCTCTCCGACAAGCTTCCTGACGTCCTCGAGGAATCCCCCCGATTCCTCCTTGACTAACTTGGCTACGCATGTTTTGCATAAAGACCTCACATGCTAAGCCGGCAGTCTTGCGCCGCATTCTGCGCATTTTTTCATCTTGGATCTGGGAGGGGCATCCTTTTTATCCCCCTGGCAGATAAACGAGAAAATTTTTTGCGTATAAGGATGCAACATTCACACATAACACACCGAATATGCATACCTTGTTTTGCCCCACTGGCTACTTACGGTTGCTGCGGCTGAACATTCCGCAACCTCTGGTGCTGGAGCACTCATGTCTTAACGCTGGTGCTGCAGACACTCTTGGGGCAAAAAGCCATATACTCACAGAGTGGCTTTTAGTTGTTCTGCGCTCCCTTCTCTCAGGTTCCTTTTGATTTTTTGAATTTGGCGCCTTTAATTTTTAGCCCTCCGCGCTCCGGCCGAGCCACCGCGATGACGTCATCGCGCTCGTCACGTGCCGCGGTGCCCTGCCCCCCTCCGTGCTCGTTAAGGGGAAGCCGGAAGCGCCGCGCTCGGTCCTAAGCCGGCGCCGAGGAGAGCTGGGACCCGCTTTGAACCCCCCATGGGCCGCCGCGGGAGGAACCTGGCCCGGGGGAACCACCCGATGTGGCGTCCCGGGAGTCGTTCTGCAGGAAGGGAGGGCCCTCCGATCCGCCGGTAAGGACTTCAGGCTGGCGTCTCCACCAGCCCCTCTCGGTGATCCTGCCTCCTGGCAGGACAGGAAAACACTGAGGAAGGGGGGACGGGGGGGTGGGGGAGATTTTAACCTCTCGGTGTGTTCCTGTCCTATCAGGAGGAAGGTGATCTCAGGTGGTGCTGTCGTGGACACGACCTGGGAAACAGAAATACGCAATTCAATGCACAGTTAAAACGCTGCAAATTGTATGCAGCATATTACAAAGGGTTGCGTGAGCCTGGCCTTAATACATAAATTAGATATCAATGGAAACAGAAACTCAAGGAGGTTTTTTGCACGACATCAAAAATGTTTCCCGCATCAGAGGTGATAAGTCTGACCCCTTTTGTCACTCAACACACATGGAACCTGTAGTCAAGTTTCTGCCATACACATTGTAGTGGATCATGATGGATTTATGCAGTGAAGACATCCTAAAGCCGGTGACAGTGGGCATGGCAAATGGGGTTTCTTGAGTTGCATAAAGGATAACTGAAGAACTCCCTCAAGGGGAGCCTCTATTTAACCATGAGTGATATTGGGGGAGGAGTGAAACTGGATCCAAGGAAGCTACAAAGCACAAAAATTGTAGTATCAGGCAGTTTCCAACACAATCATGTCCTCTATATCTAGAATATTTTGTAGCTCTTCTGCCCAGTGGACTCCAGTTGGGAAATTGTCCAACTTTCAAAACCTGGGAATCCAACTTATATTTTAAACTTGTACTTATTTGTCAGTAAAAAACACAAAAAAATGGCTACTTCTCCGTGTGATCTCTGTCGTATTTAAGAATACACTTCCCATATTGTGAATAAGAAAATGGTCTCTTTCCTGTGCGAGCTCTCTGATGTGCAGTTAGAGCAGTGTTTCTCAAACTCCAGTCCTCATGGCCCACAACAGGTTATGTTTTCAGGATTTCCTCGGTATTACATAGGTGAAATAATTATGGTCAGTGCCTCAGACATGGTCACAGATGTTCTTAGTATAGGATATCCTCAAAACATGACCTGTTGGGGGTCCATGAGGACTGGAGTTGGGAAAGGCTGAGTCAGAGCATACATGTTGTTAAAACACTTTAAGTACAAAAAATGGCTTCTCCCATTTGTGAATTCTCTTATGTCTAGCAAGATGCCCTTTCTGAGTAAAACATTTTCCACTTTCTGAACATGAAAATAGCTTCTCCCCTGTGTGACTTTTCTGATGTGTAACATGACCCGATTTCTTAATAAAACGTTTCCCACATTCTGAACATGGAAATGCCCCTGTGTGATGATATTGATGTACAAGATGTGATTTCTGAGAAAAACATTGCCCACATTCTGAACATGCATACGGCTTCTCCCGTGTGAGCTCTGTGATGTTCTCCCCTTCCATGACTTTTCTTCTGCTTATCAGCCTTTAACTGTTCCTTGTAGGACATGATTTGCAGACAGCTCACCATCTTGTAACTCTTCTCTTTTTAAATTTGAGTGCGCTGAACGGAACACACCATTCCAGATGAGGTCTAACTAAGGAAGAGTAGAGGGTAAAAATTACTTCATGTGATCTAGACTCTATGCTTCTTTTAATACATTCCAGAATTATGTTTGCCTTTTTTGCTGCTGTTGCATCACATTGTTGACTCATGTTCAGTCTATGATCTGATTAGTATACCCAAGTGTTTTTCACATATGCTGCTTAGCTCAATTCCTCCAATTCAGTATGTGCCTTTTTCCTTTTTCTTGTTCAGATGTAGGACTCTGCATTTCTCCTACTTAAATACCATTCTGTTAGTCAACAACCACTGTTTAAGATTGTCTAGATCTTTTCGAATCCTCTCTCTTCTCTAGTGTTAGCCATCTCTCCTAGCTTTATGTCCATTTTTTACTTTCAGTTTTAATTGTATATATCAGCTGCGGTCAGACCGGCTTCTGTTTCTACGAGCAGAGTTGTATCATCTGCATAACGGAGATTGTTGATGTTTCTGCCACCTTTTCTCACCCCGATTTCCAGTTTGGCTAGGTCCATTTTCCACATGATCACTTCCACCTATAGGTCAAACAAGAAGGTTGAGAGAATGCAGCTCTTTCGGATGCCTTTGCCGATCAAAAAACAATCTGCAGCCCCATACTGTGTTCTCACAGTGGCTTCTTGATTGATATGAAGTGATTTCATCAGCTTGACTAGATGTGCCAATAAGACCAGCTCTTGTACGGTATGCTACAGCTTGTCATGGTTAATATAATAAAAGGCCTTGATGCAGTCAATGAAGCACATGTAGATATTCTTTTGGTGATCTCTAGCTTTTTCCATGGTACATTGCAGGTTCTCAATATGGTCGCTGGGGCCGCGTCCTCGCCAGAATCCTGCCTGCGCATCAAGGAGTGTTGCTTCAACTATTGATCTTAGTCTTTATTGTATAATTTTGAGAAGGATCTTGTTTTCATACAGAATGAGGGGGGCCTTTCTTTGGTAGAGGGATGAAGACAGATCTTTTCCAGTCCTTTGGTCATTGTGTGGATGCCCATACTGCCTGGCACAGTGCTGTGATGGTATTCACTGGCACTGGCCGCAATAGCTCTACTGGTATGTTATCTATGCCTGACGCTTTATTTTTGGCTAGTTATTTCATTGCCATAACCACTTCTGACTCCATAATGGAGGGCTCCAAGTCCACAGGCTCCACCTCACATAATGGTTCAGGTATGTGGTTGCAGGCATATAGTTCCTCTATGTATTCCCTCCACCTATCCTTGATATTCTGTTGGCAATTCAGTACCTTCCCATTTTTGCCTTTGATAGTGCCTTGACAGCTTTTCAGGCCATCTTGACCTGTGAGAATAGGCCTCGGATATGGCCTTTCAAGGGTTCTGCTTCGAGTTGTTTGCAGAGCTCATTCCAGTCCATTTCCTTGCTGCTCGTTAAAAATCGGCATTTAGTTGCCAAACTTCACCTTTGTTGCCAGCCGCCTTTGCTGCTCTTCTTTATGGGCAATTCTAAGGGTTTGCTTCTTGTAGTTGAAATGCTTACTGACTGTTTCCATAACTTTGGACTGTATATCATAGTTCCTTTGGATGCTTTTCTGATGTGTCAAGCAGTTTGAATCAGTTTGCTACCTCAATAAGTGTATGATTGGGGGATTTTAGAGGTGTGGAATTTTCTCAATAGAGCATCTTTCTTAAAGCTACAGAATTTAATCTTGATCTTAACTGAAAGGAGTTCACGATCAGTGCCGCAGTTGGTGCCAGGAAAGGTTTTTATTGCAATGATTGAACTTTTCCAATGATGATGACACAGGATGTAATCAATCTGATTTTGATAGAGGTCATTGGGAGATGCCCACGTGTACAGTTGGCATTTGGGTTGCATAAACCATGTGTTATCCTGAGCCGAATTTCTTGGCAGAACTGTACTACGCGATCACCGGTTTCATTTTTTTCATCAAGCTTCCAGAATCTACCTGTGATTGTTGCTTCTGACTGGCTGCTGACTTAGGAATTAAAGTCACCCAGATTGTAAATGATGTTCTTCTTTGGCACTTCGTTTACAGTTTTCTGGACATTGTCATAAAAATCTTTAATGGTTTCCTTTTCGACATCTGTTGTTGGGGCATAGACCTGTAAGATTGAGATGTTCACTGGCTTACAACGTATCCGGATAGCAATGATATGTTCACTGTTCTAAAACGTTCTACTGCTTTTGAGGTCCGCTTGGTTACTTTACTCACTAGGGTTTGTTATGGAATATAAACTGTTAAGTTTCAGAATGTAATAAGTGTATGTTTCTTATCTTGTATTGGACTATTGGCCCTTAAATAGAAGACTAAAACCTATGCTTTCTAGTGCCGGTAACTAGGATTTTAAGATCGAAAGTCAACAGAAAAGTTAAATAAGGCTAAGCTATGTTAACAGAGAAGACACACAGCTATTGCAGAAATAGTGTATAATGCGATAACAATACTCTGACTGCAGTGATTTACATGTCTAAGATGAGCCTTAAGAATTTTGAGACTATTTGGTAGATGTCACTAAGCCTTATGATCAATAAGCTTTGTCACCTATGTAACACTAATCTTTGTAACAAGTAACTTTTAAATATGCCCTCTTCTTTCTGTATAAGAGTTGGCAAGGTTGATAATAAAGTAGAACTCATTGAGTTCTCACTGGAGAAGGGTCTTGATATAACATGGAGTGATGTCATGCTATTGATAGATAATTGCTAGCACATCTTCTCATCACAGGCTTCGACATCTACCAATTTGGACCCTGGCAATGAGGTCATCAGATCGGTATTGGCCACTTCAAAAACATCTACCTAAACCTTTCCCTCAAAGACTCTTAGATCTGGAAAGGAGAATATTTAAATATTCGCTGTCAAGAGCCAGACAAGTGGTGGAAACCACTTTTTGCATTATTGACAATCGGTTCCACATTTTTCATACCACTCTAGATCTCCTTCCAAAAAAAAAAAAATAACACAGATTAGGTAGTACTGGTCAGTTGTAGCACACTACTTAAGCCACCTGTAATGTTCGATAATGAAAATGTGGACAGGTATATAAAAAAAAAGGGACTTATCCAGCCGTTAATTCCCTTTCTTAGGGCGAGCACCCACTGGCGTTTTTTTACCTGCGTTTTGCGTTTTGCGTTTTTCCTGCACAGGCATAGAGATAAAGTGTGCTCATGCCCACTGGCGTTTTTAAAATCGCCCCGCCCCGCAAAATCGCATCGCAGCTGTCCTTACACTCTGGCTCCTTTTTTTAATCTAACTTCTCCCATGGTTTTCAATGCTCCCGGAAAAAACGCAACGCAACGCAATTCGCACGCGCCGCGTGGCGTTTTTGCAGACAACATTACTGAAGACTGTGGAAGGGCGGGCATTCTTCACAGGTGCTGTAGGGTGTGTTGGTATAGAAACGCTATGCAACGTTTTAGGATGAGACATTCTCCGCGTTTTGCGTAAAAAAAACGCAGCGAAAAACGCGCGAAAAACGCAAACGCGTAGATGCGAAATCGCTGCGTTTTTCACGCACTAACAACGCAAACGCCAGTGGGTGCTCGCCCTTAAAGTCATCATGACAGCATACACATGGAGGTTGCCTCTGGACTCCTGTAGGGACAGGAAGCAGAATAGTATAAAAGCTCCTTCCCCCACCTGATCACCAGTGCGTCCCAAATATCTACAGTGACTACGTCCTTCACCAGAAGGTGTTCCTTATTGTGCTCAAACACCTTCAAACAGAAAACAGACACGCTAATCTCACGTGGGAAGGTTGGAGGAACATACAGGCAGGAAGTGAAAGCCCATATGCTGTCATGATGACTTTAAGAAAGGGAACTACCAGTAGGATAAATTCCTATTTTACCCTTGTCATCATGACAGCATACACATGGAGGAATACTAAATCAAAAGGAAGTGCTTAGGGCAGGACTACAGACTAACACTTTCCTTCCGAAGGCCGTATCTTGACCGGCCTCCAGATCTAGTCTATAATGTTTAACAAAAGTGTGATTGTTAGACTATGTGGCGGCTCTACAAATTTGATTGGCGGAAGTATGAGCTTTTTCTGCCACTGTGTCCCTAGTGAAGTGGGCTATTAGTTCTCCAGGGAAGGGGAATGTCCTGAGATTTGTAGGCCTCCTAAATAGCTTGTCTGACCCATCGGGCGATCATATCCTTAGAAGCAGCCTTTCCCCTTGGCCTGCCTCTGAAATTGAATAAAGAGATTATCAGCATTTCCAAAGTAATGTGTTGCCTCTAGGTAAGCTACTACTGCCCTCCTGATGTCTAAATTGTGTAACTTCCATTCCTTCTCTTTCCAGGGGTCCTGGTAGAAGGAAGGAAGAATTATTGATTGCCCACTATAAAAGTCTGTTAGGACTTTAGGTTGAAAAAAAGGGATCTAGCTTAAATCCTATTTTGTCCGGATTGATCAACATATAGGGAGCCTTATGGGAGAGGACCTGTATCTCTCCCACTCGTCTAACTGATGTAATTACTACTAACAGGGCTACTTGATACATGAGAGTAGAAGTAGGCAAATCCACTATAGGCTCAAAGGGAGGCTTACAGAGTGATTCCAGAACCCCAAGGAGGGGTAGTATTTCTGATAAAGGGGAGAAGCCTGCTAGCTCCCTTAAGAAATTTTCTGACCCACCTGTGTCCTGCCAGGGAATGTCAAATAAAGCCCCCAAAGTCGCAACCTGCACTTTTAGAGTATTTGGCCTTATCTAATCCTGCCTGTAAGAAGTTAAGGATTTGGGGGGTCTCTGGCTGAGGCAATTCCTAGGTATCCTGTCCCATGCACTCAGAAAATCTCCCTCAAACTTTTGAGTAGACTTTCCTAGTCGGGGGTTTAACCCTTTCCAATCCACTGTCTGTCTGACGGCTGAAAACATTCTGATTGAAGCCTGTGCAGCTCCGATGTTGAAAGACGTCCAGCAGGGTATTCTTACTGTATATTGCTGACCACTCTGTTCTCGGGGGCCTCTCTAGCATGTCACATACCACAGTACTGGCTCTAGTTAGAGGATTGTGCCATTGTATAATGGCAGAAAGAGAAAAGCCCCAAGGAAACCCTGAATCCAAAATTGGATTGCAAGTGGTTAAGGCTTTCCCAGAGAGTGAATACATCTTAGAAAGGCCTAGATCTAAGAATTTTACCCGCATAGCATCCCCGCGGTTAGTTTGAACCTCTGAATCTCATTGGTAGGTGAATGGGATCCCTGACCGAAAGGAAGATTAGTAGTGGGAACCAGGGTCTCTTGGGCCAAAAGGGAAGCATTATTCACAGTAGCTCTGGACCTCCAGACCTTTTTTTTTTTAGCCCCAAAGAGATTAAAAGCAGGGGAGAAAAGGTCACATACGTGTGAGAGTGCGTTCGTGCCTATGGTCAGAGCATCCTTGCCCCAGGAGAATAGGAGACATTTGGTGTTTCCCCTGGAAGCGAATAAGTCTATTTGTGCAAATCCCCATTCAACAGTGAGCATTTTGAACCTTTGAGATTGCAGGGATCCAAAGATTCCCTGGGATCCACTTCCCTCCTGCTGAGGTAGTTTACCGTTTTTATGTGAAAAGCTGATAGTGACCGGGTTAGTTGTTCCGACCAGAGTAGTATCTCTGCTGCCACCTTCTGAAGATGAGGATTCATGGTGGCAAATAAGTGATACAGCAGTTATCTGAAAAGATGTTGACATGTTTCCCTCTTATCTGCAAGTTGAATTAAACAACACAGGTTGCCAATACCACACTAATTGCACGCGCTCATCCGGGTTCCGAACCCAGGACCTCTTGCACCCAAAGTGAGAATCACACCCCTAGACCAAGGAGCAGACACCTGTTGTGTAGGGATTTTCAGACTGCGGTTAATTCTTTGAATTCTTTGTGAGAAGTCCAAGTCCTCTCTATATACTTTCAGGTGGGCCCCTCAGCCAGAGGAGCTAGCAATGGTCATAATGTGTTGCAGCCGTTCTGAGGTTCCCACCTTGCTTTCAGGCCAGACCAGGGTTTAGCAGCATTCCTACCTCTCCTGGAGATGAGGGGTGTGGTGGTTGCAAGATTAATGTCAGTCAGCACCTGGTGCTAAGTAGCTCTGCTCCTATTTAAGCAGTGCTGTCACTCCTGTGCTGGTCAATTCACTTCAGTCCTATGTTGGACAGCGTCGGAGCAACACAGAGTGGTGGAAGCTCTTCATTTGAAGCTAAGTTCTTTACTGTTTGGGTTTGTTTTGTTTCTCCTTTTGTTTTGTGCTAGGGCCCCCAGTGAGGGACTGGTCAGTGGCCCAGGTTCGAGTGCAGGCTCGCACTTATCAGCGCGGTCGGTCTGCCGAGTAGGCAGGGCCCCCTCCCGGGTTAGGGGACGATAGGGAGAGAATTCCCCTTTAGTTTTTGTTTCCCTTTGCACAGTTGTGCCTTTGATTTATGTTATTGAGGTTGCACGTCCAGAGGACGCAGCAGATTGACCAGCCCTTACCTACTCAGGGAGATTCTGTGCTGTTATGAATCCCCTTGAGGTTTTGTCACACCAGCTTGGCACGCTGGTTGCTGAGTTGGCTGAGATAAAACAGCGACAAACTGCGCTGCAGGTTCCCAGCAAGGAACCAAAAATTGAGCTACCCGACCGTTTTTCTGGTGATAGGCAGAAATTCGGATCCTTTCGGGATGCCTGTAAGCTCTACTTTAGACTGCGTCCAGTGTCTTCAGGGGACGATGCCCAGAAGGTGGGCATTGTCATGTCCAGACTGCACGGGGCGACCCAGACAAGATATCGGTGGCTGAAGGGAATATCAGACGTTTACGACAGGGAGACTCCTCTGTCGAAGATTATTGTGCTGGGTTTCGACGTTGGGCAGCAGAAACCCAGTGGCATGACCCTGCTTTAAAGAGCCAGTTCCATTGGGGTCTATCCAATAAAATCAAGAATGTACTGGTAGGTTATCCAGTACCCCGCAGTTTTGATGAGGCCATGTCTCTGGCTATCAAAGCTGGGAGACGGATCAGGGAGAGACATCAGGAACTCTCCATAGATTCTGGCTTCTTATCAGCGGATGTGGAGGAGCCCATGCAGTTAGGGTCTCTGGCTGCCAGGGCTAGGAATGGGAACAAAGTACAGTGTAAAGGTCGTTGCTTTTCCTGTAACCGCATTGGTCGCATGGCTCAGTGTTGTCCCCGTCATAATTGCCAGCCAGGACTTGATGACCGGGAGATTACTGAGGGGGCCCCTCTAGACCATCAAATTGCCTGAATATCACCCTCCAGACTGGTGCTTCCTGCTGAGATCCTGTCTGATAGTGTGGGCAGCCCCATAAGAGTCCTTCTGGATTGTGAAGCTAGTATTAATTTAATACATCGGGAGATGGTTAGACGTTTAGGTTTAGAGATGAAGGCCCTGGAGTTTCCCATTCCCATATCCGCCATTGATGCTGCTCCACTATCGCAGAGAAGTCTGAGGTTTTGTGTGCCTAACGACCGTTTAAAAATTGGGCTGTTCCACAGGGAGATAACATTATATGTCATAGAATTCCTCCCTTCGCAAGTAGTCTTGGGGCTGCCTTGGCTACGTCTACACAACCCGGTAGTAGAATGGGAGAAGGGGGACATTGTTGAATGAAGCCCTGGTTGTCTGTCCGGTTGCATTTCTGTTGATATAGCTTCTACTCAGACAGAAGAGCTGCCGGAAGTCATCGCCGACCTCTCTGAGGGGCTTCCCCCAGTGGGGACAGGCAAATTACCACCGCACAGACAGGGAGATTGTGCTATTAAACTTCTCCCTGACTACGAGTCCCCCAGGAGCCGCATACCCCCTCCTGAGAGACTGACGCTCAAAGCTTATACCCAAGAGGGTTTTAAGATGGATCCTGAGAGGGTTCAGAAATTGAAGAAGTGTGTTGCTACGGCTCCGGCACTGGGGCAGCCGGATTCTTCTGGGCCTATTATGGCCGAGGTCCAGAGAGAGTTCCGGCGAGCAGTTCAGCGGAGAAAGCGAGTTGCTAACAGTCACCGCCCAGAGGGGGCGGAATTCCGTGTTGGAGACTTAGTTTGGTTGTCTACCAGAAATATAAAACTCAAACAACCATCCGCTAAACTGGGCCCGCGATTTATCGGTCCGTTTAAAATAATTGAGAAGATTAACACGGTGGCCTTCCGGTTAGAAATTCCCAGGGCGATGAAAATTAACAATGTTTTCCACAAATCTCTGCTCACAAGATTCATCGATCCTGGAAATGACCCTCCACCCCCGGCTCCTGTGCTAGCGGATGGGCAGGAGCAGTTGGTAATAAGTCACATTTTGGACTCCTGTCGAGTCAAAAGATTTCACAGATCAAACCCTGGTCGTCCTGATCTTAAGGGTCCTGGGGCCCCTCCAAGAAGGGGAGGTACTGTTGCAGCCGTTCTGAGGTTCCCACCTTGCTTTCAGGCCAGACCAGGGTTTAGCAGCATTCCTACCTCTCTTGGAGCTGAGAGGTGTGGTGGTTGCACGATTAATGTCAGTCAGCACCTGGTGCTAAGTAGCTCTGCTCCTATTTAAGCAGTGCTAACTGTTACTCCTGTGCTGGTCAATTCACTTCAGTCCTATGTTGGACAGCGTCAGAGCAACACAGAGTGGTGGAAGCTCTTCATTTGAAGCTAAGTTCTTTACGGTTTGGTTTTGTTTCTCCTTTTGTTTTGTGCTAGGGTCGGTCTGCCGAGTAGGCAGGGCCCCCTCCCGAGTTAGGGGACGATAGGGAGAGAATTCCCCTTTAGTTTTTGTTTCCTTTTGCACAGTTTTGCCTTTGATTTATGTTATTGAGGTTGCATGTCCAGAGGACACAACATAATGACTACTAAAGGATCTTGATTCCACTCTGTAGTCTGAGTAATATTATCTACAGACATCCACCAACGAAGGGAATCCATGACCTTAAGTGACCACTCGATTTAATGGAAAAATGGGTTCTGTCCCAGTTTTTTTTTAAGAATGAAGGATTGCAGTCCTCTACTATGGAATTAAGCCCAGGCACAATTACCAATGCAGGACTTTTATGGCTTCTCTAATGGATACCCATGGAACCCTGTAGAGGGCTACACAGGCTTCCAACACATGTTGCCTTTTGGAGGGGCAGGGAGGAGCACTGGAGGTGGTAATACAGCATGACCCAGAGAACTTTTTTGCGCTTGGGTTCTCGTTGGATTCCTGTGTGTTAATAGGCCAGCCCAATTTTCGTAGCGGAGCAAGTATCAATTCAAAATGTGAATGCAGACTTGCCATAGATTCTGTGATAAGAAGAAAATCAACTAGATAAGGAATAATGATTATACCTAGTCTGCACAGATGGGTCACCCTCTCTAAAACTACTTTAGAGAAAACCCGAGAGGCGGAGAAGATCCCAAAGGGCAAACAAACAACTGGAAGTGGTGGACTGAACCCTTTATCTGCAAAGCAAACCTTAGAGAGCTTCCCAAAAGTTAGGATAGATGGGGATTTGGTAATAGGCATCCTTTAAAACTATAGTGGACATGTCTAGGTTAATCAAGGGGGCATTGCTTTAATGGCCATTTGAGAAAAAAAAATTATGGTGGTTTGATAAGAACCGTCTGGTTTCTTTCTCAAGAATAGTGGGGAATAAAACCCTTTCTGGTAGTCTTGTTCAGGAACAGGAATGCTGGCCCCTAGTGCCAACAGAATCTGAATCCCTAAACATAAGGCCTGTTGAAGGGAGGGTGACTGGTGGGAGATTTCCAAGAATCTCCTTGATGTTAACGAGAAGTCAACCCATAGCAGTCTGCTATTAGTCACAAAATCCACTCGTTAGATGTAATATTCTCTCATGAAAATAGGGCAGTCTCCAACATACTCGTTGAGTGGAAGAACTAGAGGGATCTTTGGCTGGAATCTTCCCCTTCCTCCTTTAGGGCAAGACCATCGTTCAGCTTTCCCCTTCCCCTTGTGTCCACTGGATGAGGGACGGGGTGTGTACAGTCTCTTGGGGCCACTGTAGTTCTTGGCTTTTATCAGCTGCCTTCTCCAACAGGCATTCTAAGCCCAGGCTAAATATGTGGTGGCTTAGTAACGGCAGGGCACAGAGTATGCCATCCCTATACCAGGCCTTAACCCATACGGCTCTTCTGATGGTGTTGAGAACCACAGTACAGGTGCTGAAACGAACTGATTCTATAGAGGCAACTGTTAGTAACCCTGTGGCCATTTGCAAAAGAGGGAGACAATTAGAGATTTCCTCCATTGTGGCTTATTAGTCAATTAGCGTAGCGAGTTGATCACGCCATATTGAAATCGATCTAGCCACAGATATGGCCGCAACTGCTGGTATTGCTTGGAGTGGTCTACACCTGTGTAGATTTTCAGAGTAGTATTACTATTCTGCTGACCCTTTAATGGGGAAGTGTTCCCACTCAAGGCAACGCAAGGGGCAGTTGAGGAGTCCGGGGTGGTGGTCACAAAACTGTGTGTCAGAAATCTAACTGGGGTCTCCTGAGCTCCAGTTGGTAGCTCTCACTGAGCCGCCCACCTGTGGGCTGTTAGATTTAATTGTTAGGGTGGGTGTATCCCAAGCTTTTAGCATCACACTATCCACTTTATTACCCATGTGCCCCTGTAAGTGGGAGACATCCTCATAAAGGTAGGTGGACTTCCTAGACATTTTAGAGATTGATGTATCCACACTGGGGATATTTTCAAAGACTGCTATATGCCCGGTTTTTATTCCAGGGTATAAGACCTACAAACATCTCGTCTTTGTAGGGAACGAGGATGCCGTATTTCCTCCTCCATTTGCCCCTGAGGGGTTGTCTCAGAACTCTGACTTTGGAGTCACGAGTCTTGTTCTTCTAGTAGATATAGAGTGGACTGGCTGATGGAGGTTGGACATAGGGGTAAGACTTTTTTGTACATCCCTGTCCTGCGAGACACCGGCGCCGAAGTAAGGTGGGCGGAGCAGAGAAGTAGCCGGCGCCAAGAGGCCATCAGGAGTCCAGGGCCTGCAGCAGCGGAGGGGACCGGAACAGAGCAGCAGAGCAGCTGAGACAGGAGGGGCGAGGGAGCGGCCGCCGGGAGAGCGGGTGACGTCACCAGGAGGAGCGGAGGAGCTGCAGGAGCCGATAAGTATCTTCTGTGTGTGTTTGTGAGCTAAGTGTGTGTCTTCTGTGTATCTGGTGTGCCCTAGTTGTGTCTTCTGTGTGTCTGTGGGTCTAAGTGTTTGTGAGGGGGAAAAAAAAAAAATTTTTTTGAGCGGCTGAGCAGAGGCAGCAGCGTGTGAGCGGAGGGCAGCAGCGTGTGAGCGGAGGGCAGCAGCGTGTGAGCGGAGGGCAGCAGCGTGTGAGCGGAGGGCAGCAGCGTGTGAGCGGAGGGCAGCAGCGTGTGAGCGGTTGAGCAGAGGCAGCAGCGTGTGAGCAGAGTGTGAACAAGTCTATGTTCACTACTTCCACAAGTAAATTGTAAATCCCCATTAGGATAAGCTCCATGCCTGGCAATGCCATCCAGTGTGCTACTTGTGCAATGTATGCGGTCCTTGATCAGCCGATCGAGGGTGCATACTGTTGCGCAAGATGCGTGCACGTCGCACATTTAGAAGCCCAAATTCTGGATCTAAATCAGCAACTGGCAACACTGAAAGCCATTGACATCATGGAAAGGAGTTTGGTGCTCACTGAGCAGACACTCGCTGGGGTAGAGGTTGGGGCGGATGGTGCTACGGAAGAGCAGGGGGAGCAGGCAGTCAGCTGGGTGTCAGATAGAAGGAGGCGTAGAGGGAATAGATCCAGGAAGGCTGGTCCTGAACTGGCACAACCCCACATGTCTGCAACGTTGGCAGATGAGGGCGATGCCATTACAGAGCCAGCACCGCTGCAGCACGACATGCCCTCTGAACGCCAGGGGGATGACTGCTCCAGTGAGACGGGGACGGGGAGTGCAGGGCAGGCTAGACAGGTTCTAGTGGTGGGGGACTCAATTATTAGGGGGACAGAGAGGGCAATCTGCCATAAAGACCGGGATCGTCGAACAGTGTGTCTTCCTGGCGCTCGAGTTCGACACATCGCGGATCGGATTGACAGATTACTGGGAGGGGCTGGAGAGGATCCAGCGGTCATGGTGCACGTTGGCACCAATGAACAAGTTAGAGGTCAATGGAGGGCCCTCAAAAATGATTTCAGGGACCTAGGATCCAAGCTCAGGGCGAGGACCTCCAGGGTAGTTTTCTCGGAAATACTACCTGTACCTAAAGCCACACTAGAAAGGCAGCAGGATCTTAGGGAGGTAAACAAGTGGCTCCGGAGTTGGTGTAAGAAGGAGGGATTTGGGTTCCTGCAGAACTGGGCTGACTTTGCTGTCGGCTACAGGCTCTACCGTAGGGACGGGCTGCATCTTAATGGGGAGGGTGCAGCTGTGCTGGGGGATAAGATGGCTAGAAGGCTGGAGGAGTGTTTAAACTAGGGACTGGGGGGAGGGCAAAAAGAGAAATAGTGGGGTAGCCAGTGTAACTAGCGACCCGGGTCCAAGCAAAGGGAATGGGGGTCGAGCAGGGGGTGGGGTTAGTACAGTTAGAAGTGATAGATCAGCCATTTGTACGAATAACAACAAAACAAATTTAAATAAAACAGGATCAGCGCCTACTCAATCGTAATGAATTTCAAGGTTTCAACGTGAATACTGAAAGCACTCACCTGGTGCTCGGTGTGATCCCCTGCTTAGAGGATCCACCGGCACCTACGGTATATCCTCGTTCGCTTGTACTATTATCCTGGGATTTCCTATCCAGTGTTCACCGGAGAGTGATCATCGGGGAGACAGCCCAAATCCGTTTGTTTGCATACACACGTTTCCAAAGCCAAAAAGAAAACCCCAGCGCTCGCGGGTTCCCAGGATATTAACGGACCCAAATGTCCATGGAATACAGATTATATTTTTATTATAATAAAACAAATTTAAAAAACAAAAAAAACGATATAAATTGTATGACCACGAATGCAAGAAGTCTGATCGGTAAAGTGGGTGAGCTTGAAGCAAGAATGACTGATGAAAATTATGATATAGTCGGAATTACGGAAACATGGCTTGATAAGTGCGATTGGGCGGTGAATTTGCAGGGGTACAATCTCTTCAGAAGGGACCGAAGGAACCAGAAAGGGGGAGGGGTATGTCTGTACATCAAATCGAACTTGAAGCCGAGGCTACGGGAGGATATAGGGGTAGGAGAAGAACAGGTGGAATCTCTGTGGGTAGAAATACAGGGAGGAAAAAATAACAAAATCCTGATAGGGGTCTTCTATAGACCACCAAAAGCAACAGAAGAAACTGAAAACTTACTATTAAGGCAGATAGAAGAGGTGTCAAACTGCAACGAAGTAATTATCATGGGGGACTTTAATTATCCAGATATAACATGGGAAAACAAAACCTGCAAATCTCACAGGGGTGATAAGTTCTTGAGAGTAATTAAAGATAATTACCTGAACCAACTAGTGCAGGAACCAACAAGAGGGAGAGCCATTCTGGACCTAGTACTAACAAACCGGAACGTATAAAGGGGGTGCAGGTTGAGGGCCACTTGGGGAACAGTGACCACAATATAATCAACTTCCAGCTGTCATTCAATAAGAAGCCTTATCAGGGAGCGACAAAGAAACTAAACTTTAGTAAAGCAAAATTTGATCAGCTCAGAATTACTAATCGGTAACATTAATTGGGACAACATCCTCAAAAATATCAGTACGGAGGACAAATGGGAAAAGTTCAAAAGAATCCTAATCACCTCACGTGAGCAGTTCATTCCCTTTAAAAATAAAAGAAACTCAACTAAAAGGAAACCAATGTGGCTCGACAAGACGGTAAGAGGGGCAATAAACGAAAAAAAGAAAGCGTTCAAACTACTAAAGCAAGAAGGCAGCGAAGAAGCGCTAAAATCATACAGGGAAAAACACAAAATATGCAAAGATAAGATCAAAACTGCCAAGGAGGCGGAAAGACGGATCGCCAAAGAGAGCAAAAACAACCCGAAGCTATTTTTCAACTATATTACCAGCAAAAGGATTTGCAGGGAGAGCATTGGCCCTTGAAAAAATAATGCAGGAGAGATCATTGATGATGACGAAGGGAAAGCAAATCTACTAAACAGTTTCTTCTCAAGTGTATTCACAAACGAAAAGGAAATGCCACACGAGATGCAGGAAGCGACTAAAGACGACTAAAATTGATAAAAATCGCCGGGCCCAGATGGATTACACCCAAGGATACTAAGGGAGCTAAGTGACGAGATAGCTAGGCCGCTATATCTAATATTTCTAGACACTATCAAGACCGATGTAGTACCATTGGATTGGCGCATTACCAACGTGGTTCCAATTTACAAAAAAGGGAGCAAAAGTGAGCCTGGTAACTACAGGCCAGTAAGTCTCACTTCAGTAATGGGAAAAATTTTCGAGGGGATTCTGAGACGCCATCGATGAGTACCTCAAGGAGAACAAGGGAATAACTCCTCACCAGCATGGATTCATGAAGGGTCGCTCATGTCAGACAAATCTGATCAGTTTCTACGATGAAGTAAGCTCTAAGCTGGACCAGGGAGAATCTATTGATCTTGTATATCTGGACTTCTCTAAAGCCTTTGACACCGTGCCACATAATAGGCTAATATACAAAATGAGGCAGCTCGGACTGGGCGAAAACGTGTGTAAGTGGGTAAAAAATTGGCTCAGAGATAGAAAGCAGAGGGTGGTAATAAATGGTTCGTACTCTGATTGGACCACAGTCGCTAGCGGGGTGCCACAGGGTTCAGTATTAGGCCCCACTCTGGTCAATATATTTATCCACGACCTGATAGAGGGGCTGCACAGCAAAATATCAATATTTGCAGATGACACAAAATTATACAATATAATTAATACAACGTTGGACAATGTGCAGCTACAAACAGACCTGGATAAACTGGGGGCTTTGGCAGAAAAATGGCAAATGAAGTTCAATGTTGAAAAATGTAAGACTATGCACATGGGCAGGAGAAACGGATGTCACCAATATTCACTTAATGGGGTACCACTAGGGAAAAGTGATATGGAAAAGGATCTGGGGGTACTAGTGGATTGTAGACTAAACTGGAGTAACCAATGCCAGTCAGCTGCTGCAAAGGCAAATAAAGTCTTGGGGTGCATTAAAAGAGGTATAGGGGCGAAGGACGAGAACATTATCCTCCCACTATACAAGGCACTTGTTAGGCCTCACATGGAATACTGTGTACAGTTCTGGTCACCGGGGTTCAGGAAAGAGGTCACAGTGCTTGAGGGGATTCAAAGAAGGGCAACTAAACTAATACACGGAATGAGAGGGCTGGAATACCCAGAGAGGCACCAAAACTGGGATTATTCACCCTGGAAAAAAGACGGCTAAGGTGATCAAATAACCATGTATAAGTACATGAGGGGACAATACAAAGATCTCTCCCAAGATCTGTTTACACCCAGGACTGCAACGGTAACAAGAGGACTTCCGCTACGATTAGAGGAAAGTAGGTTTCATCACCAACATAGAAGGGGATTCTTTACTGTAAGAGCAGTTAGACTGTGGAACTCTCTGCCGGAGGAAGTGGTGATGGCAAAATCCATAGAGGAGTTTAAAAGGGGACTTGATGTCTTTCTGGAGAGGAAGGACATTATAGGATACAAGTCTTAGGTTAATTGTAAATCCGGGTATACAGGCAGGAACTATTAGGGGTTGATCCAGGGAACAGTCTGATTGCCATTAGGGAGTCGGGAAGGAATTTTTTCCCCAAAAAGGCTAAATTGGCTTCTGACCTTGGTTTTTTTTGCCTTCCTCTGGATCAACACAGGAGGATAGACAGGCTGGACTAGATGGACATTGTCTTCATTCAGCCTTACATACTATGTTACTATGTTACATGGAGTGTAGATATTATAGTGTTCCAACAGGAGTCCAGAGAACAACCTCCATGGTGTATGCTGTCAGGACGTCAAGGAAAAAAAGGATCTTTCCAGCCCCTTCAGGTTTGCTGCACCTGTAATGTCATTTGCTGTCACAAGCAATATAAAGCATTTTAATGGCATTGGTGCATAGTGCCATGGCAGACTGGAATGATATGACACCTCTACAATGCTTGTCCATGCATGGTTTCCTTAGATCACCTTAAGAACATGCCTATTTTGGCCATAGGCATAGAACAATTTTTTGGGCGATTTTTATCTCCCCTTTTCAAAAGCCATAATTTTTTTATTTTTCCATCGACATGGCGGATGCGGGTTTGTTTTTTTGCGTGACAGACTGGTTTTTATTGGTGTCATTTTGCTGGGTTCATTTAATGTACTGTAAAACTGTTGTTTTTTTGAAGAAAAAGAATTATTCATTACAGTTATGAAGATACCAAAATTATATGTATATTTTTAGGTTTTACCACTTTTGCATAATATAAGCCCGGTTTTTGGAAATAATTTTTTGTGCATTGCCGCATTCCAAGTGCTATAACTTTTTTACTTTTTCATGACAAGCTTTGGTTTTCTTGGTACCATATTGGGGCATTTACAGCTTTTAAAAAAAAAAAAAATCACTTAAACGCATTTTTGGGAGGCAAAATTAGGAAAAAGATACGGATTACTTACCGGTAGTCCCTTTTCCAGGAGTCATCACGACGGCCCAATTATAATGGAGGTTGCCCTCTGACCTCGGTAGGGACAGGAAGAGTTTAAAAGCACCTCCCTTCCACCATGCTTCAGTGGCTTTCAAATTATTACGGTGGACAGTGTTTACTGAACCAAAAATTTACCTTTATTCAGTCATATTTACATTGAAAAGAACATTAATTATTCTAGAAGGGAGGCCGTCATGACGACTCCTGGAAAAGGGACTACCGGTAAGTAATCCTTATCTTTTCAGGTCGTCATCCTGACGGCCCCATTACAATGGAGTAATACCAAATTATACATTGCTTTTAGGCTGGGACTACTGCCTGGAGGACTTTCCGTCCATAGCCCAGGTCTTTGTCTGACTGGACGTTAACCCTGTAGTGCCTGATAAAAGGTGTGTATACTAGACCAGGTGGCTGCTTTGCAAATTTGCTCGGCAGACGCCTGGCCCTTTTCTGCCCAAGAAGAGGAGAGAGAGCGTGTGGAGTGGGCTCTAATTTTCCCTGGGGGAATTGAGGCCCCTGGCTTTGTATGCCTCCTGGATGGCAGTCTTGATCCACCTTGCAATGGTGCCCTTAGATGCAGTCTTTCCTTTGACCGGCCCCTGAAATTGGGCAAAGAGGTTGTTTTTTCAGAAAGAGCGGGTAGCCTCCTAAATACGCTAGAACAGCCCTTCTGACATCTAGGCTGTGAAATTCTCGTTCTCCATCATTACGGGGGTTTTGGCAGAAGGAGGGCAGAGTAATTGTCTGCTCCCTATGAAACTTTGACACCACCTTCGGTAGGAAGGCTGCGTCTAACTTAAATGTAATTCTGTCGTCCTATACTAGCATATGTGGTTTGACACAGCATAAGGCTTGCAGTTCCCCTACTCTCCGAGCCGAAGTTATGGCGACTAAAAGAGCAACTTTTAGCGTGAGTAATCTTAGGGGGAGTTGGGAGAGGGGTTCAAAGGGGGGTTGGCAAAAACTATTTAGGACTAAGTTTAGGTCGCAGGTAGAGAAAGTTTCCCCTAATAAAAGACCGAAGCCTGTCTGCCCCTTTGAGGTATCTACGAACCCAGCGGTGTTCTGCCAAAGGAAAGTCTAGGTAAGACCCCAGTGTTGCTGTCTGAACCTTAAGGGTTCTTGGGCTAAGGCCTTTCTCTAGACCTGCCTGCAAAAATTCCAGGATTGCGGGTATGTCGATCTCTGGAATTTTGCCTAGATCTAGTTTGCAGAAGTCTGCGAACTTCCTCCATATCCTGTCGTAGATGGCTGTAGCTATAGGTTTACGGCTTTTTGCCAAGGTGGTAATTACTTTGTGGGAAAGTCCCTTCCCTCGAAGTATCACACTTTCAGCATCCATGCTGCTAGTTTCAGTTTTCCGACGCCCGGGTATGTTAGCGGGCCCTGGAGAAGGAGATCTTCCATGGCCGGTAGTGGAAGTGGACCCCGGATCGTTAAAGCTTTTAGTAGGGGATACCAGGGTCTTTTGTCCCACATGGGGGCGACTAAGATGACCGACACCCGGCTGGCCTGGATTTTTCTGCGGGTGTGCAGGCATAGGCGAAGTCCATGTCCCAGCTTTGAGACAGGGCATTTACTCCGCACGGGTTGTCTCTTGGGTTGAGCGAGTAAAAGTCCCGGCACTTTGTATTTCCCCTCGTGGCGAACAGATCCATCTGCGGTTCTCCCCACTGGCAGGTTAGTTGGTCGAAGACTCGCTGGTTCAGGCCCCATTCTCCTGGAAGGACGCTCTGTCTGCTCAGGAAGTTAGCAACGACGTTTGTGGACCCTTTTAGATGAATCGCTGAAAGGCACAGCACGGTCGATTCTGCCCAGTGGAGTATCTTTGCCGTCAGTTGTTGGAGTCGCGTTCCCCCCTGGTGACGAACAAACGACAGGGCTGTCATTATCGGTCAAGATTTTAACATGCCTTCCTCTTAAATGGGGTTCTGCTGCACAAAGGGTCTCCCAGATTGCTCTTAATTCTCTATAATTGGATGAGCGCATTGCTACTTGGGAGTCCCAGGTTCCCTGTAGGTTTAGGTCAGCTACTTGCGCTCCCCATCCTGTTTTTATGGCATCTGTTGTGACAGATATGGCGGGTTCCCGTGACCAGAAGGTACCTTTACTTAGGTTCCTCTGCGAGGTCCACCAGCGTAGGGATTCTTTAAGTTGGACGATCAGGCTCACCTTCTTATCCAGGGAGGTCTGCTGTTTGTCCCACCTGGTAAGGATGAACCCTTGTAGTTGCCGAGTATGGGCTTGTGCCCATGAAGTTATCTGTATGCAGGCTGTCAGAATACCGAGCACTTTCATTGTTTCTCTGATAGATACCGTAGTAGCCTGGCACAGAGAGGTTACTGCTTGAATAAGGTCTTCCTTCTTGGATGGTGGAAGCAGAGATTCCTGGATGTGGGAGTCTAGTAGTAAGCCCAAATATACCTTCCATGTACCTGGGGTCAAGTCAGACTTCTGTTCGTTAACCATCCACCCTAAATCATTCAAGGTAGACAGGACTATGGACAGGTCTGCACGTATGACCTCTGTTGTTCTTGACACCAACAAAAAGTCATCCAGATATGGAAAAATAAGGATCTGGTTTCGCCTGAAATAGGCTACCATCTCTATTACAATTTTTGTGAAAACCCGGAGGAGCGGTCGAGATCCCAAAGGGTAGGGCCGTAAACTGATAGTGATGGATTTCGTCACCCTCCCACAGGGCAAATTCCAAGTATTTGTGGTGGACTGTGGCTATCGGGACGTGATAGTATGAGTCTTGGAGATCTATAGTGCAAATTACGCTATCTATTAGTGATACGATAGACCTCACGGTTTCCATCTTAATTTTTTTTTTATAGGAAATAAACTTATTTAGGGCCTTGAGATTAAAGATAGTTCTGATAGAGTCGTTCGGTTTTTTAATCAGAAAAAGGGGGGGAATAGAATCCCTCACCCCTTTTGTGATCGGGAACCTGCGCAATGACCCCTAAGTCCTTAAGTCCTTGGATGCCTTTTATGAGGTTCCCTTGTTCTTGTAGGGACCCAGGGTAGGTTAGGAGGAATCTTCTAGGAGGTAGAGAGTGGAATTCAATTCGGTACCCTGCTTCAATTATCTGAAGTACCCAGGGGTTAGACATTATTCCCTGCCACTGGCTCAGATAGCTGGCTAATCTACCCCCTGTTGGCTCAGAAGAGGGTTGAGATTCCTTACCCCAACCTCCCTTGGGGTACAACCATCTTCCCTTTTCCTTTGATTTCAGGAGGTGGCTGCAGTGTCCTCCTTGGAAAAGATGGTTTTCTGTAAGGCTTTCTGTCGGGAAGGGTCTTGCTCTTGTCTCCGACTTTTTCCAGAATTTTGTCCAAGACGGGTCCAAACATGTAATCCCCTTAGAATGGAATGGCGCAGAGTTTGTTTTTGGATGTTACATCCGCTGCCCATGTTTTGAGCCATAATGCCCTTCTCGCAGTATTGCTGAGGATTCCGGTTTTTGCGCCGTATCCAACGGTCTCCACTGATGCGTTGGCTAGAAAAGCGGTGGGCATTTTTAGGAGGGGGAAGACAACTTGCCAATTCCTCCCTAGGGGCCTGATCTTTAATGGATGTTTCCAGCCTGTTTAGCCATAGGACCATGGACCTGGATACAGATGTTGATGCTATGCTGGCCTCGACGGTAAAAGACGTCGCTTCCCAGGCCTTTCTCATCAGGCCATCGATCTTTTTTATCCATTGGGTCTGAGAGTTGCGAGACGTCCTCAAAGGGCAGGAGGGATTTTTTGGCCACCATCGCAATTTGTATATTGACCCTTGGGGTCTCTCTGTATAGGCGGACGTCCTCGGGAGCAAACGCGAGCCGCTTCCGGATTTCCCTTGAGACCGATAGCCTCTTCTTGGGTTCCTGCCACTCATCCGCAATCACCTGTTGCAGGGTCTGGTTGACCGGGAACATGGTCTTTCGTCTTCACCGGAGGCCCCCAAACATCTCGTCCTGGATGGGTGATCCTCTTCTATTTGCATTGTTTCCCTCACCGCCTTGATGAGGTGCCCAATGTCGTCCGAGGAGATCTAGTATTTTTTCTCGTCCTCGATTAATGCTGGCGGATCCTCTAGTTCTCCCTCTGACAGGCGTTCCAGGGATTTGCCGGAAATTGAGCTCGCCGATTCTGTTTGTCTTGGTCTTTTAGGGACCCGTGACGCACCTGGCTGAGCATGGGGGAGGGATGCCACGGAGGCCTGTAATTCCTCTCTAATCATACAGCGGATGTCTATTTTAAATGCCGCTCTTTCCTCCGCTAGTATCTTCCCTGTGCATTCCTAGCATAGGGTTTTTTTTTTTTATAATTTTTCCTTGAGCCTTTTACTGCAGAGGACACATTTTTTGGACTTTTTTCTGTGGTCCGCCTTAGTCTTCGGACCTTCTTTATCCATCTAACCCATACACAAGAAATGGGGGAGAGGGGAGAAAACAAAAAAAAAAAAAAAAAAAAGGGGAACATATATGCATCCAATTCGGCATAAGTGGCAATTTGCATGTTCCATTTTTTGGTATATAGCCTACTCACGGTTTGTAGGGTCTCTGTTTCTCCCCCTCGTACTGAGCGGTCACAGGTAGACATGCTTTTGGCACTTCTGGCAGTCAGCAGGATGACTTCTATGGAGCAGAGCCTGCTTCTTATGGGGAGATTTTCAAATTTGGCCCTACGGCGAGCGCGTGACGTCACCGCTATGCGTTTTGAGGATTTCGTAAGCACATGGCCTGGAGATGCAGACCGCGCGAGGAAGACCAGCGCTGCTGCGGCGACTGACGGCTTCCTGGCGGCGCAGGTCGGGGATGCAGGGACTGCGGCGGTATGCGGCCCCGACCTCTACCCTCTAGGGGAAATCGCACAACATGCGGTAAGTCTTGTTCCTGGAGTCCTTGCTTCATCTGGCCACCGTAGGGACAGGAAGACACTGCCATGCTCATCGGTAACCCATTGGCCCTCCAGGATTACATAGCAGAGGGCCGATGAAGTCACAGACGGAGCATGCTCTGTGAACCCTTTACATGCCCAATCTACATAGATAGTTTCACATGCGGGGTTAACAGTGGGAGACCGGCTATCAGTCACAGTCTGCTCCTGCTGTGGGATGGCGCGGATTCAGATGCTGAGCCCGTGCCATCCACATGATGTAAGTTCACGTCCTGTTGCATTACGTGCACCCCAGCCAGAACAAAACTTAAGTCTTCTGACATTAAGAGATTACACTGTCCAATATTTGTGTTTTGCATGCCCAGAAATCCCCATAATAAACCAAATAAATGATACAAATGCAGTCAGTTTGTCATTTTTACTGAAAAATTTTTAAAAAACAGTTAACGGAATGCCTGGAGGCAGTGATTTCTAGTCCAGTGAAGGGGTCAGCAGTATTATGACTTGCGAGATGGGCCCTCAGAACATCCAAATCCTCAGGAGTCAATGATCAGCCAAGTGATGTAGTTGCTGGGAGGGATTCTTGGCCCCATCAGCTGTAAGGACCCACTGCAGAAAAAGTAGAGCGACTGGAATGTCAAGGGCCCGGATCCTCCTCTACCAGGCGCCATAGCTCGGCCAGCTCTTGTTGGAGTTCTGCGAGCTGCCGCTGCATGATGCAAACCTTCAGTGTGCAGCACTGTATGGCCTCCAGAAGTAACGCCTTCCTGCCGGGGAGATGTTCTACCACCACTGGGGGAGAAACAATGACAAGGATCAGTAAGGCAGTGGTCCCATCGCCTCTTCTGTGTGTGCTAAACAGACACCTTTTTATGCTGCTAAAAGTAAAGAAAAGTATGCGTTCACATTCCAGAGTCTGCAGATTTCCAAAAAACAAAAACTAACGTTTAGCGTCCACAAAAAACAAAAAACAGCGTGAGCTCGGCCTTAGGGCGAATTCACACCTGCTTTAAGGCTCAGTTCAAGCTTTCTGTCTCCCAGCTCTGTTTTTGGAACAGAGAAACAAAAATAAATTGATCAGTTTTTGCCCCAATGATTTCAAAATAGCGCAGTCTGTAGCGTCAAAAAATTGACCTTTCCATTTGCTCTCCAATTTTTTTTTTTAAACTTTGTTCCAATTTTGGAGCAAAGAATAGAAAATAAGATGAAACCCCTGAACTGAGCCCTTAGCAAAGGAGACACTGCATTTGGCACTTACCAGGCATAGAGCAGAGGGCAGTATCCTCCATGACCACCACATCAGGCTCCTCCACGAGCGACATTAGAGTCACAGACTCAGGGGAATAGACGGCCTCCGGCTCCAGGGAAAAGACCTCCTGTGGTTTTTGCGGTGAGTCAGCTGCAAGGAAAAAGCAGATCAGCAAGATAGGACCAGCGATAGAGAGCTAGGCGACAATTTGTTCTGCCGCGCTTACACCTACCGGGAGTTTGCTCCACAAATGCTTCTAGTGGAGGTGAACGATGTCGAGGCGGTCTCCCCTCAGCATGCAGTTGTGGCAGTTTTCCCTCTCTGCCTTCCGCTCTGTGTCTGCGGTGTTTGCCTGCTGCCAAAAAGCAAGAGTGAAAAGAGGGGAGTATAAAAGTGGGAAAACTTGATCCCCCCCCCCCCACCCTGTTAACTGTGAACGAATATTCGCCAAAATCATGCTTACGGAAGGACAAATCTTTGTCGCAGTGTTGGACCTTGAACCCAACCATTGGATATAAGAGCAACCGCACCCTCTTCCAACTTTACAGTAGACCATCGTCTTCCCATAAAAGCTCTGGAAGCCAACTGATCAACTATTTCTACAAATCACAAAAGTCTGCACTGCTAATAACAAACCCCGCCATCACGTACCTCCTTGTTTGCGTCTGATTTCTTGGCGAATGGCTCGCAGTCTCTCAGGGTCCTTCAGCTTTAAGTCGCTCCATTTCTTTTGGAGTTGGTCCTTGTTCCGGACCGTGCCAAACGTCTTCTCCATTGTCCGCATGACTTTTTTGATGATGGTTTTCTTCCTCGAATTCGGATGCTCGTAAGACCCGTGTCTCATATCATAGTCATGTTGGTCCATTAGCTGGACCAACAGCGTGGTCTCTTGGCGTCCGAGCGGTGAGGCTCTGTGTGTCATATCTGCTGACATGAATATATGCTAAGTGATGTGAAAACACCCAAAACAGCGAGCGTGATGTCAGATGCACGGACAGCAGTGCGTGGTCCATAAAGCCGTAGATCACATGGCCAGACCGTATTACGTCAGATGCCATGCTCCATTACACTGTTCCCAGTTATTATGCACGCCATTTTTGTTTTCCCCAAATAAATCTAAATAAACATCTGTTCTTCCCAATTATTCTGCTGGATTTAGTTGTTGAACACATCGTGACATTCAGATCATCTCCAATAGAAATCTGCTACTTACTGCACAAAAAATAAATACACCTTAAAGCCAGAAGTTTAGATTTCCTGTTCCAGATTGATACATGAACCTTTAAGTCCATGTATAGTCTACAGTATATGGCATCCATTGACCTTGCAAGTCCATGTATGGAGGGAATCAAGTCCCCTGGTGCAATTACCGAGTCGTGACCGACTCCTAGGGGAGTCACATTGTGACTTTCTTTGCAGATCGCTTTTGCGGGGTGGTTTGCCATTGCCTTCCCCACTCATCTTTACCCCCCAGCAAGCTGGGTACTTATTTTACAGAACTCGGAAGGATGGAAGGCTGAGTCAACCTTGAAGCGGCTACCTGAACCATGCGGACATTTATATTCTACAGTATATGGTATCCATTGACCTTGCTGGTCCATGTATAGTCTACAGTATATAGTTTTTCTTTTGCATAGAGTGCACCGTGCAGGTTAAATAGTGTGATAAATGTTCTCTCTTGGTCATTACAAACGTAGCAATACAAGATTTGTGATTTTCTTCTGTACATCATAAGGCCTCCTTCTCCCGAACGGATTTCCGCCACGTAATACGCGATGGAAATCCGCTGCGTTGCCCGCAGCTATTAGGTTCAATAGACCCTAATAGCTCAGTGCTCACGATGCGGAATTCTGCACCGTGAAATCACCTGACCTCACCCGCGGCATGCTCTATTTGCGGCGGGTGTACGCGCGGACGGCTTCCATTGCAGTCAATCGCTTCCCCGCCGTGTCATATGACGCTGTGGGCGTGTCATGTGACGTGGCCGGCATATCACGACGCTGCGGCGCGTCACACCAAAGCGTCATTCGGGACCTAGGACGCCGGATCCGCAGGTAAGTATGGGGTCTCTGGGGGGCGCCGTGACGCCGGTGCAGCCGGGCTTAAGGTGAAATGTGAGGTTTTTTATTTGTTTTACTATTTTTGTTTTATACTTTAAACTTTTTCTCATTCTTCTGACAGACTGCTGCTGTAGCTGACAGACCTGGAGGCCACATGCAAACCTCCAGGTGCCATAGCAACTCATCGGGACATGATCATGGGGGTCCGATTGGTTACAGAGGGAGCCCCACTCCCTCCATCAGCCTTTTACATGCTACAGTCACATGGACCATGGCATGTAAAGGGTTTGTCAGAGTCATCACTTAAAGTGCATCTAGATGAAACAGTTATCGTTCCAAAATTCATTCAAAACGACAGTGAACGGTAATCGTCAAGTTTAAACGTGAGTCAACGACTGGACAAATGAGAAACGTACGCTTCTCGTTTGCCGTTCAGCTTCAGCTGACATAAACTTATCGTCGGCTTCTTGTTACATTTAACCACTGATCGTTCATAGGAATATGAAACTGAACTAGAAGTGAACGAGACATTCATGATTCTCAACGATGATCTGCCTGTCTAAACAGGCTGCACGAGCGCGAACGAACGAGCATTTAGATGATACTCAAAGGGTATTGCAGCCTTATCAGGCATGCATAATTATGCGATGCATCAGAGAAGAAAGCTATGAGAAACTCTCAAGTGATGTTTTCAAGCTCTTCTGCTTCATTGTTCCAATGCAAGAGGTTATATTATGTGGCATCCCCCACAAAGTAAACAATTTAAAGTCTACAACATGTGATACTTATCTTTTGGTAAAACATTACGAAGGCCAATTATGACAAAGCTGCATGCTGTACATCCGAGACCCCATTAATAAAACTACCTACAATGTGTCTTCAGCACACATTTTGTTATGCACATGACATTGCTGCATAAAATATAACTCGCAATTAAGAAATTATAGCACCAGTGTTTCTAGTGGCGCAATGCGCCACACAGCTCTGTCACATACACGTCACACACATGCACCACACAGCTCTGCTACAAGCATGTCACACACACAGCTCTGCTACATATACATCACATACAGCTCTTATATTTTTCATCCCATACAACAGGGATCACAGCCAGCACAGCAGAGTACTGCACACACTGTTCACCCCTTGGTCATGTGTCCCCGGACTTCTTCCACATAGGTGACTGATCACATGATGGCGACATCATCACAGGTGCTGTAAGCACATGGCTACTGTCCGACTCTGTCGGTTTTTAATAAAGTGAAAGACCAGTGATGACGTCACTGTCATGTGATCAGGGTCGTAGCTTAAAGCCCCAGTGACTGATCCCATGACCGTAGCATCCTCACTTAGACAGGTGTCGTTAGTATTTCCTAGCAACTGAGGCCGTGGGGTGTTTGGAGGTTATATAGTCTGCAGTGTGATAAAGGACCTGTGATAACATCACTGTCATCACACTCCTGGACACAGAGCCCAGTTGAATGATCACATGACCGTGACATCACAGGTCTTTTAAGCACAGGGTTGCTGTCAGGCTCTGCATGTTTTGTGTTTTAGAACCTTTTATGATGTCACAGTCATGTGATCAGGGTGGAGCATGTAACTCACTCACTGACAGGTGGTCATTAG
The DNA here is from genome assembly GCA_035609135.1 of Eleutherodactylus coqui. Taxonomy (NCBI): domain Eukaryota; kingdom Metazoa; phylum Chordata; class Amphibia; order Anura; family Eleutherodactylidae; genus Eleutherodactylus; species Eleutherodactylus coqui. The sequence continues at coordinate 13,929,618 of CM069409.1, forward strand.
TATTTTGATTCAATACTTCCTCAAACAGCAGGGACCAGATAAAATTTTGATCCTAACTGTTTAAAACGTGAAAATGCCAGTCTATGATCCAGTAGCAGAGTACCTGTTCCCCCTAGAATGGGAGGCCCACGCTAGACTTCTGGTGTAGCACTGTAAAAATGGCGATTGCATCAGAATAAAGACCCTTAACAGCTGCCATAAAAAGGAATATGGGCGATAATTTAGCCTTTGGCATACACAAAAAAAAAAAAAAAAAGTAGTGTGCCCGGCCTTAGGGGGAACTCACACCCGCTTTAGGGATCAGTTCATGGCTTCCACCTCTCTGCTCTGTTTTTGGAACAGATAAACAAGAAATAAAACAGATCTGATTCTCCCCCAATTATTTCAAAATAGCGCAGTCTGTAGCATTAAATCACTGTTTTGTTTAAAACCCCATTGAAATCGACGGAAAGAAACAGATCCCTTTATTTCCTTTTCTCTGCTCGAATAGGAACAGAGTTGAAAACCATGAACGGAGTCCTAATGCAGGTGCGATTTCACCATTAGCCAGGGAGACACTGCATTTAGCACTTACCAGGCATAGAGCAGGGTGCAGCATCCCCCATGACCACCACATCAGGCTCTTCCACCAGCGGCTGCGGTAATATCAGAGTCACTGGCTTCGGAGAAGAGCTGGGCTCCGGCTCTAGTGAAGACGTCTCCTGTGGTTCTTGCTGTGACACAGCTGCAAGGAAAAAAGCAGGTAAGCAATATAGGACCAGCGATAGAGAGTTAGGCAATAATTTGTTCTGCCAAGCTTACACCTACCAGGAGTTTGTTCCACAAATGGCTCTGGTGGTGGAGAAGGAGGTCGAGGCGGTCTTTCCTCAGCATGTAGTTGTGGAGGTTTCCCCTCTCTGCCTTCTGCTTTGTGCCTGCGGAGTCTGCCTTCTGTGGGCAAACAGAGGTTCTCGTTAAAAGCATTAATTTACATGATACGCAAAGGACATCTTAGTCTTATCAGTGAGGTATGCCTAATTATTCGATGCATCAGGAAAGAAAACAATGACAAACTCTCAAGTGATGTTTCCAAGCTTTTGTGTTTTATTGTTCCAACGCAAGAGGTTATATTATGTGGCATACCCCACAAAGTAAATGATTCAAAGTCCACAGCATGTGTGATACTTCTTCCCTAGTAAAACATTACAAAGGTTAATTATGACAAAGCTGCATGCTGAGCCTGTGAGATCCTAGTAGGAAAACTTCACCTAAAATGTGTGTCTTCAGCACACGGCACAAATATTATGCACATGACCCTGCTGCTTAAAATATAATTCAATACCTTCACATTTTAAACAGCAGTGACTAGAAGTTTCTCTAGTTTGTGCAGTTTGAGAAAGCGCCAGACTATTATCCAATAGCCAAGCACCTGTTCCCCCCTAGCATGGAGACCCATGCCAGGTTTCTGGTGCAGCACTGTAAAAAGGAGATTGCATCAGAATAAAGCCCTTTAACCCTTAAATGAGCAATCATTAAGGGGTTAAAAATTGTAAGTGGTTTGATTTGTAAAACATACGGTAGCTGTATGCAGTATCCCGGTCGTTACCAGTTGGTTTTGTAAATGGAGGTGGAAGAGGTGCCTGGAGATTAGGGGGCATTCTCATGGTGGGCTGAAAGCGATACGAGGCACTTGGTCCATGGTGGTATGGGCAGTTGACGTGGAGATGGTGCACACTGCCTCCAACTAGCAAGAATACGGTCATCAAGCTCTCCGATTAGTCCTTTAGCCAACAGGCCTGTCCAAACTCTCAAAGTGAATCATCTGGTGCTGTCAGGCATCTGCTTTTGCAAGCAACGTTCTGATGTAATCATACTCTTCCAATGTGCTTTGTAGAAGCTGTTTGCCGTTTTGCAACAACTCATTTTGTCTTGCTTCCCTAGCCATTTTGCCTGGTTGGACGTGGAAAGAGGGTCATAGCATGGAGGAAGGGATTTGGTGTGGCGGCCTGTTTGTGGGTGATCTGTTCATAGGAGTCTATATATTCCCTTTCCAATAGCATGCTTTTTAGAGCATGTGTCAAACTCGAGGCCCGCTAGCCAAATCTGGCCTGCCATGTCATTTCATGTGGCTCATGAGGTCCGGACGCAGAATAGCCTCTCCGGCACACTGTGGACTCATTTGCGGCCTGCTGCTTGGTTGTAGGATCACGGTCACCGTCCTGGTCCTACACTGAGACGCCAGATGTATATGGACTGAGCGCTGTGGCTATTAATGCATCCCTCGAAGCCTTTGGTGTGCACCCAGTCTGCTTCTCCTATTGAGCCTATCCTTCAGACTGAGGCGGCTTGTATATCCCGGCTGGTCCTCACTACCATTCTGCAGAGGACAGTCTGTTCCAGCCTGCCTATCCATATCCTGTGAGCCTGTTGCACAGATCAGAGGGGAGGTTATGTTTGTGCCCCAATTTTTCTGGGCTACAACTTTGCTCTGGTCCCTTGGTCAAATGGTCCTTTTGAAGGTGACCAAAATGCTAATGTGGCCCTCGGTGAAAATGCATATGACACCCCTGCTGTAGAGAACAGAGGAGACATTAGTTTATCAAATAAAGCATTCATGGGAATTAGGATACTAGTTGCTTGTTGAGGTATAGCTAGTTGTGTGCCTATGCTGTTAGAGGCCGGCTGGCTTGTTTGTGCGGCCACCACTGGGTTCTGGTAACGTAGTATGTAAGGCCGAATGAAGACAATGTCCATCTAGTTCAGCCTGTTTATGGGACATCTTTAGCCGTGCTTGGAACACATTGTGAAGAACGCAAGACCTCCTGATCCTTGGTGAAAGCCAGGAAGTCATGGTACCACGGTCCTGGGGTGTGAGCCTCATGCACCCCGGCCCCAGTTCGCACCTCGTTTCTTTCTTATAACCAGTTTGCACGTTTTGTATTTTTTGCTTGACAAATTTAAAGTCGACACAACTTCTGATAAGCCTCGGCCTTCTCCAGGCATCGCTGTACTCCAGGCTGGTTACTTCCCAGAGACAAGGTGGTAGATCTCTACGAAGTCCTTCATACTCCATGAGCCCCTATGGAAACAAAAGCAAGAAGATTAAACACTTGTGAACCAGCGCTGTAGTAATGTATCACAGAGATCTAGAATATATATGAGTATGAAACCCTTTAGGTCATCCCTTAACCCACTTACAGGCTCCAATTTCCCTTAAAGGGGTTGTAGCAAGATTTCACGTTATTCCCCATCCATAGGATTGGGGATAACTTGCTGATCGTGGGGGTCTCACCACTGAGACTCCCATCAATCTCAACAATTGGGGTTTATTGCCCCCCATCCTCCTTACTGCAGGGTTACTGCCCCCCCCCCCCCCATAGTGAGGAGGAGACTGGATGGAGCGCTGGTGCTACCTTTAATTTCAATAGGACTACTGAGATACCCAAGTGGCAAGCACTAAAGGGGTTGTCAGGAAAATTAAAAAATTATACTCACCCGTGCCTTACCAGGCCGTTCACCAGGAAATAAATATCGCACTTGATTTCGGCTCGTGGGCAGTGGAGAATCATTAAACATGGCGAGTCTATGGACGGACGTTGCTGCAAAATTCGCAGACGGTGTATGACCGCGATATTTACAATGATAGTCTGTATATGGGCATTCGGCCATATACAGAGCCCATCATCCTCACCATCAGCACTTGGTTACCTCTGGCCATTGTTGTGATGAAACACCCTGAGCTGCACAACTTAACCCCTCAGTGACCACTTCCTGCTTTGCTGGGCTTTAATCCCCAGTGACGCAAGACGCTTCTTCTGGGGATTAAAGCCCTGCAGGCTGTGGACATGACAGCTCCATGCTGTAGGGTTGCCAGGGTAATTTAAAATCTCCCCACTCATGGCTACCAAACGTAGCCAAGAGATCTAACGGGGAGGGGGGGGGGGGGCCGCGGTATGCGGTGCTTCGTCACGTGATTGTATAAAAGCAAAATAATTAAAGTTATACCTCCCGTCATAGATCTGATCTGATCTGTGAGGAGTAATTAGTTACCCAAGGCCTCCAGCGATGTCCCCTGACGGGATCCTTATCAGTGGGCCTATCCCTAGTTTTGGCACATGCGCCCGTCACCAAATTGAGGGATGCACGGACTGAAGCTGGGGAGGGCCTGGGAAATATAAAATCTCCTTGCTCCTGGCTACTGTAGCCGAGAGCCAGAAGCGATAAGTGACGACTGCAGTGATTGGTCCCCGGTCACGTGATCGCCGTTATCCAATGGATAATGGCAATCACGTAAAAGTAAAAAAAAAGTTGACATTTGATGCTCCTTTTGGTTTGGGCCCTGTTGTGCATATGAAGATTAGAGCAACAAATATTTTTTTCTTCTGCTTTGCTTAGAGTCATTCAAAACTGTGAGGTCAAAATACGCAGTACAGCCCTAGATAAATTCGTTAAGGGGTCTAGTTTTCAAAATGGGGTCATTTGTGGGGGTTCTCCAACGTTTTGGCCGCTCAAGGGCTCTACAAGTGGGCAATGGGGCCTAAAACTCCTTCAAGCACAATGTCCGATCTGAAAGCCTCGGCTGCTCCTTTCAGTTTGGGCCCCATTGTACATACGGACAGAAGATTAGGGCCACAATGGGTAGGTTTCTGAACACAGCACAAACAGGGGGATCCATTTTGAGGTGTAAAGCCTCATTTTCATGGGCACTATAGAAAAAGAATTTCTTTAAAATGACATATTTGCAAAAATATGATTTTTTTCCCCCCTCTAAATTGCATTAACTCCTGAAAAAAAAAAAACTGGAGTCAAAATCCTCCTGACCCCCTTAGTGAATACACTAAGGGGTGTAGTTTTTTTTTTTTTAATGGGATAATCTGTGACGTATCTATCATTCTGACACCCATGAGCTTTTGTGATCTTGGCTTGGTGTAGGAAGACAAAATGTTACCATATATACACTTAAGTATTAGCCGAGTCAATAAGTTTAACCACAAAGAAAAAAATTGGTAAAACGTAGTGACTCGAGTAGAATCACAGCTGGCGCTCGATAAACCAATCACAGCCATTCAGAATGACATCACTGAATGGCTGTGATTGATTTAGCGTGTGCCGGCTGTGATTGGCTGACGCTCGGTCCAATCACAGCGCTGTCTGTGGGAATTTCTAAACCAAGCCAGAGATGACAGCGGGGAAAAGACGGAAGCAGCTTGCGGCACCGCTGGGGACAACATCGCCAGCCGAGAAGTGAGTATTGAGGGTTTTTTTTTTTTTTAACCTCAAATCAAGTTCAAGCCAAAGTACACACACACAAAAGTTTTTCAAATGTGCATCCAGATAAGAGTAAACAGATGGAAATATAAAGCTCATCAAAAAATGTGTAGTGTGTTTGTATATATTTGAGATATTGCAGTTGAAAATGGGAGAAAACAATTTCTTCAAAATTTTGCCAATTTTGGTACTTTAAATATACACAAAAATTCTATCGGATTACGTTTACCACCTAAATGAAGTACAACATGTGGTGGAAAAACAATGTCAGAATCACTTGGATATGCAAAACCTTTACGGAGTTATTCTATGTTAAAGTAACATGTCAGATTTCCAAAATTTGGCCCGGTCAGTAAGGCGCAAACAGGCTTAGTCATTAAGGAGTTAACATCAGCCAGGAGGTAGGATGAAAGAACACTATATGGACAGAAGTATTTGGACTTTCATAAAAAGTGCTTTATTCTTCTATTTAGTGATGTGTCGGCCCTCCTTCTGCTTATATTACAGTGGCCGCACGTCGAGGCAGACTCTCCACAAGTTCTCTATAAGTCCGGGCAGGAATAGCCGCCATTCCTCATACAGGGCTGTGAGAAGAGATAGTTGCGAGGATGGCCGTGGGTGGCGTGTCGTACCCGTCACTCCAGTTCGTCCCACAAGCGCTCGATCGAATGAATGGTTATTAAAAAATGAGCAGCTTTTTCTTTTACCCATGCCCTTCCCAGCATACCGTGCGGCAAACTCAGGATTTGCATATTTGCTGATTTTCTGCAGTGTCCAAATCCTTTTGTCCATATAGTGTATAATAAAACACAGGGTAACGAGGGCTAATTGAGACCGAGTAACTGAAACCAAAAGGTTACAACACAAACTTGCAGGCAAGCAAACCCACCTTTGTATTTGTAGAATTCTTTCCTGCGAGAAATCCCTCAGAGTAGACCGGACCTCCAGGCAACAGCAAAGCATCTCTTGTTGCAGCGAGCATGAACATCTCGCAGGCGGGTAGCTCCAAATGTCTCTTTCCAGGCGATCATGACTGCAAATGATTCTTTGCAGCTTCTACGTACTTCCCGTGTCACGATGCATTTATGAACATCCATTTCTTTAGTAGCCAATAGCAGAACACTTTGTGGGAAGGTTAAAACCTCAGGTGATCCACGTTTTGATTTTCCAACAGCCAATTGCACACCATTTTGTGGCTTCAAAACTATGCTCTGCCAAAGAATTACCCCTCTCTACCCCTCCCCTCCAGGTTTGCAAACGATTTAATGATTGAATGTCACTATGTGAAAAGCAAACGATGAGCGATAATTTTTTTTTTGTCCGAGTTGGAGTCTCTGTCCCCACATTCTGCATTCCGCTACCCGGGTCCGTGTCCCCACATTCTGCATTCCGCTACCCGGGTCCCTGTCCCCACATTCTGCATTCCGCTACCCGGGTCCCTGTCCCCACATTCTGCATTCCGCTATCCGGGTCCCTGTCCCCACATTCTGCATTCCGCTACCCGGGTCCATGTCCCCACATTCTGCATTCCGCTACCCGGGTCCGTGTCCCCACATTCTGCATTCCGCTACCCGGGTCCGTGTCCCCACATTCTGCATTCCGCTACCCGGGTCCGTGTCCCCACATTCTGCATTCCGCTACCCGGGTCCGGGTCCCCACATTCTGCATTCCGCTACCCGGGTCCGGGTCCGGGTCCCCACATTCTGCATTCCGCTACCCGGGTCCGTGTCCCCACATTCTGCATTTCTATTTTACTGATGTATCCCTCTACATTTTGCTATTCAGGTTTATGTATCCATAGTCTGCATTCTCTTATCTAAGCCTGTGACTTTTTCTGTATTCCATTTTATGGGTGTAGGTCTCTGTGTTTTGTATTCTGTACTGTGGATCTACGTCTCCAACTTCTTGATTATAAACACTCATTGTATGTCATTTCTTATAACGTATCACATTGTCAGCCATATTTAGTTTGTACTCCGGCTGAATGGGGCAATATACAGCGGAAAATCTGACAGATCCCAGAGCTTATAAATCTACATAACTATCTGCAGCCGGTGACCGAGGAGAATCTGTGACTCTTCTCTGCTGTATTTAGTGGTTACTACTCACCTGGGCGGTTATCTGTAGGAATCTCCTCTTTACACCGCTGATCGCCCCTCACATTTGTCTCTGTAGTACTAATCTTGGTCAGATCTTCATCCTCATACAAAAGCTGCGAGACAAATATTGTAAAAGTCAGAAGCCGGTTGGCGAAGTTGTGTGGAATGTTTTACATGACCGGGAAAGATCATTATGATGGCAAAAAATAACCAGGTCTAGAAGCCGGACATAAATAGTAGATGTCAGACCAATGACACGCTCAGGTACCTCTAACACATGTATATTCGGAATGCCTAGACACGCCAAATGGAGGTTTGCAAGCCTGCTGTCATCGCACAGAGCATAACCCAACTCCTTCCCCTCCCTCTCAGAACAATGTATGGGGGGGGGAGGGGATAAAGTTGGTTTCTGCTGTAGATACAGGGTACACCACATCACACAAGACTTATGAGGAAAGAAGATAGTTATTGATGATGGTGCTGACTTGAGGTTCTACCTGATGGTCCTGTGGAAGAAGAGGACGTGGACATCTCTCTGGGGTTCTTCTCTTACTGGATGGAACTGCAGGAAACACAGACGGACACTGAAGTCATTCTTTATATACAGATAATAAAGTCCCTGTGGATTTAGTCCTGTCTATTACCTGGTGATGGGAGCGGCTGGTGGTCCTCCATCATGGCGTCCTTGTACAGATCATTGTGTCCTTCTAAATACTCCCACTCTTCCATGGAGAAATAGACAGCAACATCCTGACACCTTATAGGAACCTGACAACACAATATACAGTAACTAGCTGATATACCCAGCTTCGCCCGAGTTAATTTGGTACTGGTGTTTATCTGGTGTTCACACGGAAAATCTTATGAAGTCGTGGTTACTTTAGAGATACCGGAAAAACATATGTTTACCATTTTGCATAGTTCTCTGCGTTACCCAGGAAACACCACGTGGAGGTAACCATGCGACGTTTCCTTCATATAAAATGACATCAGGAAGTGAATTAGATTCCGTACGTAAAATTTGGACGCTAATTCTTTGGTACTTAGAATTGAATAATCGAGTTGGGACCCATTAACTTTTCCTATTTATGACATAATCAATGCCCGTGCCAAATTTCAAGTTTCTATGACATCGGGAAGTGAGAGAATTAGATTTACGTAAAATTTCGACACTAATTCTTTTGCGCTAGAATTTAATAATCGAGTTGGGACCCAATTACTTTTCCTATTTTGGAGATAATCTATGCTTGTGCCAAAATTCATGTTTCTACGACATCGGGAAGTTGGAGAACGGTCGGTCAGGGCTTTTGTCTCTATATATATATATATAAATTACCCAGAAGCCTCCATTGCTGTTACTGTATAATGTCCCAGCATTCCCTGCCGCTTTACCTCTCCAGTCAGCAGCTCAATCATCTTGTTGGTGAGTTCTAGAATCTTCTGTACATTGATGTCCTCATGTATCAGGGGGTGCGGTGGGGGCCCTGTGATTGGGCTCAGGGGTCTTCCCCATTTATCACACTTAGGAGACCGACAGCCATCACTAGAGGTCTTCTTCACTACTGTGTAATCCTGTATATGAGGAGAAAATAATAAATATCACTACAGACATTTACAGAGTCCATCCCCTCTCCAGTGACATAATCTGTTATTACCATAGATAAGAGTGATGTAATGTGACATCATCAGAATCTCTCACCTCTGTAGTGACATCATCTGTTATTACCATAGATAAGAATGATGTAATGTGACATCAGAATCTCTCACCTCTCCAGTAAGCTGGAAGACTATCTCTAGGGTGAGATTTAATACACTTTCTGCCATCTTGTTCCTGTCCTTCTCCATCTTTTAACAGCAGATCCTATACTGTGAAGATCTTAAGGGAAAGAAAATGAGAATGTAAAAAGCAAAAAACACAAATCCCATGTCAAACAATGAAATTACTGGAGAAATTAACAGGAAGTATTTGAGGATATTAACCCCTTAAGGACTTGGCTTTTTTCCCCCCACATCTTGACTCTTCCTCCCTACTTCAAAAAAATCATAACTCTTATTTTATCATTGACATAGCAAAATTATTATTATATATTTTTTTTTTTACTATTGAAGAAAGACCCCCAGAATGTTGCTGTTCCAAGAAGATTAGCCCTCTCTTCTGCTGTGGTGAAAATCCCTCCAATCAAAAAAACTGGCACTTTAGGGCTCCTGCAGATGGGGGTGTATGTAATAAATCCATCTTCTTAAGTTTAGTCAATGATTTAATTATTACTGTTAGTCGGATAGAGTCCCTTTTCCCACCTTTCATCCCTCTCACACATACCAAATTATAGGGGGGCTACAACCTGTTATTTTAGAAACTAATCTACCATTCAACCCAAATCCCATTTTCCTCTCACCCCTTCAACTGGTGAAATTGAGAGGTCAAAAAAAAAAAAAAATTATATATTATACACACATACATATACACACCCAAATATTAAGAAAATCGCCGACCCTCCGTACCAGTTTTCCCTTTGAAGGGTCTCCAACTTGCTTCCAGCAGTTTTCTTATTCTGTAATAAAACTCCTAAAGATCGTATGGAGGCTAAAAAATATTGTGAAGTACCTGAAGGAGTTGTAGCAGCAAAAGCATTTTAATAAGATTTCCCCGCCAATCATCCACAGTGGGAGACGATACCAGACATTATAATATCCTCTATTTGCATAGACAGAGTACCTATTGGGAGATCTATTCTACAAAGTGTATTAAGTTACCTGGAGCAACCAGAGTATTGTCCAACTTCTGGATTTCTCAACTTCCACAGATCCCATCAACCCAATTCCATCAACAGGTGGGGAAGGAGAAGACTCTATAGGGCCTTTATTAAATGTGTCCAAACAGGGGCCCAGACAATTATGTAAAAATCACCCACAAATAGCCAGCAGGGGATACAGTCAAACTCCATCATCATCTTAATACAGTTGTTGGAATACGCAGGGTGGATGTGTATTAAAAATTATTTTACTCAACAAACACATTTGAGACAAACAAATCTGCCCGTAGAATCTATGAATGATGACGTCATCCAATAGATATTTAGGAATCCACACACTTATTCCACGTGAATAACTGGAGTACACAGAGAGAAACCAATGTGCCCATACAGAACGGTGAAGCCAGTGTGCAACATCTCCTGGTCAATGTGTTTCTGACAGACTAACAAGAGCTGGTTGAAGTTGTTGAATAGATGGAAAAAAGAAAATGTAACTTTTAATTTTGTCCCCCATATCCCGCATATTCCACAAAATTATATTAACCTCTTGAACCATGGTAAATATTATTTACATTTTACACATACAATTTAAGACGCCGATTGACTTTAACATACCGCCACACTCAACCCTTTACACAAATAACCACATTCCCTAGGCATAGTGATAATGGTCAAACACAATACCACACGAAGGTCGCTAATACTAAAAGGAGCAGTACCCTGCAGCCGCCCACCTATTAACAAATACAGTGATACCTTGGGTTAAGAGGGCCTTAGCTTACAAGCTTTTTCACTTGAGAGCAGGCTCTCAACCCAAGTTTTTGCTCTTAAGTCAAAGCAAAAATTCGGTAAAGAGCCTTGCTCTCAGTGGGGCCACCGCCGCTACTGGTGGCCCCATTGAAAGCAATAGCCTGCTGACAACCACTGCAGTGATTTTCGGGGAAGGGCTTTAAATATAAGCCCTTCCCTGAAAATCATCCCTATAAATCAACATATATATATTAACCTGTCCACTGCTGCCGGGGCTCAGGCATGTCTAGCTGCCGTTCGTTCTCCCCCCCATTAAAGAAAAGATAGACGGTAAAGGCAGCACTTTGCACAGCGATAATAAAAGGTCACATGTTGATTATTTAAGTCCATGGTCCTAAGCGTCAGCAACGTTTCAACCCTGACAGAGTCTTTTTCAAGCTTCGGTCAGGGTTGAAACGTTGCTGACGCTTAGGACCATGGACTTAATAAAGGTCACATATTGATTATTTATCGCTGTGCGGAGTGCTGCCTTTACCGTCTATATTTTCTGGAATTACATGGGATTTGGGATCCAGTCCCTCCTGAGGCGTGCACCAATTACCATATACGTATTTGGAAGTGTGGTGAGTGCTGTTGACAGAAGTACAGTTTCGGAAATGTTCTCCCCCCCCCCCCCCCCCCCCATTTTCAATCCCCACCTGCTGAAAAAAGTTTCAGAGCAGTGCAGGGAGAGCAAGCGGCGGCTAGACACGCCTGAGCCCCGGCAGACAGGTGAGTATATATTTTATTTTATTTTTTTTTACTGCAGCTAGGGATGATTTCAGGGAATGGCTTATATTTAAAGCCCTTCCCCGAAAATCACTGCAGGGATATGGGCGTATTATTGCTTGACGTGGGGCAACGCCATCCCCATTGAAATCAGTGGGAGAGCTTCGCGATCCGGAACAGATTAATGGCTTTTCCATTCATTTCAATGAGGAAACTGGTTTTGAGATAAGAGTGTTTTGGGTTAAGAGCTCCATCATGGAATGAATTATACTCTTAACCCAAGGCACCGCTGTAATCTCATTTCAGGCAGTCAAATCTACCAATATTCACTAATAAAAAGGACGACTTATTACGGTTATATAAATATTGTTCAAGTTTGTCAGGGAGGCATCCCCAGAATCGTGAAAGAAGTCCCACCCGCATCCCAGCTCTCAGCCATGAAACCCTGTAGCCTTCTCTTAACATCTACAATAGGCACCAGTTCTTTGTATGACCACAGTATGATCTTGAAGGACGGCTGTACAATGACCAGCCATAGTTATCTCTTATTCCTCTTCCTTTGTTTACCATAATGTCCCGGTCTTTATAATGCAGGAGTTTATCAGACAGTTCTCGGCGTGGCACCCGGTGGAGGGGGTTTAGCAGGAACTCTATGAGCCCTTCCACAGCAAAGATAGGTGTCAAGCATCTTCCCCAATAGTTCATCTCAGACACAATCAATGTCTCCACCTTTTCTGGAACCTCCAGCAGTGGCAAATTATTTCCCCTTAGTCTATTTTCCAGATCATCTGCTTTATATCGTAAAGTACGGATAGACGGCTCACATTTACTAACTGCATCCTGCATCGGGTCAGCTTTTACTTCCATTAGTCCATGTCTCTGCCTTAGACAATCATTCAGTAACTTTCTGCAAATCGTGTCTTAAAAATGCACATCCTCTTTCAGGTTACCAACCCGAGCGGAGAGGGAAGTCAGAAGAGCATTGCTTTAGTCACAGCTGGATAAGCATTGTGTAGAGTAGGTTTACTTAGTGTATTATTTTGCATATCCACACCACTAGTGCTGGGAATGGTCTGCATAATAGTGTTCACACAGGCAGATGAAGCAGATGCAGCGTATAAAACAGGGCCATGCTTACCCTTCCCAATTACAGTGCGAGATAACAAAGTCCCACCAGGAGGCAGCAAATACAACTCTAGATGTTTCATGAGTATTTTTTACCAAGGTAGCAGGAGGATTTCAATGAGCAAATTTTGCCAACCAGTTTGCCTCAGTAGCATTTCTCAGTAAAGTGATGAGAATGGTCAAAGGGTTCCGTGTGTTCCACAATATCACCCCACTCAATATTCACTACTTTTTCCAATGTTGCACATGAAGCCGCAAGCTGCAACGTATTTGCAGTAGCGTTCAGATACCAGAGTGCCATCATGAAGTGCATGTACACCGCCGACTTCTTTCCAACTCCTCACAACTCTGTTAAACAACAGACCGGCCTCACAACAAACTAGCCTGTACTATTACTGTCCTCCGCAACAGGAACCGTGGTGCAGCACAACCAAAGGCCCAGGAACAGCAAGGAGCCAGCAGAGTCACAAACACCGGCCAGGAGAAAACCAAGCCAGCACAACAGGTGGAAGCTCTCCTGGTGTCTCACATCACGCTGGAGGCTACACTACAACATGTCTACACCGGGATCCATTATTGTTACACCGTACATGTGTGTGACCGCTGCCGGCATGCCACTTCAACATGTCTACACCGGGATCCATTATTGTTACACCGTACATGTGTGTGACCGCTGCCGGCATGCCACTTCAACATGTCTACACCGGGATCCATTATTGTTACACCGTACATGTGTGTGACCGCTGCCGGCGTGCCACTTCAACATGTCTACACCGGGATCCATTATTGTTACACCGTACATGTGTGTGACCGCTGCCGGCGTGCCACTTCAACATGTCTACACCGGGATCCATTATTGTTACACCGTACATGTGTGTGACCGCTGCCGGCATGCCACTTCAACATGTCTACACCGGGATCCATTATTGTTACACCGTACATGTGTGTGACCGCTGCCGGCATGCCACTTCAACATGTCTACACCGGGATCCATTATTGTTACACCGTACATGTGTGTGACCGCTGCCGGCATGCCACTTCAACATGTCTACACCGGGATCCATTATTGTTACACCGTACATGTGTGTGACCGCCGCCGGCATGCCACTTCAACATGTCTACACCGGGATCCATTATTGTTACACGGTACATGTGTGTGACCGCCGCATGCCACTTCAACATGTCTACACCGGGATCCATTATTGTTACACGGTACATGTGTGTGACTTCTACATGCAATTTTATTTTTAAGAAAATAATTTTTTATACAAAGTTGCATGAAGGTGGACACAGCGGTCACAGCCCATCCAGGCAACGGCGATCAGTATGCAGTATACTTCCAAGACGCCTCTAGGACTTCTAGGCGCACCTACTATTCCAGGTGTAATTCCTGTATTTTACAGAATGTTTACTAAACTTTATAACTAAATGTTCAGTCTTCTCCGTTCTGTTGATGTTATAAACATACAGCGGATAAGTCTACACCCCCCCCCCCCCCCCCGTTACACTGCCAGGGTTTGTCATATCCCTTCCATGTGACCCGTTGGGGACCAAACTATGTCTTTAAGGCCGCGTGCACACGGGCGGAAATCCCGCGGCGGGATTTCCGCTACTGAAAGCCTGCATAGGAATGTATTACAATGCGCACTCCTATGCAGACGGCCGCGGTTTGGCCGCGCGAAATGTCGCGCGGCAAACAAACTGCGGCATGTCCTATTTTTGTGCGGGGCTCGCAGAGCCTCGCACAGAAACGTCACTCACCCGGCCGCCGGCTCCGGTCTGCGCATGCGCCGGCTGCCGGCACATGAAAGAGCCGGGGCCGTCAGGCGCGGGTGAGTACGCGCTGCTCTCTGCAGGCTCTCGGGTTGGGTCCCGGGGCGAGAATTCTCGCCGCCGGATCAGACCCGCTCGTCTGCAGGCGGACTTAGGGTGGAAACAAAACAACAAAACTAAACTATTGTGTTTGCACAAGTGTTCACACCCTTATATTTGTGGATGCGGTTGTGTTCAGAATCAGCCAATCACATGTGACCTCCTGATAGACAGCAGTCAGCACTCCGCTGCCATTATATACAGGGATTCTGGGTTCCCCCATATAAAGGTCTGATTGTTGGAAGGTGTCAGTCACGAGAAGGGGGCCAAGAAATCACATGTACCATGGAGCACAGTGGAGACAGTCAGCAAGGGGATTAATGGCCCAACAGTGACATCACCAAGAAGTGGATGTCTTCCAGACTGGTGATAAGACCAGAAGAGAACTGTTTCAGGAGGCCAACAGCAACATTAGAGGAGTTTAAGTTTCTGGCGAGTGACAACCATCTCCTGTGTTCTTCAGATCTACAGGCTGTGGGGGAGGAAATCATGAACAGCCCCAAATATCTGTCCATTCTGGCCCAAAACCTTCAGTTCTCTGCTGGAAATGACGACGAAATTCACCTTTCGGCACGACGAACCGAAGCAACAAGAGAACCTCCCACCAGAGCCTGAACCTGAATCCCATAGCAGGGCTACAGGTGACCTAAAGAGGGCGCTACACACCAGAGGGCAGACCTGAACCTCATAGCAGATCAGTGGGGGACCTAAAGAGGACGCCACACACCAGAGCCCGGACTTGTACCGCATAGCAGGTCTATGAGGGACCTGAAGAGGGTGCTGGACACCAGAGCCCGGATCTGAACCCCATAGCAGATCTGTGGGTGACCTGAAGAGGGTGCTACACACCAGAGCCCAGACCTGAACCCCATAGCAGGTCTATGGGGGACCTGAAGAGGGCGCTGCACACCAGAGCCCAGACCTGAACCCCATAGCAGATCTACGGGGGACCTGAAGAGGGCGCTACACACCAGAGCCCAGACCTGAACCCCATAACAGAGCTACAGGGGACCTGAAGAGGGGGCTACACACCAGAGCCCAGACCTGAACCCCATAGCAGATCTACGGGGGACCTGAAGAGGGCGCTACACATCAGAGCCCGGACCTGAACCCCATAACAGAGCTACGGGTGACCTGAAGAGGGCGCTGCACACCAGAGCCCAGACCTGAACCCCATAACAGAGCTACAGGGGACCTGAAGAGCGCGCTACACACCAGAGAGCAGACCTGAACCCCATAGCAGATCTATGGGGGACCTGAAGAGGGCGCTACACACAGAAGACCAGACCTGAACCCCATAGCAGATCTATTGGGGACCTGAAGAGGGCGCTACACACTAGAGCCCATACTGAACCCCATAGCAGATCTATTGGGGACCTGAAGAGGGCGCTGCACACTAGAGCCTGGACCTGAACCCCATAGCAGATCTATTGGGGACCTGAAGAGGGCGCTGCACACCACAGCCCGGACTTGAACCCCATAGCAGGTCTAGGAGGTACCTGAAGAGGACGCTACACACCAGAGCCCAGACCTGAACCCCATGGCAGATCTGTGGGGGACCTGAAGAGGGCGCTACACACCAGAGCCCAGACCTGAACCCCATGGCAGATCTGTGGGGGACCTGAAGAGGGCGCTACACACCAGAGCCCAGACCTGAACCCCATAGCAGATCTACGGGGGACCTGAAGAGGGAGCTACACACCAGAGCCCAGACCTGAACCCCATAGCAGATCTACGGGGGACCTGAAGAGGGAGCTACACACCAGAGCCCAGACCTGAACCCCATAGCAGATCTACGGGGGACCTGAAGAGGACACTACACACCAGAGCCCAGACCTGAACCACAGAGATCTATGGGGGATCTGAAGAGGGCGCTACACACCAGAGCCCGGACCTGAACCCCATAGCAGGTCTGTGGGTGACCTGAAGAGGGCGCTACACACCAGAGCCCGGACCTGAACCCCATAGCAGGTCTGTGGGTGACCTGAAGAGGGCGCTACACACCAGAGCCCGGACCTGAACCCCATAGCAGGTCTGTGGGTGACCTGAAGAGGGCGCTACACACCAGAGCCCGGACCTGAAACCCATAGCAGGTCTGTGGGTGACCTGAAGAGGGCGCTACACACCAGAGCCCAGACCTGAACCCCATAGCAGGTCTGTGGGTGACCTGAAGAGGGCGCTACACACCAGAGCCCAGACCTGAACCCCATAGCAGGTCTGTGGGTGACCTGAAGAGGGCGCTACACACCAGAGCCCAGACCTGAACCCCATAGCAGGTCTGTGGGTGACCTGAAGAGGGCGCTACACACCAGAGCCCAGACCTGAACCACATAGCAGATGTGCAGGGGGACCTGAAGAGGGCGCTACACACCAGAGCCCAGACCTGAACCACATAGCAGATCTACAGGGGGACCTGAAGAGGGCGCTACACACCAGAGCCCAGACCTGAACCCCATAGCAGGTCTGTGGGTGACCTGAAGAGGGCGCTACACACCAGAGCCCAGACCTGAACCCCATAGCAGGTCTATGGGGGACCTGAAGAGGGCGCTGCACACCAGAGCCCAGACCTGAACCCCATAGCAGATCTACGGGGGACCTGAAGAGGGCGCTACACACCAGAGCCCAGACCTGAACCCCATAACAGAGCTACAGGGGACCTGAAGAGGGGGCTACACACCAGAGCCCAGACCTGAACCCCATAGCAGATCTACGGGGGACCTGAAGAGGGCGCTACACACCAGAGCCCGGACCTGAACCCCATAACAGAGCTACGGGTGACCTGAAGAGGGCGCTGCACACCAGAGCCCAGACCTGAACCCCATAACAGAGCTACAGGGGACCTGAAGAGCGCGCTACACACCAGAGAGCAGACCTGAACCCCATAGCAGATCTATGGGGGACCTGAAGAGGGCGCTACACACAGAAGACCAGACCTGAACCCCATAGCAGATCTATTGGGGACCTGAAGAGGGCGCTACACACTAGAGCCCAGACCTGAACCCCATAGCAGATCTATTGGGGACCTGAAGAGGGCGCTGCACACCACAGCCCGGACTTGAACCCCATAGCAGGTCTAGGAGGTACCTGAGGAGGACGCTACACACCAGAGCCCAGACCTGAACCCCATGGCAGATCTGTGGGGGACCTGAAGAGGGCGCTACACACCAGAGCCCAGACCTGAACCCCATAGCAGATCTACGGGGGACCTGAAGAGGGAGCTACACACCAGAGCCCAGACCTGAACCCCATAGCAGATCTACGGGGGACCTGAAGAGGGAGCTACACACCAGAGCCCAGACCTGAACCCCATAGCAGATCTACGGGGGACCTGAAGAGGACACTACACACCAGAGCCCAGACCTGAACCACATAGATCTATGGGGGATCTGAAGAGGGCGCTACACACCAGAGCCCGGACCTGAACCCCATAGCAGATCTGTGGGTGACCTGAAGAGGGCGCTACACACCAGAGCCCGGACCTGAACCCCATAGCAGGTCTGTGGGTGACCTGAAGAGGGCGCTACACACCAGAGCCCGGACCTGAACCCCATGGCAGATCTGTGGGGGACCTGAAGAGGGCGCTACACACCAGAGCCCAGACCTGAACCCCATAGCAGGTCTGTGGGTGACCTGAAGAGGGCGCTACACACCAGAGCCCAGACCTGAACCCCATAGCAGGTCTGTGGGTGACCTGAAGAGGGCGCTACACACCAGAGCCCAGACCTGAACCCCATAGCAGGTCTGTGGGTGACCTGAAGAGGGCGCTACACACCAGAGCCCAGACCTGAACCACATAGCAGATGTGCAGGGGGACCTGAAGAGGGCGCTACACACCAGAGCCCAGACCTGAACCACATAGCAGATCTACAGGGGGACCTGAAGAGGGCGCTACACACCAGAGCCCAGACCTGAACCACATAGCAGATCTACAGGGGGACCTGAAGAGGGCGCTACACACCAGAGGCCAGACCTGAACCCAGAAGCTGATCTGCAGGGGGACCTAAAGAGGGCGCTACGCACCAGAGCCCGGACCTGAACCCCATAGCAGGTCTGTGGTTGACCTGAAGAGGGCGCTACCCATGTGATGCTTTTACAAGGAAGCTTGGGAAAGCTCTCAAAGTGAAGCACCGTGCTGGCAGTCACCGACCAGAAAGCCTAAATGGTGTCAAGTCAAAGGCTGCATCAACGAGTAGTGTTAGGGTGTGCATATTTATGCAAGCACATGATTGTAGCACTCCCCTCCCCCAGCAGTCCTAACATACTGAAACACACAGACCCCCACCTGCAGAGCCAGACAGCAGCCGTGTGCTTACAGGACCTGTGATGACATCACTGTCATGTGATCACCTGTGTGGGAGGAGTCAGGGATCACATGATGGGGAATCCGATGCAGAACTGATGTGCTGGTTGTGATCCCTGCTGGATGATCCTCAGGCTGCACCCACACGGCTACAAGATCTCATGTGAAAGCGCCCACTGGATACCCCGGGCGTCACACTGTAGCCATGTCTTGTAGTCTGTGTGGATACAGCCTTAGGCTGTGGTGGTGAACCCATCGCACGTGTACCAGAGGGGGCGCTCAGAGTCCTCTCTGTGGGCACGCACATCTACGTCTGGTCACCATGAAAAGGATTACAAGCCAGGGTGCCGCACTGGTAATCACTCAGCGGCACTGTAAAGGGGGGAACACAACATGATGTGGTGTGTGCACTCGGGATCCTCCTCCCCCGACCTCTCCTACTTGGTTCCACAGGAGAAGGGAGGAGGCATCTAGACGCACACACTTCCATCCGCAGCAACGCTTTGACGGCAAGAAGGTAAGTCGCTGCTGGTGCCACTGTGTGGGCGATGCTACCACTACTGGGGCAGCAGACAAGGAGCATATACTGTGGCTGCGGAGGACTTGGCTGCAATAAAGGTGCCTTATATAAAGCAAGACAATCCCTCCTATAAGTCCGTACCGCTATAGTGTTACATGAGATACAAGTCCTATATGTGATAGAAGGTCTCCAACATGTTGAAGGGTGTGATGGATTCCGTTAGGGCTGCTTCACATCGCTGTACTCACACAGGGTTTTAGGCTTTATCTGCGTACATCAGCAGCTTTGTACCCGCATGAATACGCCGGCCATTTGGATAAATGCAGTGACTCAGACGGCCGGCTTATTACGCCATTAGCTGGGGGTATACACTTGTATGAATAAAGCCCAAGGCCTCGGTCACACCGGCTACAAAAGCGTGAGACTTAACAGAGACGCGACAGAACTACAAGGTGCAGGTATGTGAAGCCCGGGGTCTGCGGAGGGTTCGGTCAGGATACAAACCAGCTCTCATGGCAGCCCGTGTGAAAGAGGCCCAAACCACCGAGAACAGAGGAAAAACATCATAGAAGTGAAACAAAAACTTACTGGTATGAGAGGCCAGGGACCAACACAACATGCAGCCAGCTAAACCGAGGAGGAAGGAGCACATGTGCAGGGCACTGATGAACAGGTGTGCGAGGGAGGGGCTGCTCAGCAGTGACCTAAACAGGTGTGCGAGGGAGGGGCTGCTCAGCAGTGACCTAAACAGGTGTGCGAGGGAGGGGCTGCTCAGCAGTGACCTAAACAGGTGTGTGAGGGAGAGGCTGCTCAGCAGTGACCTAAACAGGTGGGCGAGTGAGGGCCTGCGTGTCAGTGACCTGGACAGGTGTGCGAGTGAGGGTCCGCTTATCAGTGACATGGATAGGTGGGCGAGGGGCTGCCTGACAGTGACCCAGACAGGTGTGCGAGTGAGGGTCTGCATGTCAGTAACCTGGACAGGTGTGCGAGGGAGGGGCTACGTGTCAGTGACATGGACAGGTGTGCGAGGGGCCGCTCATCAGTGACCCGGACAGGGGTGCGAGGGGCCGCTCATCAGTGACCCGGACAGGGGTGCGAGGGGCCGCTCAGCAGTGACCCGGACAGGGGTGCGAGGGGCCGCTCATCAGTGACCCAGACAGGGGTGCGAGGGGCCGCTCATCAGTGACCCAGACAGGGGTGCGAGGGGCCACTCATCAGTGACCCAGACAGGGGTGCGAGGGGCCGCTCATCAGTGACCCAGACAGGGGTGCGAGGGGCCGCTCATCAGTGACCCAGACAGGGGTGCGAGGGGCCGCTCATCAGTGACCCAGACAGGGGTGCGAGGGGCCGCTCATCAGTGACCCAGACAGGGGTGCGAGGGGCCGCTCATCAGTGACCCAGACAGGGGTGCGAGGGGCCGCTCATCAGTGACCCAGACAGGGGTGCGAGGGGCAGCTCATCAGTGACCCAGACAGGGGTGCGAGGGGCCGCTCATCAGTGACCCGGACAGGTGTGCGAGGAGCCGCTCATCAGTGACCCGGACAGGGGTACGAGGGGCCGCTCATCAGTGACCCGGAGAGGCGTGCGAGGAGCCGCTCGTCGGTGCCCTGCACAGGGGTGCGAGGGGCCGCTCATCAGTGACCCAGACAGGTGTGCGAGGGGCCGCTCATCAGTGACCCAGACAGGTGTGCGAGGGGCCGCTCATCAGTGACCCGGACAGGTGTGCGAGGGGCCGCTCATCAGTGACCCGGACAGGTGTGCGAGGGGCCGCTCATCAGTGACCCGGACAGGTGTGCGAGGGGCCGCTCATCAGTGACCCGGACAGGTGTGCGAGGGGCCGCTCATCAGTGACCCGGACAGGTGTGCGAGGGGCCGCTCATCAGTGACCCGGACAGGTGTGCGAGGGGCCGCTCATCAGTGACCCGGACAGGTGTGCGAGGGGCCGTTCGTTGGTGCCCTGCACAGGGGTGCGAAGTGTTGCTCATCGGTGTCCTGCAGAGGTGAGTGCGAGGGGCCGGCCATCACGATCGTGCACCTGTGTATAGCGGTTCGGCTGCCTGCAGGTAGAGGCTGTGGGGTCTTCACCTGCTCCCTTGTATCAGTAAGTATGCGGCCGCTTTCTGTGACTTTTTATTTATTGTCTGTTTATTCTTCCCTTTTCGGTGATTTTCAGGGGATTGAAGCCATGGATTTCTGGGGGTCGTTCTCTGAGTGGGTTTTGTGCGCAGAAAAAATTAGGACCTGCTTTATTTTTGTGCCGCGTCTATGGGAACTGCGTGAATACGCAAGGGGATGCGTGAAACACTGCGCAAGGCCACGGAATAACACACCTGGACCTCATTAGGCTTAATAGCATTTTAATCCACTGAAAGGGGGTGTCAGGCACACGGCGGGAAAGGCATGCTCTCCCTGAGGGCTTATTCACACGGGCGTATATCGGCCGCCATTTTCGCGACTGGCTGATACATGCGCTACCATCTGATGCATCAGATCCCACGGGCGTATTCCTGCGGTGTAAAGTCGCCAGGCAGTAAAGATAGTCCTGGAACTATCTTCCTGGCTAGAATATGGCCGCTGCCATAGATTCCTATAGGAGCCAATGACAGCGGCCGGTGAGGGGGAGGGAGTTCAGCAGCGTGACTGCTAAACTCCCTCCCCCTTATTTCCTTCTAAGCAGAGCTGTCCCCCAACGGCATTGTGAGCTCAGCGTATCTGTGCCGGGCCAGGGCCGTCTGGATGGACGCACAAAGGTTAGATCTGTGCGCCTGTTCACGCCGCGGGCGCACGTAAAAACGCCAATGGCGGTGTGAATAAGCCCCGAGGCCGCTTTTACACGTCCTTAAATCTCACATGAATCTGAGCGCCATTCTTTTGACTGAAAGCCGCGCCGGAGGATCGCTACTTCACAGAAGTGGTGGGAGGCATCTTGCAGCGCAGATCGGCGCGCTCACGCTTAGGCGGACTAAGGAGATGTAAGAAGCCATTCCTGCTCCTCTGCGCCATCTTCTATATATTTGTCTGTGTCTGTCGGAGCGTGGCGCACAACCTGTACCACCGACCGTGCCATCTCCACCCGCAGGAGGCCATGGGGTAAATGTTCTTGTCTCGCCTTGTTTGCATTTTTTTTGCCTTTGCTTGAATTTTAATACAGCCGATCACAAATCTGCGAACAGCAATGGATTCCACCGACTGGATTACTATTCCTGGTTATTTCCACTGGAAGAGTCAGACTGGGCGCTGGAGATTGGGGTCTCAGTATAATATATAACAACCAATCACAGCGCAGCTTTCATGTTGCCTCAGCAGTATAATATATAGCAACCAATCACAGCGCAGCTTTCATGTTGCCTCAGCAGTATAATATATAGCAACCAATCACAGCGCAGCTTTCATGTTACCTCAGTATAATATATAACAACCAATCACAGCGCAGCTTTCATGTTACCTCAGTATAATATATAACAACCAATCACAGCACAGCTTTCATGTTACCTCAGTATAATATATAGCAACCAATCACAGCGCAGCTTTCATGTTACCTCAGCAGTATAATATATAACAACCAAACACAGCGCAGCTTTCATGTTACCTCAGCAGTATAATATATAACAACCAATCACAGCGCAGCTTTCATGTTACATCAGTATAATATATAACAACCAATCACAGCGCAGCTTTCATGTTACCTCAGGAGTATAATATATAACAACCAATCACAGCGCAGCTTTCATGTTACATCAGTATAATATATAACAACCAATCACAGCGCAGCTTTCATGTTACCTCAGGAGTATAATATATAACAACCAATCACAGCGCAGCTTTCATGTTACCTCAGTATAATATATAACAACCAATCACAGCGCAGCTTTCATGTTACCTCAGTATAATATATAACAACCAATCACAGCGCAGCTTTCATGTTACCTCAGCAGTATAATATATAACAACCAATCACAGTGCAGCTTTCATGTTACCTCAGTATAATATATAACACCCAATAACAGCGCAGCTTTCATGTTACCTCAGCGGTATAATATATAACAACCAATCACAGCGCAGCTTTCATGTTACCTCAGTATAATATATAACAACCAATAACAGCGCAGCTTTCATGTTACCTCAGCGGTATAATATATAACAACCAATCACAGCGCGGCTTTCATGTTACCTCATTATAATATATAAAACAACCAATCACAGCGCAGCTTTCATGTTACCTCAGTATAAGATATAACACCCAATAACAGCGCAGCTTTCATGTTACCTCAGCAGTATAATATATAACAACCAATCACAGCGCAGCTTTCATGTTACCTCAGCAGTATAATATATAACAACCAATCACAGCGCAGCTTTCATGTTACCTCAGTGGTGTAATATATAACAACCAATCACAGCACAGCTTTCATGTTACCTCAGCAGTATAATATATAACAACCAATCACAGTGCAGCTTTCATGTTACCTCAGCAGTATAAGATATAACAACCAATCACAGCGCAGCTTTCATGTTACCTCAGTATAATATATAACAACCAATCACAGCGCAGCTTTCATGTTACCTCAGTATAATATATAACAACCAATCACAGCACAGCTTTCATGTTACCTCAGTATAATATATAATAACCAATCACAGCCCAGATTTCATGTTACCTCAGCAGTATAATATATAACAACCAATCACAGCGCAGCTTTCATGTTACCTCAGCAGTATAATATATAACAACCAATCACAGCGCAGCTTTCATGTTAGCTCAGCAGTATAATATATAACAACCAATCACAGCACAGCTTTCATGTTACCTCAGCGGTATAATATATAACAACCAATCACAGCGCAGCTTTCATGTTACCTCAGCGGTATAATATATAACAACCAATCACAGCGCAGCTTTCATGTTACCTCAGTGGTATAATATATAACAACCAATCACAGATCAGCTTTCATGTTACCTCAGTATAATATATAACAACCAATCAGAGCGCAGCTTTCATGTTACCTCAGCAGTATAATATATAACAACCAATCACAGCGCAGCTTTCATGTTACCTCAGCAGTATAATATATAACAACCAATCACAGCACAGCTTTCATGTTACCTCAGCAGTATAATATATAGCAACCAATCACAGCGCAGCTTTCATGTTACCTCAGCGGTATAATATATAACAACCAATCACAGCCCAGCTTTCATGTTACATCAGTATAATATATAACAACCAATCACAGCACAGCTTTCATGTTAGCTCAGCGGTATAATATATAACAACCAATCACAGCACAGCTTTCATGTTACCTCAGTATAATATATAATAACCAATCACAGTGCAGCTTTCATGTTACCTCAGCGGTGTAATATATAACAACCAATCACAGCGCAGCTTTCATGTTACCTCAGCAGTATAATATATAACAACCAATCACAGTGCAGCTTTCATGTTACCTCAGCGGTGTAATATATAACAACCAATCACAGCGCAGCTTTCATGTTACCTCAGTGGTATAATATATAACAACCAATCACAGATCAGCTTTCATGTTACCTCAGCAGTATAAGATATAACAACCAATCACAGCACAGCTTTCATGTTACCTCAGTATAATATATAGCAACCAATCACAGCGCAGCTTTCATGTTACCTCAGCAGTATAATATATAACAACCAATCACAGCGCAGCTTTCATGTTAGCTCAGCAGTATAATATATAACAACCAATCACAGCGCAGCTTTCATGTTACCTCAGCGGTATAATATATAACAACCAATCACAGCCCAGCTTTCATGTTACCTCAGTATAATATATAACAACCAATCACAGCGCAGCTTTCATGTTACCTCAGTATAATATATAACAACCAATCACAGCACAGCTTTCATGTCAGCTCAGCGGTATAATATATAACAACCAATCACAGCACAGCTTTCATGTTACCTCAGTGGTATAATATATAACAACCAATCACAGTGCAGCTTTCATGTTACCTAAGTGGTATAATATATAACAACCAATCACAGCGCAGCTTTCATGTTACCTCAGTATAAGATATAACAACCAATCACAGCGCAGCTTTCATGTTACCTCAGCAGTATAATATATAACAACCAATCACAGCGCAGCTTTCATGTTACCTCAGCGGTATAATATATAACAACCAATCACAGCGCAGCTTTCATGTTACCTCAGCAGTAAGAGAAATAACAACCAATCACAGCGCAGCTTTCATGTTACCTCAGCAGTATTATAACAACCAATCACAGCGAAGCTTTCATGTGACATAAGCAGTGTAACATATTCCCCGCCCCTTTTGAGATGTGCACGAGGGATGCCTATTAGCCTCTCAGTGACGGATAGACGTATTACCTAAACGTGCGCACGCACTAGCACCCCACATGCACGCAGTGAAGGGGCGGAGAATCAGCCAACCCAAACAACCAATCAGGTTGCTGGAATTGCTGAATAGTGGAAAAAGTTAATATGCGTCCCGGGGGCGCTGGAGGCTCGTGGACATGCGCAGAAAACCGGAGAACTCGTGCGCAATTTGCTTCTGTGCGCAGACAAACGCAGAGCGGAAAAAGCGTCACATAACGGTTCTTCCAGGCGGCAGAGGAGCCGGTCATGTGATCCCCGACTCCTCCCACCAGTCATGTGATCAGTGATCCCTGACCCCTCCCACACAGGTGATCACATGATGGTGACATCATCAGAGGTCCCGGAAGCGCACGGTTCCTGTCCGACTCGGTAAGTCTGTGCGCCCCTCATCAGGGAGAGAGCGGAGGAGGATTAACCCCATCAGGGCCGCCACCGGGGAAGGGTATCATTAACCCCATCAGGGCCGCCACCGGCGAAGGGTAGGATTAACCCCATCAGTCTGGGCCGTTTGGGGAGGAGGGTGGGGGGTAGTCCTGTCAGGACCGCAGGAGCTGCTTATTAACCACTTGTAGCCCGGGACATGTTTGGTTCCTGCAGGTCACAGCTCTGGCGTTTTCTCCCCTTCGCCGTTTTGTGTTTCTTTTATGGTGGGAATTTCTACTAAATATAAAGATATATATATATATATATATATATATAAGTTCGTATTTTTAGTTTTCTCGCCCGGAGCGCCGCTGTTAACCCTGTCAGTGCCAGCGGTCGGACTAAAAAAAGGAGTTTAAAAAAGTCTTACTAGAAAAAATAACCCCCTGTCCCATATTTATGATAAACACATATTTGGCGCCGCAGCGATCAGAAAGTCCGATCTATGAAAGCAGCGCGTTATTGCCGCACGCGGGGGCGTCATCTGGAGGGGGGGGGGGGGGAAGCGCATAGCACCCCGTCCCCAAGACAACATGTAATAAGCGATCAGAAAGTCGTCTGAACCCCAAAATGACACCAACGGAAACTCCAGGACGTGCGGCAGATAGGGCGCCCCCCACAGGATGGTCCGCGAGGGGGGAGACACAAAGGGGACTGGGGAAACCATGGGGGGGGGGTGAAACACAAAGGGGACTGGGGAAACCATGGGGGGGGGGGTGTGAAACACAAAGGGGACTGGGGAAACCGCGAGGGGGGAGACACAGAGGGGACTGGGGAAACCGCGAGGGGGGAGACACAGAGGGGACTGGGGAAACCGCGAGGGGGGGGGAGACACAGAGGGGACTGGGGAAACCGCGAGGGGGGGGGAGACACAGAGGGGACTGGGGAAACCGCGAGGGGGGGGGAGACACAGAGGGGACTGGGGAAACCGCGAGGGGGGGGGAGACACAGAGGGGACTGGGGAAACCGCGAGGGGGGGGGGGAGACACAGAGGGGACTGGGGAAACCGCGAGGGGGGGGGAGACACAGAGGGGACTGGGGAAACCGCGAGGGGGGGGGAGACACAGAGGGGACTGGGGAAACCGCGAGGGGGGGGGAGACACAGAGGGGACTGGGGAAACCGCGAGGGGGGGAGGAGACACAAAGGGGACTGGGGAAACCATGGGGGGGGGGGGGGTGAAACACAAAGGGGACTGGGGAAACCATGGGGGGGGGGGTGAAACACAAAGGGGACTGGGGAAACCGCGAGGGGGGAGACACAGAGGGGACTGGGGAAACCGCGAGGGGGGGGAGACACAGAGGGGACTGGGGAAACCGCGAGGGGGGGGGGGAGACACAGAGGGGACTGGGGAAACCGCGAGGGGGGGGAGACACAGAGGGGACTGGGGAAACCGCGAGGGGGGGGGGAGACACAGAGGGGACTGGGGAAACCGCGAGGGGGGGGGAGACACAGAGGGGACTGGGGAAACCGCGAGGGGGGGGGAGACACAGAGGGGACTGGGGAAACCGCGAGGGGGGGGGGAGACACAGAGGGGACTGGGGAAACCGCGAGGGGGGGGGGAGACACAGAGGGGACTGGGGAAACCGCGAGGGGGGGGGGGAGACACAGAGGGGACTGGGGAAACCGCGAGGGGGGGGGGAGACACAGAGGGGACTGGGGAAACCGCGAGGGGGGGGGGGGAGACACAGAGGGGACTGGGGAAACCGCGAGGGGGGGGGGGGGAGACACAGAGGGGACTGGGGAAACCGCGAGGGGGGGGAGACACAGAGGGGACTGGGGAAACCGCGAGGGGGGGGAGACACAGAGGGGACTGGGGAAACCGCGGGGGGGGGGGGTGAAACACAAAGGG
The DNA here is from genome assembly GCA_035609135.1 of Eleutherodactylus coqui. NCBI lineage: Eukaryota > Metazoa > Chordata > Amphibia > Anura > Eleutherodactylidae > Eleutherodactylus > Eleutherodactylus coqui. The sequence continues at coordinate 13,957,703 of CM069409.1, forward strand.
CACTGGGGAAACCGCGCGGGGGGGGGGGGGGAGACACAGAGGGGATTGGGGAAACCGCGAGGGGGGGGGAGACACAGAGGGGACTGGGGAATCCGCGAGGGGGGGGGGGGTGAAACACAGAGGGGACTGGGGAATCCGCGAGGGGGGGGGGGTGAAACACAGAGGGGACTGGGGAAACCGCGGGGGGGGGGGGGAGACACAGAGGGGACTGGGGAAACCGCGAGGGGGGGGGAGACACAGAGGGGACTGGGGAAACCGCGAGGGGGGGGGGAGACACAGAGGGGACTGGGGAAACCGCGAGGGGGGGGGAGACACAGAGGGGACTGGGGAAACCGCGAGGGGGGGGGAGACACAGAGGGGACTGGGGAAACCGCGAGGGGGGGGGAGACACAGAGGGGACTGGGGAAACCGCGAGGGGGGGGGAGACACAGAGGGGACTGGGGAAACCGCGAGGGGGGGGGGGGGAGACACAGAGGGGACTGGGGAAACCGCGAGGGGGGGGGAGACACAGAGGGGACTGGGGAAACCGCGAGGGGGGGGGAGACACAGAGGGGACTGGGGAAACCGCGAGGGGGGGGGAGACACAGAGGGGACTGGGGAAACCGCGGGGGGGGGGGGTGAAACACAAAGGGCACTGGGGAAACCGCGGGGGGGGGGGGAGACACAGAGGGGACTGGGGAAACCGCGAGGGGGGGGGGGAGACACAGAGGGGACTGGGGAAACCGCGAGGGGGGGGGAGACACAGAGGGGACTGGTGAAACACAGAGGGGACTGGGGAAACCGCGAGGGGGGGGGGTGAAACACAGAGGGGACTGGGGAAACCGCGGGGGGGGGGTGAAACACAGAGGGCACTGGGGAAACCGCGGGGGGGGGGGGTGAAACACAGAGGGCACTGGGGAAACCGCGGGGGGGGGGGGAAACACAAAGGGCACTGGGGAAACCGCGGGGGGGGGGGGGGGAAACACAACCACCAGGGGGGAGACACAAAGAGGACTGGGGAAACCAGGAGGGGGGAGACACAAAGGGGACTGGGGAAACCAGGAGGGGGGAGACACAAAGGGGACTGGGGAAACCAGGAGGGGGGAGACACAAAGGGGACTGGGGAAACCAGGAGGGGGGAGACACAAAGGGGACTGGGGAAACCAGGAGGGGGGAGACACAAAGGGGACTGGGGAAACCAGGAGGGGGGAGACACAAAGGGGACTGGGGAAACCAGGAGGGGGGAGACACAAAGGGGACTGGGGAAACCACGAGGGGGGAGACACAAAGGGGACTGGGGAAACCACGAGGGGGGGGAGACACTTACCCAGGGAAGAGGGAGAGACCTGTGTGGCACATCCTGCTTGTAGCTGCCCCGCTCTCTGCTCCACCACCTCTGTGTCACGGCTCCATCCTAACACCCCCTCTCGGCACCCACCCCCCCTAGCATCCCAACGCAATCTTGAATTCGGGCGAATTGCGGTACGTGTTCCACAGCACCCACTCAGACATAGTCCCTCAGACCCCTCGTCGCCCAGCTCCACCATGTACATTAGCTGGTTCAGTTCCTGAACGAATTCCAGGGTCGAGGGAGCGGTGTTGCTCCGCCATTGGCGCAGGATCACTGCTCTGGGCGTACCGAGGAAATGTCGCACAAGGCCCTTTTTGATAGTCGCGAACAGGCCAAGGATAATCGACAGCAGTGCTAACTGCGGAGGGGCCTCCAACATCAGTCAGACCTATCATCTAGATAAGGGGTAACTAATCTGTGCAGTAGGCTGTTAGCGCAGTCACAAAGCACTGCAATACAAAAGTACTGCAGTGTATTGTACCTGCTAACTACAAAGAAAAGTAAAAATCCGTTTCCCTTAAATCATATAAAAAATACAAACAAATGTAATTACTGTCACGGCATCCAAGAAATGCGAGACCGTAAAAAGGAGAGAATGAAGGACCACAGGCGCTGCCCTCGTGATGTAAACCGCAGAAAGGCGATTCACCCTAATCTTCTTTATTAGTTAATTAATAGGCAGCATATAACGTTTCGCAGCCCCTTCTTCAGAAATAGCTGGGAAGAGTGCAGGGACGTTAAATATCCCCCTCTCCACAGGAGAAATGGTGGGATTCTTACTGCGGATCACAAGGGGAGTCGCAATGGTCCTTCATGTTCTTCTTGTTATGGTCAAGCGTATATGTGTTCCCCCGTAACCCTCGGTGCTGGGATTTGGAGCCGCAGCACCTTACTAATTACTGACTACCACCCACTACCTGGAGCACACCTATAATGGAGGTCGCTCCACCTTCTCTTCTTTCGGACCGCATCCAAAAACATCATTATTTCACACATGGGACTTGTGGAAAAAAAGAAAATGGTGAGATTTACTGTTTTTGGTCCCCTTGTAGGCACAAGAGCACAAGAGAATCACATGTCCTTTATAAAGTAAAATGTACAAATACAAAGTGCAGAACACGAGGCCAGAGAGATAAACGGAAACGCCTATGGGGCTCAGAATTAGCCACGCAAAAGCACATTTATAAAAAAAAATGTACCTTCAAAAGTGATAAAAGTCTAAAAAAAGCTACAATCAATGAATAAAGCCAACGTGTCCTTTTTATGGCGCAGCGAATGACATAACAAGAGCAGATAAATTCTAACCAAAAGAAATGTTTTTTAGAGCTTTCTCCATTTACTATACAGCAAATAAATACAAGCCTTCATCAGGCTTGTGGGGGGGGGGGGGGGGTAAAAAAGACAAGAATGAAAAGTTGCTGTAACAGAAGGAGGAGTCTTATAGAACTAAGGGCAGCAGGACATCCGACAGCCGCACCCAGTACAGACATCTACAGGCAGCAGGACATCCGACAGCCGCACCCAGTACAGACATCTACAGGCAGCATAAATCCCGACAGCCGCACCCAGTACAGACATCTACAGGCAGCAGGACATCCGACAGCCACACCCAGTACAGACATCTACAGGCAGCATAAATCCCGACAGCCGCACCCAGTACAGACATCTACAGGCAGCATAAATCCCGACAGCCGCACCCAGTACAGACATCTACAGGCAGCATAAATCCCGACAGCCGCACCCAGTACAGACATCTACAGGCAGCATAAATCCCGACAGCCGCACCCAGTACAGACATCTGCAGGATGTTCTCTGTACACTGCGGGGTTATACACGAACAATTATCTAAATAGCAGCTGAATGTGGAGAAGTCATTGGGGCGGGTCCCCGCCAGCCTCCACCCACGGGACTGGTTGTCACTATCTAACAATCAGGCAGCATAAAACTCCTGACGGGTCTCTTTTAATATCCCATCAAATGGTTCTTCTCATTCTCTCCAGTAATTGTATTATTACATGGATTTTGTGTGGTTTTTATATTGTCTCATCTTCTTTCCATTCAGGTCCTACAATACCAGATCCTCTGATATCTTCTATATAACAGGATTATCCTGACTGACTCATTAAGGATGGAGAAGGAGAGTAACAAGATGGTAGAAAGTGTAAATCTGACCCTAGAGATACTCTTCCAGCTTACTGGAGAGGTGAGAGATTCTGATGATGTCACATTACATCATTCTCATCTATGGTAATAACAGATGATGTCACTGGAGAGGAAAGAGATTCTGATGATGTCATATTTTATCATTCGTATCTATGGTAGTAACAGATGATGTCACTGGGGAGAGGTTCTGATGATGTCATATTACATCATTCTCATCTATGGTAACAACAGATGATGTCACTGGAGAGGTGAGAGATTCTGATGATCTCACATTACATCATTCTCATCTATGGTAACAGATGATGTCACTGGATGGGGGAGAGATTCTGATGATGTCACATTACATAATTTTCATCTATGGTACTAACAGATGATGTCACTGGGGAGAGATTCTGATGATGTCACATTACATCATTCTCATCTATGGTAACAGATGATGTCACTGGATGGGGGAGAGATTCTGATGATGTCACATTACATAATTTTCATCTATGGTACTAACAGATGATGTCACTGGAGGGGGAAGAGATTCCGATGATGTCACATTACATCATTTTCATCTATGGTAATAACAGATGATGTCACTGGAGGGGGGAGAGATTCTAATGATGTCACATTACATAATTCTCATCTATAATAATAACAGATGATGTCACTGGAGGGGGGAGAGATTCTGATGATTTCACATTACATCATTTTTCATCTGTGGTAATAACAGATGATATCACTGGAGAGGTCGCACCAACGATCCCCTTAGCAGCCATGGTGTTAGTCTCCCGGCTTGATGCCGCTGGCACACATAGCTGGGGGCTGAGGAGGGAGCGCAGCGCTGGGAGGCTTCAGTGAAGGGGAGTGAGCTTGACTGCATCAGCGCTCCCCTGTCACATCAGGTGCGTCAGTATTGCGTTTTGGCTGCCCTGAAGGTTTAGGCTGCCTGTCTACGGACGATAGTTCATTGTGTTATCCGCGGCTGCGGGAAACGCAGTGAACGCTTTCCATAACGTTGCTATGGAAAGTGCAGCCATGACGTCCAAGAGCCGCGATTCTCCGCGGTAAGCCTATCTGTTAGGTAGGCTCACCGCAGAGACCTGACGGTCCCCCCCCTACTTCCCCGTAGCGGAATATCGCTAGCGATATTCCATCACGGCCGTGGACAGGGGGCCTTACAGTTGTAACTGAACCCTAACCCTGCAGGGCAGCTGCTAGGACCTTCTGCAATGCAGCCAATGGGGAGCTAGGGGTGTGACAGGGGCGTTCCTCCATGGAAGCCCTGTAAAACCCTAGCTTCTGGTGGCGTCAAGATACAATAGTACCGATGCATTCAGTAAATGAAGAATCCAGCGCTGATCGCTGTTTCCAGCTCACAAAATAAATAGGAGCTGGGTAAAATGCAAGTGGCAAAAAATGGATTGGAAAGGGTTAAGGCTACAGTATATTAAATCTCCGGCTCAAATCAACTGGGGTTGACAAGTAAGAATCCTAGAAAGAGAGGGGAGAAATTACAGACAGTGCAATCATTAGATATGCATGGGCCAGTCCTGGCAATAGCATATAAACAATTGCGTATCCAACGTCAAGGAGTGTCCATCTCTTCTTCACCAAGAACCAGAGGTAGCGTTAATGGCATCAAGAGGTAACAGAAGTCGCTTCAACTGGCCCGTCCCACTTGGGTGTTTAAGGAAATCCAGGATCTACTGACGCTCCGGCCAGGCGATCACATCCTCCGTCTTATCAAGGAAATGGGCGCGGTTATCGCTGATCACTTTAGGTTTAGCCGGGTCTGGCATTCCATAGTTCAGCTGTTTAGAGCGTAAGACGCTTTATCTCTGCAAACTTCTGCCCATGCTTCTGCACTTCCAGGGCATAGTCGGGGGAAAATCTCACATGCTGTCCCTATACTTTTAAAGGGTCCATCTGGCGGTTTAATTCCAGCACTCTATCTCTGTAATTTAGGAGCTTGGCTATAAATGTGCGAGGAGGCGCCCCTGGAGGAGGAGCTCTAGTTCCACACAGAAGGGATTTGAAAAGAAGTCAGATCCGTAGTATTCTTTGAGTAATGATTCCAGATATTCACAGGGTTGTTTCCCCTCTGGCACACTACATTATTCTTATCTATGATAATAGATGATGTCACTGGGAGGAGAGAGATTCTGATGATGTCACATTACATCACTCTTATCTATGGTAGTAACAGATGATGTCACTGGAGAGGGAAGAGATTCTGATGGCGTCACATTGCATCATTCTTATCTATGGTTATAACAGATGATGTCACTGGAGAGGGAAGAGATTCTGATGATGTCACATTGCATCATTCTTATCTATGGTAATAACAGATGATGTCACTGGAGAGGGGAGAGATTCTGGAAATGTCTGTAGTGATATTTATTAATGTCTCCCCATATACAGGATTACATAGTAGTGAAGACCTCTAGTGATGACTGTCAGGCCCCTGTGTGTGATAGATGGAGAAGACCCCTCAGCCTAACCACAGGGCCCCCTCCTCACCCCCTGATACATGAGGACATCAATGTACAGAAGATTCTAGAACTCACCAACAAGATGATTGAGCTGCTGACTGGAGAGGTGACGCTGCAGGGAATGCTGGGACATTATACAGTAACAGCACTGGAGGCTTCTGGGTAATGACTGTATATTGTGTTGTCAGGTTCCTATAAGGTGTCAGGATGCCGCTGTCTATTTCTCCATGGAGGAGTGGGAGTATTTAGAAGGACACAAGGATCTGTACAAGGAGGCCATGATGGAGACCCACCAGCCGCTCCCATCACCAGGTAATAGACAAGACTAAATCCACGGGGACTTTATTATCTGTATATGAAGAATGACTTCAGTGTCCGTCTGCGTTTCCTGCAGTTCCATCCAGTAAGAGAAGAACCCCAGAGAGATGTCCCCGTCCTCTTCTTCCACAGGACCTGTAATGGGGATCAGAAATGCTATTTTTTACTCCTCTCTCTGGCAAAGCCAGACTCCTACTGTACACTGATGAAGGGCAAAAACCCTGAAACAGTTGTCTGTCTATGGGCTCTGGCTTTGCTTTCAATTCCGGGTCATTGTTACAAGGCTTGTACAAAGAGTCTAACATTGACGTTAGGGATTGCTGCCTTCCACTAGGTGGCACTGTGGAGGTATTATTCCATCTCACTTATTTGCATATTACCCAAAGGAGAGTAAATGGCCTTTTAAGTCTCACTTGCCGTCTAGGTGCTTTCCCTAAAGAGAAAAGATAGCGTTTCTGACCCATGTGACACTTTGCGACGTGGGGGCGATCTGTAAAAAGAATGCTCAGACTTCCTTTGGCTGAATTGCTTCTGACTGTTTTCCCCGTTAGTCTTAAGAAATGATAGACCGCTGATTGCCAGTCGCGGCCTCTGCTGTCCCCATACTAGTTTGATCAGGGCTGATCGTAATGTGTCAAAGAACGATACAGGTGGTATAATAGGAACTGCCTGAAAGTTGTATAAAAACCTGGGTAGTACATCCATTTTAGGGGTATTTATCGGTCTGAACCATGACAGGTCCCTCGTGACATATGAGGAAGGGTCTACTAATGTGCGTTCCAGAAGGGCCAGATAATTCAAGGGAAACAATTTGGAATGGTCTATTTGGATAAGTATTTAATAGTCTTCTGTTGAGCCAGAATGCTCAAACTCTTGTATCAAGGAAGGCAGAGTGATACGGGGCTGGGTCATGTAGAGTGAGAGGTCATCGGCATAAAGAGCTGTCTTATAATGGACTCCCCTATTTGTAGGCCTTGGATACCGGGATCATTCCTGATTGCAGGTGGAAGCTGCTCCATCACCAACACATAGAATAATGGGGATAGGGGACAGCCCTGCCTGGGGCTGTTTTTAATAGAAATTAGGGAGGACAATCTGCTATTTACTCTGATCCTAGCCGTGGGGTAGGTGTAGAGGGCAAGGACTCCAAAACAAATACTCTTGGGTCCTAAATTTCTAGCTAAAGTCTCTGCTGGAATCCCCAGTGGATCCTGTCAAAGCCTCTGTATGCGCCTGCAGATAACCGACACATGGGTTCGGACCCAATCTAGGCCTTGGATATCAAAATGAGAGTTTTTATATTATCCGTAGCCTCTCTACCTTTAACGAAGCCCACCTGATCCGTGTGTGTAATGGAAGGGAGAGGAGGATAAAGTCTATTCGCTACTTAATGGGAGCAGTTTTTCATCTACATTTATCAACCATATGGCTCCAATTGGGGATCTTTGCCAGGTTTCGGTAAGACACTGATATGTGCCTTGTCGTGGGAAAGGAGCTTATGAGGAGATTGTGGAAAAGACCCTGGCCAAAAAGGGGTAAGCTGCTGCCGAAAAAGCTTATAAAAACGAGTGTGAACCGATCGGGCCCCAGGCGCTTTCCCTCTGGGGTGGTTTTAATAACCTCCTCTAGCTCGTCTTCTGTGATATCTGTTTCTAACATATCCCGTAATTCAGCGTCTGTAGTCAGCAAGGCCGTCTCTGCTATGTATCCAGAGATGCGTTCCTGTAGGGCAGACGGATTCCTCTCTGTGAACTGACCCTTTGTCGTACAGTTGAGGTCTAGTTCTGAAGTATTTCCCAAATCTCTTTCAGATTCTGGGTGTCTATGCTTGCTACATTCCTAATGTGGGGATACACATTTCTGTGGCTCCTGGGTGGATCAGACCAGACATGCGCTCACCTGTTATATTAGAATATTCATAGCTGGGGAGAGCGTCTGTTATGTGACGTTTTTAAAGTATGAATATGTTGGAGAAGGTTGGATATTTTAAATGTCCCTTGTTTCTTGATTCGTGTGCCGTGTTTGATTAGGAGGCCCCTAAGGACGTATTTCAGTGCCTCCCACTGCATGGGGGCAGATGTGTAATCCATAGTGGGAGTTATGAACAGATCAATATGTTCCTTTATTTCATCTACGGATATATTACCAAAAGATTATTATTTAGTCTCCACATCCATTGGCCGTCTATTTGATGGGGCTGAAGAAAGAGCGAGAAATATTGGAGCGTGATCCAACCATAAAATATCTCCAGTAGCGGCCGTAGGATGCCAGGATACAAAATAATCTATGCAGCTATAACAATGGTGTGGATGTGATAAAAAGGTGCAGTCTTTGTTTTGTGGATGTAAGATGCGCCTAATTGAAGGGTATGTAACATTTTTTTAGAGCTCGTAGCTGTCTGGGGGAACATTGCCTCCACCCGCTGAGGTGTGGATACTGGGGTTTAGAGTTATATTATAGTCCCGGTGATTGTATTCATTCAGCTAGCATGTTCAAAAAAGAATGACCTGCTGTAGCCTGGTGCTTATTTGGGGCATACCAATTGGCAATGGCATCGACCGACGGTCAGTTTGATAATTGCATATCAACCCTGTGGGTCCAAACGTTTATCAATTAGGCAATGGGATAATGACTTGTGGAGGGCGATGAACAGCTCTCAGGGTTGTCGCTGTGGAACCATTACATGTAATAGCGGTCTCATTTATTTGGAGCGTGCCCCACTTTAAAGTTTGTTTCCTGGAATAGTAATACTTGCATACTCTGTTTTATGCATATGATGCAGGAACTGGGATCTGTTTTGTAGGGAGTTGAATCCTCGAATGTTAAATGAGCTGAATTTAAGTAGTTCCATAGGTGAAAGGGAAGGCTGAGAGCGGGCTAGAGAAGTAAAAAAATAAAATAAAAAATATATATATATATGTGTAAAGAAAAACGTTAAAAAATAGAAACTTTAACTTGCATCTAAGCACAAAGACATGAAACTCCTAACGGGTAGCAGGCTTTCTATCAGAGAAGTCTTCCTCTAACTCGCAAAGCCATTAATAAACTTAAACCCTTAATTATTAAATGCAGGTCATTGATTTCTTTAGAATAAAGCCTAAATCCAAATGAGTGGGTATCTGCAATTTAAGACGCCCATACCACAATATTACACCTTGTATGTTGAGAAATCACATCCTAAAAATAAGTAAATGAACAGCAAGAAGATGTGATATATACACTTAATAGCTGATATACCTGGCTTCACCCTAGTTAATTTGATACAGGTGTTCACGTGTTGTACACATGGAAAGTTTTATGAAGTGGTGCTTACTTTAAAGTAACTAAGAAATAAAATATGTATACATATTGAGGAGCATTAGATTCTCCTCAGACTGCATGTACTGATGTCCCTCTGCAGAATGTGTTACACCTCCCACTTTCCTCATTTAGGACCTAAAGATTGCTTGCGCCAAATGTTACGCTTGTACGACACCGGGAAGTTACATTACATAAGGATGCACTTACTTTTGCAATTAGCATTGAATAATCTAATTGTGACCCCCTTATTTTTCCTACTTAGGACCTAAAGAATGCTTGCGCCAAATTTCATGCTTGTAGGACACTGGGAAGTTACATTAGATAGGGGTGTACTTACTTTTGCAATTATCATTGAATAATCGAGTTGCAAACCCTTTACCTTTCCCATTTAGGACCTAAAGAATGGTCGTGCTAAGTTTGTACGACACCGAGAAGTTAGAGAATTATATTAGGTACATTACATAGAGGTGCCAATACTTTTGCACTTAGCATTGAATAATTGAATAATCATGTTGTGACCACTTAAATTTTCCTATTTAGGACCTAAAGAACGTACGTGCCAAATTTCATGTTTGTACGACATCGGTAAGTTCTATTACATAGGGGTGCCAACACTTTTGCACTAAGCATTGAATAATCAAGCTGTGACCCATTTACTTTTCCTATTTAGGACCTAAAGAATGCTCGTGCCAAATTTCATGTTTGTACGGCATCGGGAAGTTAGAGACTTAGATTAGGTACATTACACAGGGGCACCAATACTTTTCCACTTAGAATTGAATACTTTACTTTTCCTATTTAGGACCTAAAGAATAGTTGTGCTAAATTTCATGTTTGTATAACACTGGGAAGTGGAAGAATTAGTGGCCAGTCAGTGAGTCAGCCAGTCAGTGAGGGCTTTTGCACATAGATAGATAGACCTCTGATTTAACAGGATGAAGTGGTTCCCACCTCCACTTGCTTTGTAGATACTTGAGTTTACAATGTCCTTGTAGGTACCCTTGGTATGAGAGCGATGAGCTGCGATACTGCCAATAGATCTATTGATATAAACACAAAACCATATAGACCAGTAAGATGTAAGTTCTGCTTCTGGAGGGAAATTGGAATCAGAGGGATTTTCTTGGTGACTGTGGTCCCAGCTGCCTTGAGATCATTAACAAGTCCCCCCCCCCCCCCCCCCCCCCCCCTCCACGTGTAGTTTTAGGCTGATCTCTCACCTTCCTCATGATCAAGGATACCCCATGAGGTGAGACTTTGCATGGACCCCCAGATCGATGCCGATTGAGAATCATTTTGTATGTCTTCCATTTTCTTGCTATTGCACCAACAGTTGTCTCCTTCTCACCCAGCGTCTTACTTATGGTTTTGTAGCCCATTCCACCCTTGTGCAGGTCTATGATCTTGTCTCTGACATCCTTAGAAAGCTCTTTGGTCTTGCCTATGTTGTAGAGGTTAGTCTGACTGATTAATTGAGTTGGTGGACAGGAGCCTTCTATAGAGGTGACCATTTAAGTCAGCTGTCTTTAATGCAGGTAACGAGTTGATTAGGAGCGTCTAACTGGTCTGGAGGAGCCTGAACTCTTAATGGTTGGTAGGGGATCAAATACTTATTTCTCTGTGGAAAATGCAAATAAATGTATATAATTTAGACAATGTGATTTTTTTTTTTTTTTCTGGATTTAGTTTTGGATCTTCTATCTCTCACTGCTAAAATTAACCTACCCTAAAAATTACAGACTGTTCATGTCTTTGACAGCGGGCAAACTTACAAATCAGCAAGGGATCATATCCTTATTTCCTTCACTGTATAAATATCTCTTTTAGCAATATTTTATAAAAGCATTGGGAGGAGAATACAGGGAAGAAATGACCTGATTCCGGTCCTCCAGCTGCCCCCTCGTCTCTTGTGAGGTCCGTCCATGTGGGGATGTTGCCCCCCTTCTGCGACTATGGAGTCATTGAGCGCTGCTGCTGAGAACAGCACTTTTCTGCTTGCTGCACTGAGCCTGTAGTCCCCATCAGAGCGGTGGCAATGTTATCAGTGGGGCTTCCTGCTGTAGGAGCTTGCTCCGGGGAGTGCTCTGTTGTGGCCACCATGTTTGGCAGCGCTTGGCGCTCCTCCATCTATTGCTGGCTGGCGAGGAAGCGTGCAATGCCCTGTGAAGATGGTGTTTCTGCCGGGAGAGAGGTAGACAGGGACACCTTCCTCCTTCTGTTGCCCATAATATTTGATAGGAATGTCTTTTTGTTAGTGCGTCTAACGGCTGTTTTCCTGAAGGGAAGACAGGAGGAGAGGATAAACATGTCTTCACTCCTCCATAGCCTGGCCACATCCCGGAATATACTATTTATGAACCTGAGGCTTCCTTCATACCTGAGCTCCTCAATGTGAGTGAGGATGGTTCATGGAGACCACGCTGAGCCGGGTCAAGGATGTATGTGGTAGACATGTAGGCTCCGGCATACCATAATCATCCAGACATTTACCCTTAATTATATCGAGAACTCAAAAGCTCTGCTACAGATATGGACAAGGTAAAATGAGAGAGTAACTAATGATTCATGGATGCCTTCTGATGTGCCTTGTACACGTTTGTCCCCCAGGATAGAGCAATGGTCACTCAGGAGCACCGTCGTTATACAGTTAGTATTTGACTGATTTAAAAGGATTCATTTTGGCTACTACTATTTTTTCCTACAGTCTTATCATCTTTTTATGTTTAGGCTATATATATATTTAACTGTTGCGCTTGAGATTCTTAGGCACAACTCGTATGGGACAGTATACCGACACCCCATATGTGTGCTGTCCGATGCGTGGAACACTGCACAATTACATATACAGTTTACTTCTGAGAATTGGAGACTAGCAAGGCATCGTGGGATTTCTTCTCTGTTTTTAATCAGACACAGGCAAAATACTACTGTGGAGTTGTTCTCTGGATAGGTGATCAATAGTTGATCAGCTGGGGTCCTTCAGTTAGGACCCTGACCTATCAGCTGATCGGGCACCCCCTGTCGCTATACAGAGGAGTTAGAGTGCCACTGCTCCGACCCCTGTGTAGTGGCCTGTGTTTTAAATTAGTGGACAGTTACAAGACCGCAACTTGCAGTTACAAGCACCGCCCCCTACATGTATCCGAGCAGCAGCTTCTTTTCATAACCATATGTATCCTGGCGCTGTCAGCAGGCACCCAATCACCTGATCAGTCGGTGTTTCAAACCGCGGGCTCAAGCTGATTAACTACCGTGTTTCCCAAAAAATAAGGCACCCCCTGAAATTTGCAGAAGTCCCAAATATAAGACACCCCCCGATAGTAAGGCATAGTAAAGTGTGCAGGCAAGTCAAGAGGCCTGTCCCCTGCTGCCATCCCCGTTGTCTCCTACCTCCAGATGTATAGGTAGATCTGCAGACAGTCTGCTGTTATCCTGTCCCTGCTGTGCTGTACGAGTGTGCTGTTGTGAGCTCCCCTTGCTGGCTGGAAAAGTCCATACTGTACGTTCTGTTCCTGCTGTACATGTCTGCTGTGATGAGTTCCCCCTGGTGTCCGGAAGCTGCAATACCATCCCTGCTTACAAGTGGTACAGGAACTTCTGTCTGCAGACAGGTACGTTACTTTACAGCCCTTATTTTTTTATGGCTCTGTGTGTGAGTCAGGCACCCTGTGTGATTTTTAAGGCTGGGTTCTCACAGAACATATTTCCAGCGGAAATCTCGCACTTTGGCCACAGCGATAAACAGCGAGCTTTCCGCCGGGAAAGCGCTGCTTCAAAACCCACAGCACTCAGCTGCTTGTTTTGAAGCGACCTGGCCGCACGCTTTTCCGTTTCTGTGGCCAGTGAATCCGCACCACAACACCGGCTTCTCCCAGCTTTGCCGTGACAGATTTGCTGTCCCATGTGGACGAGATTTCTGAGAAATTTCTTCCACAAAGCTGGCCAATTGAGGGATTAGCGGCCACAGACGGATTTGCCGCAGCGAAATAAGACACCCCCTGAAAATAAGACGTAGCGCATATTTGGGAGCAAAAATGAATATAAGACGTGTCTTATTTTCGGGGGAAACAGGGTATTTGATGACCTTTCCTAAGAGTAGAAGTTGGCTCATCAATAGTATTTTGCCAGGGAAACCCTTTTTTTTAAGATGCGCATTGTGGACCATATTTTAGGTGCTTTCCCAAATAATATAGTTACTAGAGGTACCCTATCGGGTGCCTCGCATAATTTTTTTTTAAAGATATTCCTCAAGCAGACGCTTCCTCTTGAAAAGTTCTGCCTGTTGAAAAGATTTCATATCAACCTAGACGTGGTAGTTGGTTTAAGAAGCTTCTATCATGTGAGGCATTTTGGATCTTAGTTTTTCTCACCTTTTCCTTTTAGACCTTAAGCATCGAACACATATTATGTATATCTATTTATTATTTATATTGACATTTTCTATTTGAGAAGCTCTTTTTTTTTTTTTTCTTTATGTATTTTTTTTATGTGTTGTGGTTAGAGATGAGCGAGCATCAAAATGCTCGGGTCCTCGTTATTCGAGTCGAGCTTTTCGTAAAATTCGAGAGCTCCAGCTCTATTTGAGTAACAAACCCCATTGACTTCAATGGGAGACTCGAGCATTTTTGTATGGGACCTGCCGGTTGCCAAACCTTTTTTTTTTTTTCCTGTTCTCTCTTTCTCTTTCGCAAGAGCTTTACCTTACAGCTTGCATTCCTTAAGGCAATGTTTCCCAACTCCAGTCCTCAAGGCAACCCAATAGGTCATGTTTTCAGGATTTCATCAATATTACACAGACGTTCTTACTTGCGGACTGAAGTTGGGAAACATTGGCTTAAGCAATGTAAAATATTCTGAACTGTGCAGTGTCTCATTAATAGAGTAGAAGGAAGCTGCCATCCAACACTTGACAGCATAGCTATAAAATGTCTCATTGGATTATCTAGTAGAAATATCATGTAGCGTCATCCATGGTTTATAAGTTCACTGCAGACAAAGGCAAGGGAAAGTCCACCATGGAAGAATGGTGTTGAAGTCTACACTTGACCTTGGGGGCTGATAAACAACCCCCCCCCCCCCCCACACACACACACACCTAAATTGATGCTAATAAGTTTTTTATTTCCCACATCTTGCTGATACACTATATTTATATATTCTGTTTTGTATCTTTTGATTTTGCAGGGTGATATCTTTCTTGATATCTTGGATGACTTCCATGTAGTATATCTTCTTTTACCATATTAAGTAAACCTTATTTTTGTCCAGTTTGTATGTGAACCTGTTTATTCTGGCTGTTGAACATGCTATAAAACACATGCTATAAGTAAGGCTCCGCGAAGCTGAAATGTGTAGGTTAATCTAATGGAGTTTGCGATTTGAAGTCCACGAATGGTATTTGAAAATAATGTGTGCTGGAGCCTACCTCTTCATGTCTTTACCACACTGAGACAGGAACCTATGAAGATGGGGGCTTCACTACAGAAGTGGAAGTATGCAAGTGAATATCCTGGTGGCCATGGGTGTACATAAAACTAATGGGCCCCATAGCAAAACACAGAACTGGGTCCACTAGCAGAAAGAATTATCCTATCTACAGCCCAGCATTCTTAAATACAGAGGCTCAACTCCAGTATACCTCTAAGTAATGCAATCACCATATTATCATCCTATACCAGCTCTGCATTGTAATCACTATCAATGTGTAGTTCCCTCTAGCGATCACAGATGGCATCTCCTCCTGATTGGTGTTGTCCATCTTCATTTTTTTTACTGCTATGAAGACTTCCTCCAGCGAACACTTGTCTCGTCCCACTCTTCCATTTTACCAATACCCTTAATACCTCTTTGTACCCCTCCATGTGGTGTTCCCCTATGTGGCCCTTGAAATTTACAGTGCCCCCTCTGTGGCCTCTAAAGCTTACGGTGCTTTTTCCAACCCCTGAAACTTATAGTGCCTGCTTTGTGTCTGCCCCTCTAGCAAAGGTCTGCAGGTCCATCTTAGTCTTTCTGGTCCGGATTATGCTTTTCCCAACCCAGAAGCTGACTCCTCCAACTCTATCTGGTTCTCTGTTTAATACTACTTGGAGATGTTGAAGTTGGCTTCTTCACTGAGAACGCAGCATCCAGATAGGTAGGACCATAAGGGAAAAAAAGACTTGTGCAGAATTTTGGAGAGGGCCTGATAAGTCAGCAATGTAACAGGTGGTCTGGCCATTTCATCCTGAGCCCTATAGTAGTCAAGTGGTCTTTCTACATTGGTGCTACACCACGGCTGGTGGCCTAACTTCAGGATATACTGGTGCTTGCTTTGAGGTCTACTGGTTGTGATCTGTTTTGCTATCACTGTTCTTAGTCAATAATTGCATTTTGCTACATGATTTGTAATTTGTATGGAGATATTTCTATAGAAATGTTATAAAGTATCAAAATTTGAAAGCTTCATAGTATTTAAAAATAGTAAAATTAGTTTTATTCTTGGCAGATAACGGTACCGGCAGCTCAAAGGGACGTCTGATAGCTGTAGATTATAAAGCCTCCTTGGATACCATAGCTGTAGATTATAAAGCAGAGAATTGTGGTATCACACATGATACATATGAAGAATCTGCCATTATCCCAGATATTCCCTCAGCGCTCCACAGCAAAGATCCATCATCTGATCCTCTTATACAGGTCCCATCTTCTGATTTATCACCGACTGATAAGCAGAAGAAAAGTCACAAAAGGGAAGAACATCAAAGAGCTTATACAGGGGAGAAACCGTATTTACGTCCAGAATGTGGAAAATGCTTTAAGGAGAAATCACATCTTGTTAAACATCTGAGAAAACACAC
Source organism: Eleutherodactylus coqui (assembly GCA_035609135.1). Lineage (NCBI taxonomy): Eukaryota > Metazoa > Chordata > Amphibia > Anura > Eleutherodactylidae > Eleutherodactylus > Eleutherodactylus coqui. The sequence continues at coordinate 13,974,130 of CM069409.1, forward strand.
AGGAGAGAAGCCGTTTTCTTGTACGGAATGTGAGAAATGTTTTAGTTTAAAATCTGATCTTGTCAGACATCTAAAAATTCACAAAGGGGTGAAGCCGTTTTCTTGTTCAGAATGTGGGAAATGTTTTACAACAAAATCACATTATGTTGTTCATCAGAGAATTCACACAGGGGAGAGGCCATTTTCATGTTCAGAATGTGGGAAATGTTTTACAGCAAAATCACATTATGTTGTTCATCAGAGAATTCACACAGGGGAGAGGCCATTTTCATGTTCTGAATGTGGGAAAACTTTTAAACGGAAATCACATCTTGCTCTACATCAGAAAATTCACACAAGGAAGACGTTATTTTCTTGTTCAGAATGTGGGAAATGTTCCAATCGGAAGTCAGATATTGTTCTACATCAGAAAATTCACAGGGGGGGAAGTTCTCTTTTTGTATTGATAGAAAAGTAATTTATTGTAAGGCATCAAGGATGATCTAGAGGAAAATATTGTCCTGTTCAGAGATTTGCCTCTTCTTGAAACGCATACAAGGAAGTCGCCATTGGTCTTTTTTCTTCATTATTTCTTTCAATAAAGTGACAGCATTCTCATGCTCCATAAATAAGATCGCTACTGAATTATAAAGGTGGCGTTAATGTAGGATCAGAATAAGCAATTGTCCGACTACACTAGGGGGGTGTTCACAAGTGGATGGATTTCCTGCGCCAAAATCAGCACCATGTTGCCATGAGTCTACAGCAGACTTGATTGCATCGATTTGCAGTCAATCATGTTTTTAATCTCTGCAGAGAATCCGCAATACATTACCACTGAACATGCCATAGCTCTCGATTTCAAAATAACCTTTCCTGTAGTGGGCACATAACCACTGAGCTCAATCGCAGTTTATCCTCTACTTGTCACATTTTGGGTGGAGGCTGCATGGCTGGGGGCCTCTTCAATTAGAAGAGTCGTTTGTGTACAAAAAAGTGTACAAAAAGCTCCAATCACCAAAATCAAATGTTTATGATAAATTTAAATGTCATTGTTTATTTCGAAGCATTTGTGATAAAACACATGGTGGCAGCCAGGTAAAAAATATACCATGGATAGGAGAGAGAATCTTCTTTCCCCCGGCCCCAGTAACTATGTACAGTAGGTAGCGATCTAGTTGATTAAAAGAGCTAAAACTTGGGCCTTGTTATCTCCAGTTGAAGATCTAGAGATGTTGCTGCTCTGCCTATTAGCAAATACTAATAACCCCCATATATGTTTCACTGGTAATCCAGCTTCATCAGGGGATGGGCCAACTGAGATCAGGAAAGCCTGAGAAGGTATTTTATAATGTATAAACAAGTGGAATGCACTTATCTACAAAGATTCTGCCTTTTTCATCCTCCTTCACTTGTTTTTTTCTTACCCAATTAATTAAAATTGGTCCTTAAATTCTTCGGGATCAGCCAGTTACAATGAGGTCCTCATGGGGGCAATATTGAAAGAAAACTCTTACAGGAGGGGGCACTGTGGATTTACCTACTGTGGTGCTTTGTTCGATGGAAGGGTTCTCATACTCTGCATTATTATCTCAGCACCCGCCTCTGTACTTCAGTCCCAGCGGGACTGCGCTTTCTGCATTGTTTAACTTTTCTGCATCTCTGCCTGCACATAATATATATATATAAAGATGGATATAAAGATTACTTCTCTATATAATTAATAGCATTTGTCTGTTCAATTTATTACACAATCAGTCCTCATAGGGTTGTCACCTTTAGATTTTTGCACCAGAGCTTAACCCCTTAGTGACCAACCATACGTGTCTTCATGTCCTTGGTGTCTGGACTTTATTGTACAGGGCCGTGAAAACACGTCGTCCCTGTAGAATATAAAGCTGTGGGGCTGGGGAGTGTGACAGCTCCTGCTGTCTGTTAGCAGAGGAAGCGGACAGCTTGGAGCTGTCACCTGGAGCTGTGGTGTGCAGTCCCCAGTCACAGTGGCCCCCCTTATTTAATGGAGAACGGCAACCATGTAAAAGTTTACAGTTTACATTTTATCTAAGATTTAGGGAATGCCAAAAAGAATGAGGGGGGGGGGGATTCTTTTTAGGAGTCTTTTTTTTTTTTTCTGAACAAGTGTGTAATGGGGCCTGGAATTTATTCAGCCGTGCCCTGAAATGAAAGCTAAAGGGTGTTCTCTCCATTATAGACCTAGCAATGTGTCCTGTAAGGAGATTGGGGCTACAATGGGGGTATTGATGAACACAGAAGAACTAGTGCTATTAAACTTGAGGTGCGTCTACGTTTTCCCTGCTTAAAAAAAAAAGAATCTGTTATGAAAGTGACATATTTGTGGAAAAAAATTGAAATCTTATTTATTTTTCACCTTCATAATAATTTTTGCAAAAACTGTGGGGTCAGAATGCTCAATACACACGTAGATAAGTGAGTAAATTGGGGTGACTTGTGGTGGGTGTTCTATCATTTTGGCAGCTGGAGGGCTCTACAAGTGAGCAGTGGGGCCTGGAAGCCAAAGGGTGTTCCCTACATTACAGGCCTAGCCATGTGTCCATTAAGCAGATCGGTGCTACAATGGGTATGTTTTTGAACACGGGACAAACGGGTATCCATTTTGGGTTGTGAGTCTACATTCACATGTGAGCTGTACAAAACAAAACTTTTTAAAATGACACAATTGCCAAATTTTTCTTTTTCATTCTGCTCTGCTTAGATTTATTCAAAAACAGTGGAGTCAAAAGACACAACACACGCCTAGATGAATTTGTTAAGGGGTCTAGTTTTCAAAATGGGGTCATATGTGGGGGTTCTCTATCATTTTGGCAGCTCAAGGGCTCTACAAGTGTGCAATGGGGCCTAAAACATGTTGAAGCAAAACTTCTGTTCTGAAAGTCACCAGCTGCTTTTTTTTGTTTTGGGTTCCATTGTGCATATAGACATAAGATTAGAGCCACAATGGGTATGTTTTTAAACACAGGACAAATGGCGGAATCCATTTTGTGGTGCAAATCCTCATTTTCATGCGCACTATAGAAAAAAATCCTGTCTTTAAAATGACATATTTGCAAAAATATATGCAATTTTATTTTTGTCTCCTCCAGATTGCATTAACCCCTGAAAAAAAAACAGGTCAAAATACTGCTGACCCCCCTCAGTGAATACATTAAGGGGTGTATTTTTAAAATGGGGTAATCTGTGGGGGTATCTATCATTCTGACACCTGTGAGCCTTTGCAATCTTGGCTTGGTGTAGGAAAACAGTGTTCTTCAAAATTTTAATATTAAATTTGTACGTCTGCTAAATGGTAAAAAGAAACCTAATGTTTTTCAAATGTGCTTCCAGAATAAAGTAAACAGCTGGAAATATATATCTCAACAAAAATTTGTACAGTATAGTTGCACATATTTGACATATTGCAGTTGAAAATGCTAAACAATGACAATTCTCTCAAACTTTTCGCAATTTTGGCGCTTTTAATACACACATTAAATCGGTCTGTTTTATTGCCTAAATGAAGTACAATAAGTGTCAGAATTACTTGGATATGCAAAACCTTTATGGAATTATTCTATGTTAAAGTGACACATGCCAGATTTCTAAATGTTGGCCTGGTCATTAAGGTGCAAACAGGCTTGGTCACTAAGGGTATAAACATGTGAGCATCAAAACAACACGATGGTAAAATTACATCTGGAAAAAAATTACAATAACCCCAGAAGGGTGGAACTTGTGGTGGAAATGTTTAAAACATTGTGAGCAGAAAGAAAAATAGAATATAGAAAGGAGAGAAAGAAGTCAAAGAAAAGGTAGCTGGAAAAGGAGAAGAAACCTGAGAGTGACTACATTGTCCAAATTGATTTGGAAAAGACACTTATGACTGACTCTAATATCTCTACATGGGTAAGCAGGGTTGTCAGGGCTTGAACCCACAACCTCTTGCATTCCAGTTGAGAGCTCTCTCCACTAGGCTTTCAGGTCTTGGACAGTTGCATTGCTGAAACCTAGCCTTTTTCTACATTTCCCAGTTTCCTAGTTCCTGCCTCCTGGTCCTGACCCCGCTTTTGTTCCTGATTGCACTTTGTTTATAAGCCGAGCCCTGCCACTCCTTCAGTGCATGATTATTGAGCTCTCAGCCTGTAATCAAGTCCCTCTGCTACTACAACTGTGACCATCTGCTAACGACTCGGCTTCCACTTGACTACGATTCCTGCCTCATCTGTGCTGCAACTGTGAGTTCCTGCTTATGACTCGGCTTCCACTTGACTACAATTCCTGCCTCATCCTCTGTGCTGCAGCTGTGACCACCTGCTAACGACTCTGCTTCCTCCCGACTAATCTCCAGTCTGGCTTGGCTACTACAACTGGGCTCAAATCCAGCGCTGTTAAGACCTTACAGAATAATCACACCCAGAAATGGAGTCCGTAGTGACCACATGCAGGAAAAAAAGTCACAGAACTTCAGGAATTTTGTGCCTCCTATCAAGAGAAGGTTGTTGTTATGCAACGTGAGATCAAGGGGCTACAGAGAGAGCTCTTGGAGATGCACAACTCTGCGGCAGAATATACGGCAGAATTTCGTCGTTGGGCCAATGATACCATGTGGAATCCTGCTGCACATCAGCCAATTTCGCCGGGGATTATCTGAGTGGATCCGGATTAACCAGAGACTGAGTGGCGAAGGGAGAGATTGCGGGGTGCAGGCACCACCACTCGGTAATCTTTTAGTCAACCCACATTTAGTCCCCACCCAAGGACTGAAGCTGCCCCCGAACCCATGCAGGTGGATGTCATCCGTGTACCTTTCTCTATCATGGAAAAAGAAAGGTGCCAGGCTGAAAATATGTGCCTTTACTGTGGGAGTTTAGGACATTATTCCCTAAACTGTCCAAGTGTCGTAGTATTCCTTTGCGGAATCACGGCTTACTCAATTAGGAATGATCACACCCTTCCAGATTGATTGATTAAGGTACAGTGCACTGTCTCCCAGAAATCACTTAGTCTGACCCAAGTTCAAGAAAAAGTAACTTCCTCTTTATTCTTGGCGCGTAACAGGTTTTATAAGGCACATCAAACACAGCCCTTTTGGGCAGGCAAGAATTACATAAACACAATGTGTTGATCGATTATTGGATAAGCGTCTTCCTTCATCCGGTCATCTGGTATTGCCTGTCACGTGGTACCACTCTGGAGAGTAGAATGGGCTGTCTCGCCCCCCGTGTCTCAAAACCGATATGATTGGAGGCTATATCATGAATTAGTAATTGCATAGACCGCCCATGTTATTTGCGTCTGGTTCCAGTAAAATAGCTGGGGAAATTTTCGCGGTAACTTGAAAGCGGAAGCCTGTCTCAGATTCGGTTCATTGTCTACTCCCTAGTTCCTTTAATCACCCATGCAACCGGACAAACAGATATATTTATATCTTGGTTGCGTGCTAAATCCCATCCAGCAGAGTTTATAAAACAGATATTTCATATAAGCATTGTATTTCATATAAGCATTGCCTAATACATATTTTGCATAAGTAAGTAAGTACCTTTCTATAGCTGAATCAATACAGGCTCAAAGCATTTGAATTAACAAGTTTCCCCAAGGCCCACCAAATCCCAATACACAAAGATTTATATATTGGGATTGCCACCACAGATCCCCCTTGAAACTATCTGTTTCACCAAACTCGCCCTGCTCCATCCCACCCCCACTGCTGACTCTAGACTTGTAAGGTGTTGTAGACTGGAGCCATTGCTCTCATGGGGGTGTAGGATGGGTCAACATCATCGTATTCTGGATCTGTGATGACGACATTGGCATTGACAGTGGGCCTACTGCCGGACATCATAGAGAAACAGGTGGACCAGGTAGACACCAGGGCCGGGATACACTGTATGCAACAACAAACAGAAATTAGAACCATCACAATGGCAATGAAAACAGTTAGTATTTTCTTTATCAGAGTAAACCCAAACCAGGACCCTGTCAACCAGTCAAACCATCCTTGATCCGTTCCTTGTTTGATACTGGTGGCTAGATCTCTCAGGCGGTTGATCTGCTGATGGATTGACGCAGAGTTGTCAGAGAGGTTAAAACAACACATCCCTTCAAACTCTTCGCACCCATGGTTTATGGTCATAAGGATGTAATCAATGGTGGCTCTGTTCTGTAGGGCGGCTCTTCGTATGTTTTGTACATCTAAGAGTAGTAGGTCCAGTGCCTGGGATGTGGCATTTAGGCCCTTTACCATGTCACAAGCTAAACCGTTAATTACTCTTGTGTTATGCTGGGCCAATGCCGGGGTGCCTAGGATGCTGAGAGCTAGTGCAGTGTGCTCTGAGAAACTCAGTAGAGTAGGTGGTCCTACACAGTTATCGGCCAGGCCGTGGATGTCCCTCCGGTCCCTAAGTGAGGGTGTGGGTGTCGGGGGGTCTGGCTGCTGATACATAAGGATACTTAGGCGGGACAATGCACACGGTCCCCCTGTAATGTTGGCGGGGATATATGTGTATGTTAAATTGCCACAGGACAGGACCCATCCTACTGGTAGTTTGACATGTCTGGAGTGGCTGGGACTCCGGACTACTTTTCCACAAGACATGGTAGTCACTATCTTTCGACATTGTTCTTCAGTACGGGAGCAAAGTATTCGGGAATCACTAGTTACCACTTGGCCCCTCTCACATTTCCCAATGTACCGTGGATTACATGTAAAGTTGTAACATACCTCAGCCTGTGAGACATTTCTGACCTGGAACTCAGTCATATTGGACCAGTCAGCGTGTTCTACAGCCTCACAGTAGGGACAATACTCATATATGTTAATGAAGGTGTTATCTTGTATCACATCGCCTTCCCCCACATCATCATCATCATGTACCATTGCATAAATTGATCTCAATACATTTACTGGAGTGGGAACGGCCAGTAGGCAAGCTTGTAGAATATCTTCCCCGCTCCTTAATTTAGGCATGCACATATTAGTTATATTGATAACATCTCTGGCTAAATACTCCCACATATTGATATGGCTTTCCCTCACTAGTTTAGCCTGCTGCTTCCGGTTCTTCACTGAGGTACCCTTTCCGTCCCACATTCCCAGAACCCCACATAGGAGAAGTATTATGATAACTTGACCTAAATATTTCATGATGAGTCGTCCTTCTGAGATGGAGCTTTCTTGCAGTGGCTTGCGTGGATCCAGGTAGGCTTCCCCTCTAGTTTCACCGAGGTGGCAGTGGTCAACAACACCTGGAATGGACCGTCGAATCTTGGCTCAAGAGAGTTTTTCCTCAGAAACTTCTTTACGTACACCCAATCTCCGGGCTGTATGGAATGGGTGCCTGTGTCCTGGTCTGGGTCTGGAATGGAAGAGAAAACTCGTGCATGGACTTTAGTTATTTCTTTGGCGAGTGATATAACATACTTAGTCAGAACATCAGAGTGCAATTGTAACTGCTGGGGGAAATAACACCCTAGTCTGGGGACGGTCCCGAAAAGAATTTCATAAGGTGATAACTTATGTTTTCCCCTTGGTGTGTACCTCACGCTATACAGTGCTATGGGGAGGATTTCTGGCCAGGGCATGCCGGTTTCTCGTGACATTTTAAGTATTTTTGTTTTCAAGGTACCGTTCAGTCTCTCTACCTTACCACTACTCTGGGGGTGATAGGGTGTGTGAAACAAAAGACTGCTGCCCAACGCCTGCCATATCTCCTTGGTGACGTTGGCGGTAAACGCTGGACCTTGATCACTTTCGATGACTTCTGGTATTCCGAAACGGCAAATTAATTCAGTCATGAGTTTCTTAGCCGTACTTTTGGCAGTCATATTTGTACTTGGGTATCCCTCTGCCCACCCAGAGAAAACATCCACCACTATTAGGGCGTATTCAAAGCGTCCTGATTTCGGCATCTGGATGTGGTCAATCTGGATCCGTTGGAATGGATACAGTGGCTTGGCCAGGTGTTTTCTTGGTGTCTCCTCCATTTTTCCTGGATTACATTGGGCGCAAATGGTGCAAGATTTGCAGTACTTGTCCACCAACGTTGTGATGCCAGGCGCCAGGTAATATTTCTGGATCAATGCGTTCATGAGCATCTTGGACAAATGGGTTGGGCCATGTGCCCACTGTACCACTGCTGGGTAGAAGCTTCTAGGCAAGCATGGGCGGCCTGCCAGCGCAAACAGTCCCTGTTCGTCCTTTTTCGCTCCCTTTTTCGTCCACTCTTCTTTTTCTTCCTTGCTTACTCTCTTTTGTGCTTCTGTAAGGTAGTCCGGTCGTATCTTCTCATCCACACTGACCATCATGGACGGGTCTGCTTCCTCCGTTGATTCCACCCCTACCGGTAGAGCTTCCACCTGAATTCCAATTCTTCCAAACTCCCCCCTTGCAGCTCTTTTTGCTGCTTGATCCGCTGTATGATTACCAACGGCCTCTTCAGTGTTCTTCTTGCTGTGAGCTTTCACTTTCAGTACGGCCACCCTCCGTGGCAGTTGGAGGGCATCCAGCAGGTGCCTGATGGCTTGATGATGCTTGACTGGGGTGCCTGCAGCTGTGAGGAATCCTCTAACTTTCCAGATCATCCCGAAGTCGTGTGCCACTCCATGAGCGTACCGTGAATCTGTGTAGATGTTGGCTGTATGATCCTGGGCCACCTCACACGCCCGTGTGAGGGCCTGTAGTTCGGCTTCCTGTGCTGATACAGTAGGAGGGAGTTGTTGGGCTTGGATTATTTTCGTGGTGGTGGTAACTGCGTAACCGGTATGGTACCGACCCATCTCATCGGCGAATCTGGAGCCGTCCACGAAGAGTGTGTAGTCTACGGGTTCCAGTGGTTTGTCATAGACTGATGGTAGATGAGAGATTTCCTGTTGCATCATCTTGACGCAGTCATGTGAAGGGCGTGGAATGTCGTAGTAGGAGACGGAACCATTCGGTTTTTCCTCACCATCGTTTTCATTCTCCTTTCCATCGTCTTCCCCCTGAAGAATTGGTAGGAGGGTGGAAGGGTTGAGCACATTACACCGCTGTAATGTGACATTTTCCGGAATCAACAGTGAGCATTGCAAGCGTAGATGCCTTGCTCCTGATAGATGCTTCGGCTGTGTCTGGTTGAGTACGGCGGCAATGTCATGTGGAGCCAGGACAGTCAGAGGGTAACCCAACACGAGGTCTGAGGTCTTGTCCAGCAAGACATGGGCTGCAAAGACTGCCCGCAGACAGGAAGGTCCTGCTCTCGCCACTGGGTCGAGTCTGGCTGAGAAGTAGCCGATGGGTCGCGACTTTCCAGCATGTTTCTGAGTAAGGACACCTGATGCGTGTCCTTGATTCTCGGACACAAACAGAGCAAATGGTTTGTCGTAGTCTGGTAGTCCCAATGCAGGTGCTTTAGAGATCAGGTCCTTAAGTGTGCTGAAATTTCTTGTCGAGTCTTCAGAGAGTGTACACGGGGCCTTGGCCTTTCCTCCTTCTTCACCGATCCTTCTGACATCTTCGTACAGGGGTTGCATCAGCAAAGAGGCCTCTGGAATCCAGGCTCTGCAGTACGAGATCAGTCCCAGGAAAGCTTGAAGGGCCTTTTCAGATCTGGGAAGCGGCACTTGTTGAATGGCGGCGATCCGGTCTTCTGTCAAGTGTCGTACTCCTTGGGAAATGCAGTGGCCAAGGAAGATGACGGTTGTGCAGCACCATTGTAACTTGGACTCTGACACTTTACATCCCTGATATGCCAGATAGCACAGAAGATTTTCAGAGGAGGAGGAGGCCGTGTCCAGATCGTCTGCGCAAAGTAACAGGTCGTCCACATATTGGAGTAAGACCACTGTGGGGTGTCCCTCCATCCATGGATTTAGGATCAGAGACATTGCTTTGGCAAACTGGCTGGGTGAATTCTGTGCACCCTGAGGCATTACAGTCCACGTAAGTTGGCCTCCGTTGTGCGTGAAGGCGAATAAATATTGGCATGATGCGTCTAATGGGACGCTGAAAAAAGCGCTTGTCATATCTATCGCTGTGAAGTACTTCGCTGTTGGCGGAATTCCAGACAGTAATGTGTGTGGATTCGGCACTAAAGGAGTTTCCAATATGGTCGCCTGGTTCACTGCCCGTAGATCTTGAACCATACGGTATTTGGTTGGTTCGCCCTTCGGTGTCTTCTTTTTCACCGGGAACAACGGGGTGTTGCATGGCGACTCACATGGCACGAGGGCTCCCTTCTGGATCAGCATCTTAATCTGTTCGTCGATGGCTAGCGACACTGAGTGCTTCAGTGGGTATTGTGGTCTTCTTGGGAATGGCATTCCAGGCTTCATCCTCACCATCACTGGTGGAACTCTCAGACGACCAATGTCCTCAGGTCCTTTCGACCACAGTGTATCAGGGATTCTTGCTTTCACTTCATCTGGTATTGTCTTTCGAACTTCCTGACGGGTCATGAGGAATGGTTCTGAGGCAAGTGTCATATGGTCATCTTCAGATAGCGGGGAGGTAACCGTTATGCCACCGTCTTCAGTGTAGGCAATTGTAGCTTGAAGTCTTGATAGAAGGTCGGCTCCCAGTAGGTTGAGTGGTGAGGTCTTGTGGACCACAAATCTAGCCAGGATGTTCTGTATGCCGACAGGAAGTGGCTTGCTTAGTGGGTTTTCAGACGGCCTTCCCCCTACTCCTACGGTCAATATGGTCTTATCATCCAGCAGGTGCTTGAAGGGGAAATCGTCAGCACGAATGATGCTCCTGGCTGCACCAGTGTCCAGTAGGAAGGTAATTGGATTCCCTGCAATAGAGAGAGTCATTTGGGCTTGGGGTCCGGTATTATCCACTGCAGGGTTCTGGAAAGAGGCCATACTGGAGACTGGCTTGCCTGTGTCCTATTGGGACGGGCCATGGTAGGATACCGGTGGTGGTGGTGGTGGTAAGTCATCGGAAGATGTTGGTCCAGCCTGTCTTCTGGACTGATTTGTTTGTTCATGTTGTCCTGGTGGTACGCGGCAGTTTCTCCTGAAATGCCCCGCTTTGCCACATCTATAACATCTTCTTTGCCCATCCTGACTACGATTGTGCGGAGCTCCCATCGCCACCATCACAGGGGTAGGTCCATTTCCTGCTACTCCCTTTGCGACTGGTAGTAGGACATCGATAGCCAGGATCTTGTATTCTGGCTTTGCCGCCATCAGTCCTTTCCTTACTGGGTCCCGTAAACCAGAAACAAAAGCAGCGGAAAGCATCAATTGGTGTGTTCTGATTTGTGATGAGAATCCGAGATCGTCAAAGAGTTGAATGAGGCGACCATAAAACTTGTCCACAGATTCCCCTTTATCTTGGGTCACGTCCTGCAGTGTGATAGCTTGATCCGCCAACCTGTCTTGCACCCAGGCCTTCACTTGCTTGCAGAATTCCCTTCCGGAAACATATGTTGTCTCTGGAGTAGCATTCTCACTTGTTGGATCAAGGGATTTCTGGATGACCGGCCAATACGTATCTCCGGCCTTCACCTCCGTCAAGGCCTGTAGATCCTTCCAGGTGGCTGAATAATTACGTTGGTACTGGACCAACTTCCTGAAGAAAGGCATGGGTTGCTTTTCTGGATCTGGTAATCCCGCCTGGAGGGTAGTGGCCTGGCTTGGAGTGAAGCTGACGTATAGGAGCGGGGCGTCTGCCGGTACGAAGGGCATCCTGTGTGGTGCCAGCTGAGGCGTGATCTGTGGTGCCAGTGATTGATGTTCATCTTGTGTGAGGGAGTCTTGCGATCCATAAGGGTCATCTCCTTGTGGAGACATGAAATGGACCTTAGGAGTAGATGTATTGGGGGGTGCAAAGTTAAGTTGTTCTTGTATACTCGTGCGAGCTGCTGGGCTTTTGCGTAAGCTGGGCTTTGTTAGCGAGAATTGTTCTTCTGCCCCCCCTGAGGTCGTCGTCGCTAAGCGATGTTTTGGCCTTGCACCATACCCCTTGTTTGCCAATATGCCATCCCGGCGGCGCACCATTTTCGAAGGGGGGGGTCGGCCTCGGAACTTCTCTCCAGACCTGGTGACTCCTATTTCCCCATCCTCCTCACTTTCTGTCCATTGATCTCCATCTTCCTCCCTGGGTTGCAAGGGAAGGAGTGGGGGTGGATCAGAGCCTCCCTGAGCTCCACCTTCCCTTGTAACAGGTCCTGCGTTCAGCTGCTCCTCTGTAATTGGCTGGTCTGGGAACAGAGGGACAGCTTGTCTTTGTGCTTGCAATGCTTGAGGATCTATCACTGGATATAGTGGAGACATGGCAGGTGTTTTGCATCTCTGAAGTGTAGCAATATGGCTGCCTTCATGGGTGGACAGCTGGGTACTAGGCCTCTGGGGTGTACCAAGATGGCCACCGTATGGAGTGGGTGGCAGTGCCCTAGGCCTCTGAGGTGTCTTAAGATGGCTGCCAGAGGAAGTGGTCATTGAGGAAGTGGCTGTGGAACGCATATTGGAATGCCTAGTGTTTCCTGCGACATCATCACAGGAAACTGCAGTGTTGAAACGCACGGCAGCTCCGGATACAGGAACCGCCTGCTCAGCGTTGAATACAGGAAGTGTGGGCTCATTTACACTTCCGTCTGGGCGCGGGGAGCCACATCCCAGACAGGTCTCTCTTTGCCTGGGGTTTTGCACTCCACAGACTAGGCACATCCAATATGGTAAGTTACCTGAATGCATGGGAGGTGCTGACGGATGTGTAAGAAGTGGGTTCACAGCATTTGCATGATACACATAACGTTTGTATTTCCCTCCCTCTCCCTGCACCGTCTCGCTCCACCCGTCTCTATTTAACGTCTTCGAGACCCGATACCATCCTTCTGCAGCTGTGAGCAAATTTTTATCCTGCAACAAGCCACGCCTATCTTTTAACAAACCTCGCCAGGCTTCTGGCTGAAGTCGCCCATTTGCATCTGCATCCCAGCATGCAATCTTCCGTATCTGCGGCCACTTATTTGAGCAGTGCTTGCCTTCTCTTTCGGCTACTAAATCCCGTGCCAGCCTCTCGTTATTATTGCTTGATTTATTCCCCATTCTTAAGTCCGTATTTCTAGGCGTCTGGCTGGGACCTGTAGTACTAATAGATTCTAAACTAGCACTTCCTCTTTTCTCCCCCTCTGCAGGGCTTCCCCCCCCCCCCTCTCTCTCTAGCAGGAGGATATTTTCTATTTCAGCGACACTACAACTAACCTGCTTCCCACGTCCATTAACCTCCGTTGCCCACAATACCCTACAACAAGGAGGTGGAATCCCTACCTATCTCAGGAGGGGGGCATGGGCGTCTCGTGTGTTTTTTTCCCGAGAAACCCACACCCCTCACCTGTACGGGGTGGCACTTCGTAAAGTGTCCCCCCGCTCGTTCCTATGGCCGCCTACACTTTCCCTAGGCGAACGGGAGGTTAATTGGCTGAGATGACTACGGAGCAGGTGGGATGGAGCGGGTGTATGCCAGCAGCGTGCGTAGTTAGCGCTAACTGTGCCGGCTGGGATCGCGTCGTAGTCCAGACAAGAGACAAGCGGTGCGGTACTATAAATATCCCGTCCTTAGGTCACTGATCCGGAACAGTGATGGTCAAGTATATCTCTAGTGTCTAGGGTTTTTTTTTTTCTAAGTGAAATGTTTAAGTGAGGAGCTGAGTGTGACTTCCTCTTTCCTGCAGCGCTGATCCCCCCCCCCCCGCCTCGCCTCCCCCCTTCTCCTGATAACAGACTACAGTTTAACCCTATATCACAGACCTAACTAGTGGGGGTCTATGCAATATACAGACAGACTATTTCTATATGAGATGTAAGCAGGATTAACTCTACACGATATATAACCACTTTTAATTCTATGCAAGGCTTATCTTATGCGATGGATGAGCAGAACCATTCAGATTGTAATTACTTATACTCTACTGTTGCATAACTTAGCAATAGCAATTGTTAGTACTGTCCACTGCTTGAGGGAGTGCGCTGTCCACTACAGTTATAAACGTGACACTTTTGAACACATCAGAGAGTCAGTGGTAGCAGTGATTATTTGGATTTCCACATCTCAGAGGTGGATGCAAAAACTGTCCTTGATATAACAGGTGTTGCATTCCAATCTCAAATACGGCAGTCAGGTCTAAAATTCTAGGAGTAACGCTAGATACCGGACACAGTATGTCCCGTCCTAGAACCTCACAGAGTTCTACTGCTACACAGTTCAACAATCTACCTTCAGCCAGAGGGATCCACTCATGCACGTTTAAGCGATAAACAAATATTTGTGGTCCATCACCCTCAAGCAGTGGCCCGTAACCACAACGGTGGGGGGGGTACGGATCGCTCTGATTACAGATCTCCCATCCAAGGGTACTTATTGTCAATAACAATCCTTTTTTGCAATTCGGGCAAGACATGTGTGGTATTCTCATACCATAGACAAACAGACAAATAGACGGAGCACCAGTACGGCTGGTTTGGTCTAAACTACCCCTCGGGATACTGTCTGGCAGGCCCCCCTCCTAGGTCTATTACCAGACTCTAATGGAGCAGCGTTGCCTGTCCAGACGTTTGACCGTTTCCTGACTCCAAGGCTGTAGACTGCAAACCTGACTAGAGCAGGACCACCTAGTCAAACTACCCCGACAGGCCCCCCTGACTCTGAGGCTTTATCTCCAAACCTGACCCGAGCAGGGGGCCCCCGCGGGGACTTCCTCTCCCTTAAAGCAATTCACTGACCTTGCCAACCGACCAGTACTCTCAAAACGACAGGCATGTAATCATTCCTCTATATTTTATAACAGGTTCTTTTCACGTGATCGAGACTTAAAGAAGTACCTGTTGTATGGCTCCAAAGTGTCCGGCCTTGACACAACACAGGCAAACCTGAACTTGGCACACAGGTATAGATAATCAATTTATCTTACCGTGTTGAGTAGATAGGTGGGCCCACCAAATCCAAGGTTGTCTGTCCGCGTCTTGTGTCCGGGCTTCTTTGGATCCTATCGATCACGCTGCCCGCATTCTCCACCAACTGTCGTAGTATTCCTTTGCGGAATCACGGCTTACTCAATTAGGAATGATCACACCCTTCCAGATTGATTGATTAAGGTACAGTGCACTGTCTCCCAGAAATCACTTAGTCTGACCCAAGTTCAAGAAAAAGTAACTTCCTCTTTATTCTTGGCGCGTAACAGGTTTTATAAGGCACATCAAACACAGCCCTTTTGGGCAGGCAAGAATTACATAAACACAATGTGTTGATCGATTATTGGATAAGCGTCTTCCTTCATCCGGTCATCTGGTATTGCCTGTCACGTGGTACCACTCTGGAGAGTAGAATGGGCTGTCTCGCCCCCCGTGTCTCAAAACCGATATGATTGGAGGCTATATCATGAATTAGTAATTGCATAGACCGCCCATGTTATTTGCGTCTGGTTCCAGTAAAATAGCTGGGGAAATTTTCGCGGTAACTTGAAAGCGGAAGCCTGTCTCAGATTCGGTTCATTGTCTACTCCCTAGTTCCTTTAATCACCCATGCAACCGGACAAACAGATATATTTATATCTTGGTTGCGTGCTAAATCCCATCCAGCAGAGTTTATAAAACAGATATTTCATATAAGCATTGTATTTCATATAAGCATTGCCTAATACATATTTTGCATAAGTAAGTAAGTACCTTTCTATAGCTGAATCAATACAGGCTCAAAGCATTTGAATTAACAAGTTTCCCCAAGGCCCACCAAATCCCAATACACAAAGATTTATATATTGGGATTGCCACCACACAAGCAGGCCACAAAGGACTTGCCAAACCAATGGCCAATCCAGCCATCATGAAACAAGGGGATGCCATCCAACACACCTTTGCACCAGTAATTCAGGACGGTGTGGAAACCTTGCCCCCACTCCACCATTTTGTCCTCCCGATTGAGATTGTAACGGGTGATCAGAAGACACAGTGCTCTGCGATGTTGGACTCGGGAGCAGGTGGACTTCATTGACTTAATGTTTGCTCATGACAAAGACATTACAACTAGACTCGGGTCCATACCGATAGATATGGAAACCGTGGATGGGTCACCCCTGTCTTCAGACCCCGTCAATGGGAGAAAATTGAATTGGAGCTCCAACCCTGACGACCACGAGACAATCAGCTTCCAGCTCATCTCATCCCCAAAGTTTCCAGTGACTCCTGGGATCCCCTGGTTTTCTACCCATAATCCCTCTATCAACTGGGAAACCAGGACCATTGCCTTCCTCTCAGAATACTGTAAGGATAACTGCCAGGTGGCATCATCCACCCCTAAATCAGTACAGGACCATGAAGATGAGCAAAAAGACTTGGAGGAATTACCAGTACAGTACCGGTTCAAGGATGTTTGCAGTAAGAAGAAGGCTGACCAGCTGCCATATTTTCTTTGTTAAAAAGAAAGATTCAACTCTTTGGCCCTGCATCGACTACCGGGAGCTAAACAAGATCACCATTAAGAATCACTATGCTCTCATGTTAATCCCAGAACTGCTGGCAAGTCTTCAAGTAGCCAAGGTCTTTACAAAACTGGACCTCAGATGTCAAGATATGGATACTTGGAATCCCTAGTGATGCCATTTGGTCTTTGCAATGCTCCCGCTACCTTCCAGCAATTTATCAACAATGTGTTTTAAGACCTGTTGGATCAATTCATGGTGGCATATCTCAATGACATCCTCATATTCTCGACGATTTGGAGGAACATCGTGGACACGTTCAGCTTGTCTTGGAACAGCTCCAAAAGAATAACCTCTACAACAAGTTAGAGAATTGTTAGTTTGAAAATACAATTTTTGAGATACATTATCTCCCGAGAGGGCTTAAGTATGGATCCCAGCAAGATTAAAGCCATCCTGGATTGACCCATTCCTACAAATCTGAAGGAAGTACTTTGTCTAATTGGTTTTGCGAATTTCTACAGGAAGTTTATCAAGGACTTCTCAAAAGTAATCTCTCCCATCATCTCCCTCACAAAGAAAGTGCACACATTTCCTGGTCCCCAGAGGCACAAACCACTATTGGAAAACTAAAAACTCTATTTACCTCGGCAGCAATACTAATCCACTCAAACGCAGAGTTGCCTTTTATCGTGGAGGTGGACGCCTGCGACTCCATAGTGGGAGCTATTTTGTCACAGCAAATGGGAGATGCAAGTACACCCTTGCGCATTTATATCCTACACGTTCTCTCCCGCTGAGAAAAACTACGATGTGGGGAACAAGGAACTTCTGCCCATCCAAGTAGTTTTCACTGAGTGGAGACACCTCTTGGAAGGAGCCCATCATCCAGTGACGGCTCTTACTGACCATAAAAATTTAGAGATCCTCTGCACTGCCAAGAGGTTATCTGCGAGACAAGCACAATGGGCCTTGTTCTTCTCCAGGTTTGATTTCATTGTGTCATGCTGCCCCGGTGCCCAAAATGGCAAGGCAGATGCATTGTCCAGAATATGTCTGAAGAGAGGGCATTTACAGATGACACAATTCTGTCCTCAAAAAAGTTTTTTGGCCATCTTACACTCTGTAGATCTCCTAACAAAACTTAAGGAAGGATACAATAAGGACTCGTTCTTGAGTCGTCCTTCTAAGGATGTGAAGCTTTCCTTTACAGAGGGGCTTTGGAGGCAAGAACACCAACTGTATGTTCCCGAGGCTGTTCGACTCAAAGTCCTTCAACTAGTCCATGATTCCAAGCTGGCTGGTCATCTGGGGGCCACAAAGACTTCAGAACATCCACTTTGTTCCTTCTGGTGGCCTGACTGCAGAAGCGATGTGAAGAAGTACGTCATCTCTTGCGAGGTATGTGTTCAGAACAAGACTCCACGAACTCGCCCTTTTGGCCTGCTACAGCCCCTTCCAGTCCCATTTAGACTCTAGGGATCTACAGTTAGGGCCAGAAATATTTGGACAGTGACACAAGTTTTGTTATTTTAGCTGTTTACAAAAACATGTTCAGAAATACAATTTTATATATAATATGGGCTGAAAGTGCACACTCCCAGCTGCAATATGAGAGTTTCCACATCCAAATCGGAGAAAGGGTTTAGGAATCATACCTCTGTAATGCATAGCCTCCTCTTTTTCAAGGGACCAAAAGTAATTGGACAATGGACTCTAAGGGCTGCAATTAACTCAGAAGGCGTCTCCCTCGTTAACCTGTAATCGATTAAGTAGTTAAAAGGTCTGGGGTTGATTCCAGGTGTGTGGTTTTGGATTTGGAAGCTGTTGCTGTGACCAGACAACATGCGGTCAAAGGAACTCTCAATTGAGGTGAAGCAGAACATCCTGAGGCTGAAAAAAAAGAAAAAATCCATCAGAGAGATAGCAGACATGCTTGGAGTAGCAAAATCAACAGTCGGGTACATTCTGAGAAAAAAGGAATTCACTGGTGAGCTTGGGAACTCAAAAAGGCCTGGGCGTCCACAGAAGACAATGGTGGTGGATGATCGCCGCATACTTTCTTTGGTGAATAAGAACCCGTTCACAACATCAACTGAAGTCCAGAACACTCTCAGGGAAGTAGGTGTATCTGTCTCTAAGTCAACAGTAAAGAGAAGACTCCATGAAAGTAAATACAAAGGGTTCACATCTAGATGCAAACCATTCATCAATTCCAAAAATAGACAGGCCAGAGTTAAATTTGCCGAAAAACACCTCAAGAAGCCAGCCCAGTTCTGGAAAAGTATTCTATGGACAGATGAGACAAAGATCAACCTGTACCAGAATGATGGGAAGAAAAAGTTTGGAGAAGAAAGGGAACGGCACATGATCCAAGGCACACCACATCCTCTGTAAAACATGGTGGAGGCAACGTGATGGCATGGGCATGCATGGCTTTCAATGGCACTGGGTCACTTGTGTTTATTGATGACATAACAGCAGACAAGAGTAGCCGGATGAATTCTGAAGTGTACCGGGATATACTTTCAGCCCAGATTCAGCCAAATGCTGCAAAGTTGATCGGACGGCGCTTCACAGTACAGATGGACAATGACCCCAAGCATACAGCCAAAGCTACCCAGGAGTTCATGAGTGCAAAAAAGTGGAACATTCTGCAATGGCCAAGTCAATCACCAGATCTTAACCCAATTGAGCATGCATTTCACTTGCTCAAATCCAGACTTCAGACGGAAAGACCCACAAACAAGCAAGACCTGAAGGCTGCGGCTGTAAAGGCCTGGCAAAGCATTAAGAAGGAGGAAACCCAGCGTTTGGTGATGTCCATAGGTTCCAGACTTAAGGCAGTGATTGCCTCCAAAGGATTCGCAACAAAATATTGAAAAAAAAATATTTTGTTTGGGTTATGTTTATTTGTCCAATTACTTTTGAGCTCCTAAAATGTGGAGTGTTTGTAAAGAAATGGGTACAATTCCTACATTTTCTATCAGATATTTTTGTTCAACCCTTTAAATTAAACGTTACAATCTGCACTTGAATTCTGTTGTAGAGGCTTCATTTCAAATCCAATGCGGTGGCATGCAGAGCCCAACTCGCGAAAATTGTGTTACTGTCCAAATATTCCTGGCCCTAACTGTATATCCATGGATTTTATAGTGGCTCTAACCCCCTCAAAAGGGATGACTACTGTCCTTGTGGTCGTGGATCAACTTACAAAGATGGCCTACTTCATCCCCATAGAAAAGATTCCCACCGCCGAGCACACCGCAGAGTTAATGATCCGGGAAGTTTTCCAATTACACGGAAAACTGGATGATGTGTTCTCTGACAGAGGGGTCCAGTTTACCTCAAAGGTTGTGGAGACATTTCTGCATCGCTCTGGGTGTTACTGTAAATCTTTCATCTGCCTTTCACCCACAGTCTAACAGGCAGATGGAAAGAACAAATCAGACTTTCGAGCAATATCTCCGTTGCTTTATTACCCATCTACAGGGTGATTGGGTGGATTATTTGTCAACAGCAGAGCTCACTCATAACAATGCTCAACATAGTTCAACCTCCCAGAGCCAATTCTATTCCAACTACGGTACACATCTCGTCTTTATTCCAGGCTTCCCAATCAACACTCCGGTCCCAACGATTAACCATAGACTGACAGCATTAGCAGAAATGCAGAAACAACTAAAAGAAACCTTACAGGAAGCCCAGAATGTTTTGTATTGAAGTGTAGAGATAGCACTAATCCGACCTTCTTAGGGCCCATTTAGACATAACGATAATCGCTCAAAAGATGTCGCTCAAGCGCCTTTTGAGTGATAATCGTTGTGTCATTTGCAGCCCAAGATCATCTTGAGCGATCACCTTGCGCTGCCAGCAGGGGATGCAGAAGACAAGTGGGATGTCTCTGCTTGTCTTCTGCATCCAGCTGTTCCCCGCTCTGAGCGCCCAGCTGTTATACAGCCGAGCGATCAGAGCGGAGGATGCAGAGGACAAGCGGGGTGTCCCCGCTTGTCTTCTGCATCCAGATGTTTTCTGCATGGAGCGCCCGGCTGTTATACAGCCGAGCGCTCTGTGCCACGTATGGAGAACAGAGCTGGACTGCTCTGTTCTTCATACCCAGCTGTCATCAGGGAGTGGGATACAGCTGAAACAATAGTACGGTAGTATTCCCCCTTATCACATAGGATGTTCCTAATAGTTCTTCCACCTTATCACACAGGATGCCCCTCAGAGTTCTCTCCCCTTATCACACAGGATTTTCAGTATACTCTTAAAAGATTGTCTTTTGTGTATTTGTTATGCTCTGTTAGTTATAAACACCCCTAATTCATTTTTTCATATGGTAACAGACAGGACGTGTTTGAATGTAAACTCACTAAAAATAAGAATAATCTTTTTTTTTTTTTAGATGTTTTATTCAGTAACAGGTAATTGCAATAAATATGAACCTTATAAGACTTAAATTAAAAACTTTTGTTGTAAATTATAATGACCATTAAGGGGTGGTAGAAACATGCACTAACTCCCGCTGCTCCTGGGCCACCATACGACCGGACAGGTCTTGGATCACGACCACTAAATGCTGCAACTGACTTGCGAGGGTACTCATGGCCTCCATTGGAGAGCAATTTTAAGGGCCAGTTATTATGTTACGGTATACTACCCTTGATACGCCAGCCCGGGTGCCCTAGATCTCACCCACAACCCCTGTCCCTGCCTACTTGCCTCCACTCCTGGCTAACCCCAGGCGGGCAACTGGGCGGCAGTCCCTACTCTCACTAGGGACCGAAAAAAAGGGACGCTGGCGTACCTGGATGGAAAGGGTGGAATGCCGACAGAAAAGGCAGATGTAAATAACCAACGCAAACAATACTAAGCAGAACTGAGGCAGATGGAAAAACCTGGCAGATACTAGCAAAGTATAGCAGACAAGATGACAGAAGCAGGAGACCAACAGAGGCAGACTAGCTAGCACACTGAGGGAGACCAATAACTGGCAGTGATTGCCAGTCTCTGCCCGACCTTTAAACAAAAGCCTCCACCCAGGGGCGGAGAGAGGGAGACAGCCAACTCTCAACAGAACATAATAAAAGAGAGCTTGTGAATGGCAGCTGCATTCACAGGTGCGCACAGTGCTGTGCGCCACCAGCACCATGCCGCCCAGGCAGCCGGACCACAAGCCAGGGGGACGCGCCCCGACCGCGGGACCCGCACCCTGCCACCCCAGGAGGACCAGCAACCGCCGCATGGCAACAATTTGGGGGTGTTCTGGGGCCCGTAGCTCAATGCGTTTAGATGTGTTTTTTTTGCCTGGCCTGCCGGATTCCGAACATATAATTCATATCGGGCTAGGTCCTTCGCACAACCAATAATCCTTATTAAAAGATATTTTTTCTGATTTGAATCTTGGAGCCAGGATGTCTGTGGGAACCATCGGAGGTGTCACACCTCACTGGCAATGGGGATAATTAACATCCCCCTGTTACTGCCTTAACATTATTGCCATCCAAACAAAGAACTCCCTAAGGCCACATGGTCATCAAGACCTGGCAGTTGTGAGGGAGGAGGAAGATAAGTGTTGAGGATGTAGTTTTACCAGTATCCTGAATGGCAGCTGGTTGATACTGCATTAATCCTTACACCACACCCTGTATACAAGACTTTCTCTGCATATAAGACTCTCTCTGTTTATAAGATTCTCTATGTATATAAGACTCTCTCTGTATATAACATAGTATATAACATATATGTTAGGTTGAAAAAAGACAACATCCATCTAGGTCAGCCCATTTCTAGACCCCCTGTTAATCCAGAGGCAGGCAAAAAAAAGCTTAATGAGGCAGAAGAAAACACAGCCCATGTGGGGAAAAAAACCCTCCCAACTGCAAAATGGCAGTGATAACAATCTCCGGATCAACGTTTGGAAGTTTCTACCTGACTCCAAGACCCAGCTCAACAACCCGCTGATCACCTAATGTCTATATCCTGTAATATCATAGCGCTCTAGAAAGACGTCTAGTCCCTCTTAAACTCCTCTATGGATCCTGCCATCACCACATCCTCAGGCAGAGAGTTCCACAGTCTAACTGCTCCAACAGTAAAGAACCCCCTTCTGTGTTGGTGATGAAACCTGCTTTCTTCTAGACGTAGCGGATGTCCTCTTGTTACCGTCGCAGTCCTGGGTATAAACACATCAATGTTTTTATACATCGTTATTTGGTTACCCCTTAGTGACCAAGCCTGTTTGCGCCCTAATGACCAGGCCAGATTTTGGAAATATGACATGTGTCACTTTAACATAGAATAACTCCATAAAGGTTTTGCATATCCAAGTGATTCTGACCTTGTTTTTTCGTCACATGTTGTACTTTATTTAGGTGGTGAAAAGAGAACGATAGAACTTGTTTATATTTATTTTCAACTGCAATTTCTTAAATATGTGCAAACGTAATGTACAAATTATTGATGATATATATTTCCATTTATTAACTTTATTCTGAAAACACATTGGAAAAACTATAGTTTTGTAACCATTTAGCAGACGTACACATATAACACTGAGTATTACAATTTAGAAGAATATTTTGTTTTCCTACACCAAGCCAAGACTACAAAGGCTCATAGATGTCAGCATGATAGATACCCCCACAAATGACCCCATTTTAAAAATACAGCCCTTAGTATATTCACTAGCCAGGAGTAGGAAGATCTTAAATTTCTCAGTCTCTTCAGCCTTCTGTGCATGCACCTGACATTTTGCCTTTGGCGCGCATGTGTAGGAGCCGGTGGCAGGTCGTTGCAGGATGAGATTGCCGCGGGACATCGTGGAGGCTGGAGGTGAGTGGTTTCATCTCTCTTCACGGATCCAATCTGTGAGGGGAGATGAAAGTATAACTTTATTTAATGTTTATGCGATCGCCATTATCCATTGTGTGATATAGGGTCGCACAACATGACCCCCGGTAACAGCCGGGAGCTGTCACACACACAGACCCCGGGAATTTACTCTACAGGGCAGGCGTAAGTATGGTCTTTAACCCTTTGTAATCCAATTTTCGATTTAGAGTTTCCTAGGGGGCTCTCTCTTTTGGCCATTATACAATGGCGCCGTCTGCTGGCTAGAGCCAGTACTGCGGTATAGGACATGCTGGAGAGGCCCCCGACAACAGGGCGGCCAGTAATATACAGTAAGAATATCCTGCTGGACATCTTTCGACGTCAGAGCTGTACAGCCTTCAATCAGAATGTCTTCAGACGTCAGACAGTGGATTGGAAAGGGTTAAGAGGTTAAGGAGACGGTGATTTTTGGATGTATTTTCATTTCCACTTTTCCGCTGACACGGCGAAATGAGGATTGTTTTATGCGTGACGAGCGGTAGTATGTATTGTACTGTTTTCAGATAACGTCTTGTATAACTTTAGATACATTTTCTTGGCGGGCAGAGAGAAAAAAACGCCTCAATTCTGATATTGTTTTTTGAATTTTTTTCACAGCGTAAATCACATGGAGTTTTTCTAGCAGGTCGGTGCAGTTACAACGGTAATAATAGTATAGATTTTGTTTTGGGTCTCCCCATTTGGGCACAATGGGACCCTCCTTCTTTTATATCATTATTTTTCTTTGCATCGTTGTGTTTAAAGTTCCAGAACTTATTGATTTTTCCATCAACGGATTCTCCAGGACCTGTGATGATGTCACGCCCATGTGACCAGACTCTTATGTGGGAGGAGCCAATGTGATTTAGATTTAACTGTGGATCAACCCCTACGCCATGTGATCCGTGACTCCTCCCACATACGTGACTGATCACATGATGATGACATCATCACAGGTCCTGTAAGCACACGGCTGCTGTCCGGCTCTACGGGTCTGTGTGTCCCTCATGTCAGGACCGCAGGAGCCGCTTATTAACTATTGGTAGTCCGGGACATTTTTAGTTCCTGCTGGTTGGAAAGCTGTAAAGTTTTTTTCCCCCTCAGGTATTCTAGTAGTTTTGTGTCATTTTTATGTAATTTATTTCTATTTTATCAGGAAATGTAATGAAAAATGGAAATAAATGTCTGTTTCTCACTTAGTTGTCTTTTTCTCCTTGTACAAATCCTCCCGGCTCGGGAACTCCTCCGGCGGCGCTGGAACCCTCCGATCCCCGCAGTCCCACTGAGCTGAATGGATTACCGGAGTGTATTGGTGTCCTCCACGGCCCACAGCTCGGTACGGACCAGGGCCGCAGCCTCAGATTAGGGGGACCCAGTAGTCAGCACTCTGTCACCATCCGATAACTTGCTGGGGTGGAAGAACCCTTTTCGTCCGGGCGTGAATACACGGCTACATAGCTTATGTGAATAAAGCCTCAACCTGCAGAACACAAGATGTCACACGCAGAGGCGTAACTTGAAGCTCCCGGGCCCCAATGCAAAACTTGTAACAGGGCCCCCAACTATAATGCTTTACTCATAGTACTGGGTTCCCTATATGGAGAGGAGAGGCCTTATGGGCCCCCTAAGGCTCCTGGGCCCGGGTACAACCGCATCCTCTATACTTACGCCCCTGGTCACACGGCTTCAAAAAGACCGCACATCTATGGGCTTCAAATGTAGTGAATCAAATGCACATTCTTAGAAAGTTTACCTAATAAACATACAGAAGGCTATACAAACCTGAATGCGCTGCAGTCCAACTGACACGGCGGGGAAAGTGTCATCTGTACCACACAATGAATGACATAACAGTAATACAAAAACAAAGGTAGCATTTTTTTTAAATTCTAAACAATGGGAAGTTGTTTTTTTTGTTTCTCCATTCCTTGTCTGACACATTAGATAACGGCATTAAAAATGACAACCTGTCAAACAAAAAAAGCCTTCATCAAGCTGCTAAGATAGTAAAAAAGGGTTAAGCCTCCTGGAAGGCAGAGAGGAAAAAAGCAAGAATGTAAAATGGCTGTAAAAGAAGGAACCTGTGAGGAGTCTTATAGAACTACGGGCAGCATAAATCCTGACAGCCGCACCCAGTACAGACATCTACAGGATGTTCTCTGGACACTGCTTGGCTATACATGAATAATTATCTAAATAGCAGCTGAATGTGGAGAAGAGTCATTGGGGCGGGTCTCTGCCAGCCTCCACCCACAGGACTGGTTGTCAATAGTTAAACAATCAGGCAGCATAAAACTCCTGACGGGTCCCTTTAATAACACCTTAAATGTTCCCCCTTATTCTCTCCAGTAATTGTATTATTTCCTGTAGGATTTTGTGTGTTTTTTATATTGTCTCATCTTCTTTCAGCTCCTAAAATATTAGATCCTCTGATATCTTCTATACAAGAGAAATTACCTGACTGACCGGTGAAACAAGGAAAAGGACAGAAATAAGATGGCGGAAAGTATATTAAATCTCACCCTAGAGATACTGTTCCAGCTTACTGGAGAGGTGAGAGATTCTGATGATGTCACATTACATCATTCTTAACTATGGTAATAACATATGATGTCACTGGAGGAAGGGAGAGATTCTGATGATATCACATTACATCATTCCTATCTATGGTAATAGCAGATGATGTCACTGAAGAGGGGAAATATTCTGATGATGTCACATTACATAATTCTTATCTATGGTGATAACAGATGAGATAACAGATGATGTCACTAGAGAGGGGAAATATTCTGATGATGTCACATTACATCATTCTTATCTATGGTAATAACAGATGATGTTACTGGAAAGGGGAGAGATTCTGATGATGTCACATTACATCATGCACATCTATGGTAATAACAGATGATGTTACTGGAAAGGGGAGAGATTCTGATGATGTCACATCACATCATACGTTTCTATGGTAATAACTGATGATGTCACTGGAGAGGGGATGAACTCTGGAAATGTCTGTAGTGATATTTATTATTGTCTCCCCATATACAGGATTACACAGTAGTGAGGAAGACCTCTACTGATGGCAGTTGGGACCCTGTGTGTGATGGATGGGGAAGATCCCTGAGCCCAATCCCGGGGCCCCCATTTCACCCCCTGATACATGAGGACATCAATGTACAGAAGATTCTAGAACTCACCGACAAGATGATTGAACTGCTGACTGGAGAGGTGACGCTGCAGGGAATGCTGGGACATTATACAGTAACAGCACTGGAGGCTTCTGGGTGATGACTGTATATTGTGTTGTCAGGTTCCTATAAGGTGTCAGGATGTAGCTGTCTATTTCTCCATGGAGGAGTGGGAGTATTTAGAAGGACACAAGGATCTGTACAAGGAGGCCATGATGGAGACCCGCCAGCTGCTCCCATCACAAGGTAATAGACCGTACTAAATGTTCATGCATATCTTGCTGATACAAACAAAATATATAATATAAAGAGTGTATCTTTTGCTCGTATATGTCTTGCATGGTGATATCTTTCCTGATCTCTTAGATGTCTTTTGATATCTTGCATGCAGTATATCTTCTTTTACCACTTTAAGCAAGCTTGCTTAATATTTGGCCTGTCTGTATGTGAACGCATTTATTCTCGGCATTAAACCCACCATTAAACACATGCTATGAGTTAAGCTCCACGGAACTGAAATGCGTAGGTAATTTAAGGAATTTTGTGTATTCCATATGATTATTTTCTAATACAGTTTGTGGACTTTTAATGTGTGCTGGAGTTTATCTCCCAAGTTTTTACAACACTGAGACATGAATGTAAGAAGATGGAGGCTTCACCACAAAAGTGGAAATCTGTAAACGAACAGTCTGGTAGCCAGTGGACTACATACAACTTATGGACTCCATAGCAAAATTCACAACTTGGACCCCAGCAAAAAAAAATGTCAGGGGGGCGTGTCCTGCAGCACATGGAGTAAGCTGCGTAATCACTATCTCCATTGCCCAGGGCTAAAAATCAGCTTTGTGCGGTATCCTTTCTGTGTCCCTGGTGACAGAATCGGGTCACTTATATCTTCTAGTCCGCCTATGTCTTCGGGAAAGCAAAAAAGAAGCTAAACTCTACAAGATTCACAGAGTTCTTTACTTCCACAAGGTGACAAAATAGAGTCATCGGCTCGCTCACTGAATCAGAGTCATCGGCTCGCTCACTGAATCACTTATCTCTTCTAGTCCGCCTATGTCTTCGGGAAAGCAAAAAAGAAGCTGAACTCTACAAGACTCACAGAGTTCTTTACTTCCACAAGGTGACAAAATAGAGTCATCGGCTCGCTCACTGAATCAGAGTCATCGGCTCACTCACTGAATCAGAGTCATCGGCTCGCTCACTGAATCACTTATCTCTTCTAGTCCTCCTATGTCATCGGGAAAGCAAAAAAGAAGCTGAACTCTATAAGACTCACAGAGTTCTTTACTTCCACAAGGTGACAAAATAGAGTCATCGGCTCGCTCACTGAATCAGAGTCATCGGCTCACTCACTGAATCAGAGTCATCGGCTCGCTCACTGAATCACTTATCTCTTCTAGTCCTCCTATGTCATCGGGAAAGCAAAAAAGAAGCTGAACTCTACAAGACTCACAGAGTTCTTTACTTCCACAAGGTGACAAAATAGAGTCATCGGCTCGCTCACTGAATCAGAGTCATCGGCTCGCTCACTGAATCAGAGTCATCGGCTCGCTCACTGAATCGGAGTCATCGGCTCACTCACTGAATCGGAGTCATCGGCTCGCTCACTGAATCGGAGTCATCGGCTCGCTCACTGAATCAGAGTCATCGGCTCGCTCACTGAATCAGAGTCATCGGCTCGCTCACTGAATCGGAGTCATCGGCTCACTCACTGAATCGGAGTCATCGGCTCGCTCACTGAATCAGAGTCATCGGCTCGCTCACTGAATCAGAGTCATCGGCTCGCTCACTGAATCGGAGTCATCGGCTCGCTCACTGAATCGGAGTCATCGGCTCACTCACTGAATCGGAGTCATCGGCTCACTCACTGAATCGGAGTCATCGTCTCACTCACTGAATCAGAGTCATCGTCTCGCTCACTGAATCAGAGTCATCAGCTCGCTCACTGAATCAGAGTCATCGTCTCGCTCACTGAATCAGAGTCATCGTCTCGCTCACTGAATCAGAGTCATCAGCTCGCTCACTGAATCAGAGTCATCAGCTCGCTCACTGAATCTGAGCCATCGGCTCGCTCACTGAATCTGAGCCATCGGCTCGCTCACTGAATCTGAGCCATCGGCTCGCTCACTGAATCTGAGCCATCGGCTCGCTCACTGAATCTGAATCATCGGCTCGCTCACTGAATCGGAGCCATCGGCTCGCTCACTGAATCGGAGCCATCGGCTCGCTCACTGAGTCAGAGGCAGCGGTGTTGCATCTTCACAAGTGTCCTCACCTGCTTCATCACCTGATCCTTCTCAAGAAAGCTCTGGTAATTCCCCCTCTCACCATCTTTCACCTTCACTGGAGCTCACAGTGCAGGAAGGAGGAACCAAACCTGCTGGCATGTAAGTGCTGCGGCTACCTCTGGAATGGTGACTGCAGCGGTTGTATCAGCAACACATTATTCAGCAGAACTTGCTTCAGTACAATCACTCTCTGTCCTCCTCCCTCGAACCGCTGTCTGAGGATTCTCTTACAGCTATGTTGCTTTTAAAACATACAGGAAGAGTTCACAGCACTAACAGACCGGACACATCAAATTAAATCTAAAATGGCAAAATTCTCAGCAGCTCACAGTAAGTTAGTGGATATAAATGATGCCTCAGAGGGGGGGGGGGGGGGAGGAGCACTGAAATTGTAAGTGGTAGATTTGGAAAATCGATCTCGCTGTAACAATGTGTGATTCCACGGCCGACCTGAAACAGTTAAAGCAGAACAGCTTGCAGAATATCTCACAGATTCTTTCCTCCAGTCCTTTCAGATAGAAGGATAGCCTCAGATAGAAAGAGTGCACCGAATGTCAAAACCAGGATCTCTGCCTGGATCAACTCCAAGAGATGTTATCGCCGTGTACATTTCTACCATTTGTGGGACAGTGACTGATAAAATGCTGGAGGGTGGATACGTGCCACCGAGCAGCCTGGGCTCGGTGGAGGAAGCCAGCATTTCTGTGTCAGTAACGCTATGTTACTGACACGTTGTAGTTTTGTAAGTGGCTCCAAGCCGCATAGTCCGGGCCGGCTTTCCGGGAGTGGTCAAAGTGAAGGGTGGGATGGCCACTCCCACGTACCAGGTGGGGCTGGTACCAGGCCTTATAAAGCCTGGGCCTGCAGGTCAGAGGGACAGAGAGCGCATCTGGCTGAGAGCGCATCTGGCTGAGAGCGCGTCTGGCTGAGAGAGCGTCTGGCTGAGAGCCAGAGAGAGCGTCTGGCTGAGAGCCAGAGAGAGCGTCTGGCTGAGAGCCAGAGAGAGGGCTCTGTGGAGCAAGGAGCCCGGCTAGCCCAGCGGGTGGGCTGTGAGAGAGCCAAAAGGCGAGGTTGACAGGGTAACGCCCCTAACCTCAACACCCAGGAGGGTGTGGTGAGACCTCTACAAGTCTGAGGACCGGACTGGCTATGTGACATTCTGACAGTGAGTAGTCAGGATCAAGCATATGTATAGTGAGCGCTCAGACAAGCAGGTGTTTATTTCCGTTTTTGCTTATGTTTCTGCTGCAATAAACCCAGGCAAAGCCTGGACTAAAGAACGTGGTTGCCCGGTGTCACTGTCTCTGGCCGCGGATGCCCACGCTGCTACTGCCCCTAAACGCTAATCCCTTACACATTCTAAAGATAAATGGATGCTAGCAGCTGGGAATATAATACTCTTCCAGCAGATTGAAAGACATTTCCGTGATTACTGATCTACCTGCGGACACTCTGGAACGACGTCCCAAATTTACTAAGCCACAAAAATTCTGTGTGCCAACAGTATCCCGTACAAATGTTTTTTTCCTGTGAAATTAGTGGTAACAGGAGAAGGAAGAAAACTTGTTTTTGACTCTCCTGCTCAGCTGACACAGGTTCTCCAGGACTCGGGGCTCACTACTGTTCCAAATTCATGAGAGGAAAGCAAGCTGCGAGACTGGAAGATGAATGGGGGACAAAAATCAACTCCCTAAAGACATAAATTATATCAGTTGGTGGCCATACACCTTCTACCATTTGTGTGGGCTGAAGGGCATGCAAGACTATTTCTTACTGTATAACCTCATGTATTGCGGTTACGTTTTATTCAGCTTTTCTACTATTCCCTTTGAGTATCCTCACCAGGATGCCTTACATGCTGCATCGTAGCCCTGGAGCGCCATACTCACTCACACATATTGGTTAGATGTTCTTAACTTCTAAGCCCCCCTTTGCATCATCGCTGCAGGGTTATTACATACTTAAACATATGTTTGTGTTTTTTGATGTTAACCCCTTGAGTGGCGGGTTTCCTACCACCCTGTCGTGCCCACCAGGGCAGGTTTTTTAAAATGGTCTAATCATTGAATTTCAACTAGTTTTGCAGTTGCGTCTCAAGAGCCATTACTTTTTCATTTTTCCATTGACATGGCCATATAAGGGCTTGTTTTTTGCAGGACAAGTTGTGATTTTTTTAAACAGGGGGGAGGAAAAAAAGAAATGGGGAAAAAAGAAAAAAAGGGGCCATGTCATTAAGGGGTTAAATAATGCATTAACTTCCTTCTCTGGGTCATTACGACGCATGGATACCACATGTGTGATTGTATTTTTGATTTTTTACAAAGTAAAGGGAGACAAGTGTTTTTATGCTTTTTATAATTTTTTCCCTTTTTTTTTAAAAATTTTTTTTTGTCCCTTTAGGGGACTTCCACAGGGACCCATCAGGACCCCTGATCACATTCCGGGGGTCCGATGGTGACAGCCCTTTACATGCTGCAGTGACAGCCCTTTACATGCTGCAGTCACATAGACTGCAGCATGTAAAGGGTTAACACAGCAGAGATCAGAGGTTTTCTCTGATCTCTGCTGTAAGAGCTAGTACCTAGCTGTCCTCTGACAGCCAAGCACCAAGCTCTCCCTGCCACAGAGACCATCGGCTTGCTTCTGACAAGCCGATGGTCTCTATGGCAACCTGTAAACAAAGCAGGAGGTTGCCGGCATATCGGCAATATCTTCTGCTGGTTTTTCAAAGCCCTTGCTTTGTTCTCTGTGGGTCTGTGCAGGCAGAGCACACTGTCACAGCTTGTGGCATTGTGCTCTGCAGCTCCCATAGTGATACATAGCCCGGAAATCTTCCGGGCTATGTCGCTATGAGCAGTGGAGCTTGTCCCGGAAAATTTCCGGGCGTGCCACTCAAGGGGTTAATTCATGTTTCTATCATCTTTTTGAATTGCGCTTGTAGTTTACTAGGCTTCTACAGAAAACCCTATACCCACATGTTGTTAGCTGCTCACGAGGCGCTTTACTGCATTTACATAAACTCTAGAAATGGTCTTCCACATAATCTCACTCAATGGAAAAGTATTTGGTCCTTCTGAAAGGTCTCTGCTTTGGAAAAAGGCTAAGAGCCTGAATGCAGATATCTTGTGCACACAGGAATCACTCCTTAATCATGTGGACATTTTCCTGCTAAGACACCAACATTTCCATATATTTTTGCTGCTCCAGCAATTAACAAAAAAGAAATAATCGCTGCGGTGAAAAATCCTTCAGCTTTTTCTTCAATTCAGATCTTTATCAACCCAATGGGAAGACATATTCTCTTGGTTTGTACAATAATTGTAAATTATGCTATAGGAGTCACGTATGCCTCAAACAAAAACAAACTAAATTTTACTTTACTTTTTTCAAGAAAATTAATCTT
Source organism: Eleutherodactylus coqui (assembly GCA_035609135.1). Lineage (NCBI taxonomy): Eukaryota > Metazoa > Chordata > Amphibia > Anura > Eleutherodactylidae > Eleutherodactylus > Eleutherodactylus coqui. Next base: position 14,006,285 of record CM069409.1, read on the forward strand.
TATAAAAATGGTTCTGTCCTGATTGCAGGAGATTTTAACAGAGTTTTGTGTCCATCTCTGGACTTCTGTGCTTCCAGTTTAACAGTTTTGCCCATTGACTTATAAGAACTGATGCAAAAAGAAAATGTTTTTGATGTATGGAGGTTGTAACCTATAATCTGTTGTTTCAACATGTAGTATCTTCTAAAATTGGTGTAATTAGTTGGTCCGATTACAGGCCAATCTCTCTAATTATTTTTGAAGTGTATAATAACCCTCCTAGAATTCCTTGGAAACTGAACAATTGCTTTTTATATTCCTCTAAATATTTCACCAAAATGTCCTCATTACTCCTTAAATTGTAATAAAAAGACAGCCATCCACAATATGGTGTGCCCGTGAAACCTATATTAAGGGAATTTATAAGCTTATCTGCTGCAGATTGAAGAGAGAAGAACAAGTCTGGATTGCATCTGTCAATTAATATTCACTTGAGTCAATTAAAACAAAATACTGCCCAGCTGGATCAGACACGATGCTTAACCCCCAAGATCAGTTATATTAACTCGATTTATGTAAATATGAATAAGCGAAGTATTATAGCCAAAATAATAAAGCAGGTGTATTATTAACATCATGTCTCGAATCTCGAGCCGCTAACTCTAAAATATCTTATATTTAACGCACAAAATTAAAAAATATTGAACCCTCAAACTGTAGGGAATACTATAGCTAATTATTACGCTTTACTTTTATAATCTCCAAGATGACCCATCCACACCCCCAACCCACTACTGTGGAGATATCTAACTTGAGTTTTTAAGAGGTTAGTGCAGCAATTAGAAACATTATCTGCCCTTATATCTCTTGCAGAAGCCAATTATAGCACATAAAACTCTTGTTCCCGATGGTTTAACAAAGGACTCAGAAAACTTGTGCAAAGATGAACTCCATTATTTTGAATGAAGTCATATCAATGAGCAAGGTTTTCCCTCACCGCTTTGCGGTGCAGGGAAAGAAAGTGCTGCATGTTGGTGAGCGTGATATCATGCACATCTGTGTTTACTTTGCCTAAAGCAGGCGAAATTCCCGACAGACCTGGAAACTACCACCCTATATCATTACTTAACATCAACTTAACAAAACATTCAAAGATTTTAGACACAAGTTCAGTGAATATAATTTACCTAATCTGATCTTTCAGGCTGACGGCACCCGTTGATTTGTAAACATTATTAACTTTTATTGAAAAAAAACTCGGATGCCGGCTCTGCTTATTTCCTTCGATGCAAAGCAGATGTTTAACTGAGTGAAATTCTGCTCAAATTTGGGATATCTGCAGCAGCAAATGAGTCCATCATGGCATTATATAACATGCTCCCTGACCTACTGACTGCAATCCCTGCTAGCCATCATAAACCACTCCTGCAGTCATACTGTTTCTGCCGTCACACGGCTAAATGTCTGACCATTGTCTATGTGTATATCACCCCTCACTCTCCACCTCACCATACAGTGCACATCTCCAGCCCTTTACCTTCTGTATCACCCCATTATCACCCCATTACTTGTAGTATGTAAGCTCGTTGGAGCAGGACCCTCACCCCTATTGTTTCCATCAGCTGATTACTATGTAACCGTGGTTCTGTAATGTTTGTACTTTTGTCTTTCTGTATCCCCCTGTCTATGTAAGCGCTGCGGAATATGTTGGCGCTATACAAATAAAGTTTATTATTATTATATCCCCCCCCCTTTTGGTGCTGTACTAACTCCAGGATACACATGCAAAACATTTAACCCCTTAACGACCACTGATACACCCTTTGACGGCCTGTATCAATGGCCTATGTATGAAGAGATATCCTGAGCGCCCTCTCATCATACAGCGCACAGCTGACACCCGCAGGCAATAGCTGCAATCGGCCACGCGGTCAATCGCGGCTATTAACCCTTTAAATGCCACTGTTAGTTCTGACAGTGGCATTTAAATTCCCCGTGAGATCGCAGGGAGCCGTACAGGTGTCATGGTAGCCAGTGTCCTTCTGAAAGGACTTAGCAGACTGACTGTCAGATTGCAGTATGATGTAATGCTATGGCATTACGTAACACTGCAGGAGCGATCAAAGCATCACATGTTGTGATACCCTAAGGGGGCTAAAAAAAAAGAGTAAAAAATCAGATCAATAATTTATTAATTGTAAAAAACAAAAAAATAATAATAAAAGTTTAAATCACCCCTTTTTTGCCATATCTATAATAAAAAAATCTAAATCATAAAACAAAAATACATATTTGGTATCGCCGCGTCCAAAAAAGTCTAATCTATCGATGTAGTGCATTATTTTCCCCGCACAGTGAACATCGTTTGAAAAAAAAAATAAAGAACGCAAGAAATGAACTTTTTCAGTCACCCTGTCTCCCAGAAAAAAAATGCAATAAAAAGTGATAAAAAAAATCATATGTATTCCGAAATGGTACCAACATACACTACAGGACATCTCGCAAAAAAATGAGCCCTCATGCAATTACGTCACCGCAAAAATAAAAACGTTATTGTGTGCAGAAGATGGCGGCAGAAAATAATTTTAAAAAATGAAATGTCTTTTAAAAAAAATACAAGTACTACAGCAAAAAAACTATAGAAGTTTGGTATCGTAGTAATCATACTGACCCATAGAATAAAGTTACCCTGTCATTTCTGTTGCAGTTTGTGCGCCGTAGAAACAAGACGCACTGAAAGATGGCGGAATGTAGTTTTTTTTCATTTTACTCCACTTAGAATTTTTTTAAAGTTTTTCAGTACATTATATGGTACACTAAATAGCACCATTGAAAAGTACAACTCGTCCCACAAAAAGCAATCCCTAATATAGCAGCGTCCATGGATAAATAAAGGAGTTACGATTTTTTAAAAGGATGCACCTTCCTATATCTTCCCATCCTTAGAGGTGGATTAGGCTTACCACCAGTTTCTTTTTACTACTATGCGACCTGATCAATCCAGACATTGGAAAGCCAATACCATCACAAAGCATTGGGTGAATATGGAAAAACCATTTCCAAACACAATACCTGCCGATGTCTTATCATGGCTAATTACTCTGGGAGTTTCTTTACATAAATCTCCTTATATTGAAGCTGGGATCCCATCATAATAAGTGTATTATCCCCTTCAGACTGCCTGAATTACCTTTACAGGTGACACCCAGATATCTCAATTGGTAACCGAATAACTGCACTAATTTCAGTCTCACCGAATGTCCCTTTAGTGGACATTTTATGCTAACTTTCACTTTCTTTAGCCCCCCCCCCCCAGGCGTTTTTACAGCATTGTACTGAGCCTCCATTGATTTCAATAGGGCTCTTCAGGTGAGTGTTATAGCGTGTAATGTCGTGCTTAACTAATGCTATCTGTTTTTAATGCACTGCATCCCCCTTTGCAATGACAGGGTGTGTTAAAAATGCTGTCAAATGTGTTCAAAAATGCTGTAAAACGCGTTGTTGAAAAACATGACTTTTTTTTACAAACGCTGATGTGAGACTGGCCAAAGATTTCTATAAGCTCTTTAGAATACGCCATTTAATTACTCAGATTCCTAATTCGTATTCTCTAATTTAAATAAAGCTGCCAAAGGCATCGCAAGGCTGTATATGGCTGTTTTGGATAGATCTGTGGGGGAGGGGCCTCCTGGCTTACTTTCTTGGGAAAAACCTCAAGCTCTTCCCCCGCAGATCTATCCAAAAGAGTCATATGCAGCCTTGAGCAGCTTTGGACAAAAACGTTGACTTCAGCAAACTTGATTCCAAAACCTCCATCTCATTTAGAGTTAACAAGGAAGCTTCTCCATCGCTGAGGCTCTCGTGGCAAAGAACCTCGAAACACATTTTTTCAGATTGCTAGTTTTATAATTTTTTAGCTCGGTTCCAAAAGCAGGTGAGTATTCTAATAATATGGAGCTGCTCCTGCCGCCTGTTGCAGGTTAAGCCCCTACTGATGAGCCCATAGCCCTTCATGTCCTAGCACCAGCAGTAAAGGCTTTGATTACAACATTTTGGAAAATCTGTAGTGTTCTTATGATGCCTCAGCTAACCGCCTGTCAGCAACACTTACAGGTTGGCGGGTACATTAGCAATGATGCGTGGGAACTAAGCAGAATGTACTGTTAACTGGGGGAAGAGGGTAAATTCACCACTTTATCTTTCTGCCGCGAGTTAACATTACATAAGCTCATTGAGTTTTTAGATGGACTCTTATTGGAGGGGGTTCATATTCGCAAGCCACCTGATATCCTGGCAGGTTTTTATGTATTGTAAAAAAAATTGACATCATGTATATAACACCGCATTCTTATCGTCCTATACCAGCTCTGCATTGTAATCGCTATCACTGTATACTTACCTCTAGTGGTCACAGGTGGCATCTTCTCTGATTAGTGTTGTCCATCTTCAGTTTTTTTCTGTATCTGAGTCCAGGCTGCCATGAAGTCTTCCTCCAATCACCACTTGTCCCTTCCCACTCTCCTGTCCTGACAATAACCCTAATGCCTCTCTCAGTGCCCGCCTATTGTATTAGTGCCCCCACAAAATAATATTCCGCCTCTCTGGCCTCAAAAGCATACAGTGCTTATGCCAACCCTTTAATCTTATAGTGCCTGTTCCGTGAATGCCCCTCCTCCACCGAAAGTCTGCACAAGCGGAACAAGTCTCTAAGTGAGTGACAGTCTTTCTGTTCCAGATTATGCAATTTGCAGTGCAGAAGCGGACTCACTGTAGTACTCTGTATAATACTACCAGATAAAGGCTAAAGATGAAGAACATGTCGCTCTCCATTGAGGTGGATTGATTGTGGACTTTGGAAACCCTCTCCTTGGAACCATTGTGCATCCTCTACGTTCCTCGGGCGCTATCGTATTATTTGTTGTAGCAGATAAAGGCTGAAGTTAGTCTCTGCACTGAGAACAGCATCCAGATGAGCAAAACTATAAGGGACAATGAGACTTAAAGAGGGCCTCATCAGTCATCAGTGGAGGAGCTGACATAGCCATTTGGTCCCAAGACCCGTAGCAGTCAAGTGGTCTGCTAAATTGGAGCTACACCATTGCTGGTGGCCTAACATCAGGAGCTACTGGTGCTAGCTGTGAGGTCTACTGATTGTGATCTGTTTTGCCACTAATGTTCTTAGTTACTAAATTCCAATTTCTTTGGAAATATTTAAATAGAAATATAAAATGTTAATATATAGTTACTCTTCATGTTATTCAAAAAATAATGAAATACGTTTTATTCTTGGCAGATGACAGTGCTGAGAACTCAGAGGGGCATCTGATATGTGCAGATTACAAAGCAGAAGATTGTGATATCACACAAGATACATATGAAGAACCTTCTATTATCCCAGATATCCCACCAGCTTTTCACAGCAGAGATCCATCATCTGACCCATTTATACAAGTCCCATCTTTTGATTCATCACAGACCGATAAGCAGAAGAAAAGTCACAGAAGGGGAGAACATCAAAGAACTCACACAGGGAAGAAGCCGTATTCTTGTTCAGAATGTGGGAAAAGTTTTAACAAGAAATCAGATCTTGTTAAACATCTGAGAATCCACACAGGAGAGAGGCCATTTTCTTGTTCAGAATGTTGGAAATGCTTTGCTCTAAAATCGAATCTTGTTAAACATCTCAGAATCCACACAGGAGAAAGGCCATTTTCTTGTTCAGAATGTGGGAAACGCTTTACTGTGAAATCACATCTGATTGTACATCAAAGAATTCACACAGGGGAGAAGCCATTTTCATGTTCACAATGTGGGAAATGTTTTTCAGATAAATCACATTATAATGTACATCAGAGAATTCATACAGGGGAGAAACCATTTTCATGTTCACAATGTGGGAAATGTTTTACAATGAAATCATATTATGTTAGACATCAGAGAATTCACACAGAAGAGAAGCTGTATTCTTGCACTATTAGGAAAGTGATTTGTCCATAAGTCAGCTCTAACTGTTCATCAAAGAACTCACAGAGGAAACATATTGTTATGTTCAGACTCACAACTTCTTAAACATCCAAGAACTCATACAGGGAAGTAGCCATTTTCTTTTTTCAATACAATAAAGTGGCATACAGCACCCTATCGAAACAGATAAGTGGGGTTAATGCAGCATCAGACTGAGCAGTTATCATACTACATTACTGGTGTGTTCACAAGTGGTGGATTTTCTATCAGCACCATGTTGACACGGGTCCACAGCAGACATCCCCCTTTCAGTTCAACGGTGCGGATTTGCTGCTAATTTCTTTTTAATCTCTCCATAGAATCTCTAATAGATCTAACACTAAACATTCCTTAGATCTGGATTTCAAAACAATCACTCTAGGAGTGGGCGCATAAATATTGAGCTCAATTGCAGTTATTTTCTCCCTTTGATACAGGTCTTGGGTGGAGATTGCATGGCTCGGCCTCTTTCTTCATTTAGAAGAATCTTTTGTGTACTTGTAAAGCACAAAATCTGCCAAAAGCCCTGCTGAACTCCATTCACCTAAAACATAATGTTTATGATGATACATTTAAATGTCATTGTTTATTACCAACCAGTTGTGATAAAACCACATGATGGCAGCCAGGTAAAAGAAAACCTCATGGATAGGAGAAAGAGAATCTACTCCCCCTAATAACTATGTACAGTAGGTAGCGACCCAATTGAGTAAAAGAACTAAAACTTGGGCCTTGCTATCTCCAGTGGAAGATCTAGAGATGTTGCTGCTCTGCCTGTCAGCAAATACAAATAAAAAAGATTGACCCCATACGTTTCACTGGTAATCCAGCTTCATCAGGGGATGGGCCAACTGAGATCAGGGAAGCTTGAGAAGGTATTTTATAATGTATAAACAGTTGCTATGCACTTATCTACAAAGATTCTGCCTTGTTCATCCTCCTTCACTTGTTTTAATCTTACCCAATTAAAAAAATTGGGTCCTTAATAGAGATGAGCGAACGTACTCGTTTCAAGTAATTACTCGATCGAGCACCGCGATTTTCGAGTACTTCACTACTTGGGTGAAAAGATTCGAGGGGGGGGGCGGGGGGAGGCGTGGCGGAGCGGGGGGTAGCAGCGGGGAACAGGGGGGAGCCCTCTCTCTCTCCCTCTCCACCCACTCACCGCTGCAACCCCCCACTCACCCACGGCGCCCCCCGAATCTTTTCGCCCGAGTACGGAAGTACTCGAAAATCGCGGCGCTCGGGCGAAAAAGGGGCGTGGCTGAGTAGGTTCGCTCAGCTCTAGTCCTTAAATTCTTGGTGATCAGCCAGTTACAATAAGGTCCTCATGGGGGCAATATCGAAAGAAAGCTCTTACAGGAGGAGCCACTGTGGATATACCTACTGTGGTGCTTTGTTCGATGGAAGGGTTCTCATACTCAGCATTATTATCTCAGCACCCGCCTCTGTACTTCAGGCCCATGAAATCTAATGGAAGGAGTATTAGTATTTGTTATGATACTTACTACGTATATTACCAGGCGGGGCGGCGCTCTATGAATTATTTAGCTTTTCTACAACATCATGATAAAATAACATCTGGAATAAAATAACAATAACCCCAGAAGGGTAGAACTTGTGGTGGAAATTTTTATAGCATTTCTAAATAGAAAGAAAAGTGAGAAAGGAGAAAAGAGAGAAGAGTGAGAAAGGAGAAAAAAGAGAAGTCAAAGAGAAGGTAATGGGGAAAGGAGAAGAAAGAGATGAGACCTGAGAGTGACTGCATTGTCCATATTGGTTAAGTCCAGGAAATCATTAATTCATTCTATGCATTACGTCTGCAAGAGCTCAATTTAGCTAGTTTTTGGGGTATTGTGGTACGTTTCTGAGCCTGCGTGGTTTATCCGGGTGATTCCACTGAGTACATTCTGAATCTTGTTGAATTGCTCTTTGCACACAGTCCCTGTTGGTATGGTACACTAAGTCCCAGAGCATGCTCGGTGTAAGCTGGTCAGTGATAATTTATATTCCGTTTTTGAGCTTGCTTCTTATCTTGTTAACATCTTGCTCAAACCCCTAGTCTAGTATTTATTGCCCATGGCTTTCTATAGGAGCCTTGATCTGTCAGTCTGTTATAGACATGCCACATTGGCTCATTTACTTGTGTGTTCACACCCCCTTGTCTAAGAATGTTCATGCTTATACCTCTCCATTGTAGCCGTAATTTGTTGATCAGATATGGAGATATATCATTGGTTCATTCTTGTAGTTGTGTGCTCACACCGCTTGTCTAAGTATTATAAAAGACCTTCTCAGACGTCCCTGATCTCAGCTGCCTCTACACCTGGTGAAGCTTGGTCACCAGTGAAACATCTTGGGGGGGGGGGGGGATATTTTTATTTGCTGGTAAGCAGCATCGAAAGGCCTTATATCTTCCACTGCTGATGGCAAGGCCCAAGTTTTAGTTATTTTTCTCAACTGGATTCCTACTGAGAAGTTGAGATCCAAAATGGAGTCAGAGGTGTTTGTATCAGGACTTTCCAAGTCTTCTGATTCCAGTGAAATGGTTGAATTACTATGGAAGCTCCCTATATCATGGTATTACAGCACATAGAATGTATAGAGTCAATACTGATATTCATCTTTCATGCATGTAGTTATATAGTCATCCTGTAGGCCTCAGTTATTATAGTTTCATGACTTCTGTAAAACCTTTGATTCTGAATATATTCTAAGACAATGTAGTCTACTTGTGGAACTAAATGTCCTGTCCCGAGACCATTTAGTTAATGGGTTTATTATTTTAGATGTTCCTTATGGGTTTCTCCCTGCTGACCTGTATCCATAACCCCTTGTCTTTTGACAAAACTCCCTTTTATTTATGATTTATTGATGTTATACTAAAGAACTATATACAACATGAGGGGCTTTTCTGGACAAATTGCACTTAACAACAATGTGTGTAAGTGAACCAGTGGTCCTTGATAGTCCGTAAACTATGATCATCAGCAAGGAAGCAATCAGTTTGGTGTCTGTTATTCAAGGAGTAACTTCTCATTTGGTGACCTCTGAAAAACTTCCTTGCCCTACTTTTGCATTCTGCACTACCGAGGAGGGATCCCATCAGCTAAGGTGAGAAAACGCGTATTCTTTCCTTTTCTCATTGCTGCTGTCTTGTTGGTAGTGCAGGGTTACAGCATTCAGGGGATGGAAGGTAATAGTTCTTCCTTATGATTGCCTGTTCAGTTGTGTATAGGTTACCGATTAGAGATAAGCGAGCATACTCGCTAAGGGCAATTGCTCGAGCGAGCAATGCCCTTAGTGAGTACCTGCCCGCTCGAGACAGAAGGTTCGGGTGGCGGCACGGGGGAGCGGTGAGTAGCGGCAGTCAGCAGGGGGGAGCGGGGGGGGGGGGGGAGGGGGGGAGAGAGGGAGAGAGAGATCTCCCTTCCGTTCTTCCCCGCTCTTCCCCGCAGCTCCCTGCCCACCACCGGCACCCGAACCTTTTGTCTCGAGCGGGCAGGTACTCGCTAAGGGCAATGTTCGCTCGAGCAATTGCCCTTAGCGAGTATGCTCGCTCATCACTATTACCGATGATTATTAGTGGTTTTTATAGCATGTGTTATAGTTTCTAGAAGCCTGTTACATTTGTTTTTCTATGTGGCTGCTGTGGTTTGAGTAATTTTGCTAGCCCTTTCCTTTTCTTGTTGATTAACTGTGGGATGATCATGCATGCTTTAGTATAACCAAACTAAGATAAAAAGGTAGACTTTACTAAAATGAATTCACTGAGTGGGGGAAAAGATTCAGTTAATAGAAAAGATTTCCTGAAGTGAGCCAAAGGGCAAACGATTCAGTAAGCCATAGAATCACCGGGGGTGGTGAACCATTTGGTAAAAAAGAAAACTTGTGAAAAAGGGAAAGCAGGATATGCATTACCCGTCAAAAGTTTAAGAACATCTGAATTTTTAGTGATGTTTACACAGTTTAATGTCTCAAGTGTACTTTGAAATGAAAGCAGAGAACAAATAAAACAAGTTAAGATGAATAAAAATAATGGATTACTTAGTTTCACCAAATTAAATCCAGATTTTTGACTTTTCTCAATAGCCGCCTCCTCTAGCTATTGTGAACATCTATACACAATCGTGGCATTCTTTCTACAGTTGCGCTCAGATATTGTTCAGAATGTTCTTCCCAATATTATTGCAGAAGTTCCCACAAATGTGCTGCACTTGTAGATTGTCCAGTTCATCCCAAACAAGCGCAATTGGGTTTAAGTCGGAAGACTGTGCAGGCCATTCTGTTCTTTGCAGCCTACCGGCTTCTTCTTGTCTTCTTAAGTAATTCTGACATTACCTAGAAGTATTATATTGGTGTAATGTGAACCTCTGACTAACTAGGGTTACACCAGAGGGAATTTCAAGATGTATCAAAATCCTATAGTAACCCTTTTTGTCTAGTTTGCCAGTCAACCTATCCAAGTTGCCAACCTGGATCCAACAAAAGATCCTTAGAACGATCACACTTCCTCATGCATGTTTGGCAGTCGGTGTCACACACTCAGGAATCCTTTTTAACCTACTGGATAGCATACAAAAACCCTGTGTGATGTAGCAAAGATGTCAAATTTTAATTCATCAGGGCCTTTTGATGGTATAGGAAACTGTACTGACTGCCACCTCGGCTTTTTTTGGCGGTTTCTCTGCAGGACAGACCTCCATAACTAAAGCTTATAATTGTTTATCTATTTCTGTTAATTTCCTTTCTTCCTGTCATTTTGATAGCAATTTCCTCTGTCCTAAAGGACTAACCTGTCCAAATTCTGCCCTGAGGATGTTGTAATACAGTCTGTTCCAACACTAGTTATATAGAAGTAGAGGGTTTAAAAGTAATCTCCAATAGTTGAGACAACTGTAGTAAATGGCTTAAAATGAAAGCAAATACCAAAGGCAATAACTCCTATACCAAGTACCCTGAAATATAACTTATTTGGTAGAAGTTACAATTCATTTGTTAAAGGTTAACAATCCAGATTGCAGGCTTCCTGAAACACATAAACACTCATTAGGTAAATCCCCCGTATGCAAGTAAAGATTTGCCCTACATGCCAGGGACATGAGTGAAAGACTCAAACACCCTCCTGAGCCGATTGGAAGACTCAAACCCCCTCCACCGTAGCAAAGAGAATAATTAAACAAGCAGTCATGGCAGAGGGGGAAACGCAGCCAAGCAAACCGCGCTAAAAACACTGCTGTTAGCCTCTAACCAGGATTCGTCAGTTCCCTGGTGTCCTAAGGGGGTGTCAAGCCTGCCGAGCTTCTGAGCCAGTTTGTTCCGATCACCTGTAGGAATATTTTGCATCCAATTTAAGACCATAATTTGCTTTCAGTAGTATCTGTTCTTGATCTGGTCCATGACAAAAAAGACTTTTTGGTTAAAATCATAAATTCAGACTCTTGTTGCATTTCGGGTTTAAATTTCATAATATTTTTATGTTTTTAACTTACTTTTGAACCTAAAAAAACTGAAAAAATCAAGGTGTTCTAAAACATTTGACTGGTAGGTAAATCTGTCAGTCTTTCCCACCAGGCAGGGGACGCCCAGATGGTTTGAGTTAAGTTGTGTTTTATAGCAGCAATTTTACTATTTTGACCTTCCTAGGGGGATTTTTTAAAATTGTAGTAAAGGAAAAACACATTGCCCACTAGAAAACCTAAGAAGACAGTGTCTTATATTAATTTTTGTTCGAAAAGGTTTAACTTTTTTACATGTATAGCTGCCTGGACACTATTTAAATTGACTTTTTAATTAACTGTTAGCAGGGCTTAATTTTGGAGTAGGGCTTATATTTCAAGCATCCTCAAAAAGCCTGAAAAATCATTTTGCATCTTCAAAAATTCTGGAAAATCATGCTATGTCTTATTTTCAGGGAAACAGGGTATTTAAATAGAAAAACATAAAAATCAAATGCAAAAAATAAGCAATCTCACTTCTAAACATAGAACTACATTTAAAGCAACTCTGAAATTGGTGGAACTAGATAGAGTCTAAACCGATTTACTTACTGGTTAGGTATGGTAGTTTGGGTACTGTTCAGCACCTTACTAAGAGTTCCAAGGGTACTAGGTGGCTCTTTAAAGATCAGCCACATAACTGGTGGTCTTCAGTGACTCTTTATTCAGAGAACTCTCTGTATTTGCTCGTGTGATCCACGAAGAAGATTAAAAAATGGCTGAATGTCTGTCTGCTTGGGAATTAGCTGCAAAGAGACAACTTTGAACCCCCGTCTCTATAAAATGTGTCTTCAGGAGTCGTGACAGAGGAGATACAGGATGATGTAACTGATTATGGCTCCCCATGATATGCAGTAGCAGAGGGGTTGCTGAGAATGGGGATTTTCTCTCTCCTCCTTCTCTGAATCATCCCCTCTCTTCTGTCTAGTGATGCTGTACCAAGTGCTCCCACCAAACTGTCACCTCCAGGTACAACAGAAGTAGAGAATATGGGCTATAACTCTGCTTTTAGGTCCTAAACTTTGTATACATAATCTCGCTTAAGAGAAAAATAGCAGATCTGAAAGAAAAATATACAGAAGACCCTGAATGGCAGGAAGTCGTGACTAGAAGTAGAGAGAGATGACTTAATGACCTGGGGACAGAGGGTAGACAAAAGGAGCCACCTCATCTTATATCTTACCTGTGCAAGAAGCTGCCCTTACAGGAGAAGTTAAAGGGGTCTCCACAGAAAATACCATTAATGACTTATTCTCAGGATAGGTCATCTATAGTGGACCTTGACCAATCAGAAAGCACTGCAAATGCACCCAGGGCAGAAGCCACTGCTCTGTACCGTGTAGTGGCCGGCACGTGCAATTGAAGGCTAGGGTCTCACTGAAGTCAATGGTAGCTGTTCCTGCACTAACAAGCCCTAGCCACTACACAGATCTACCCCCTAGGTAGCTAGGGGAATAGTGGAACACACAAATCAGACAATGGTATTTCTCAAACAGCGAAGTTTGTGAACTGTTCATGTGTTCTTGTGGTGAAAGTGTATTGTGAGTGGACAAATTGCTCCATTGGCAAATACTGATATGGAAAACTACAGAGCACCATTGATGTGAAAGATAAACGTCCACTACAAAGGTGTGTGAGGGCTGAACTATACTCTACAGTAAAGCAGCTCATCATGAAAATGAACTATTGGTATACCAGACATGTCTAAGACAACAGTTCAGTGTACCCTACTACGTATGGGCTGTGAAGCAGACGGATGGTCACTGCACCTAAGCTATCAAAGGTCCATTGGAAAAAAAGGCTTTAGTTTGCACTGCAGTATCGGAATTGGACCATCACTGATTGGCATATGGTTGCCTTGTCTGATAAGTAACATTCTCTACTCTATGAATGGATGGATGTTGGCATGTCAGGCAAGAAACATCGGAGAACAAACACCCATCAACTATTGCTGGAAGAACTCAAGCTGATGGCGGCAGCATTATGGTCTGGGGAATTCTTCCATGGCATTCTCTGGGTCCGCTCCTCCACATAAAAGGTGCTCTGAACTGATTTTATTATGAATAGATTTGTCTTCCCTGGGGCAGATGGGATCTTCCAGCAAGACAATGTGACATGTCACATGGCTAGGAATGTCTGACAGTGGTTAGAAGAGCATGACCAAAACTCCCAAGTACTTCCCTGGCCCCCTAATTCCCCAAACTTGAACCCAATTGAGCATCGATGGGACCACCTCGATCGTTGGGTTCACTCTACACATCTTCCAGCAATTATAGGGTGCACTGTAGTCAGCATGGCTCCAGATACCTGAGACAACCTATCAGCACCTTATTAAGCCACTCCCAGCCCATCTAGCTGCTGTCCATGGTGGTTACTCTGGATATAGTCAGGAGTGGTCCCCAGCTCCCCATGAGCGGCATACAACACAGTTCATTGGTTGCACTGCATACAGATAGTATTCACGCAGCCTATACTAGTATGACCACATAATAAGGATAGTTTTCCTTTTTTTACAGATGCATAAGCAGGCTGAGAGGACATCTAGGCGCATTTGTACTTCAGGGTATATCCTCCCTTCCTGAGCCCCACCTTCTCTACAATGCGTTGCCCCCCCCCCCCCATTGTCATAGTGAACTATTACTCCCAGCATTCCCCAACAACATCAGACCTTCAGGTTTCTACCACATGTTGTAGTTTTGTCTGCAGACTGCATTTTACAAGGAACCTTCTAAAAGGTGTAGTCCCACAAAAACCATGTTGACCTGCAGTTTTACTGCACATTGGAGTGGCTTCCTTATTGACTGTTTATGGACACACAACTCTGTAGGTAAAACTGCTATTCACCTTCAAAAGAATGCAACCCATAAGCATCCACATAAAACTGTTCTGTTTTGCGTTAAAACTGTGCATCAGTGAACTTTTCAGCCATGTTTTGGCCGCTGGAGGATATGCCATAAATGCCACCTCTGGGATCGGCGCCTGTCAGGTGAGCAGTAGTCCACCAATCCCCGTCCAGCACTTCTCCATAAACTTCTGTTTATAAAGGAAGCACGGCTGTAAATCAGATAATATTTGCTTGTAGTGCACCTGTAGGGTGGGCCCTCCGCACCCCAGGCTGACACTGCTTGGACCTCAATGAACTGGTGTAGTGACCCGATACTGGTACTCCTGGATTATAATGATCTCTCAGGCATTTAGTGTATTGTATTTGATCATATTGTAGTACGAGATTAGATGGGCACTCCGTGTTCTATCTTCAGGAAGTGGGCAAGTTTATTTGTGTATTAACAGGCCCAGAGTTCCAAAGATCTGAGTGCCTGTAACAAAAAAAATCATATAGCTTTATACTAAGTAGGCTGGCTTATCCACAGCTTCATCACTATTGGTTAAAACCCACTTTTACCTTAAACAAAAGAACAGGGGAATGTAACTTAGGGTTTCATCAAATTACAATAGTGTCAGTTACGGTACAGTTTACACACAGCTAACAGTAATATATAGTTTTTTTTAGAAGAAAACATTTTAGTTAACTACATTTTACATAAGGGGAAGAGAAGTTTGGGTTGCTGCACACGAGCGTGTTTTTGCACATACATAGGTGTGTACATAGGTGTGCACCCATGTATGATCAAAAACACGCGTGAATGCAAGTCCGTGCATTGTTTTCAATGGAGCCGTGGCTGCTGCCGGTGGCTGCATTGAAAACAATGGTCTGCCAGCACCCCTGCATTCTTTTTCAGGGAAGGGCTTTACATATAAGCTCTTCCCTGAAAAAGAAACATTTTAGTGTAAAAAAAATAAAAAATAAACTTACCTCTCCGCCGCTGTCGTGTCCCCCGCAGGGATGAAGAACACATCTGTTTCCTTCATCCCCACTAGTTAAAAGAATTCCCTACTGCTACATCTGCCCCATCTGTGACAGATGCAGCAGAGGAATTCTTCAATTCTCTACCGCAGCTGTCACACATGTCAGCTGCGGTAGAGGATTCTGCTGTCGGCAATTAATTTTAGGGAAGGGCATTACTTACTGAGTAAGGAGTGCATATAGATGCATTCTCTCACCATGTAGTCAGCTAACTGCATGGTGAGAGGATGCATCTATATGCACTCCTTACTCAGTAAGTAATGGCCGTTTTCTGTGACCACATGGCCGCCATACTTGCTGCTGTCTTTCTCTCCATCATGGTCTCTAACATGGAAGTTCCAGCCATTCCAACTCTGTACAGGGATATGAGATATCTTTTGCATTCTGCCAGTGATGTCTTCTATTACTTTCCACAAACTCCTCCTTCAGCTGCTAGTAAATAGTGTAGAGCCAGCCTGTTCTGATAGACAGCGGTACAGATCTGGGAGCTTTGTTTGGGTAAGATCTGGAGAGCTTTAGCAGTCTCATTAGTTACAATTTCAACAACAGCTTGCAATCTGATCATACAGTTTAACATATATATAGGAGTAGAGTATCTCCATGACCCAGGCTCAGCCCAAGATACTGGGTCATAGAATTAAATGATCCTTTCAGAGGACCATTCATTATCTTCCCAATCACCAATTTTTAGATCTCTCTTCTGTGGGTTCAATTTCTGGTCTGTGTATAATGGCAAACCAAGAACCTTCCACTGCTTCAGTGGAAACTGGAAGAAGCAGGGTCTGATGGTACCCAAGATACAAGACCCTGACCAACGTGTGGGGAGTACAGTATGGGCTTTTCTCCCACTGATCCAATATATACCAGGGGGTGCTTCCCATTCACCGGGGGGCTTACTGTCATTCCATGCTGCACTCAGACGTGTGAAGTTTTGAAAGGGGTTCTACATTGGTTCAGTGGAGTTATCAGTTCCCCACCAAGTGTCTACACCCGTTCCTCTGTGTACTATTTCCCCAAGCAAGTTAACTCTCCCACTGGCACATTGTACTTAGCACCCATCCTGGTGACATACTATGTACCTATAATGGAAGTGGCGAGTATCCATTCACTTTTACCTCTTTGAGGCAGACCTGTTTAATTGTAAGGTACCTTGAGATCTAGTTCTTTAGCGTCCCTGGGCCATTGATCTCCCATATTTGTACACCTGCAAACATAGCAGGAAGTTAATTTCATAGCATCAGCTATATCTTCTGCTAATTCTAGGAACAGTTTTTCAGTAGTGATGGATAGGGGTGACTTTCCATTTCTTCATAAAAAGCATGGGACATAGGTGGATTTATGAGTTATCATAGCAGTTTTCAATGTGAGGGTGGTAACAGAGTCTAGTCCAGAACTTTCGATTAGTAATCCCATAGTCACACCCCTTGCCCAATCAGGATCTGTAGGATTTAAAACAGTAAAATTTAGAGGGTTCCAATTCCTTACTTCACATACAGAGGTAGACTCTATAGACTTGAGTGTAGCCAACAAATCCCGTGCCTCATTAGTGTCCAGTGAGACACAATACCATCTCGGACAGGTTGAGTCACATAGGTCTATGTATCCTGGGGATAATTTAGTGCAGTACATGTATTTTTTATTGTGTGTATATGCTCTTTCCCATTCTTTAACACCACACTTTTCTTTTGCCCAACATGCATCGAACAACAGAGAGGCTGGCTTATCAGGCGGGTCGGCTCATACCTGTGCAAGCAATTACTCTAGTCTAGGATTGGCCCGGGCCTCTATCAATGTTTCAGAAAGAGGATATACTGGATTATAGCATATGATCTGGGAATCCTGTTCACACATCATGTAAGTGGTCTTATTGTGTGTGCTACCGCCCTCACCGTTCCCTTTTCATGACTAGTAGGTATGGTACACCAATGTTGTTGTGGTGCGTGAACCCATACTAGCTTCTTGTATACATTTATCACAATTATTGGCATGAACCCAGATCTCCTGTATGAAAAGTAATCCAACCACTCCCAACACAGTCTTCAGTAGACTCGGCATTCTTTTTGTTGTCTTGCAGCTCTAGGCTCTCCTAGGCATTGAGGGGAAAACAAGGTCCCTGTGCAGTACACTTTTCTGTCAGCAGTTGCCTCCCCACTCGCCAGGCTACCAGTAGGAGGCAAAGTCTCTGTCTAGTCCAGAACACTTCTGGAGGTTTTGATGGTGAGCTTCAGGGAATTTGTTGGGTGTGGTATGCAGGCACAATTAGTGTAGGTCAATTTGACTCTTGTATGATGAATCCAAGGTTCTATCTCAGCAACTTTAAACAGTAGTTGAGGTAGACAGAACGACAGTGTATGGATCTCTGTAACTGCTATGACAAGATGTTGGAAGCCCTCCATAAATCCATGCCTTCAGCTTCCCAAGATCAATGGAGAGTCTTGTAACGGACTATCAAGAGGGGATATTCGCATAGCAGCAAATCACTAACACCAGAGGACAGATTTACAATGCCCGTATATGTGACATGAGACCAGTCATCTTACAACCTGCTACTGAAACCATGCTGTGGTGTTGAGCTTGACTGGGAATCCAGGCCTTGGTAGAGTCTATACATTTGGGAGAACACCATCTGCTTTTGACCACAAGGAACCTATTATCTGCCGGAAAAGTTTTAATCCATTTGCTGAATACTGGTGACACACAAGTGGAGATGAAAAAGTACTACTCTGTCGCACAACTGTCTCTCATCACTATCCATAGGGACATAGTAAACCCAACCATGGTCGAAGCCCAATAGTCAGAACAACTGCAGAAAGATGTCAGTACATCTTCGATTATCTCATGGTGGTCTGATATGCATGTAGGTGATGTGACTACACTTTCCAAGCAAATTAAAGGACTTCTGAAGGTCACCCAAGACTTCCATTAAGCCTTCAGCAAGCATCCAATTGACTTTGAGAGAGTCTGCAACATACAGTATGCTATCCCAACTGGCTTACATCCCCCAATCAAGGAGAGGTACGGATCAATTCCACCAGCCATGTATCAGCCAGTCAAAAAGATGTTCCAGTTGATGAAAGAAACCAGAGTGATCAGGAAAAGCCATAATTCATGGGTCGCAACTCCTGGTCCTGATGAAAAAGAAAGATGGCCACATGTAATTTTGTGTGAACTATAGAAAGATTAACAACATCACACATGAAAATGTGCAAGGACCGACAGAGGACAGCATTAACCACCCCAGTGGGCTTATTTGAGTTTTTTGTACTTTGTAATGCCACTGGAACCCTTCAAAGGCTCATGGAGTGCTGCTTAGGCCTCAGGAACTTTGAGATTATCTTGTTATACCTGGATGACATCATCATCTACTCTAAAGGGCCTGTTTATACCAAAGGATTATTGTTTGAATGAGCGAATGGCATCAGAGATAGCTTGTTGGCTTGGGCAGCCTGTTTATACTAGCAGATACCCTGTTGGCTCGTTCAAACAAGAAATCATTCAGTCAATCACATTCACTATATAAGAGAATGAGAAGGACTAAATGAGGTCTATTCAAACTGAGGATTTCCTGAATGAGCCGGCGATGATTTTCTGCATAAAATGAACGACAAAAGAAAAGTGAACAATTACTTTGTGCAACAAATTTTAGAATAATTTTCATAACAGGAAAAATTGATGTTTCTGTAAAATTAAAACCTGCTGATTTCACGGGTAACGCTGAATACTAGCGGCACGCCTCACTTTCAAGTTACGAGCCAATTCCTTTATCTAAGATGATAACGGTTTGGACGCGCCGTAATATTATTATTCAACTGTTTTTGGTGGAAAATAACGCTTGGATCTTGACCTCCTCCTGTAAGAACAAGCAAGAGTCGCCAATCATATTCGGATTGTACTTCCCTTTGTGACAGTCCTCAGTGACTGAGATCTCTTGTGTGCGTAATACAAAGTGAATGGAACCCATTGATATCAATGGGTTCGATCACGAGCGGGTTTTTTGGCATGATGTACAATCGCATGAAAAAATACGCAGCATAAGCTTGTTGAGGCGTATTACACACTGCGATAAGCCATTGAAGTGAATGAGCAGGCACAAATATGCAGTGAGTACGCAAAAAATCTGTTTTTTTGCACACCCGTTCAATGAGTCGTCTATGTTCCTTTTTGCAGGCGCAAATAAGCAGTGCATTTGTGCACTTAAAAACACGCCAGAGCGGGCAAAAAATGTGGGCGTAAGTGATTTTTGGTTATGCAAATACATATCACAATTGCACAACAAATGTGCTTACATCCATGGGGATGAGCCCCAATAGTGACCCCTATAGTTGCCCCAGTAGTAATAGTGACCCCTACAGTGACCTCCCCCATAGTGGCCACAGTAGTAAGTGACCCCCATAGTGGTCCCAGTAGTAACAGTGTCCCCTATAGTGGTCCGAGTAGCAATAGTGACCACCATAGTAGTCCCAGGGATGCTGCCCAGCCAGAAGCCAATAACAACCCTCCCATTGAATCAGAAATAGGTAATCTGGCATCACGAAGCGCAGGTTTTATTGCAGAAGGTACATCTGGATACAGAATGTTGCCTTTCTGTTTACTGGTGAAACCTTTGGTATTTGTCATGCAGATATAACAGTCAGTATGGGGGTCTCTTTGTTCCCATCATACCATCGGAATGGCGTTCTACTCTGGCCTCTCAGCCCCTGTGTGAGATGAGTGTTACATGACACACAGATTATGTGCGGTGCCACTTCTTATCTTGGTCATCAATCTTTATTCCCAAATACTTGTGATTTGCACACTTTACCAAGGATGTTATTTTCCTCTTTGTTGTGAACAGTCCGCAGACATAGCAGAACTTGTCCGGGTTGTTCAGACATCCACGCCGCTCAGCCATATTGTTATTAAATTTTGAAAAATAGTCCCAGTCTAACCAATGACCTGTAAAAACACAGCTAATTAATTACAACTTACTGGTGGATGATCCACGGTGTTTAAGCCACGGGGAAACATACCCTATATGTTGCATAAACCTACCCTTATAGTGTTCAGTCAGCGTGCAGTGTGTAACAGTGATTGTGGAATAATCACTTGTGCTATTCTTTTTATTAAGCAGGGTTAATGGCGAGCCGACTGGATTAATTGTATAGGCATAGTTCCAAAAAATAAAGTACAACGACAATTGGATTGCATTATTCCCCATAACTGGAAAACCTTACATGGCAGAAAAAAACTAATATTCTATTTTTAATTTAGCACACTAAAGTTACTATTAGCCACCTATCTGATTATTAGTTACAAAAATTATGTTGCAGAGTGTTAGCGTTACTTGTTCTGTCATTGGTGCGTGTTTAAACTGAATGATTATCATTCACTTTCGCTCGTTTGAAGAAATTTTTTTCAACGATAATCACTCCGTCTAAAAGGGCCTTAAGTACTATGAAGATCACCTTAAACACCTGGCTGAAGTCTTTTAGATTTTGATTCTACATGACCTCAAAGTTTAGCCTTCTAAATGCCACTTACTGTAAACTCAAGTGTAATCATTAAATGGTATAGTTGGAAGGGACCTCCAGGGTCATCAGGTCCAACCCCCTGCTCAGTGCAGGATCACTAAATAATCCCAGACAGATATCTGTCCAGCCTTTGTTTGAACACTTCCATTGAAGGAGAACTCACCACCTCCCGTGGTAACCTGTTCCACTCATTGATCAACCTCACTGTTAAAAAGTTTTTTCTAATATCTAATTTGTGTCTCCTCCCTTCCAGTTTCATCCCATTGCTTCTAGTCTTTCCTTGTGCAAATGGGAATAGGTCTGATCCCTCTCCACTGTGACAGCCCTTCAGATATTTGTAGACAGCTATTCAGTCTCCTTTCGGCCTTCTTTTTTGCAAGCTAAACATTCCCAGATCCTTTAACCGTTCCTCATAGGACATGATTTGCAGACCGCTCACTATTCTGGTAGCTCTTCTCTGAACTTGCCCTAGTTTGTCTTTTTTAAATCAAAGTGCCCAGAACTGGACCCAGTAAACCAGATGAGGTCTGACTAAGGAAGAGTAGAGGGGGATAATAACCTCATGTGATCTAGACTCAATGCTTCTCTTAATACATCCAAGAATTGTGTTTGCCTTTTTGGCTGCTGCATCACATTGTTGACTCATGTTCAGTCTGTGATCTATTAGTATACCCAAGTCTTTTTTTTTACATGTGCTTCTCCAATTCTGTGTGTTTTGTTTGCATTTTTCTTGTCCAGATGTAGGATTTTGCATTTCTCCTTGTTAAGTACCATTCTGTTAGTCGCCGCCCACTGTTCAAGCTTTTCTAGATTTTTTTGAATCCTCTCTCTCTCTTTCCTAGTGTTAGCTATCTCTCCTAGCTGTGTGTCATCTGTAAATTTGATCAGTTTCCCATCAATTCCCTTCTCCAGATCATTTATATAAATGTTGAACAGCACTGGGCCTTGATACACACACTTGATACATTCTTCCACTTGGATGTGCAGCCATTTATGACCACTCTTTGAGTATGATCACTTAGCCAGTTGTGAATCCACCTAACAGTTGCCTTGTCAATCCCATATTTGGTGATTTTTTTCAATAAGTATAGTATGAGATACTTTGTCAAATGCTTTTACTAAGGTCAAGATATACTATACCTACCACAATATCCTGAACAACCCAGTCGGTGATTCTGTCATAGAAGGAAATTAGATTCGTCTGGCATAACTTGTTTATAACAAACCCATGCTGACTTTGGTTAATTACTCTGCCTGGCCTTAGCAATTGGGAAGATCTCTTACTATTGGTCAGTCGCTCTGTGATACTTCATGCCTGATTGGCTGAGGAGGGGTTGAGCTGGAAGATGTTAGAAACTACTGGAAGGGAAGATTATATAAGGTCCTGTACCTCCTCTTGGAGGGAAGTTAGGCAGTAAATGAGCGAGTTAGGCAGTCAGTCAGACAGAGAGAGAGTAAAGAGTATTTTGAGTAGGAGCAAAGCAGAGTCTGAAGTAATTAATCTGTTCCCACTCCACTGATGCAGCATATGGTACCTGAAAACTATAGGATTATTGCCAGCACTAAAAGGAACTTCAGCTGGTCTTTGTGTGTGGAACAAAGCATGCCTGGACTCAACCCAAAGTGGACCCCACGTCTTGGATAAGGTACAATTGTGATTGTGAGGAGTCATAGGCCAGTAATCATTCAAGAGTGAAGCGGGGGTCTCCCAGATCAGTCCCTCTGATTGGGCTGTCCACAGTTATGCACAAAGAGCTCCCAGGCTTGTACAGAGATATACATGTTGGAGATACTGTGGAGTTTACAAGTCCTGTGAATTGTGGTGAAGATTGGTTGTACTCTGTTACTAAATGTCCAGTAAACAGTTTCTGTTTCCACAAGTTTCCGGCTTCTGCTTTGTTTGTCCTGCACTGAACACTCGGTAACCCAACACAATATCAACCAGGGTGTCTAGATGCTGCAGGAGGCTGGCATCATGAAGAAGGACCACTACAACCACCATTACTTTATTAGTAGTATTAGCGGATGGCCGTGTGAGTACAGAGCTGCCTCTCACTGTGGCGTAGTCCACATTGTCATCACGAACTACAACCACTGTTACCTTAATGTGCAGCACATCCGGCTGGGAGTCAGAGTCCCCAGCCACCATGACATTACCCAAGCTGATTCCCCACATTCTGTGCTCACTATGCTGGGTAGGCAGAATTAATCCCCACTGAGCACGCCGGTTCTCTGGAATTGGGGGATGTAGTTTGGGCATTCTTCATGGGGTTTATATGTTCTTGGCATTGCTCTATATGTGTTTGTGCGAGTGATCAGATACCGTATTAACATTTGTATTCCCTGCAGATCCGTCACCCTCAGCCATTGGTAACAATACGGATGAGATGGTTCTGACATCACTGGGCGTCTACGGAATATCTGATACACCGGAGGGACTGAGAAGTGGAGATCCAACATGGAGTCAGAGGTGTTTGTATCCGGACTCCCCAAATCTCCAAATAGCACTGCATCTAGCTCCTGCTCACTGTCTGTACTCAGACCAGCGACAGAGGAAGAAGTCTCCAAATTGCTCTTCTCTGCTCGCCCCACCACCTGCGCTAGCGACCCTCTCCCCTCACACCTCCTCCGTTCCTTCTCCCCAGTGGTCATCTCCCATCTCACCACTATATTCAACCTCTCTCTGACCTCTGGCATCTTTCCCTCTTCTTTCAAACACGCCATCATATCCCCACTGCTAAAGAAACCGACTCTGGACGCGACCGATGCTGCCAACTACCGACCCATCTCAAACCTCCCCTTCATCTCCAAACTACTAGAACGCCTGGTTTACTCCCGCCTTGTAAGCTATTTATCAGAGAACTCTCTCCTAGACCCCCTACAGTCTGGCTTCCGACCTCAACACTCGACAGAAACTGCCCTTACTAGGGTATCCAATGACCTACTGACAGCCAAATCGAGGGGCGATTACTCCCTACTGATCCTCCTCGACCTTTCTGCAGCGTTTGACACTGTTGACCACAAACTCCTCCTCAGTATGCTACGCTCCATTGGCCTAAAGGACACTGCCCTCTCCTGGTTCTTCTCTTACCTATCTGACCGCTCTTTCAGTGTCTCCTTTGCTGGCTCTACCTCCCCTCCTCTTCCCCTTGCTATTGGGGTCCCCCAGGGCTCGGTCCTTGGCCCCCTTCTCTTCTCTATCTACACAGCCCCTATTGGACAAACCATCAGGAGTTTTGGCCTCCAATACCACCTGTACACTGATGACACCCAGCTATACACCTCTGCCCGTGACATCTCTGCACCCTTCCTCCAAAACATCACCGATTGTCTGTCCGCTGTCTCTAACACTATGTTCTCTCTCTACCTAAAACTAAACCTCTCTAAAACTGACTTACTGGTATTTCCGCCCTCCACTAACCGACCTCATCTTGACATCTCCATCTCAGTGTGTGGTGCCACCATAACTCCTAGACAACACGCCCGCTGCCTTGGGGTCATATTTGACTCTGATCTCTCTTTTGCCCCCTACATCCAATCTCTGGCCCAAACATGTCAGCTGCACCTCAAGAACATCGCAAGAATCCGCTCTTTTCTCACGGTGGAGACGTTAAAAACGCTTATTGTCGCCCTCATCCACTCATGGCTCGATTATTGCAACTCGTTGCTGATTGGCCTCCCCTGCACCAGACTCTACCCCCTCCAATCCATCCTGAATGCGGCAGCCAGGCTCATCTTCCTGTCCAGCAGCTACTCGGACGCCTCTGCCCTGTGCCAGTCACTGCACTGGCTGCCCGTTAAATACAGAATTCAATTCAAACTCGCTACCTTCATCCACAAAGCCCTCCACAGTGCAGCGCCACCCTATATCGCCTCCCTTATCTCAATCTATCAACCAGCCCGGGCTCTCCGCTCTGCTAATAAAGCCAGACTGAGCGCCCCTTTCATTCGAACTTCTCATTCCCACCTCCAAGACTTCTCCAGAGCAGCACCAGTTCTCTGGAACGCACTTCCAAAGGCTACCCGAGCAATCCAGGACTTGCAGACCTTCAGGCGTGCTCTAAAAACGCACCTCTTCAGGGAGGCATACCGCATTCCCTAAGAAAAAAACCTCTCTGTACTCCGCCTGATAACATGCTCCCTGACCTACTGACTGCAATCCCTGCTAGCCATCATAATCCCCTCCTGCAGTCATACTGTTTCTGCCGTCACACGGCTAAATGTGTGACCATTGTCTATGTGTATAACATCCCTCACTCTCCACCCCCCCATACCGTGCACACTGCCAGCCCCTTTACCTTCTGTATCACCCCATTACTTGTAGTATGTAAGCTCGTTGGAGCCGGACCCGCACCCCTATTGTCTCCATCAGCTGATTACTATGTAACCGTGGTTCTGTAATGTTTGTACTTTTGTCTTTCTGTATTTCCCCTGTCTATGTAAGCGCTGCGGAATATGTTGGCGCTATACAAATAAAGTTTATTATTATTATTATTATTATCTGCTGCTTCCAGTGAAATGATCAAATTCCTCAAGCAGCTCCCGTGTATCATGTTGTTATAGCACATAGAGTGGATAGAATCAGTAGTGAGATTAACCCTTAGTGACGCCGCCTGTTTTGGATGTAAGAACACAATATTTTTAGGTGTATTTTCGTTTCCAGTTTTCAAAAGCCTTAACTTTTTTATGAGGATTGTTCTTTGCGTGACGAGCTGTAGTATTTATTGTACTGTTTTCATATTACTCTGCTCAATTCTGCCATGGTTTTTTTCATTTCTTTTACAGCGTGATTTGTACCGCACGAGGGCTCAGTCACACCGGTGTTTTTACGCACGTAAAAACGTTCGCACTGCGTTCGTCAAAAACAGATCGCACCTCCAAAAGATAGAACATACGGGTGACAATGGACGTGGTCACGGGTTTTTTCTGATGCGTAAAAACGCCCGTGTGACTGAGCCCTAAGTGACATGATACTTTTTTACAAGCAGGTTGGTGCAATTATGACATTAAAAAATGATATATCTTGATTTAGGTTTTTCCACTTCTCCCTTTTTTCTTTTTTAATTAATATTTTTATTTGCAGCGCTGCATTCAAAGTCATAGAAACTTTTTTATTTTTGCATCTACGGAGGTTAAAGGATCTGTGATGATGTCGTGCCCATGTGACCAGACTCTTGTGTGGGAGGAGCCATTGTGATTTCGACTTAACTGTGGATCATGTGATCCCTGACTCCTCCCAGACTATGCTGATCACATGATGATGACATCATCAGAGGTCCTGTAAGCACACGGCTGCTGTCCGGCTCTGTGGGTGGGGGTCTGTTTGTCCCTCCTGTCAGGACCGCAGGAACCCCTTATTAACTGTTTGAAGCCTGGGACATATTTTTGGACCTGCAGGTTGGAAAGCTTTAACATTTTTTTCCTTTATTTATTCTAGTATTTTTGTGTCATTTTTATGGTTGTAATTTATTTCTATTTTATCAGGAAATGTAAAGAAAACAAAAAATAAATGTCTATTTTTCTCTTTCCAGTTTTTCTCCTTGTACAAAGTCCTCCCAGTTCAGGAACTCCTCTTCCCTCCGGCGGCGCTGGAACCCTCCGATCCCCGGCAGTCCCACTGAGGTGAATGGATTACCGGAGTATATTGGTGTCCTCCACGGCCCACAGCTTGGCCACCCCAGCAAGTGATCGCTGCCCACAGGATGGCAACAGATTGCTGATCACTGGGAGTCCGACTGCTGTGGGCCGTAAAGGACACCAAGCACATCTCGTGAAATCAGGCGGCCGTCTTCAAAATGATCGTAGAAAGCTAGTGAAACCAGTAGAGGGGTTGAGAAATGGGTAAGTTATCTGCTATTCACAGAATAGGGAATAACTTGCTGATCAGTAGGGCCCTGACCGCTGGGATCCCTACCATTCCTGAGAACAGAGCTCCAACGTGTCATGAACGGAGGCCAGTTGCACATATGACGGCCACTCTGTTCATATCAGTAGGATTGCCAAAGATGGCCAAGTGATTAAACTCGACTATCCTGGCAGTCACATTGAAATGAATGGAACAGTTGTAAGTATATGTGACTACGTCTGCTCTTACTTTAGGAAGCGCCGGAGCCCTTTTCTTCCATTCGGTGGAGGTATCAGCTTGTTGGGCCTATCCTATAGATACGCAATCAATGAAAATGGCCAATTCCTACTGACACAGGAGGGCAAACATGTGCACCAACCTCAGCATGCAGGCAGCCATATGCCAAATGACGGAGCCAAGTTACACCTGTGGAGGACACCGATGAGCCCACCACTCACACAGCCTCCTATATAGAGGGGGTGGCTGCTTGGTGTATACTCCTATGCAGAGTAGATACAAAGTGTCAGACTTCTGATACATGTAGTGCAATATGCAAACAAGCAACCTATTAATGACGCCATAATAGCTCAGCGGGCTGCCCTGCACCTTAAAAAGTGGACCACATTGGCATGGTACTGCCACCCGGGGCTCCCCCGGCATTTAAAGCCACACTGCATGTGAATTATACATATGCACGGTATTAGTTGGATTTGGACCAAAATACTTGAGCTTGCAAGCCAATCGTCAAGGCTCCTCGTGTTTTGTGAGTCCCTACACTAATATAAATATATCACAGAAAGGGAAATATAAAAACAAGCAAACAATCACTGAAAATGACCATATACTTACTGGTACATGTTTGCCCTCCTGTGTTTTGATGCACATGTTTGCCCTCCTGCATCAGTTGGTGCACATGTTTGCCCTCCTGTGTCAGTAAGTATATGGCCTTTTCAGTGATTGTTTGTTTTTATATTTCCCTTTCTGTATTCTATAGATACAGAATTACTCACTAACATTGAATAATGCCTTTAGAAGCGTGATGGAATTATTACAAAACACTGCAATACAGAAGTACTGCAGTGTACTGTACTAGCAATCATAGTGAAACTAAGAATAAAAGACAAAAACGTTTCCCTTATGTCATATCAGAAAATATGAACAATAAAGATATTACTATTAGAGATGAGCGAACGTACTCGGTAAGACCGAATTCGCAATCGAGCACCGCGATTTTCGAGTACTTCACTACTCGGGTGAAAAGATTCGGGGGGCGTGGCGTGGCGTTGTGGAGCGGGGGGTTGCAGCGCGGAACAGGGGGGAGCTCTCTCTCTCTCCCTCCCCCCCCACTCCCCTCTGCAACCCCCCGCTCACCCACGGCACCCCCCCGAATCTTTTCACCCCAGTAGTGAAGTACTCGAAAATCGCGGTGCTCGATTGCGAAATCGGCCTTACCGAGTACGTTCGCTCATCTCTAATTACTATCACTGCCTCCAAAAAGCTTTTTTTTATTCTGCACTTTGAAACAGCAATTCTGGCAATGAGTATTGTTTTACCGAATACTCATTGCCAGAATTGCTGTTTATTGGTCACCTCACTTCCCCAGGAAATGCAATTACAAAATGGATCAAAAAAGTCCCATGTGCACTAAACTGCTACCAACACAAACCACAGCTCGGCCTGCAAAATACAAGACCTCACACAGAGCCAGAAAAAAAAAGAAACAAAAACATTTTTGGGCCTCAGAATTTCGTGACCCGAAAGCAAATTTTTTAAAGCTTTACTTTTTAAATATAAACCAAATTATATAAACTGGGAAGTATAAAAATGACAAGTTGTCAAAAAAACAAGACTTCATCAGGCTTGTATGACGGTATAAAAAGGTTATGCCTCCTGCAAGGCGGAGATCAAAAGTTGCTATAAAAGAGGTAACCTGTGAGGAGTGTTAGACTTCACGAACTACAGGCAGCATAAATCCCGACAGGCGCACCCAGTACAGACATCTACAGGCAGCATAAATCCCGACAGGTGCACACGGTACAGACCTCTACAGGATGTTCTCTGGGACACTGCGGGGTTATACATAAACAATTATCTGAAAGGCAGTCAGGAATGTGGAGAAGAGTCCTTGGGGCGGGTCTCTGCCAGCCTTCACCCACAGAACTGGTTGTCACCATCTACCAATCAGGCATGATAAAGCTCCTGACGGTTCCCTTTAATATCTCCTCAGAAGTTTCTGCTTATTCTCTCCAGTAATTGTATTTTTACATGGAATTTGTGAGGTTATTATATTGTCTCATCTTCTTTCCATTCAGGTCCTAAAATATTGCATCCTCTGATATCTTTTATGTAACAGCATTATCCTGATTGACCAGTGTAGGAGGGAGAAGGTTAGAAACAAGATGGCAGAAAATATATTAAATCTCACCCTAGAGATACTCTTCCAGCTTACCGGAGAGGTGAGAGATTCTGATGATGTCACATTACATCATTCTTATCTATGGTAATAACAGATGATGTCACTGGAGAGGGGAGAGATTCTGATGATGCCACATTACATCATTCTTATCTATGGTAATAACAGATGATTTCCAAAAAAATTACCAAAGGCAAAAAATGACGTAATGGTAATACCCGGCATAGACTACCTAAGCTTCCTTGATAACTCTTGTGTGGCGAAACATGTTGGAAGGGCATGTGTTACATGTATTTTGGATTAGGTTTAAGTGTGATTGTTCTCAGTAAGGGAAACCAAGTAATCTTGTAGATACAATACCTTTTAATGGCTACCAAAATTTACATGATGTTATAGCGAGCTTTCAGATCTTCCATGGACTTTTCGTCAGGCTTAATGAAACTGATTTGGATGGGGCATATTATTCTTCCAAATTCTTCTGTGACGCTGTGACTTGAAGTTGCCCTTCAGTATGATAACTATCATCTGCTCTATGCCATGTCCCTGACCACAAATATGTTTTGCCACAGGTAATTCCATCTTTTCCTTTCTAATTGAATTAATTGATCTCATCCTGGTTCTCAGTTTTTATCCTGTTTTCTGATATAAAGACCCCCAACAGGACACTTACTGCAAAGGATCAGGTACACAACGTTGGATGTGGAACATGTGAATGTCCCTGGTATCTTATAGCCCTGCTGTGTGTTGGGGATTTGTATCCTATCTGTGGACCGTACATGTGAGCAAGTCTGGCAGCTCTTTATATTACAGGGATAAGTTCCTTTTTGTGTGTCGGAGGGCAATGCACTCCTGATTATAAAGTTCCTCAGATTAGGAGGTTGCCTGTATTACAGAAGGGAAGGGTCCGGGAATATGGGCCTCAGGCGGTCATCCTTAACTAAAGTATGATAGAGTTTCTTTGGAGTCTTCTTTAGTATCTCTAGCTGTGACTTCTAGGTCACTACTAGAGGTACACGTCCGTTTTTTTCTTTCTCCTTGTATTGCAGTAGTTGATTCCTGGGTATCCTGGTGGCTCTGGTAATTTGGTCATCAGTTGAGGTGGGATGGTAGCCCTGATTTAAAAATGTCTTTTTGAGATTGTGTAAATATTCCTCTCTGTCTGTTGGGTTGAAGCAGATCCGGTTGTATCCAATGGCCTGGCTGTGGACGATGGACTTTTTGATGTGTTTTGGATGGGAACTGTCCCATCTGTGGTATGTGGGCCGATCATTTGGTTTGCGGTATAAGGATGTCAATATTTCATTTTTTTGAAATTTTTTGGTGGTGTCCAAATAGTTGATTTTTGTATACAAGTAGCTTAATGTCAGGTTTATGGTGTGGGGGGGGGGGGGGGGGAATGCATTGAATCTCTCATGGAATTTTATTAGTTCTTGTTCAGGGTTGGTCCAAATGATTATGATGTCATTGATGTAGAGTAAGTAGGCCAATAGTTTTTGGGGGCAGGAGGTCAGAAAATCACTCTCCAGATTTGCCATGAAAAGGTTGGCACATTGTGGTGCCATTTTACTGCCCATGGCAGTTCCAGTGAGTTGCAGGAATATCTCCTTACCAAAGGAGAAATAATTGTGTATGAGGATGAATCTTGTGAGCTGTAACACTGATTTAGAGGCAACTCCATTGGCCTCAAGTTATGCCTGGCAGGTTGGTCAGTCCATCTTTGTGTGGGATGCTGGAGTATAATGATTCTACATCCATGGTGGCCAGGATTGCACCATTTTGGAGGGGACCAACGGTTGACAGTTTGTTCAGTAGGCCCATGGTATCCTGCAAGTAGCTGTTTGTGTTCCTCACCAGTGGTTTGAGGACACCTTCCACCCATCCTGAGACTGGAGGTTTAGGGATGGCTTGACTATGCAAAAAATGATTATAGATAGCTAGGTGTTGAGGCTATCCCTTGTGGCCTGACAGAGACTTCTGTGACATCTCCAGCCTCCTTTGTGGTTAGATAGAGACTTCTCCCACATCTCCGGCCTCTGTAACAACTGTGATTGATGCATAATCCGCATAGAAGTTCACTGGGAGATTCTAATATGGCGGCATATATAGCACCTCTTTTAACTGACACCCTGAGCATCCCATTATTGGTTGCCAACAGTTTTATTGTTTCTCCAAATACTGCATGCTTAGTTAATATACTGTAGCTACAGAAAATTGTTCTCACAGCCCACCTAGCAATATATATATAACTCTTATTTAGTTAATTTATGGACTCAGTAAGGCTGCCTGTCCACGGGTGTTGTGGTATCTCTAGCCTGCAGATGGATCTCCGTGGTCAGCCTATCTGATAGGCTGACCGCGGAGTTTCGTAGCAATTTGTAGCATGCTGCGATTTGCCGGCCCTGAGCAGAGAATTGTTATGATTCTCTGCTCATGGACAAGGGGGCTACATTTCTATGGAAAGCGTGCATTACATTCCATGCAGGCGAATTATCGCCGCAGGGAACACAATCCAAAAACGCCCATGGACAGACAGCTTAAGGATTTAGTTCAGCCACCTATTCCTCAATTTAAAAGTGTCTTTGTCTGTTTTAAGCACATACATGTCAATAAAGTATATAATTTAATATCACTCTCTTTTGGGTATAACCATTAGGCTATCTTTTTGCCTTTGGCATTTTTTTTGAAATTATGCTTGCGTAGCCAGGTATATCCTAGGGCTGCTCCCTTTCTATACATTAACAGATGATGTCACTGGAGAGGGGAGAAATTCCGATGATGTCAAATTACATCATTTTTATCTAGGGTAATAACAGATGATGTCACTGAAGAGGTGATAGACTGTGGAAATGTTTGTAGTGATATTTATTAATGTCTCCCCATATACAGGATTACACAGTAGTGAAGAAGACCTCTAGTGATGGCTGTTGGGCCCCTGTGTGTGATGGATGGGGAAGACCTCTGAGCCCAATGCCGGGGCCCCCACCGCACCCCCTGATGCATAAGGACATCAATGTACAGAAGATTCTAGAACTCACTAACAAGATGATTGAGCTGCTGACTGGAGAGGTGACGCTACAGGGAATGCTGGGACATTATACAGTAACAGCACTGGAGACTTCTGGGTGATGACTGTATATTGTGTTGTCAGGTTCCTATAAGGTGTCAGGATGTCGCTGTCTATTTCTCCATGGAGGAGTGGGAGTATTTAGAAGGACACAAGGATCTGTACAAGGAGGCCATGATGGAGACCCGCCAGCCGCTCCCATCACCAGGTAATAGACAGGACTAAATCCACGGGGACTTTATTATCTGTATATAAAGAATGACTTCAGTGTCCATCTGTGTTTCCTGCAGTTCCATCCAGTAAGAGAAGAACCCCAGAGAGATGTCCCCATTCTCTTCTTCCACAGGACCATCAGGTAGATGGAGATGTCCCTCTGATCTGTAGAAGGCTGTGAAGCTCTTGACTTCAGTCTTATTAGATGTCTTCCCCTTGTGTGATGAGGCCGGTGGAGATGGCAGGATTACCGCTGACCAGAGACATTACATCTTGTCTGGATCTTCTCCCAGTTTTCTGGCGGTGGAGACTGCTGGTGGGAATAAGGAGCCAACAGGTTGGATTTATATCTATCTGCTCCTTTATTTCCCTGACACAAGCAGCGGATGTGTCTGGTAGACGCTGATCTCCTCCACTGAGACAACATGCAGCGTGTCTAGCCATGCCGGATATACATGTGTATGAGGTTACTGAGGGGTCATTGAGCCGCCATGTAATATCTATGTCCAGGTTCTAGACCTGCAGCTATGTGGCTCAGATAACTACTCCTGTCAGGTCATTATGCCATAAAACATTCCACATGACTTCTCCAACCATCTGCTGACTTTTACAATATTTGTCTCACAGCTTTTGTATCCGGATAAAGATATGACCAATATTAATACTACAGAGACAAATGTGCGGGCCGATCAGCGGTGTAAAGAGGAGATTCCTACAGGTAACCATGCAGGTGAGTAGTAACCACTAAATACAGCAGAGAGGAGTCACAGATTTTACATGGATTGGAACAGAAATTTTTCCAGTATGTGTTAGACTTGATCACTTTTCCGGGAGGGCAGTAGAATCCCCTGTTTCCTTGGTGAGATGGTAATTATGTCTTATAGTCACGTCATGTTAAATTAACACAATGCAGAATGTGGAGACATAAACCCAGATAACAGAATACAGAACGTGGAGACATAGAACAAGATAACTGTCAGGACTCGAATCGGTAACTTCTTGTGCTCCAGGAGATGCCTCTGCTGATTGAGCTATTCAGCATGCTCCCCCAAGTCCTAAAACTTTGTTCCTTGTCCCTTGTCTCCTGTTGCATATTCCTAGCCCTATGTCTACTTGTCTTGGTCCACCGTGCCTTGTACCTTCCTATATAAAACTGTCCCTGTTCCCTTCTTCCTTGCGTGTTTATTATTCTATGAGCCTTCAGCCCTTAAACCAGGTCCGACCTCTACTTGCTCAAAGAAGACGTCTCCATGTATTGACCCCTGGCTTGCTCCTGACTACATCCTTGCTTAATCATCTGTGCTGCTTGACATCTTTATGTAACGGCCACTGATTTGCTCTTGACTACATCTCTACTTAATCCGCAGTAGCAGAATACTGAATGTGGAGACATAGTTCCAGTTAGTGGAATCCAAAAAGTGGATACATAGACCTAGATAACAGAACTTGGAGACATAGACCCATATAACAGAATATAGAGCATGGAGATATAGACCCAGATGACAGAATACAGAATGTGGGGATGTAGACCCAGATAATGGAATCAAGAATGTGGAGACATAGCTCCAGATACCAGCAATAGAACATAGAGTCGTATACCCAGATACCAGAATATAGAATGTGGAGACATCGACCCAGATACTAGAATATAGACTGTGGAGACATCGACCGAGATACCAAAATATAGACCGTGGAGACATTGACCGAGATACCAAAATATAGACCGTGGAGACATCGATCCACATGCCAGAATATAGAACGTGGAGACATCAACCCAGATACCAGAATATAGAATGTTGAGACATTGACCCAGATACCAGAATATAGACCGTGGAGACATCGACCCAGATACCAGAATATAGAACCTGGAGACATCGACCCAAATACCAAAATATAGACCGTGGAGACATCGACCCACATGCCAGAATATAGAACCTGGAGACATCGACCCACATGCCAGAATATAGAACGTGGAGACATCAACCCAGATACCAGAATATAGAACGTGGAGACATCGACCCAGAATTAAGAATGTGGAGACATCGACCCAGATACCAGAATATAGAATGTCGAGACATAGATCCAGATACCAGAATATAGAACGTCGAGACATCGACCCAGATACCAGAATATAGAATGTTGAGACATTGACCCAGATACCAGAATATAGACCGTGGAGACATCGACCAAGATACCAGAATATAGAACCTGGAGACATCGACCCACATGCCAGAATATAGAACGTGGAGACATCAACCCAGATACCAGAATATAGAACGTGGAGACATCAACCCAGATACCAAAATATAGACCGGGGAGACATCGACCCACATGCCAGAATATAGAATGTGGAGACATCAACCCAGATACCAGAATATAGAACGTGGAGACATCGACCCAGATACCAGAATATAGAACGTGGAGACATCGACCCAGATACCAGAATATAGAACGTCGAGACATAGATCCAGATACCAGAATATAGAACGTCGAGACATTGACCCAGATACCAGAATTTAGAACGTTGAGACATTGACCCAGATACCAGAATATAGAATGTGGGGACATCGACCCAGATACCAGAATATAGAATGTCGAGACATAGATCCAGATACCATTAATAGAATATATAGACATATACCCAGATACCAGTATACAGAATGTGGAGACATCGACCCAGATACCAGAATAAAGAATGTGGAGACATCGACCCAGATAGCAGAACTTGGAGACATAGATCTTGATAACTGAATATAGATCATGGAGATATAGACCCAGAGAACAGAATACAGAACGTGGGGACTTAAACCTAGTTAACACAATGCAGAATGGGAAGACGTAGACACATATAACAGAATGCAGGTTGTGGAGACGTAGACCGAGATAACAGAATGTCGAACATAGACACATAAACCCAGTGTAGTGGTGCACTATCAGAATGACCTGAAGAGTGTGCTAGTCAGGCAGTCTGATACCGGGAAAGTAAGAGATAGGGTAACAACCTGATGGGTGTAGCAGGAAATGGTTGCATTTCAGCCAGTTCCTGCCAGAAGCAAAGGGGGAAGTTACAGCTTGGCAGTGAAGGACAGGCTGCAAGTTGAGGTCCAGTGTTAACCAGTTGGGCCTGTCACCTGGTCTGACGGAGGAAGACACCCTCCAGATGCCCCAGGGGGGGGTGGTTAGTGACAGGACCCTGTGGGTTGAGAACCCTAATGCTTTTGTGGACTGTATATAATTTACATTGTTATATGCTGTGAATAAAGGTTGGCATGAGCCAGAACTAAAGAGAATCCATGTCTCTGGAGCATATTCGTGTGCAAGGTACGCCACGTCCTGACCGTGTGGACGGCGATCCAGAGGCGAGTAATCCCTGACTGGTCACACCAGATACGAGAATATAGAACGAGGAGACCTAGACCCAGATAACAGAATACAGAATGACACCTAGACACAGATAACAGAACTTGGAGAAAGACGTAGATAACAGAATACAGAATGTGGAGATATAGTCCCAGATAATGGAATACAGAATGTGGAGACATAGACTCAGACAAATGAATACGGAACGTGGTGACATAGACCCAGATAACCGAATACGGATTGTGGAGACATAATTCCAATTAACAGAATACAGAACGTGGAGACATCGACCCAGATAACAGAATGCAGAATGTGGAGACATAGACCCAGATAACAGAATACAGAACGTGGAGACATCGACCCAGATAACAGAATGCAGACCGTGGGGACATGGACCCAGATAACAGAATACAGACCGTGGAGACATCGACCCAGATAACAGAATGCAGAATGTGGAGACATAGACCCAGATAACAGAATGCAGAATGTGGAGACATAGACCCAGATAACAGAATACAGAACGTGGAGACATCGACCCAGATAACAGAATGCAGAATGTGGAGACATAGACCCAGATAACAAAATGTAGAATGTGGAGACATTGTGTACTGGGAGGTTTCTGAGTCATTGTGTTCGGAGAGGATCTCAGGGTCCCAGCAGTGAATTTCTGAAATATGGGGTATATTATTTAGAAGGAAAGTTCTGCTGAAGCCATTTGATCAGGTGTATATGCGGGACATCAACTTTGAAAAAGAGAAGCAGGATAAAAGTATTTACCAGCATTTTGTCCTTTTTCTTGTAATGAGTTAGAGGAAAGATTCAGATCTGCTGATACGATAGAACCCAAGCAGTGTAAATGTGGAAGTATTTCATTGGTTGAATATTTCTGTTTCTGCGTCCTCCATCCTTAGGATACATTCACAGATGGTGGATATTGGTGTGGCTCTAAGGGTGAAAACACAGGATGTAATCGGCCACACCCAAACCATGGCCACATAAATTAATGGCTAAACTGTGCGCTCATTGGCCACTGCGTGTGGGTGTAATCTGACTGTGCGACCAACTACACCACATCCTTCCATCCTTAACTTGTTTATCAATTAAGCATAAA
Source organism: Eleutherodactylus coqui (assembly GCA_035609135.1). Classification (NCBI taxonomy): domain Eukaryota; kingdom Metazoa; phylum Chordata; class Amphibia; order Anura; family Eleutherodactylidae; genus Eleutherodactylus; species Eleutherodactylus coqui. The sequence continues at coordinate 14,043,146 of CM069409.1, forward strand.
TACAGCACAATAATGAAGCTACTTACATAAATATAATGCCAGAACCAAACCCATAACACACATTTAGAGCCAGAACTAAACTAATAACAAATCTAACATCAGAACCAAGAAAGTAACATCAATACAGCACCATAACCATGGTCATAACATAAATACAGCATCAGAACCAAGCTCAGTACATAAATGCAGCACCAGAACCAAGCCAATAACTTAAATACAACACCAGAGCCAGGAAATATATATTTTCTCTCTATAGCTACTTTCAGACAGGTTTTCCTGTCTGACTGCAGGTCTACAGTTACCTTATTTTACTCAACACCATAATTTACTTATATACTGGCCCTACACAGTCATAGTGATTACAGTGCAGCTACTTTTAGTGATCACTGGTGATGTTGTCTGTGTTTGGAGTTATCCATATTTTGGTTTCTTCCCTCTGGCCCCAGACTGCCACTGAGATTTTTTCCAGCCATAACTTGCTTCTGCACACTCTCCACATTCTGCTACCGCAACCCATAATTCAGATCTCAGTGCCCCCCTATAGTTATAATGTAACCGCTGTGGTCCCGCTAAGTAATATTGAACCTCACTTTGGCACTTCTAAGCAAGAGTGGCCCTGCCGCGGCCCCACAAAGTAAAAGTGGCCCTGCCGCAGCCCCACTAAGTCAGAGTGCTTCTGCTGCAGCCCCACTATCTAAGAGTTCTCCTGCCGTGGAACTATTAAGTAAGAGTGCCCCTGCTGTGGCTGTACATCTGCATCCTAGAAGATATGTTGTGGTCATGAAATGAGATGCCAGATATGGGTTGTTGTCACTAGTTTGATGGTGGTAGTTAATGGGATTTATTCTGTAGCACTGACTTTTGACGGTGCTACCTTAGAAGTCCAGTGCGGGTTCTTGGCTGTCGGATGACAGTCAGGCACTTGCTATAATGCCAAAGACCAAAAAACACACAGATCTCTGGTGTTTAACTTTTTACATGCCGTGGTCAGTGCGACCTCGGCATGTAAAAGACTGAAAGAGGTAGGGAGCTCCCTCTGATATTCATCAGATTCTAGGGTCCCGATGAATTGCTATGGAACCCAGAGGCTTGGATATAGCATATGGGTCTGCTAGCTACAGGGGCCTCTGGCTGAGCTTCATAGGCTTTCTAATGCACTGCTATACTGAAGTACAGCCTCTAAGGCTTATAGTGCTTACTCAAATCTCTGAGACTTATAGTTCCTGCTCTGTGTCTGCCCCTCCTTCTGCAAAAGTCTGCACAAGCAACACAAATCTTCTGCTCACTTAGTCTTTCCTGTCTAGATTATGCTTTTGGCAGTGCAGAGACTGACTCATTCCTCTTTCTATCCTACTCGCAGTACAGAACTGTCGGTTAGAGGAGGAAGAGTCTATATCTGCACTGAGAAAAACCGCATCCAGACTGGCAGTACTATAAGGAGCACAACAATCTTGTACTGCTTGTTCAGACTTTTGAGGAGGACCTGGTCACTACTGTTGTTAGTCGATGAATAATTAAATGTTGCTACATGGCATGCAATTGCTATGGAAATATTTATAAAGAAATGTAATAAAAATATATTTTTAACCTTTATATTATTTAAAAATAATCAATTTTATTCTTGGCAGATGACGGTTCTGAGAGCTCAGAGGTACGTCTGATATTTGTAGATTGTAAAGCAGAAGATTTTGGTACACAAGATACATATGAAGAACCTGCCATTATCCCAGATATCCCCTCAGCTCTTCACAGCAAAGATCCATCATCTGATCCTCTTATACAGGTCCCATCTTATGATTCATCACAGACTGATGAGCAGAAGAAAATTCGAAAAAGGGGAGAACATCAAAGAGCTCCATATTCATGTACAGAATATAGGAAATGTTTTAACCAAAAATTGGATCTGATTAGAGAACAGAGAAATCACACAGGAGAGAAGCCATATTCTTGTTCAGTATGTGGGAAATGCTTTATTTGGAAATCACACCTTGATAAGCATCAGATATTTCATACAGGAGAGAAGCCTTTTTCTTGTTCAGAATGTGAGAAATGCTTTAGTTTAAAATCTGATCTTGTTAAACATTTTAGAATTCACACAGGAGAGAGACCATTTTCTTGTTCAGAATGTGGGAAAAGTTTTACTTTAAAACCAGATGTTGTTAAACATTTCAGAATTCACACAGGCGAGAAGCCATTTTCTTGTTCAAAATGTGGGAAATGTTTTTTAGATAAATCGCAACTTAGAGCACACCAGAAAGCTCACTCGGGAGAGAAGCCGCATTGTTGTTCAGTATGTGGGAAATGCTTTACTCGGAAATCAGATCTTGTTAAACATCAGAAAATTCACACAGGAGAGAAGCCATTTTCATGTTCAGAATGTGGAAAATGCTTTACTTCAAAACTGGATCTTGTAAAACATCAGAGAATTCACACAGGGGAGAAGCCGTTTTCATGTTCAGAATGTGAAAAATGCTTTACTTTGAAATCACATCTTGTTAGACATCAGAGAACTCACACAGGAGAGAAGCCATTTTCATGTACAGAATGTGGGAAATGTTTTGCAGATAAATCACGTGTTATTACACATCAGAAAACTCACACAGGAGAGAAGTCATTTCCTTGTTCTGAATGTGGGAAATGTTTTATTTGCAAATCCCATCTGGTTAGACATCACAGCTCCCACACCGGGGAAAAGCCGTTTTCTTGTTCTGAATGTGGGAAATGTTTTAATCGGAAATCCCATCTTGACAGACATCAAAGAATTCACACAAGGGAGAATCCGTATTCTTGTAGTGTTAGGTAAGTGATTTATCCATAAGCCAGCTCTGACTGTTCATCAAAAACTACTCACATCTTCTTGAAATCACTTCTTAAACTTTAAAGAATTCATACAGAGAAGTCGTCATTTTCCTTTTTGTTCCAAGTATGTTTTATTGACAAATTGTACGAGTTTAAAATATAGAGATATTTATTATTCAGCCGGATTACAATAAAGTGACATACAGCATCCACATTAGAGATGAGCTAACGTACTCGTTTCGAGTAATTACTCGATCGAGCACCGCGATTTTCGATTACTTCCGTACTCGGGTGAAAAGATTCGGGGGTCGCCGGGGGCGGGGGGAGGCGTGGCGGAACGGGGGGTAGCAGCGGGGAACAGGGGGGAGCCCTGTCTCTTTCCCTCTCCCCCCTACCCCCCACTGCAACCCCCCACTCACCCACGGCGCCCCCCGAATCTTGTCGCCCGAGTACGGAAGTACTCGAAAATCGCGGCGCTCGGGTGGAAAAGGAGCGTGGCCGAGTAGGTTCGCTCATCTCTAATCCACATGTATCATAAATGAGCGCACTGTTAAATCAGTACGGAGGAGTTAATTTAGAATGAGACTTAACAATTTTTCCAGCTTTATGGTCAAAAAAATTTAAATAAAAGCTCCTTCGTTGGGCTACCTGTGACCGTGTGCATTTTACTGCCTGGCTGCTGGGAGTTATAGTGCCTGACTATTACCCAGCTAGGCCTTTTTGCAGCCTTGCGTATAATTTTTTTCTGGCTGCAGTTTGCGTTACATGACCGCTGTCAGCCTCCAACTGCACGCCAATAATTTCATAATTTTTTACACCGCTCTGTGCGTGCCGTCAACTTCACGCACAGCGTGCGGCGACAGCCCCTGATAAAGGGAAAGTCATATACACGCTATATAGCCTGTATTTTGTTGCAAAAAAATGTAAATACAAGCTCCTTTGTTGGGCTACCTCTGACCGTGTGCGTTTTACTGCCTGGCTGCTGGGAGTTGTAGTGAATCACTATTGCACGGCTAGGCCTGTTTGCAGCCTTCCTTATTCATTGTTTCTGCCTGGAGTTAGCATTACATAACCGCTGTCAGCGTGAAAGTGTACGCCAATAATTCCATAATTATTCACACCGCTCTGTGTGTGCCGTCAACTTCACGCACAGTGCATGGCCACAACCCCTGAGAGAGGGAAAGTCATATAGACGCTATATAGCCTGTATTCTTTTTCAAAAAAATTTTAAGAAAAGCTCCTTTGTTGGGCTACCTCTGACCGTGTGCATTTTACTGCCTGGCTGCTGGGAGTTGTAGTGAATCACTATTGCATGGCTAGGCCTGTTTGCAGCCTTTCTTATTCGTTGTTTCTGCCTGGAGTTAGCGTTACATAACCACTGTCAGCCGCCAACTGTACGCCAATAATTCCATAATTATTCACACCGCTCTGTGACTGCTCTATTCGTAATACACCATGCTGAGGGGTAGGGGTAGGGCTATAAGACGTGGACGTGGACACGGGCGAGGACACGGAGGTCCAAGTGAGGGTGTGGGCACAGGCCGAGTTCCTGGTCCAGGTAAATCGCAGCTGGCTGCTGCGGGATTAGGAGAGAGGCACGTTTCTGGAGTCCCCAGCTTCATATCACAATTTTTGGGTCCACGGGGTAGACCTTTATTACAAACAGAGCAGTGTGAGCAGGTCCTGTCGTGGATGGCAGAAAATGCATCCAGCGATGTATCGACCACCCAGTCTTCTACGCCGTCCACTGCTGCAACTCTGAATCCTCTCGCTGCTGCTCCTCCTTCCTCCCAGCCTCCTCACTCCATGAAAATGACACATTCTGATGAGCAGACAGACTCCCAGGAACTGTTCTCGGGCCCCTGCCTTGATTGGGAAAAAATGGTTCCTCTCTCACCTGAGGAGTTTATCGTGACCGATGCCCAACCTTTGGAAAGTTCCCGGGGTCCGGGTGATGAGGCTGGGGACTTACAGCAACTGTCTCAAGAGCTTTCAGTGGGTGAGGAGGACGATGATGATGAGACACAGTTGTCTATCTGTGAGGTAGTAGTAAGGGCAGTAAGTCCAAGGAGGAGTGCACAGAGGATTCGGAGGAAGAGCCGCTGGACGATGAGGTGACTGACCCCACCTGGTGTGATAAGCCAACTGAGGACAGGTCTTCAGAGGGGTAGCCAAGTGCAGCAGCAGCACAACTTGGAAGAGGCAGTGCGGTGGCCAGGGGTAGAGGCAAGGCCAGAGCGAAGACTCCACCAACTGTTTCCCAAAGCACCCCCTCACGCCAAGCCACCCTGCAGAGGCCTAGGTCTTCAAAGGTGTGGATGTTTTTCAGTGAGAGCGCGGACGACCGACGCACAGTGGTGTGCAACCTGTGTCGCACCAAGATCAGCCGGGGAGCCACCAGTACCAGCCTCACCACCACCAGCATGCGCAGGCATATGATGGCCAAGCACCCCACAAGGTGGGACGAAGGCCGTTCACTGCCTCCGGGTCGCACCACTGCCTCTCCCCATGTGCCCCAACCTGCCACTGAGATCCAACCCCCCTCTCAGGACACAGGCACGAGCGCCTCCCGGCCTGCACCCACACCCTCCCCTCCACTGTCCTCGGCCCCATCCAGCAATGTCTCACAGCGCAGTGTCCAGTTGTCGCTAGCGCAAGCGTTGGAGCGCAAGCGCAAATACGCCACCGTGCACCCGCATGCTCAAGCATTAAACGTGCACATTGCCAAATTGATCAGCCTGGAGTTGCCGCCGTACAGGCTTGTGGAAACGGAGGCTTTCAAAAACATGATGGCGTCAGCGGTCCCATGCTACTCGGTCCCCAGTCGCCACTATTTTTCTCAGTGTGCTGTCGCAGCCCTACACCAGCACGTCTCCCGCAACATCAATCGTGCCCTCACCAACGCGGTTTCTGGGAAGGTCCACTTAACCACGGACACGTGGACAAGTACTGGCGGGCAGGGCCACTATATCTCCCTGACGGCACATTGGGTGAATTTGGTGGAGGCTGGGACTGAGTCAGAGCCTGGGACCGCACACGTACTACCCACACCCAGAATAGCGGGTCCTTCCTCGGTTCTGGTATCTGCGGCGGTCTATGCCACCTCCTCTAAACCCTTCCCCTCCTCCTCCTCCTACACAACCTCTACCTCTCAATTAAGAAACGTGAGCAGCACGTCGCCAGCAGTCGGTGTGGCGCGGCACAACAGCGGTGGGCAAGCGTCAGCAAGCCGTGCTGAAACTACTGAGCCTAGGTGACAAGAGGCATACGGCCCCTGAGCTGTTGCAGGGTCTGACAGAGCAGACCGACCTCTGGCTTTCGCCACTGAGCCTCCAACCGGGCATGGTCGTGTGTGACAATGGCCGTAACCTGGTGGCGGCTCTGCAGCTTGGCAGCCTCACACACGTGCCATGCTTGGCCCACCTCTTCAATCTGGTGGTTCAGCGGTTTCTGAAAAACTACCCGCACTTATCTGACCTGCTCGGCAAGGTGCACCACGTCTGTGCACATTTCCACAAGTCCACCACGGACGCTGCCACTCTGCGGACCCTGCAACATCGGTTTAATCTGCCAGAGCACCGGCTGTTGTGCGACGTGCCCACATGGTGGAATTCTACGCTCCACATGTTGGCCAGGCTGTATGAGCAGCGTAGAGCAATAGTGGAATACCAACTCCAACATGGGCGGCGTAGTGGGAGTCAGCCTCCCCAATTCTTTGCTGAGGAGTGGGCCTGGATGGCAGACATCTGCCAGGTCCTCAGAAACTTTGAGGAGTCTACCCAGATGGTGAGCGGCGATGCTGCAATCATTAGAGTCACCATTCCTCTTCTATGCCTGCTGAGAAGTTCACTGCAAAGCATGAAGACTGACGCTTTGCGGTCGGAACAGGAGACGGGGGAAGAGAGTATGTCGCTTGATAGTCAGAGCACCCTGATGTCTATTTCTCAGCGCGTTTTGGAGCAGGAGGAGGAGGACGAGGGGGAAGAGACAGCTGGGCCCACTGCAGAGGGTACCCATGCTGCTTGCCTCTCATCTGTTCTGCGTGTTTAGGCTGTGGAGGAGGAGGAGGATCCTTAAAGGGATCTTTCTAGTGAGGACAGCGATGTGTTGCGTACTGCGTATGGCTGACTTCATGTTAGGCTGCCTTTCTCGTGACCCTCGCGTTAGACGCATTCTGGCCAACACGGATTACTGGGTGTACACCCTGCTCGACCCATGGTATAAGGAGAACCTTTCCATTCTCATTCCCGAAGAGGAAAGGCCTTTGCCAGCTTTATGGCTCCCCAGCAAGACTGCGTCACCACTCCACAGTCAAGGCTGAGTCGGAGGGGGCACTGTAAAAAGATGGTGAGGGAGTATGTAGCCGATCATACCACCGTCCTTCGTGATGCCTTTGCTCCATCCAACTACTGGGTGTCAAAGCTGGACACGTGGCACGAACTTGCGCTGTATGCCCTGGAGGTGCTTGCTTGCCCTGCCACTAGCGTCTTGTCAGAGAGGGTGTTTAGTGCAGCTGGAGGAATCATCACGGACAAGCGTACCCGCCTGTCAACTGCCAGTGCCGACATGCTTACACTCATAAAGATGAACAAAGCCTGGATTTCCCCAGACTTCTCTTCTCCACCGGCGGAGAGCAGCGGAACCTAAAGATTCTTTTCACTGCAGATAAAAGCACTCTTCTCTATCACCGGGAAAATGGGGCATTTATCTTTGATAAACTGCCTCTGACATTAGTCCTCCTCCTGCTACTCCTCCTCCAGAAACAACATGTCATCGCGCCAATTTTTCTGCGGCCCAAAAGGCTCATCTACATCTACCAATGTTTTTTTACAAGTCTCAAAAGTGTCAGAACCGGCAACTCTCGGGGCCGCCGTGCCCGCACCACCGGTCCGGCCACCCGGGGTACAGGAGCGCGGCGCAGAGGTACCCCGGTTCTTGTGATCTCCCCGGGCCGCTGTAATACTGGTCGCCGCCGGGTTGCTAGGGAGGCAGCTGGTGCTTCTAGTCGCTTGACTACCAGGCTGGCTTCCCTAGTAACTGTCTGTGCAGTGAGACTGGGGGCGTGCCCCCAGCACCGCCCTGATTAGCCCTGCTGCTGTCAGGCTCCCCGCCCCAATCAGCTTCTGGGGCGGGAGCGCTGACAGCATTTAAATAGGTTGTTTTCCTCTCAGGCCTTGCCAGTGTTAGTTTGGTTCTCCAGCTGCACCCGCGTTTATCCTGACTGCTCTTGTGACCTCGGCTTTTCTGACACCTGCTTTTGGACTTGACTACGTTTTTGCCTGACCCCTCCGTACTGCGTACCCTCTTGTTGCCTACCCGGATTGTCTGACCATTCTACCGTTGCTTGTCTCAGTGTCTGTTTGTCTCCCGTGTCCCGCTTCCCTAGTGAGGGTAGGGACCGTCGCCCAGTTGTCGCCCTGGGGGTTAGCCCAGGGGGGCAAGTAGGCAGGGACAGGGGTTGCGGGATATCTCAGGGACCCCCATATCCCGGACACTGTCCTGACAGTAACACTGGCCGAACTAAGGTCAGACCCTTGCATCCGCCCGGCAACTTTGAGCCCCTCGATGGAGGCCGTGGCGGCTGTAGCGAACCAGGTCCAGGTCCTTACGACCCTTGCCCAGGACCTAACAGCCCGCTTGCAGCCACGGGAACAAGTGGCAGCTGCAGGTCCCATGCAGCCCTCGTCCGCTCCAGGAACGATGTCAGAACCTCGAGCCACGCTTCCGGATTGCTTCTCCGGAGAGAGAGATCAGTTTTTTGCATTTAGAGAGAGCTGCAAGCTCTACTTTGATCTCCGCCCCCACTCCTCTGGTACTGAATACCAGAAAGTGGGAATCGTAATTACCCGCCTGAGGGGAGAGCCCCAAAATTGGGCTTTCTCGCTACCAGCTGGCTCTCCAGCCCGACTATCCCTTGACGCCTTTTTTTCCGCCCTGGGTCAAATTTATGACGAACCCGACCGGGCGGGCTACGCAGTCTCCAAATCTCTGGCCCTGCGCCAGGGTTGTAAGATGGCGGAGGACTACTGTTCCCAATTCCGTCAACATTGTACGGAATCCCGGTGGAACGATGCCGCCCTAAAAGACTTATTTTTGACCGGTCTGTCTGAGGGTCTCAAGGACTTACTTGTGGCCCACCCAGAGCCTAGAACCCTGGAGCAAGCCATGTCGCTGGCTATTCGAGCCGACCGACGTTTGAGGGCCAGACACGCCGCTCGGACCACCCCACTCCCCCCGTCTACTTCTTCGACTGACCCGACCTTTTACCCTCCCACCACCGAGGCCATAGAGCTGGGAGCCGTGAACCCCGAGCAACGACGGGAACACCGCCTGAAGAAGAACCTCTGCTTCTACTGTGGGGAGCCGGGTCACCGCATTGCTACCTGCGCTAAGAAGCCACGGCAGGAAGAACTCCCGCTCCTAGGCAGTTGTCGGGGGGACTGTCTAGGAGCCAAGGTACTCCCTGTGTTGTCCAAAATGTTAGTGCCTTGCACCCTAGAATTTCATGCTTTCCACCGTACTGGGCAAGCCTTTGTTGATTCGGGGGCTGCGGCTAATTTCGTTAACTTTAATTTCGTTGCTCAACTGTCCGGGGTTTTGTTACGTTTAGAAACTCCGATTCTGGTTTCAGGAGTGGACTCCACTCCTTTGCAAGCAGGGGTGGTTAATCTGGTGACCCCTGAAGTAAGGTTTACTATAGGAGCCTTACACGTGGAAACCTGCACCTTTCTAGTGATGAGAGATTTGTCTGTGGACGTCGTCCTAGGCCTCCCCTGGCTCCGGGAGCACAACCCGGTAGTAAATTGGGACACGTTGGAACTGGTAAAGTGGGGTCCCCGCTGTGCCAATCACCTTTGTGCGGTGAAGGTGGGAATCTCCACCTGCGAGGGGAGCCCCCTACCAGAATACCTCTCCGAGTTTTCTGACGTGTTCTCCAAACAATTATCTGAAGCTCTGCCCCCTCATAGGGAATGGGACTGTAAAATAGACTTGATTCCTGGGGCCAAACTTCCTAAGGGCCGCATTTATAACGTTACGGTTCCAGAGAGAGAATCCATGAGGGACTACATCCAGGACAGCCTGGCCAAGGGGCACATCCGGCCCTCAGAATCCCCGGTGGGTGCCGGGTTTTTCTTCGTTGAGAAGAAGGATGGGGGTCTCCGGCCCTGTATTGACTATAGAGAGCTAAATAAAATCACAGTCCGAAACCAGTATGCTCTTCCACTCATTCCTGACCTCCTCAACCAGGTCGCTGGTGCCCGATGGTTTTCTAAACTTGATCTCAGGGGAGCATACAACCTCATCCGCATTCGGGAGGGGGATGAGTGGAAAACCGCCTTCAATACGCCCCTCGGGCATTTTGAATACCTAGTTATGCCTTTTGGATTGTGTAACGCCCCCGCCATTTTTCAGGGGTACATGAACTCAGTGTTTCAGGATATCATGGGGGTGTTCGTGGTTGTATATCTAGACGACATTTTGATTTTTTCCTCCGACTTGCCGAGTCACCATACTCACGTTCAGACTGTGCTAGCTCGACTCAGACATAACAAGCTGTTTGCTAAACTCGAGAAATGTGTTTTCGGGGTACAAAAGATATCATTTTTGGGGTATATCATCACGCCATGCGACTTCCAGATGGATCCTGAAAAGGTGAAGGCCATCACGGAGTGGGCCCAGCCAGGGTCGTTGAAAGCCCTTCAACGCTTCCTCGGCTTCGCCAACTACTATCGCAAATTCATTAAAGACTTCTCCGTGGTGGCTAAACCTCTAACGGACCTCACCAGAAAGGGGGCAGATGTGAGGACCTGGTCTTCTGAGGCTCTGAGGGCCTTCAATACCCTAAAGGCGGCGTTCTCGTCTGCACCTGTCCTAGTACAACCGGATCTGTCCAGTCCTTTTGTGGTGGAGGTAGATGCCTCTGAGTTTGGTGTGGGAGCGGTACTGTCCCAAGGTCCCTCCACTCTCACCAACCTTAGACCGTGTGCCTATTTTTCTAGGAAGTTTTCGTCCACCGAACGGAACTATGATATAGGCAACCGGGAATTGCTGGCGATTAAGTGGGCTTTCGAAGAGTGGAGGCATTTTTTGGAAGGAGCCCATCACCAGATTACTGTACTCACTGACCATAAAAACCTCACTTATCTAGATTCCGCTAAGAGGTTAAATGCTCGGCAAGCCCGCTGGGCCTTGTTTTTCTCTCGGTTCAATTTTGTTGTTACCTATAGACCCGGTTCTAAGAATGTCAAGGCTGATGCCCTGTCTAGGAGTTTTGGTTCTCCGGAACCTTCCGAGCCGGAGCCTGAGAGCATTCTCTCCCCTGGGGTGGTCCTCGCTGCTGTCTCCTCCGACCTTTCACCTCTCATTCACGCCGCTCAACAATCTGCTCCTGAAGCCCTTCCGGAAGGCAAATTATTTGTCCCGTTGTCACTGAGATTGAAAGTGTTAGAGGAGACACATGCTTCAGTCCTAGCTGGACACCCCGGTATCAGGGGTACTCTGGAGTTAGCGGCCAGACTCTATTGGTGGCCGCACATGGCCAAGGATGTACGGGTATTTGTGTCCGCGTGCCCGGTTTGCGCAAGGGGGAAGAACCTCAGGAGACGTCCTGAGGGGCCTCTTCTGCCCTTGCCCATTCCGTCCAGGCCATGGTCCCATTTGTCCATGGATTTTATTACTGATCTGCCATCCTCGCTGGGGAATACGGTCATTTGGGTAATAGTTGACCGTTTCTCCAAAATGTCTCATTTTGTTCCACTTGGCAAGTTGCCTAACGCCAAACTTTTGTCTGAGATGTTCATCAAGGAGATTGTTCGGTTACATGGGATCCCCGAGGATATTGTGTCTGATAGAGGGGTTCAGTTCGTCGCTCGCTTCTGGCGAGCCTTCTGTAAAAATCTAAACGTTAATTTGTCCTTTTCCTCCGCTTTCCATCCCGAGAGTAACGGACAAACGGAACGGATGAACCAAGAACTTATCCAGTATCTGCGACTGTTTGTCTCTGATAACCAGCATCAGTGGGCCAACTACTTACCTCTCGCCGAATTTGCTATTAACAACCATGGTAACTCGTCGACCCAACTGTCACCTTTTTTTTGTAACTATGGGTTCCATCCCCGGTTCTCGCTTTCTACTCCGTTGGTCTCGAACAATCCGGCCGCCGACATATCCGCCGAAGAACTGTGCACAGTTTGGGCCCAGGTTCGTAAGAACCTTCAGGGTTCCCAAGAGAAACTGCGTAAATACGCAAATAAAAGACGTACTATCTCTGCACCTTTTGTGGTCGGGGAGCAGGTTTTATTATCATCTAAGAATCTGAGACTTAAGGTTCCCTCCCTGAAACTTGCTCCTCGGTTCATTGGCCCATTTACGGTTTCTCAGGTTATCAACCCGGTGTCATATAAGTTGGCACTTCCGGACCCCTGGAAGGTCCACAAGGTTTTTCACAAGAACTTGCTTAAGAAGTATGTGACTCCAGTTCTCCCCACCCAGAACCCGCCTCCTCCCTCTCTGGTACAGGGGGAACTGGAGTATGAAGTAGAAAGGCTTGTGGATGCCCGACGGGTTAGAGGTGGGCTGCAGTACCTGGTCCACTGGAGAGGATTTGGCCCTGAGGATAGGACGTGGGTCCCTGCCAGGGACGTTCATGCGCCACGCCTAGTCCAGGCATTCCACAGGGCTTTCCCGCTTAAGCCCGCACCTGGCCATGGGGGTCCGGTGTACCCCCGTAGAAGGGGGGGTACTGTCAGAACCGGCAACTCTCGGGGCCGCCGTGCCCGCACCACCGGTCCGGCCACCCGGGGTACAGGAGCGCGGCGCAGAGGTACCCCGGTTCTTGTGATCTCCCCGGGCCGCTGTAATACTGGTCGCCGCCGGGTTGCTAGGGAGGCAGCTGGTGCTTCTAGTCGCTTGACTACCAGGCTGGCTTCCCTAGTAACTGTCTGTGCAGTGAGACTGGGGGCGTGCCCCCAGCACCGCCCTGATTAGCCCTGCTGCTGTCAGGCTCCCCGCCCCAATCAGCTTCTGGGGCGGGAGCGCTGACAGCATTTAAATAGGTTGTTTTCCTCTCAGGCCTTGCCAGTGTTAGTTTGGTTCTCCAGCTGCACCCGCGTTTATCCTGACTGCTCTTGTGACCTCGGCTTTTCTGACACCTGCTTTTGGACTTGACTACGTTTTTGCCTGACCCCTCCGTACTGCGTACCCTCTTGTTGCCTACCCGGATTGTCTGACCATTCTACCGTTGCTTGTCTCAGTGTCTGTTTGTCTCCCGTGTCCCGCTTCCCTAGTGAGGGTAGGGACCGTCGCCCAGTTGTCGCCCTGGGGGTTAGCCCAGGGGGGCAAGTAGGCAGGGACAGGGGTTGCGGGATATCTCAGGGACCCCCATATCCCGGACACTGTCCTGACAAAAAGTATTGATACTTTAACATGAAGCAATTTTTTTCAACAGGGCTGCCTCGAGGCTTTGTTACAAATTAAGCAACAGCGAGCTGTATCTTTCAAAAAATGTTTATGGGTTTCACCTGCCCTCTCGGTTGATACATTTTTCAGAGGTACACTTATTTTTCGGGCCCACGCCTACACTCTTATCCAACTAATTATTCCGGCCTTCGTCTATGCTCATTGTACCCCAATGTTTCAGAGGTTGGCCTATACTATTACTACAGAAATTTTACTGCGGTCTGCCTGCCTATACTTCTGCTACACGAAAGTTACAGGGGTCTTCCTATACTGCTGCCTCTGAAATGTTACAGGGGTCTGCCTATACTGCTGCTATAAAAATGTTACAGGGGTCTGCCTATACTTCTGCCACGTAAGTGTTACAGGGGTCTGCTTATACTGCTGCCACAAGGATGTTACTGGGGTCTGCCTATACAGCTGCCACTTAAATGTTCCAGGGGTCTGCCTATACTTCTGCGACAGAAATGTTACTGGGGTCTGCCTATGCTGCTGCCACTTAAATGTTACAGGGGTCTGCCTATACTTCTGCTACAAGAATGTTACAGAAGTCTGCCTATACTGTTGCCACTTAAATGTTACAGGGGTCTGCCTATACTTCTGCCACATAAATGTTACAGGGGGCTGCCTATATTGCTGCTACAAGAATCTTACTGGGGTCTGCCTATACTGCTGCCGCTTAAATGTTACAGGGGTCTGCCTATACTTCTGCTGCAGAAATGTTACTGGATTCTGTCTATACTGTTACTACAGAAATGTTACAGTCTGCGTATAGTTCTGCTACAAAAATGGTTCTGGGGTCTGCCTATACTGCTGCCACTTAAATTTTACAGGGGTTTGCCTATACTGCTGCAACAAGGATGTTACTAGGGTCTGCCTATACTGCTGCCACTTAAATGATACAGGGGTCTGCGTATACTTCTGCTACAAAAATGTTACAGGGGTCTGCCTATACTGCTGCCACGTAAATTTTACAGGGGTTTGCCTATACTGCTGCCACAAGGATGTTACAGGGGTTCGCCTATACTGCTGCCACGTAAATTTTACAGTGGTTTGCCTATACTGCTGCCACAAGAATGTTACTGGTGTCTGCCTATACTTCTGCTACAGAAATGTTACTGGGATCTGTCTAGTGTTACTACAGAAATGTTTCCGGGGTCTGCGTACACTTCTGCTACAAAAATGGTACTGGGTCTGCCTATGCTTCTGCTACATAAAAGTTACAGGGGTCTGCTTATATTGCTGCAACAGAAATGTTACTGGGGTCTGCCTTTACTTCTACAGAAATGGTACAGGGATCTGCTTATACTGCTGCTACAGACATGTTACAGGGGTCTACGTATGTTTCTGCTACATAAATGTTACAGGGGTCTGCGTATACTGCTGCGACAGAAATGTTACTGGGGTCTGCCTATACTGCTGCCACGTAAATGTTCCAGGGGTCTGACTCTACTTCTGCTACAAGAATGTTACAGGGGTCTGCCATATACTGCTGCCACTTAAATGTTACATGGGTCTGCCTATACTTCTGCCATGTAAATGTTACAGGAGTCTGCCTATATTGCTGCTACAAGAATCTTACTGGGGTCTGCCTATACTGCTGCCGCTTAAATGTTACAGGGGTCTGCCTATCCTTCTGCTGCAGAAATGTTACTGGAGTCTGTCTATACTGTTACTACAGAAATGTTACAGGGGTCTGCGTATAATTCTGCTACAAAAATGGTTCTGGGGTCTGCCTATACTGCTGCCACTTAAATTTTACAGGGGCTTGCCTATACTGCTGCCACAAGGATGTTACGGGGGTCTGCCTATACTGCTGCTATAGAAATGTTACTGGGATCTGTCTATAGTGTTACTACAGAAATGTTACAGGGGTCTGCGTATACTTCTACTACAAAAATTGTACTGGGGTCTGCCTATGCTTCTGCTACATAAATGTTACAGGGGTCTGCTTATACTGCTGTGACATAAATGTTACAGGGGTCTGCCTATACTGCTGCCATGTAAATTTTACAGGGGTTTGCCTATACTGCTGCCACAAGGATGCTACTGGGATATGCCTATACTTCTGCTTCAGAAATGTTACTGGGATCTGTCTATACTGTTACTACAGAAATGTTACAGGGGTCTGCATATACTGCTGCCACTTAACTTTTACAGGGGTTTGCCTATACTACTGCCACAAGGATGTTACTGGGGTCTGCCTATACTGCTGACACTGAACTTTTACAGGGGTTTGCCTATACTGCTGCCACAAGCATGTTACTGGGGTCTGCCTATACTGCTGCTACAAAAATAGTACTGGGGTCTGCCTATACTGCTGCCACTTAAATTTTACAGGGGTCTGCTTATACTGCTGCTACAAAAATGGTACTAGGGTCTGCCTCTGCTTCTGCTACATAAATGTTACAGGGGTCTGCTTATACTGCTGATACAGAAATGTTACAGGGATCTCTCTTTATTGTTACTACAGAAATGTTATAGGGGTCTGCGTATACTTTTGCAACAAAAATGTTACTGGGGTCTGCCTATACTGCTGCCACGTAAATTTTACAGGGGTTTGCCTATACTGCTGCCACAAGGATGTTACAGGGGTTCGCCTATACTACTGCCACGTAAATTTTACAGGGGTTTGCCCATACTGCTGCCACACGAATGTTACTGGTGTCTGCCTATACTTCTGCTACAGAAATGTTACTGGGATCTGACTAGTGTTACTACAGAAATGTTACAGGGGTCTGCGTACACTTCTGCTACAAAAATGGTACTGGGTCTGCCTATGCTTCTGCTACATAAATGTTACAGGGGTGTGCTTATATTGCTGCGACAGAAATGTTACTGGGGTCTGCCTTTACTTCTACAGAAATGGTACAGGGATCTGCTTATACTGCTGCTACAGACATGTTACAGGGGTCTGCCTATGCTTCTGCTACATAAATGTTACAGTGATCTGCTTATACTGTTGCTACAGAAATGTTACAGGGGTCTGCGTATACTGCTGCTACACAAATGTTATATGGGTCTGCCTATACTGCTGCTAGAAAAATGTTACAGGGGTCTGCCTATACTGCTGCTACAGAAATGTTACAGGGGTCTGCCAATACTGCTGCTACAGAAATGTTACAGGGGGTCTGCGTATACTTCTGCTCTATAAATGTTACTGGGGTCTGCCTATAATTCTGGTACGTAAATGTTACAGGGGTCTGCCTATACTTCTGCTAATGAAATGTTACTGGGGTCTGTCTATACTGTTACTAAAGAAATGTTACTGGAGTCTCCCTAGACTTCTGCAACATAACTGTTACTGGGGTCAGCTTATACGTTTGCTACAGGAATATTATAGGAGTCTGTGTATACTATAGGTGCACTAAGTCTTCCCATCGCGGTGTTCTACCTATCTGGCCCCCAAAAAAAACCAAACTGACTAGGGCATGAAGTGTAGGCCGAAGCCAACATGTATTTTTCTCGCGTTACCACAGCTATCCGGGGCACTGCAATGGGATTTCTTTGTGTACCGTCTGTGGGTTCCTGGGAGCCACCCATGCTGTGGGTGCACACAGACTTCCCATAGCGGAGTTGTACCTGCCTGGCACTTTTAAGAAAACCCAGACTGACTAGGGCATGGAGTGTGGGCCGACGCCAACATGTATTTTCTCTCACGTAACCTCAGCTATCCGGGGCACTGCAATGGGATTTCTTTGTGTACCGTCTGTGGGTTCCTGGGAGCCACCCATGCTGTGGGTGCACACAAACTTCCCATTGAGGTGTTTTACCTGTCTGTCCCCAAAACACTGACTGACTTGGGTAGGGTGCAGAGTGCAGATGGTTTACCCCTTGCGTTGTCGATGAGGTATCTGACACCCAAACAATGAGTAGTGTGAGGACACATGGAGTCCACATTGCTATGTCACTTGCAGCACCTTGGACCACACAAGGCGTTTGCTGGGACAGAGGCAGACCCAGGGCCCGCTCACATACTTCCCACACAGAGTATTGCTGCATTGTGGAGATGTGTAGAAGTGCTGGGCTGGCACCTGAGTCCCCTTTATGCCCACGTTTGCAGCTCCCAGGAATGGAATGAAGATCGAACGTCAATTTCTCATTGATTCTCTACAGCATTGTGGGCTATCGCCCCGCCCCTTTTAAAGAGGGTCGCTACCTGGCCCTGCCAACCCTCTGCAGTGTGTGCCTCCACTTCCTCCTCATGGCAGACGCACTTATAAATAGACATGAAGGTGATGTGGCTATGGGGCCAGCGTGTGGCATGAGGGCAGCTGAAGGGTGCGCAGGGACACTTTTGTGTGCACTGTGGACGCTGGGTCGTGCGGGGGGGTTTGGCAGCATGTAACCCAGGAGAGGAGGCAGCGGTGTGTCCCGCAGGCAGTGATTTTGCTTGGTTGGAGGTAGTGTGGTGCTTTGCTAAGGTATGTCTTGCTAATGAGGGTTTGTCCAAAGTAAAAATTGTTGTGGGAGGGGGGGGGGGGGGGCATTCTTGCCGCTATTGTGGCTTAATAGTGAGACCTGGGAACCTGAGATGCAGCCCAACATGTAGCCCCTCGCCTGCCCTATCCGTTTCTGTGTCGTTTGCATCACTTTCGTAGGTTTTCCAGATTTTCACCAATGAAAACCTTAGCGAGCATCGGCGATATACAAAAATGCTCGGGTCGCCCATTGACTTCAATGGGGTTCGTTACTCGAAACGAACCCTCGAGCATCGCGGAAAGTTCGACTCGAGCAATGAGCACCCGAGCATTTTGGTGCTCACTAGAGATGAGCGAACGTACTCGGTAAGGCCGATTTCGCAATCGAGCACCGCGATTTTCGAGTACTTCACTACTCGGGTGAAAAGATTCGGGGGGCGCCGTGGGTGAGCGGGGGGTTGCAGAGGGGAGTGGGGGGGGAGAGGGAGAGAGAGCTCCCACGTGTTCCGCGCTGCTACCCCCCCGCTCCACCACGCCACGCCCCGCCCCCCGGCGACCCCCGAATCTTTTCACCCGAGTAGTGAAGTACTCGAAAATCGTGGTGCTCGATTGCGAAATCGGCCTTACCGAGTACGTTCGCTCATCTCTAGTGCTCACTCATCTCTAATATTAACCCCTTAGTGACGCCGCCTGTTTTGGATGTAAGAACACAATATTTTTAGGTGTATTTTCATTTCCAGTGTTCAAAAGCCTTAACTTTTTTTACTGACACGGCCGTATGCGGACTGTTCTTTGCGTAAAGAGCTGTAGTATTTATTGTATGGTTTTCATATCACAGATTTTATAACTTTTAACCCTTTCCAGTCCACTGTCTGACCTGCGAAGACATTATGATTTCAGGCTGTACAGCTCCGATGTTGGAATATATTTGTCGGGGTTCTCTTACTGTATATTGCCAGCCTCTCTGCTGTCGGAGCCTATCCAACGTGTCACCTCATGCAGTACTGGCTTTAGCCAGCAGATAGCGCTGTTGTATAACAGCAGAAAAAGTGTAAGGCCCCTAAGAAAACCAGGATACAAACTGGACTGGAAAGGGTTAACACATTTTTTGGAAGCAGGGAGAAAAAAACTGCTCAATTCTGCCATGGTTTTTTAAAATTTCTTTCACAGCGTGATTTGTACCGCACGAGGGCGCAGTCACACCGGTGTTTTTACGCACGTAAAAATGTTCGCACTGCGTTCGTCAAAAAAGAATCGCACCTCCAAAAGATAGAACATACGGGTGACAATGGACGTGGTCACGCGTTTTTTCTGATGCGTAAAAACGCCCGTGTGACTGAGCCCTAAGTGACATGATACTTTTTTACAAGCAGGTTGGTGCAATTATGACATTTAAAAAATGATATATCTTGATTTCGGTTTTTCTACTTCTCTCTTTTTTCTTTTTTAATTAATATTTTTATTTGCAGCGCTGCATTCAAAGTCAAAGAAACTTTTTTATTTTTGCATCTAGGGAGGTTCAAGGATCTGGGATGATGTCGTGCCCATGTGACCAGACTCTTGTGTGGGAGGAGCCATTGTGATTTCGACTTAACTGTGGATCATGTGATCCCTGACTCCTCCCAGACAATGCTGTTCACGTGATGATGACCTCATCAGAGGTCCTGTAAGCACACGGCTGCTGTCCGGCTCTGTGGGTGGAGGTCTGTTTGTCCCTCATGTCAGGACCACAGGAGCCGCTTATTAACATATTTTAGTACCTGCAGGTTGGAAAGCTATAACATTTTTTTTCCTTCATTTATTCTAACATTTTGTGTCATTTTATGGTTTGTGAGGTACTGAGGGGCGTAGTAGTGGATGGTCGCTACGTCGCCCCTAGGTTCCGGTATTATGCATAAGGGGACTGGAGGAAGGTCATGTCCCGCTGTTAGAGTTGTAAGAAACCAGGAGCGTAATGTGGTCTTCAGCAAGCAGTTGCTGGAGATCTGTTCTTTAAAAGTATACGGGCCTGTTTTTTTTGGAATGGATGTCAGGTTGGTAGTGGGGCCATCCATTCCACCTCCTCCACTCCAGGGTGTGGGCGAGTTCAATCGGCCCAGGTGCTGAGGCTGAGCCAGCAGGGGGAGATGGCGGCTGGACTCTGTCAGCCTGTGATATACTGGCTAGAGATCAAAGCCCTGCTGTGTGGTGCACCTGCTACGCGAGCCCTGGACAGGCTTAGACCGCCTGATATCCACGTATTGGACTATTATTTTGTGCCTGAAGCTAAGGCGGAATTTGTGTTTCGTGATTTTGCTGGACTGAAATACATGCCGGCCCCACCTGCCCTTGGACTTTATCTTCGTGTTTCCTTCTGTGACTGCCGCCAACCCGCAGTCTACTGAGCTGTCCTCCCACATATGGTGTTTCAGATGCGGGCAAGGAATTAACACCGGTGGCTAATACTGCATGTCCTGGGTAAAAGCCGCTGGTGCCCTATCTAAGAAGACTGCTGCCATGGAGGACCTGGTGCAACAGCTAGTGCAGATTTGTTTACAGCAACATAATGCCCAGGCAGAGGGCAAGGCAGATGCAGCAAGAGACTAATCGCCTCCTAATGGAGCAAATGGCAACACTGCGAGAGGCGGTGGTATTACAACGGACTGCGGTCACAGCAACTCAGAGCACCCACCCCCAAGGGTGGGCGAGGTCAATCAGCCCAGATGCTGAGGCTGAGCCAGCATAAGGGTGCCTATAAATAGCAGTGTGCACTAACACAGGGGCAGATGGCGGCTGGACTCTGTCAGCCTGTGATATACTGGCTAGACATCAAAGCCCCGCTGTGTGGTGCACCTGCTATGCAAGCCCTGGACAGGCTAGGACGGCCTGATATCCACGTATTAGACTATTATTTTGTGCCTGAAGCTAAGGCGGAATTTGTGTTTTTTGATTTTGCTGGACTGAAATAAATGCAGGCCCCGCCTGCCCTTGGACTTTATCCTCGTGTTTCCATCTGTGACTGCTGCCAACCCGCACTCTACCGAGCTGTCCTCCCACAGGTTCTAATTTATTTCTATTTTATCAGGAAATGTAAAGAAAACAAGAAATAAATGTCTATTTTTCCCTTTCCAGTTTTTCTGCTTGTACAAAGTGCTCCCGGCTCGGGAACTCCTCTTCCCTCCGGTGGCGCTGGAACCCTCTGATCCGCGGCAGTCCCACTGAGGTGAATGGATTACCGGAGTAGATTGGTGTCCTCCACGGCCCACAGCTTGGCCACCCTAGCAAGTGATCGCTGCCCACAGGATGGCAACAGATTGCTGATCACTGGGAGTCTGACCGCTGTGGGCCGTAAAGGACACCAAGCACATCTCGTGAAATCAGGCGGCCATCTTCAAAATGATCGTAGAAAGCTAGTGAAACCAGTAGAGTGGTTGAGAAATGGGTAAGTTATCTGCTATTCACAGAATAGGGAATAACTTGCTGATCAGTAGGGGCCTGACCGCTGGGATCCCTACCATTCCTGAGAACAGAGCTCCAACGTGTCATGAACGGAGGCCAGTTGCACATATGACGGCCACTCTGTTCATATCAGTAGGATTGCCAAAGATGGCCAACTCGACTATCCTGGCAGTCACATTGAAATGAATGGAACAGTTGTAAGTATATGTGACTACGTCTGCTCTCTCTTTAGGAAACGCCAAAGCCCTTTTCTTGCATTCGGTGGAGGTATCAGCTTGTTGGGCCTATCCTATAGATATGCAATCACTGAAAATGGCCAAATACTTACTGACACAAGAGGGCAGCATGCAGGCAGCCATACTGCCAAATGACGGAGCCAAGTTACACTTGTGGAGGACACCGATGAGACCCCCACTCACACAACCTCCTTTATAGAGGGGGTGGCTGCTTGGTATATACTCCTACACAGAGAAGATACAAAGTGTCAGATTTCTGATACATGTAGTGCACTATGCAAAGAAGCAACCTATTAATGACACCATAATAGTTCAGCGGGCTGCCCTGCAGCTTAAAAAGTGGACCACATTGGTACTGCCATCCAGGGCTTCCTCGGCATTTAAAGCCACACTGCATGTGAATGATACATATGCAAGGTATTAGTTGGATTTGGACCAAAATACTTGAGCTCACAAGCCAGTCCTCAAGGCTCCTCGTGTTTTGTGAGTCTCTACACTAATATAAATGTATTACAGAAAGGGAAATATAAAAACAACCAAACAATCACTGAAAATGGCCATATACTTACTGATACAGTAGGACACATGTTTGCCCTCCTGCATCAGTTGGTGCACATGTTTGCCCTCCTGTGTCAGTAAGTATATGGCCTTTTCAGTGATTGTTTGCTTTTATATTTCCCTTTCTGTATTCTATAGATACAGAATTACTCACTAACGTTGAATAATGCCTTTAGAAGCGTGATGGAATTATTACAAAACACTGCAATACAGAAGTACTCCAGTGTACTGTACTAGCAATCATAGTGAAACTAAGAATAAAAGAAAAAAATGTTTCCCTTATGTCATATCAGAAAATATGAACAATAAAGATATTACTATTAGAGATGAGCGAACGTACTCGGTAAGGCCGATTTCGCAATCGAGCACCGCGATTTTCGAGTACTTCACTACTCGGGTGAAAAGATTCGGGGGGCGTGGCGTGGCGTTGTGGAGCGGGGGGTTGCAGCGCGGAACAGGGGGGAGCTATCTCCCTCTCCCCCCCCCCACTCCCCTCTGCAACCCCCCGCTCACCCACGGCGCCCCCCCGAATCTTTTCACCCGAGTAGTGAAGTACTCGAAAATCGCGGTGCTCGATTGCGAAATCGGCCTTACCGAGTACGTTCGCTCATCTCTAATTACTATCACTGCCTCCAAAAAGCTTTTTTTTATTCTGCACTTTGAACTCAATGAGTATTCGGTAAAACAATACTCATTGCCAGAATTGCTGTTTATTGGTCACCTCACTTCCCCAGGAAATGCAATTACAAAATGGATCAAAAAAGTCCGATGTGCACTAAACTGCTACCAACACAAACTACAGCTCGGCCTACGAAATAAAAGACCTCACACAGAGCCAGAAAAAAAAATGAAAACGTTTTTGGGCCTCAGAATTTCGTGACCCAAAAGCAAATTTTTTAAAGCTTTACTTTTTAAATATAAACCAAATTATATAAACTGGGAAGCGCTGCGGAACAACTAAACAGAAGGGAAAGTGTAATGTTTACAGCACAATGAAATGAAGGAGGGCAGAATTTTCATTCTAAACAATCGAAAGTTGTTGGTTTTTTGTTTCTCCATTTATTTACGACACATTAAATAACAGTATAAAAATGACAAGTTGTCAAAACAACAAGACTTCATCAGGCTTGTATGACGGTATAAAAAGGTTATGCTTCCTGGTGGGCGGAGATGAAAATGGCAAGAATGAAAAGTTGCTGTAAAAGAGGGAAAGTGTGAGGATTCTTAGACTTCCCGAACTACAGGCAGCATAAATCCCGACAGGCGCACCCAGTACAGACATCTACAGGCAGCATAAATCCCGACAGGCGCACCCAGTACAGACATCTACAGGCAGCATAAATCCCGACAGGCGCACCCAGTACAGACATTTACAGGATGTTCTCTGTACACTGCGGGGTTATACATAAAAAATTATCTGAAAGGCAGTCGGGAATGTGGAGAAGAGTCCTTAGGGCGGGTCTCTGCCAGCCTCCACCCACGGGATTGGTTGTCACTATCTAACAATCAGGCAGCATAAAACTCCTGACGGGTCCCTTTAATATCTCCTCAGAAGTTTCCACTTATTCTCTCCAGTAATTAAATTTTTACATGGAATTTGTGTGGTTTTTATATTGTCTCATCTTTGCATTCAGGTCCTAAAATATTGCATCCTCTGATATCTTCTATGCAACAGCATTATCCTGGTTGACCAGTGTAGGAGGGAGAAGGCTAGAAACAAGATGGCAGAAAATATATTAAATCTCACCCTAGAGATACTCTTCCAGCTTACCGGAGAGGTGAGAGATTCTGATGATGTCACATTACATCATTCGTATTTATGTTTACATAACAGATGATATCACTGGAGGAGGTAGAGATTCTGATGATGTCACATTACGTCATTCTTATCTATGGTAATAACAGATGATGTCACTGGAGAGGGGAGAGATTCTGATGATGTCACATTACATCATTCTTATTTATAGTAATAACAGATGATGTCACTGGAGAGGGGAGAGATTCTGATGATGTCACATTACATCATTCTTATTTATAGTAATAGATGATGTCACTGGAGAGGGGAGAGATTCTGATGATGTCACATTACATCATACTTATCTATGGTAATAACAGATGATTTACAAAAAAATTACCAAAGGCAAAAAATGACGTAATGGTTATACCCTGGCATAGACTACCTAAGCTTCCTTGATAACGCTTGTGTGGCGAAACATGTTGGAAAGGCATGTGTTACATGTATTTTAGATTAGGTTTAAGTGTGATTGTACTCAGTAAGAGAAACCAAGTTATCTTGTAGATATGATACCTCTTAATGGCTACCAAAATTTACATGATGTTATAGCGAGCTTTCAGATCTTCCATGGACTTTTCGTCAGGCTTAATGAAACTGATTTGGATGGGGCATATTATACTCCCAAATTCTTCTGTGACGCTGTGACTTGAAGTTGCCCTTCAGTATGATAACTCCCATCTGCTCTATGCCATGTCCCTGACCACAAAAATGTTTTGCCACAGGTAATTCCATCTTTTCCTTTCTAATTGAATTAATTGATCTCATTCTGGCTCTCAGTTTTTATCCTGTTTTCTGATATAAAGACCCCCAACAGGACACTTATTGCAAAGGATCAGGTACACAACGTTGGATGTGGAACATGTGAATGTCCCTGGATCTTATAGTCCTGCTGTGTGTTGGGGATCCGTATCCTGTCCGCGGTCAGTATATGTGAGCAGGTCTTGCAGCTCCTTATATTACAGTGATAAGTTCCTTTTTGTGTGTCGGAGGCTAATGCACTCCTGATTTATAAAGTTACTTAGATTGGGAGGCTGCCTGTAACATAGGAGGGTGGTCCGGGAATATGGGCCTCAGACGGTCATCCTTAACTAAAGTATGATGGAGTTTCTTTGCAGTCTTCTTTAGTATCTCTAGCTGTGACTTCTAGGTCACTACTAGAGGTACACGTCCATTTTTTTCTTTCTCCTTGTATTGCAGTAGTTGATTCCTGGGTATCCTAGTGGCTCTGGTAATTTGGTCATCAGTTGAGCTGGGATGGTAGCCCTGATTTAAAAATGTCTTTTTGAGATTGTGTAAATATTCCTCTCTGTCTGTTGGGTTGGAGGAGATCCAGTTGTATCCAATGGCCTGGCTGTGGACGATGGATTTTTGATGTGTTTTGGATGGAAACTGTCCCATCTGTGGTATGTGGGCCGATCATTTGGTTTGCGGTATAGGGATGTCAATATTTCATTTTTTTTGAAATTTTTTGGTGGTGTCCAAAAAGTTGATTTTTGTATACAAGTAGCTTAATGTCAGGTTTATGGTGTGGGGGAATGCATTGACTCTCTCGTGGAATTTTATTAGTTCTGTCGTGGATTTCCTTTGTGGGTCCACGGCCTACTCAAATAGGAATGTTTGCACCCTTTCCTGATTGGTTACGAATTGCTTTGTGCGCACAAGAATATTTCACACTGACACAGGCTCAGCATGTATAAGCTTCCTCAATTCTGCTTTATTTGTGGGCGCGCAGCCTCTTTTAAGGAGTTTAATAAATCTGCCCATCTGGGCAGGTCAAAGATTACATAGATACAATGTATTGTTTAATTATTGGATAAGCATCTTGAAATTCTTTCTTTCATCATCCGGTCATCTGTTATTGCCCATCACGTGGTAGCAGTCTGGAGAGGGCAGGACGAGACGAATGGGTTGTCTTACACCCCACGTGTGGATGGTCCAATATGATTGGAGGTTACAGCTTGACTTATTAATTGCATAAATTTCCCATGTTATTGGCATAAGTTTCCAGTAAAACTGCTTGGGTTAATATTGTGGTAGCTAAAAGTGGTACTGCTTCAGACTGCGGTTATTTATGTCTGAGTTTACCCCTGCTAAAGTTACTAAGAATCGGGAAATAGAGCGTTCTTGCTAACTGCTAGCTTCTGCTCGTATCTGTAAGAGTTTAGTAAGCAGAAAGCTTCATGATATATGAGGAAGTAGATATATTGGATTCATGAAGAATATATCCATATTTGTAGAAGAACAAACAAAATGGAATAATACTGTCATTGGTATACAAAATGCCTAACTTTTATGAAACCAGGTCTCCTGTCCACTGTCCCGAAAATATAGATATGGTGGATATCCACTACAAACCCCCCTTGAAACTATCCGTTTCACTAAACTAACTACACTAACTGTTCCTACACTACCACATATCATCCTCAGCTATTGACCCTCCTCGACGTCCCAGATCGTGGTAGGCTCACAATGGAGCAGGTAGTCATCGGGGTGGAACAGGTAGTCATCGGGGTTGGAATACACTGTACACAACAACAAATAGAAATTAGGATAACTATAGAGGTGACAAATATAATTAATAACTTCTTTATCAGAATAAACTGTAGTGTAGACTGTTCTGAAAACTCAGTAGAGTGGGCGGTCTTTCACAACTGTCGCTCCGATACCTAGGTGTGGGTTCATGGCAATCGGGTCTTTGGTACATAAGGATACTTAGCCGGGACAGTGCGCACAGCCCCCCTGGAATATTGGTGGAGATATTTGTGTAGGAAAAATTACCACAGGACCAGACCCATTCTGCTTTTACTTGATCTCTGTCTTTATATTCATCTGGTACCCTCATGGGTACCCCTACGGCATCTCTGTACATGTGGAGGTCTAAGCTACCACCTGGGATCTCGAGGCATTAGGTTAGGAGAGGTTCGGCTTTTACTATTTCAGGTAAACACTGCGTAACTTGTGTAGAACCAACCTTCTTGACGCTACCTTGATTCATCCACAAAGAGTGCAAAATTAGGGCTATCTAATGACTGATCAGCATGACTGAACCTCTGTCTCATTAGTAAGTGCATAATCATATCTATCAGTCTGGAAGGAAAACTACGAGGTGATTATTCCCACTTCCCTTTTCCAGATGCGGCAAGGTAGCGGGACCAGGGGCGTTGTAACGCCGGCATGTTGCGTGGCATGAGCAGAGTGCACTGCAGATAAAATAAAGCAAAATCTTAGCGAAAACCTATCACAGTGTTCTAAATACACAATGTTTTAAACTTATTTTTTCTCTTCTCCTGTTAGGTATGCACCTAACTGAGGAAACAGGCTAATAAAAGGCACTTAGTCCGTTTTCTCCATTGCCTGTGTATCTTAGATTTTAG
The DNA here is from genome assembly GCA_035609135.1 of Eleutherodactylus coqui. Lineage (NCBI taxonomy): Eukaryota > Metazoa > Chordata > Amphibia > Anura > Eleutherodactylidae > Eleutherodactylus > Eleutherodactylus coqui. Next base: position 14,070,222 of record CM069409.1, read on the forward strand.
GGTACCGTTCAACTTTCCTTCTTTCCCACTACTCCATGTATGGTAGGGTGGGTAAGAGGCCTGGGATGTACGCAGAGCAGACATGAGGTTGCATTATTTCCCCTGTGAAGTGTGTACCTTCGTTTACCTCATTCACTTCCGGTACCCTGTATCTGCAGATTACCTCATTCATGAGCTTCTGTGTGGTTTCCTGCTCATTTACCTTAGTATCAGGGTGGGCCTCTGACCTGAAAAGACACCAACAACAACAAGCACATATTCATACTCCCCAACAGGTGTGAGCTGAATGTAGTCAAATTGGCAATCTCTGAAATGGGTAGAGTGGTCCAGGCAAGTGTTATATGGCCACCTTACTTCTGTCCTGACTCGCATATGGCAAAGATCATGCAAACTGGACAAATGATGCAGCAGCTACAGAGAACCCAGAGAACCCAGGTGTCACCCATTCTCATTCAGTGTCGACGTCATTGCTGCTTTTGATAGGTATGTCTTTCTGTACCAGTTGGGCTATCATGGGGCACAGGGACCTCTGTAGACAAGTTCTGCTGACTGTTCGCCATACGCCGTCCTGCTCTGTTGCTCCCATCTTTAGTCAATTTTTGCTTTCCTTCCTCGCTGGCTTATAACTGTAAAGTCCTTAGCATATCATGTCCAAAGTTTTGTCAATGTCTAAAGTCTTTACCAATGTCCAAAGTTTTTGGCACTGACTCATGCTGTCAGTATTTTTTCTTCTTTCTTCCACAGCTTGAGGGCCGCTGCCTTTGCTGTGCTGTCGGCGAGGGTGTCGTCTCTTGCTTCTCCATTGTAGGAATCGGTGTGAGCTCTCCACTGCCAGGTAGTAGTAGTAGGCCCTCCATGAGACGCTGCACCATTCTTAATTGGCTGTCCTACTGAGATAAGAAACTGTCTGGCCTTCCATATTGGGCCATAATCATGAGCTATGCCAAATGCATACCAAGAGTCAGTGTAAAGGGTTGCTGTCTTACCTTCTACCACTCTACACGCCTCAGTGAGGGCCTTCAGTTCCGCTTCTTGCACTGAGACATGCGGAGGCAGAGCTTCTGCGTTTTGGACATCTTGTTGTGTGACCTCTGCATATCCGGTTTGGAGTCAACAACCCTCACCCTGGTACCATCTACAAAAGAAAACTCAAAATATGCATCATTAACAGTGGGTTCTAATAACAGTTTTTTTTTTATCAGAATCTTGTTGCAAAGAATTGAAAAATTTTAAAAAATAGCTGATCTGCCATATTCAGATCACCTATGCCTCCCCTCCCCCGTTTGAACCGGAATACCCGATTAAAAGAAGAATAGGTCGGTTCAAGGTAGTAGAAGAAATATTAGGGGAGGCATGGAAAGAGCACAGTGTAGTCGGATCTAACAGGCCAGAGATAAGTGCTTGGGTTGCACTTGCATGAGTGTGCTCTGGGTGTCATTTGGGGTGTGGACCACTTGGGGGTAGTCCAATACCAACTTAGAAGATTTGTCAACCATTGCCTGTACTGCTGCCATCGCGCAAACACATGAGGGAGCTCCTCGAGTCACTGGATCCAACCTCATGGAGTAGTATCCCAGTGGCCGTGGTTGTCCTCAGTGCTTTTGTGTCAATACTGTCGTCACATGGCCAGAATAGATCCATGGGCGGCAGTATGAAACAAGGCCCAGAAAGGTGCGGAGTTTGGCAACAGATGTAGGTACAGGTATGGCCTGGACAGCAGCCTTTTGTTCCTCTGTCAGATGTCTAGTTCCCTGGCTAAACAATCATCCAGGAGAACAACCTTTCTTGCAGAACTGGAGTTTGTCTTTGGAGGCCTCCAGGCCTTACAGCCATCTTCTGCAAGGGAAATTAACAGTGAAATTGTGGCCGGTTGGCAGTTTTCCAAAATCATCAGCACACAGCACCTAACATGCGTGGCTGACCCTTCACCAATTTTTTAATTTTTTTTTTTAACTAAGGGGATACTGTTTGACCCAGGGGTGTGTATCTGGGTCTCATATATATTATCATGGTGGGTACATTCAATTTCCCTATGTCTGTCTTGTAGATGGCCCATAATTTGTCAGGAACCGTGGAAAGCTGAGTTTCCGCAGCGGCTATCAGGCCAAACACATAAGCCAGCTCCACCAAAAGAGCAGTTTAATTTACAAAAATTTTCTGAAATGGTACCTGAGGTCCCAACCCGTACCGATCCATCTGGCGCCATTTTGATGGATGCAAACAAGGTTTGTAAAATATCAGTGCCAATAACAGAGACATGAATTATATCAGGACAGAAGAATCCACAAACCTCTATCCATATTATAAATGTGATATTCTTTAAGGGAATTCATTATTAATTTAATCTAATTTAATCTAATCTGCCTGCAATGTCTCATCAAATTTGAGACCAGAGGAAAAATAAAACAAAACTTTTTCTGGCTGCCCAGGATTCTCACCCCTCCTTTGTGGACAAGAGAGGGATGACCCATTACGTATTCTTGCATCATCTAGCTCCACCCCTCTGAGTTTGGCTGATCACTTGCTTCCTTATATTTTCATTCAAAGTTTGCAGTCCTCGGATACACATCACAACCAAGTAAAGTCTTATGCATGACACAATTTACATTTTACAATTTACTGGTCAATCTGCCCCGTCCCTCCTGTGGATACCAGGCCTTACCGTTACCTGCTTGTTTCCCATTCTTTGGCTACTCTGCTTAACTTAGATCTACTCCTAACTCCCTGTAATTTATTTATTTTTATACTGTCTGCTAATTTATCTACCCTGGGACTGCAGTACTAATGCTTCTCCCAGTGACTTCCTCTTTTTAAAATCTCTCCCCCGTACAGCCCCTCCTTGCCCTCCGCAGACCACAATGTACATTAACACTATAACACAGAATGGAAGAGACAGAGTCAGGAGTGGCTAATTTACTTTTACAACAGTTTTGTCCCAGACTTGTTCCTGGTCGTCCCTCCAGCGTCAAGGCTTCCTCATCGCCCACAAGGCCCTACTCTTAGGGTGAGTGTAATCCCTACCTCACCTCAGAAGGAGGACATGGACCCCCCCCGAGCTATGTTTTTAAGGTATCCACGTCCTCTATCTGTACAAGTTAACACACCGCGGAGTGTGCCCTCGCTGGAACCTACGGCCTTCTACACTATCCCTAGGCGAATGGGAAACCAACTGACATTTTAAACCGGAGACCGGAGCAGATGCAGTCTTAGATGCCAGGCATCTCCATCTGATTGGTAACGTACTGTAATTCACATATTGTGTGCCAAAGGTTGCTGAGTGACTGAGATATTATTCTATCTCCTTATCTACTGAACTGTTATACAATTAACCTGTTATATTGAATGCTGGTGTCTTTGGCATGCGTGGGTACCGACGCCATTTCAGCCCACCTTCTCTTCCTGACTGATAAGAGACGGCGCTCCATCCACTGAAATGCAATTTCTTTGATGCAATCAATAGAAAACTGGGGACTTACCCGGTGTAGGTGGATGAGCCTCTGAAAAGGGACCCTCCACCCAACACCTCCACGTCCTGGTAGGCGTTGTATTTATGGTACAATCTCCTCTCTCCAGTCCGGAAATAAGGAAGCGATGCAAAAGAGCAAGCAGGGATCTGTCACACCCCTGTACAGGGATGCGACTGGATGAAGTGAAATACAAAGAAAAAACAAAAAAGATCCAGCGCTCTAAAGCAAAAGAAGCCTTTTTTACTAAATCAATAGAAGGCTTCTTTAATTTCAAAAACATATAGTTACTTTTATTGAAGAAATGTCCGACGCGTTTCGTCGCATAACAGCGACTTTTTAAAGTGACATATGAAACAACTACTAACCTTATATACTCCTTACCAATGTAACAACTGTTGCATATTCCCTGCTCAGTAAACCGGGTCGCCGTTTCATGACTTCCAGCGCACGGTGAGCCTTGCGGAGGGCTTCCGGCTCATGCATAGTGCTTCCGGGTTCACTCCACACGTATAGCTCTTCATAGTATGACGTATCGCTGTGCCGATCATGTGACTATACTGGTCACATGATTCCCCAGCGTCCTACCGTCCTTATGCTCACACTAGGTCCTTACAACCTTTACTTGGAGGCTGACCGCGGAGAATCGTAGCAATTTGTAGCATGCTGCGATTTGCCGCCCCTGAGCGGAGAATTGTTATGATTCTCTGCTCTTGGACAGGAGGGCTGCGCTTTCCATAGTAACGCTATGGAAAGTGTTCATTACATTCCATGCAGGCCGATTATCGCCGTGGGGAACACAATCCAAAAACGCCCATGGAAAGGCAACCTAAGGATTTAGTTCAGCCACCTATTCCTCAATTTAAAAGTGTCTTTGTCTGTTTTGAGCACATACATGTCAATAAAGTATATAATTTTATATCATTCTCTTTTGGGTATAACCATAAGGCTATCTTTTTGCCTTTGCATTTTTTGGGAAATTATGCTTACGCAGCCAGGTATACCCTAGGGCTGCTCCCTTTCTATACGTTAACAGATTATGTCACTGGAGAGGGGAGACATTCTGATGATGTCACATTACATCATTCTTATCTATGGTAATAACAGATGATGTCACTGGAGAGGGGAGAAATTCTGATGATGTCACATTACATCATTCTTATCTATGGTGGTAACAGATGATGTCACTGGAGAGTTGATAGACTGTGGAAATGTTTGCAGTGATATTTATTATTGTCTCCCCATATACAGCATTACACAGTGGTGAAGAAGACCTCTAGTGATGGCTGTCGGGAGCCTGTGTGTGATGGATGGGGAAGACCCCTGGACCCAATCACGTTGCCCCCACCTTACTCCCTGATACATGAGGACATCAATGTACAGAAGATTCTAAAACTCACTAACAAGATGATTGAGCTGCTGACTGGAGAGGTGATGTTGCAGGGAATGCTGGGACATTATATGGTAACAGCACTGGAGGCTTCTGGGTGATGACTGTATATTGTGTTGTCAGGTTCCTATAAGGTGTCAGGATGTCACTGTCTATTTCTCCATGGAGGAGTGGGAGTATTTAGAAGGACACAAAGATCTGTACAAGGAGGCCATGATGGAGACCAGCCAGCTGCTCCCATCACCAGGTAATAGACAGGACTAAATCAACGGGAACGTTATTATCTGTATATAAAGAATGACTTCAATGTCCGTCTGTGTTTCCTGACTACGTCCTTGCTCAATCATCAGTGCTGCTTGACATCTCTCTGTGTAACGGCCACTGGTTTGCTCTTGACTACATCTCTGCTTAATCCTCCATACTACTGTGACTTCTCTGTGTACCAACCCTGGCTTGCCCAACCTCGCTGCCCACCCATGTTGGCTGTGCCCAGGACTCTAAACTAGTTCTGGAAACACTGTAATAGCAGAATACAGAATGTGGGGACATAGACCCAGATAACAGAATACAGAATGTGGGGACATAGACCCCGATAACAGAATACTGAATGTGGAGACATAGTTTCAGATAACGGAATACAAAAAGTGGAGACAAAGACCTAGATAACAGAACTTGGAGACATAGACCCATATAACAGAATATAGAGCATGGAGATATAGACCCAGATAACAGAATACAGAATGTGGGGATGTAGATCTAGATAATAGAATAAAGACTGTGGAGACATAGCTCCAGATACCAGAAATAGAACATAGAGACATATACCCAGATACTAGAATATAGAACGTGGAGACATCGACTCAGATACCAGAATATAGAACCTGTAACACGTAGAAATGGCAGCATCCAGGTTGTCAATATAAAAACGTCTTTTTATTTCCCCATGACACGAAACCGACAGCAAAATATAGACCATGGAGACATCTACCCACATGCCAGAATATAGAATGTGGAGACATCGACCCAGATACCAGAATACAGAACATGGAGACAGACGTAGATAACAGAATACAGAACGTGGAGACATTGTGTACTGGGAGGTTTCTGAGTCATTGTGTTCGGAGAGGATCTCAGGGTCCCAGCAGTGAATTTCTGAAATATGGGGTATATTATTTAGAAGGAAAGTTCTGCTGAAGCCATTTGATCAGGTGTATATGCAGGACATCAACTTTGAAAATGAGAAGCAGGATAAAAGTATTTACCAGCATTTTGTCCTTTTTCTTGTAATGAGTTAGAGGAAAGATTCAGATCTGCTGATACGATAGAACCCAAGCAGTGTAAATGTGGAAGTATTTCATTGGCTGAACATTTCTGTTTCTGTCTCCTCCATCCTTAGGATACATTCACAGATGGTGGATATTGGTGTGGCTCTAAGGGTGGAAACACAGGATGCAATTGGCCACACCCTGCCTGCTCTGTGTCTGCCCCTCCTTCTGCAAATGTCTGCACAAGCAACACAAATCTTCTGCTCACTTAGTCTTTCCTGTCTAGATTATGCTTTTGGCAGTGCAGAGACTGACCTATTCCTCTTTCTATCTTACTCGCAGTACAGAACTGTCGGTTAGAGGAGGAAGAGTCTATATCTGCACTGAGAAAAACCGCATCCAGACTGGCAGTACTATAACATAGTAACATAGTTCGTTAGGCCGAATAAAGACAATGTTCATCTAGTCCAGCCTTCTATCCTCCTGTGTTGAACCAAAGGGAGGCAAAAACAAAGAGCAGAAGCCAATTAGCCCTTTTGGGGAAAAAATTCCTTCCCGACTCCCTAATGGCAATCAGACTGTTCCCTGGACCAACCCCTAATAGTTCCTACCTGCCTGTAAACCCGGATTAATAATTAACCTAAGATTTATAACCTAAAATATACCCTTCCTCTCTAGAAAGATATCAAGTCCCCTTTTAAACTCCTCTATGGATTTTGCCATCACCACTTCCTCAGGCAGAGAGTTCCACAGTCTAACTGCTCTTACAGTAAAGAACCCCTTTCTATGTTGGTGATGAAACCTGCTTTCCTCTAAATGTAACGGATGCCCTCTTGTTGCCGTCCGTAGTCCTGGGTGTAAACAGATCATGGCAGAGATCCTTGTATTGTCCCCTCATGTATTTATACATAGTTATTTGATCACCCCTTAGCCGTCTTTTTTCTAGAGTAAATATTCCCAATTTGGATAGCCTCTCTGGGTATTCCAGTATTCCATGTGGGGCCTGACTAGTGCCTTATATAGTGGGAGGATAATGTTCTCGTCCCTCGCCCCTATACCTCTTTTAATACACCCCAAGAACTTATTTGCCTTTGCAGCAGCTGACCGGCATTGGTTACTCCAGTTTAGTCTATTATCCACTAATACCCCCAGATCCTTTTCCATATCACTTTTCCCTAGTGGTACCCCATTAAGTGAATATTGGTGACATCCGTTTTTGCTGCCCATGTGCATAGTCTTACATTTTTCAACATTGAACTTCATTTGCCATTTTTCTGCCCAAGCCCCCAGCTTATCCAGGTCCGTTTGTAGCCTTACATTGTCCTCCGTTGTATGGATTATATTGTATAATTTTGTGTCATCTGCAAACATTGATATTTTGCTGTGCAGCCCCTCTATCAGGTCATTGATAAATATGTTAAACAGAGTGGGGCCTAACACTGAACCCTGTGGCCCCCACTAGTGACTGTGGTCCAATCAGAGTATGAACCATTTATTACTACCCTCTGCTTTCTATCATTGAGCCAATTCTTTACCCAATTACACACGTTTTCACCCAATCCGAGCTGCCTCATTTTGTATATTAGCCTATTATGTGGCACGGTGTCAAAGGCTTTAGAGAAGTACAGATATACGAGATCAATAGATTCTCCCAGGTCCAGCCTAGAGCTTACTTCGTCGTAGAAACTGATCAGACATGTCTGACTGATCAGACATGAGCGACCCTTCATGAATCCATGCTGGTGAGGAGTTATTCCCTTGTTCTCCTTAAGGTACTCATCGATGGAGTCTCTCAGAATACCCTTGAAAAGTTTTCCCATTATTGAAGTGAGACTTACTGGCCTGTAGTTACCAGGCTCAGTTTTGCTCCCCTTTTTGTAAATTGGAACCACGTTGGCAATGCGCCAATCCAATGGTACAATACCGGTCTTGATAGTGTCTAGAAACATTAGATAAAGCGGCCTAGCTATCTCGTCACTTAGTTCCCTTAGTATCCTTGGGTGTATTCCATCTGAGCCTGGCGATTTATCTATTTTAGTCTTCTTTAATCGCTTTCGCACTTCCTCTTATGTTAGGTATGACATATTTTGTGAGGGGTTCATTTTATTCCCCTGCATCTCGTGTGGCATTTCCTTTTCGTTTGTGAATACACTTGAAAAGAAACTGTTTAATAGATTTGCCTTCCCTCCATCGTCTTCTATGATTTCTCCTGCATTATTTGTTAAAGGGCCAGTGCTCTCGGTGCAAATCCTTTTGCTGTTAATATAGTTGAAAAATAGTTTCGGTTGTTTTTGCTCTCTTTGGCGATCAGTCTTTCTGTCTCCTCCTTGGCAATTTTGATCCTATCTTTGTATATTTTGTTTTTTTCCCTGTATGATTTTAGCGCTTCTTCGCTGCTTTCTTGCTTTAGTAGTTTGAACGCTTTCTTTTTTTCGTTTATTGCCCCTCTTACCGTCTTGTCGAGCCACATTGGTTTCCTTTGAGTTGAGTTTCTTTTATTTTTAAAGGGAATGAACTGCTCACATGAGGTGATTAGGATCCTTTTAAACTTTTCCCATTTGTCCTCTGTACTGTTATTTTTGAGGATGTTGTCCCATTTAATGTTACCGATACCGGTAGTAGTTCTAAGCTCATCAAATTTTGCTTTACTAAAATTTTGTTTTTTTGTTGCTCCCTGATAAGGCTTCCTATTGAATGACAGCTGGAAGTTGATTATTTTGTGGTCACTGTTTCCGAAGTGCCCCTCAACCTGCACCCCCTTTATTCGGTCCGGTTTATTAGTTAGTACTAGGTCCAGAATGGCCCTCCCTCTTGTTGGTTCCTGCACTAGTTGGTTTAGGTAATTATCTTTAATTACTCTCAAGAACTTATCACCCCTGTGAGATTTGCAGGTTTCATTCTCCCATGTTATACCTGGATAATTAAAGTCCCCCATTATTATTACTTCATTGCAGTTTGATACCTCTTCTATCTGCCTTAATAGTAAGTTTTCAGTTTCTTCTGTTGCTTTTGGTGGTCTATAGAAGACCCCTATCAGGATTTTGTTATTTTTTCCTCTTTGTATTTGTACCCACAGAGATTCCACCTGTTCTTCTCCTACCCCTATATCCTCCCGTAGCCTCGGCTTTAAGTTCGATTGAACGTACAGACATACCCCTCCCCCTTTCTGGTTCCTTCGGTTTCTTCTGAAGAGATTGTACCCCTGCAAATTTGCCGCCCAATCGCACTTATCATCAAGCCATGTTTCCGTTATTCCGACTATATCATAATTTTCATCGGCCATTCTCGCTTCAAGCTCACCCACTTTACCAATCAGACTTCTTGCATTCGTGGTCATACAATTTATATCGTGTTTTTTTTGCTTTTTAAATTTGTTTTGTTGTTATTCATGCTAATGGCTGATCTGACAGTTCTAACTGTACTAACCCCATCCCCTGCTCGACACCCCCCCCCCCATTTCCCTTGCTTGGACCCGGGTCGCTAGTTACACTGGCTACCCAGCTATTTCTCATTTTACCCTCCCCCCAGTCCCTAGTTTAAACACTCCTCCAGCCTTCTAGCCATCTTTTCCCCCAGCACAGCTGCACCCTCCCCATTAAGATACAGCCTGTCCCTACGGTAGAGCCTGTAGCTGACAGAAAAGTCAGCCCAGTTCTCCAGGAACCCAAATCCCTCCTTCTTACACCAACTTCGAAGCCACTTGTTTACCTCCCTAAGATCCTGCTGCCTTTCTAATGTGGCTTTAGGTACAGGTAATATTTCCGAGAAAACTACCCTGGAGGTCCTCGTCCTAAGCTTGGATCCTAGGTCCCTGAAATCATTTTTGAGGGCCTTCCATTGACCTCTAACTCGTTCATTGGTGCCAACGTGCACCATGACCACTGGATCCTAACCAGCAACTCCCAGTAATCTGTCAATCCGATCCGCAATGTGTCAAACTCAAGCGGCAGGAAGACAACACACCGTTCCACGATCCCGGTCATTATGGCAGATTGCCCTATCTGTCCCCCTTATAATTGAGTCCCTCACCACTAGGACCTGTCTAGCCTGCCCTGCACTCCCCGTCCCCGTCTCACTGGAGCAGTCATCCCCCTGGCGTTCAGAGGGCATGTCGTGCTCACCCGCTGCCGCCGCTGCGCAGCCGCTCACACGCTGCCGCCGCTGCGCAACCGCTCACATGCTGCCGCCTCTGCGCAACCGCTCACACGCTTCCGCTCACCTGCTACCGCCTCTGCACAACCGCTCACACGCTGACTCTCAGGCGAACCCGCACACTCGCTGTCGCCTTTGCGCAACTGCTCACTTGCTGCTGCCTCTGCACAACCGCTCACCCACTGCCATCTCTGCGCAACCACTCACACACAAAAAGTTCCCCCCCCCCTTCACAAACACTTAGACCCACAGACACACACACTTAAATTCACACACTCAGACTAGGTACACAGAAGACACAACTAGGACACACTAGATACACAGAAGACACACACTTAGATTCACACACACAGAAGATACTTATCGGCTCCTGTTGCAGCTCCTCCACTCCTCCTGATGATGTCACCTGCTCTCCCGGCGGCCGCTCTCTCTGTCCTCCTGTCACTCTGGTACCTGCTGCTCAGCTCACACGCTCCGTTCTGCTTCTGCCACGCTCCCCTCGGACAGACCTCCTGCCGATGCTGGACTCCTGGTGGCCTCTGGGCGCCGGCTCCTGCTCCGCTCCGGTATCCCCTTCTGCCCCTTCTGACCCCCGCTCCTGCTTCAGCGCTTCTGCCTCGGCGCGCGCTGCTGCTACTGGCGTCTGACGTCACTTCCTCCTCCTGCCACGTCACTGGCAGAACAATCTTGTACTGCTGGTTCAGACTTTTGAGGAGGACCTGGCCTATTTACCCCAGTACTCCATATTCAACAGCCCCCACAGCAGTCAAGCAGTCTACTACATTGGCACCATACCACTGCTGGTGGCCTAACATCATTATCTACTGGTGCTTGCTATAAGGTCTACTGATTGTGATCTGTTATGCCACTACTGTTGTTAGTCGATGAATAATTAAATGTTGCTACATGGCATGCAATTGCTATGGAAATACTTATAAAGAAATGTAATTAAAAAGATATTTTTAACCTTTATATTATTTAAAAATAATCAATTTTATTCTTGGCAGATGACGGTTCTGAGAGCTCAGAGGTACATCTGATATTTGTAGATTGTAAAGCAGAAGATTTTGGTACACAAGATACATATGAAGAACCTGCCATTATCCCAGATATCCCCTCAGCTCTTCCCAGCAAAGATACATCATCTGATCCTCTTATACAGGTCCCATCTTATTATTCATCACAGACTGATGAGCAGAAGAAAAGTCGAAAAAGGGGAGAACATCAGAGAACTCACACAGGGGAGAAACCATATTCATGTACAGAATATAGGAAATGTTTTAACCAAAAATTGGATCTGATTAGAGAACAGAGAAATCACACAGTGGAGAAGCCATATTCTTGTTCAGTATGTGGGAAATGCTTTATTTGGAAATCACACCTTGATAAGCATCAGATATTTCACACAGGAGAGAAGCCCTTTTCTTGTTCAGAATGTGAGAAATGCTTTAGTTTGAAATCTGATCTTGTTAAACATTTTAGAATTCACACAGGAGAGAGGCCATTTTCTTGTTCAGAATGTGGGAAAAGTTTTACTTTAAAACCAGATCTTGTTAAACATTTCAGAATTCACACAGGTGAGAAGCCTTTTTCTTGTTCAAAATGTGGAAAATGTTTTTTAGATAAATCACAACTTAAAACACATCAGAGAGCTCACTCAGGAGAGAAGCCACATTGTTGTTCAGAATGTGGGAAATGCTTTACTCAGAAATCAGATCTTGTTAAACATCAGAAAATTCACACAGGAGAGAAGCCATTTTCATGTTCAGAATGTGGAAAATGCTTTATTTCAAAACTGGATCTTGTTAAACATCAGAGAATTCACACAGGGGAGAAGCCATTTTCATGTTCAGAATGTGAAAAATGCTTTACTTTGAAATCATATCTTGTTAGACATCAGAGAACTCACACAGGAGAGAAGCCATTTTCATGTACAGAATGTGGGAAATGTTTTGCAGATAAATCACGTGTTATTACACATCAGAAAACTCACACAGGAGAGAAGTCATTTTCTTGTTCTGAATGTGGGAAATGTTTTATTTGCAAATCCGATCTTGTTAGACATCACAGCTCCCACACCGGGGAAAAGCCGTTTTCTTGTTCTGAATGTGGGAAATGTTTTAATCGGAAATCCCATCTTGACAGGCATCAAAGAATTCACACAAGGGAGAATCCGTATTCTTGTAGTGTTAGGTAAGTGATTTATCCATAAGCCAGCTCTGACTGTTCATCAAAAACTACTCACATCTTCTTGAAATCAGTTCTTAAATATCAAAGAATTCATACAGAGAAGTCGTCATTTTCCTTTTTGTTCCAAGTATGTTTTATTGACAAATTGTACGAGTTTAAAATATAGGGATATTTATTCAGCCGGATTACAATAAAGTGACATACAGCATCCACATGTATCATAAACGAGCGCACCGTTAAATCAGTATGGAGGAGTTAATTTAGAATGAGACTGAACAATTTTTCCAGCTTTATGGTCAATGGGGCAGATTTGCTGCTGTTTTTTTTTTCCTAAACTCTGTGGAAAATTTTTTCAAATTTTTTTTTTTCTATGGAAAATCTACAATAAATGCCACTTGTGTACACTCCTTATATCTGGCGTGGGCACATAAACATTGAGCTCAATCGCAGTTTTTTTCGCTCCTTGATGCAAGTCTTTTATGGAGATTACATGGCTGGGGCCTCTTGTTTAATTTAGAAGTGGGTTTTATGCAAAGCAAAAAAGAGTTGCAAAATTACTGTTGGGATATGTTCGCATGTAGCAGAAAATGGAGCAGGTTGTTTGCTTTCAGTAGAAAACTTGCACCAAATTTTGCATCAAAACTACAATGGAAAATCCATCACTATTTGTGTCATTGATTTTGACAGTTTTGAATGCGGAATTTGTTCAAAAAGATCTTATTAGGACACTAGCATACCCGTCGCGCGTTGCTGCGAAGACAGACATACATACATACATTCGTTTTTATATATCTAGATGACGGCAGCAGCGACCACTGAGGTTTTCTAGGCCGCTGCTTCCCCCTTGCAGGCTGAATAAAATAGCCGTTGTGTGGAACATCCAATTTAGCCGGCTGCTGTGGCTTCTTGGGAAGATAGCCTAGTACATGTTTGCCCACTTCCAACTCCAATGGAGACTGACTGTAAATGGCTGGCGTGCTCTAGTATTTATGGTTTCAAGCTGTACGTGTCATTGCATACAGTCTATCTATCTATCTATCTATCTATCTATCTATCTATCTATCTATCTATCTATCAGGGTTATTGCATACAGTCTATCTATCTATCTATCTATGACATCAGGAAATGAGAGAATTAGATTCCATACGTAAAATTTGAACGCTAATTCTTTGGCGCTTTGAATTGAATAATTGAGTTGGGACCCATTAACTTTTCCTATTTATGACATAATCAATGCTCGTGCCAAATTTCAAGTTTCTATGACATTGGGAAGTGAGAGAATTAAATTCCGTACATAAAATTTGGACGCTAATTCTTTTGCGCTTAGAATTGAATAATCGAGTTGGGATGAGACATAAGGCCTTGCCCATAAGCATTCCCCAACCTTCAAGAACTGAACCTACCTACCTGAATGAGATTTTGTAGGCCGCTGCTTCCCCCTTGCGGGCTGAATAAAATAGCCGTTGGGTGGAACATACAATTTATCCGGCTGCTGTGGCTTCTTAGGAAGATATCCTAGTACTTGTTTACCCACTTCCAACTCCAATGGTAATTGGCTGGCGTGCTCTAGTGGTTCCAAGCTGTACGTGTCATAATAGAGCCTTAATGACATCACAATGCAGCTTTATAGAACATGTTGGGGCATGTTCAAGGGCGTCCGATGTTGATGACATCAGTGATGACATCACAATAGCAGGTGGCAAACTTATTCGATCTACGTGGGGGGGTGGTAACTTTCGACGACGCTCGCGCGTGCGCCATTTATTGTAGGATAGTTGTACTATGCCTATAATCTTCCCAGGAGTGTACTCAACAACTTCCCAAAGTTTCATGGCGATCGGATGAATGGTGTAGTAGCGCATAAAGGACAAACAGACACACACACAGACACGCACGCACGCAGACAGACATACATTCATTTTTATATATATAGATTCAGTGTTATGACAATAACAGTGCGCCTCGGAGGGCTTCTCGTATACTCAGATAGACATTGGAGTGTAGGCATCTAACCCCCCCCCCCCCCCCGCCACACCCTCACACAAATGGCGACATACTTAACACTGTCTTAGATTTTGTGTTTGCAGATACTTAACTAACCAAACAAAATTTTAAAATAGAACACAGCAGAAATAAAGACAACCCAATAGAAAGGGTGAGGATTCTCAGCCGCTCTAAGAGGGGAAGAAGAGAGGAAAAAGATAAAGACAGAGAGGAAAAGAAGAAACGAAGGAGGAGGGAAAGAAGGGGAAGTGAGGGGGGGGGGGGGGCAAGAAACGAAGCCAACCTTGCACTCCAACCAAGGCCTTAGGATCTGGTGGCGGTGGGGGATCCCCAAGGGCGCGCCGCCCGAGTCATACCGGGCAGAACTCTCAGCGTCCAGTCTCGCGCAAGCGCTCCCCCGGCCCCCAGTCCCGGATAAAAGAGGGAGGAGGACTGTGAATGCAGATTTTGGTGTGGATTGTTCTCTGTGGACAACTCGCTGCATTTTCCACTATGTTGGAACATTCCATTAAACTCCTAAAACTCCATACACCTAAAACATTATTTATACATTTAAAGTTATTGTTTATTACTAGAGATGAGCGAACGTACTCGTCCGAGCTTGATACTCGTTCGAATATTAGCGTGTTCGAGATGCTCGTTACTCGTAACGAGTACCATGCGATGTTCGGGTTACTTTCACTTTCATCTCTGAGACGTTAGCGCGCTTTTCTGGCCAATTGAAAGACAGGGAAGGCATTACAACTTCCCCCTGCGACGTTCAAGCCCTATACCACCCCCCTGCAGTGAGTGGCTGGCGAGATCAGGTGTCACCCGCGTATAAAAATCGGCCCCTCCCGCGGCTCGCCACAGATGTATTCTGACATAGCTGAGGGAAAGTGGTATCGTGTTGGAGCTGCAATAGGGAGAGCGTTAGGTGTTATTGTAGGCTTCAAGAACCCCAACGGTCCTTCTTAGGGCCACATCTAACCGTGTGCAGTACTGTGGAGGCTGCTTTTTGCAGTGTTGCACATTTTTTTTTTGGTATATCAGCCGTGCAGAGCATTGCGCCCTGCAGTAATACTCCAGGGACAGAAGTGTGGAGGCAGGGACAGAAGACATATTATTGATTGAATCTAGGCAGTGGGCCTTTTCTAAAAAATATTGGGCAAAAAATCTATTTGGCCTGCCTGTCACTGTGCTCAGTGTTCTGGGTCTGTGTGTGCTGGGTGTAGTAGTTCTACAAAATCATACGCAGCCAGCTAAGTGTTACAGCAGACTTGCGCCAAATTATTTCCTGGCTCTGTCTGGGCTCTGAAATCACCGCTGTGTTGCAGTTAACAATGCAACACTCTGCAGTTCTGTGACACACTCCAGGGACAGAAGACATATTATTGATTGAATATAGGCAGTGGGCCTTTTCTAAAAAATATTGGGCAAAAAATCTATTTGGCCTGCCTGTCACTGTGCTCAGTGTTTTGGGTCCGTGTGTGCTGGGTGTAGTAGTTCTACAAAATCATACGCAGCCAGCTAAGTGTTACAGCAGGCTTGCGCCAAATTATTTCCTGGCGTTCCGTAAGCGAACTCAGCCTCCAACCACAGGCCAATAAGCGGCACATTTAATGACAGCGTTCTGTTTCTGCATTACTGGTAATACAGCATGCTGAGGGGTAGGGGTAGGCCTAGAGGACGTGGGCGTGGCCGAGGACGCGGAGGCCCTAGTCCGGGTGTGGGCACAGGCTGAGCGCCTGATCCAGGTGTATCGCAGCCGACTGCTGCGGGATTAGGAGAGAGGCACGTTTCTGGCGTCCCCACATTCATCGCACATTTAATGAGTCCACGCGGTAGACCTTTATTAGAAAATGAGCAGTGTGAGCAGGTCCTGTCGTGGATGGCAGAAAGTGCTTCCAGCAACCTATCGTCCACCCACAGTTCTGCGCCGTCCACTGCTGCAACTCAGAATCCTCTGGCTGCTGCTCCTCCTTCCTCCCAGCCTCCTCACTCCATGAAAATGAGACATTCTGAGGAGCGGGCAGACTCCCAGGAACTGTTCTCGGGCCCCTGCTCAGATTGGGCAGCAGTGGTTCCTCTCCCACCAGAGGAGTTTATCGTGACTGATGCCCAACCATTGGAAAGTTCCCGGGGTCCGGGGGATGAGGCTGGGGACTTCCGGCAACTGTCTCAAGACCTTTCAGTGGGTGAGGAGGCCGATGACGATGAGACACAGTTGTCTATCAGTGAGGTAGTAGTAAGGGCAGTAAGTCCGAGGGAGGAGCGCACCGAGGATTCAGAGGAAGAGCAGCAGGACAATGAGGTGACTGACCCCACCTGGTTTGCTACGCCTACTGAGGACAGGTCTTCAGAGGGGGAGGCAAGGGCAGCAGCAGGGCAGGTTGCAAGAGGCAGTGCGGTGTCCAGGGGTAGAGGCAGGGCCAGACCGAATAATCCACCAACTGTTTCCCAAAGCGCCCCCTCGCGCCATGCCACCCTGCAGAGGCCGAGGTGCTCAAAGGTCTGGGAGTTTTTCACTGAGAGTGCAGACGACCGACGAACAGTGGTGTGCAACCTTTGTCGCGCCAAGATCAGCCGGGGAGCCACCACCAGCAGCCTCACCACCACCAGCATGCGCAGACATATGATGGCCAAGCACCCCACAAGGTGGGACGAAGGCCGTTCACCGCCTCCGGTTTGCACCGCTGCCTCTCCCCCTGTGCCTCAACCTGCCACTGAGATCCAACCCCCCTCTGAGGACACAGGCACTACCGTGTCCTGCCCTGCACCCACACCCTCACCTCCGCTGTCCTCGGCCCCATCCAGCAATGTCTGTCAGCGCAGCATCCAGCCGTCGCTAGCGCAAGTGTTTGAGCGCAAGCGCAAGTACGCCGCCGCGCACCCGCACGCTCAAGCGTTAAACGTGCACGTAGCCAAATTTATCAGCCTGGAGATGCTGCCGTATAGGGTTGTGGAAACGGAGTCCTTCAAAAGTATGATGGCGGCGGCGGCCCGCGCTACTCAGTTCCCAGTCGCCACTATTTTTCCCGATGTGCCGTCCCAGCCCTGCACGACCACGTCTCCCGCAACATTGTACGCGCCCTCACCAACGCGGTTACTGCCAAGGTCCACTTAACAACGGACACGTGGACAAGCACAGGCGGGCAGGGCCACTATATCTCCCTGATGGCACATTGGGTGAATTTAGTGGAGGCTGGGACAGAGTCAGAGCCTGGGACCGCTCACGTCCTACCCACCCCCAGAATTGCGGGCCACAGCTCGGTGGTGGTATCTGCGGTGGTGTATGCTTCCTCCACTAAAGCACCCTCCTCCTCCTCCTCCAACGCAAACTCTGTCTCGCAATCAAGATGTGTCAGCAGCAGCAGCACGTCGCCAGCAGTCGATGTCGCGCGGCAGGGCAGCACATCGGTGGGCAAGCGTCAGCAGGCCGTGCTGAAACTACTCAGCTTAGGAGATAAGAGGCCCACGGCCCACGAACTGCTGCAGGGTCTGACAGAGCAGACCGACCGCTGGCTTGCGCCACTGAGCCTCCAACCGGGCATAGTCGTGTGTGACAACGGCCGTAACCTGGTGGCGGCTCTGCAGCTCGGCAGCCTCACGCACGTGCCATGCCTGGCCCACGTCTTTAATTTGGTGGTTCAGCGCTTTCTGAAAAGCTACCCACGCTTGTCAGACCTGCTCGGAAAGGTGCGCCGGCTCTGCGCACATTTCCGCAAGTCCCTCACGGACGCTGCCACCCTGCGCACCCTGCAACATCGGTTTAATCTGCCAGTGCACCGACTGCTGTGCGACGTGCCCACACGGTGGAACTCTACGCTCCACATGTTGGCCAGGCTCTATGAGCAGCGTAGAGCTATAGTGGAATACCAACTCCAACATGGGCGGCGCAGTGGGAGTCAGCCTCCTCAATTATTTTCAGAAGAGTGGGCCTGGTTGGCAGACATCTGCCAGGTCCTTGGAAACTTTGAGGAGTCTACCCAGGTGGTGAGCGGCGATGCTGCAATCATTAGCGTCACCATTCCTCTGCTATGCCTCTTGAGAAGTTCCCTGCAAAGCAAAGAGGCAGACGCTTTGCACTCGGAAACAGAGCCGGGGGAAGACAGTATGTCGCTGGATAGTCAGAGCACCCTCCTGTCTATATCTCAGCGCGGTGAGGAGGAGGAGGAGGGGGAAGAGACAGCTTGGCCCACTGGTGAGGGTACACATGCTGCTGGCCTGTCATCCTTTCAGCGTGTATGGCCTGAGGAGGAGGAGGAGGAGGAGGATCCTGAAAGTGATCTTCCTAGTGAGGACAGCCATGTGTTGCGTACAGGTACCCTGGCACACATGGCTGACTTCATGTTAGGATGCCTTTCTCGTGACCCTCGCGTTACACGCATTCTGGCCACTACGGATTACTGGGTGTACACACTGCTTGACCCACGGTATAAGGAGAACCTTTCCACTCTCATACCCGAAGAGGAAAGGGGTTCGAGAGTGTTGCTATACCACAGGACCCTGGCGGACAAACTGATGGTAAAATTCCCATACAACAGCGCTAGTGGCCGAAGGCGCAGTTCCGAGGGCCAGGTAGCAGGGGAGGCGCGGAGATCAGGCAGCATGTACAGCACAGGCAGGCAACACTCTTTAAGGCCCTTGACAGCTTTATGGCTCCCCAGCAAGACTGTGTCACCGCTCCCCAGTCACGGCTGAGTCGGCGGGAGCACTGTAAAAGAATGGTGAGGGAGTACGTAGCCGATCGCACAACCGTCCTCCGTGACGCCTCTGGGCATGGGCAATTTTTCTGAGGTACATTAGTACTGTTGATACACCAATTTTTGGGGGCCCTCGCCTACAGTGTAATCCAATTAATTTTTAGCCCACCTGCATTACAGCTGACGTTATATCAGCTGTGTTGGGCACTGCAATGGGATGTATTTATGTACCGCCAGTGGCTTCCTGGCACCCACCCATGCTCTCGGTCCACACGGAGTTGTAACTACATGTGTCCACTTGTAAAGAACCCCAGTCTGACTGGGGCATGCAGTGTGGGCCGAAGCCCACCTGCATTAAACATGACATTACTACCTCAGCTGTGTTGGGCACTGCAATGGGATATATTTATGTACCGCCGGTGGGTTCCAGGGAGCCACCCATGCTGTGGGTCCACAGGGAGTTGTAACTACATGTGTCCACTTCTAAAGAACCCCAGTCTGACTGGGGCATGCAGT
Organism: Eleutherodactylus coqui; assembly: GCA_035609135.1. NCBI lineage: Eukaryota > Metazoa > Chordata > Amphibia > Anura > Eleutherodactylidae > Eleutherodactylus > Eleutherodactylus coqui. Next base: position 14,089,888 of record CM069409.1, read on the forward strand.
GTGGGCCGAAGCCCACCTGCATTTAATCGGACGTTACCTCAGCTGTGATGGGCACTGCAATGGGATACATTTATGTACAGCCGGTGGGTTCCAGGGAGCCACCCATGCTGTGGGTGCACACAGAATTCCCATTGCGGAGTTGTACCTGCCTGTGACTATTTATAAAAAACTGCGGTCTGACTGGGGCATGCAGACACCTTGACAGAATGAATAGTGTGTGGCACATAGGTTCCCCATTGCTATGCCCACGTGTGCAGCTCCAGATGGAGGTGGCACAGGATTGGATTTCTCATTGCTTATGTACAGCATTGTGAACTATCGCCCCGCCCCTTTTAAAGAGGGTCGCTGCCTAGCCGTGCCAACCCTCTGCAGTGTGTGCCTGCGGTTGCTCCTCATGGCAGACGCACTTATAAATAGACATGAGTGTGGCGTGGCATGAGGGCAGCTGAAGGCTGGGCAGGGACAGTTTGGTGTGCGCTGTGGACACTGGGTCATGGGGGGGGGGGGTTGGTCAGCATGTAACCCAGGAGAAGTGGCAGCGGAGTGTCATGCAGGCAGTGATTGTGCTTTGTTGGAGGTAGTGTGGTGCTTAGCTAAGGTATGCATTGCTAATGAGGGCTTTTCAGAAGTAAAAGTTGTTGGGAGGGGGGGGGGCACTCTTGCCGCTATTGTGGCTTAATAGTGGGACCTGGGAACTTGAGATGCAGCCCAACATGTAGCCCCTCGCCTGCCCTATCAGTTGCTGTGTCGTTCCCATCACTTTCTTGAATTCCCCAGATTTTCACAAATGAAAACCTTAGCGAGCATCGGCGAAATAGAAAAATGCTCGGGTCGCCCATTGACTTCAATGGGGTTCGTTACTCGAAACGAACCCTCGAGCATTGCGATAATTTCGTCCCGAGTAACGAGCACCCGAGCATTTTGGTGCTCGCTCATCTCTACTTATTACCAACCAACTGTGATAAAAACATGGCGGCAGCATGAGAAAAAGATATCACGAATAGGAGAAACAGAATAAAGTACAGTAGGTAGCGATCTAGTTGAGTTAAGAGAACTAGAACTTAGACATTTCTATGTGCGGTGGAAGATTTAGGGATGTTGCTGAGCTGTCGACTAGCACTTACAAATACAAAAAAAAAAGATTGACCCCTCTAAATGGTTATTCCCCAAGACAAGGTCCTCCTTCCCTGATCATCTTACGCACAGCTAAAGCTGAAAAGGAACCACAGACCTCACACAGACTAAGGCCAAGTTACAATGTATTCTTTCATTCTCAACACATTTCTAAAAATTGAGAAGCATAGAATACAAGGCCACAAAATCTATCAAGGACCAATTATTACAATATTACGTTCATATACTATTAAACACCATTACTAACATAAGTGTTGATAGGATTAATATGCAAATCACATACTCAATTCTAACATTCCCCTCTTTTTGCATAAATTAAAATGCCTTAGTCCATTCTTCTAGATGCTCTTACCCTCCGATGACAGAGAGTAGGACTTCTGACCTTTGCCATTTGACGAGTAAGGGTAAAGGGTTTACCATCATCTACCGGAAAGAAGACTGCTGTGTTTGATCTGTTACAAGACGGACACTGTAGACATACGGTTGGCCTGTTATAAGCGGTTTCTTAAAATATATTTGCATTTGACGGTTTCTTTTTTTGCTGGAGATGTCTCACTTTACAAAGAGGGGAGGTGCTTGTAAGCTTCTGATTGGCATCATTTACATTTCTACTGCGATGAAAAGTGAAACAGAATGTACCATGTTTCCTCAAAAATAAGACACTGTCTTATTTAAAATTTTGCCCTAAAAAAGGCACAGTGTCTTAATACTCAGCTCACAGGCGGCGTCCCCGTCCCTCTCGCTGCTCTCGAGGCATGCCAGCATTCTTCCTCTTCATCCTCAGTGCTGAAAGAGCATTCTCCTCCTGGTAACGTGGGTTGAATACCCCGCCTCCAGCAAGAGATTGCTGTGATTGGCTCAAGACTGTGTCCTCAGTCAATGACAGTCAGTGCTGGATGAGCCAATCACAGCCATTCAATGAATGACATGCTCTGTCACTGCTGAGGATGACACAGAAGATTGCCGCAGCCTCTGGAGACCAGCGAGAGAACCGGGACGGCACCTGCGAGGTGAATATTTTTTTTTCCATGTAGTGTAGCTAGAGCTTATTTTCGGGGAAGTACTTATATTTTGATATCAGGGTAGGGCTTATTATCAGGGTAGGTCTTGTTATCAAGAAAACACAGTAAATACTTTTGGTGTACATTTGATAATCAATTTAACTTTAATTTAGATTATATGGCCCGCATAGTCACTTGCTGAAAGCTTGTGTATCTATACTAGCTGGATTAATAGAAAATAGATTCAGTGCCTAGCAGAGTATCCCCCCCAAAAAGGGTATAAACAAAAGTAAAGAAATTAAAATCAGCCCATAGTCTGGATGGTAGACTAGAGAATGTTCTAGTCTACCATCCAGACTATGGGCTGATCTTAATTTCTTTACTTTTGTTTATACCCCAATAGACAAAAATGATAGATTTCGCCCTGCTCAGCCTTACAATGTTGCTTTAGCTCATTGAGGTTTCTGCATTCTTTTATACACAGCTTTCTCAGTGACCCACCACAGCAGTTCAGTTGGTTTGAGGTCTGGACTCTGACTGGGTCATTGTAATACTCTGATTCTTTTATTTTTCAGCAATTTTGATGTGAATTTCCTGGTGTCCCTGGGATTACTGTCCTGTTGAGCATTACAGTTTTGACCAAGGTTTAGCCTTTGGACAGATGGCCTCAGATGTGACTCTAGAATACTTTGGTACATAGAGGAGTTCATGGTCGACTCAATGACTGCAAGATGCTCAGGTCCTATGTCTGCAAAACAAGCCCAAACATCACAGCACTGATAGGCTGCCTTTGATTTTCACCATTCTGTTGGATGTGAAGGCCAAAGACCTCCACTTTGGTCTCATCTTGCTCCAGAGCTGGCGGTATTTGTTCAGATGCAACTTTGCAAACTTTAGCCATGCTTTTTTGTTGTCTTTTTTAAGAAAGAAGAGGTTTTCTATCCGTGACCCTTCCAAACAAGTCTTACCTCCTTACCTGTTCAGTCTTTTTCTAACTGTATTGTCCTGAATTCGGACATTCTACATGGTAACGAAGGCCTTCAGAGTTTGGAGATGTAGCTCTTGGCTTTTTTTGCTGTTTGTTTGAGCATTGCACGGTTTGACTTTGGAGTGAATTGGCTGGGACATCCACTACTGGGAGGATTGTCAACTGTTTGGAAATGTATTCCACTTGAGAATCTTTCTCACTGCAGAACAATGGACTCCAAAGTGTTTAGAAATGGCCTTATAACCCATCCTAAATTGATGAGCAGAAACAGATGTTCTTCACTGTTGACATTTTTCCTCCTTCGCAACATGCTAATACACACCTGAATGCTCCAGACCAGCAAACTGCCAAAACTTTTGCTTCTTGCTGATAATCAATAAATTAAGGAGTATTTTATTAGATGCACCTGGATGCTACTTACCCTCTTAATTCCTATGGAAGCAGTAAGGATGTACTTGATTTATCACACACGGCTTCTACATTGCAGCCCAGTTTTTGTTCAACAATGATGCAGTGTAATTTGTCATCTGTGGTTGTTTTTATCTAATTTTAGGATCTTCTAAGGGCCAGATGTTTTCTTTATGTGTGCACTTGACACAAAAACCTAGAAGGGTTGTAATGCGTTGAACGGTACGTTGGACATAATCCTCAGCAATGTGAGACTACTGCAGCGCCAATAGTGCGGTCTTTCCTTTATTTTAATCTATGATTAGACCCGGTTGAAGTGTGTAGAACTCTGCTTTCCTGGACAAATATTGTGAGTGGCCAAGATCGAAGCCAACACTGATCCCCGCAGCAGGACCAAGGCTGTCAGCTACAGCCACAACCCAGCTCTGGTTATGGGGATCACCTCTAAGACCCACAGCAGACATCCACTGCTGAGCTGTGAATTTCTGCCAAAGCCAAAAAGGCTTAGGGCTATGAATCTTAGCATGGATTTACCGATTTTCAATGGGCAGTTTCCTGTGCAAAATACCGTATGCGGATTCAATGTGATGTCCACAGAAAGAATTGTCACTGTGTCCATCCTGACCCCCGCCATACATCACACACACAGTTCTACCCTTTCCATCCTGACCCCCACACATCACACACACAGCTCTACTCCGTCCATCCTGACCCCCACACATCACACACAGCTCTACTCCATCCATCCTGACCCCCACACATCACACACACAGCTCTACTCCATCCATCCTGACCCCCACACATCACACACACAGCTCTACTCCATCCATCCTGACCCCCACACATCACACACACAGCTCTACTCCATCCATCCTGACCCCCACACATCACACACAGCTCTACTCCATCCATCCTGACCCCCACACATCACACACACACAGCTCTACTCCATCCATCCTGACCCCACACATCACACACACAGCTCTACTCCATTCATCCTGACGCCCCACACATCACACACACAGCTCTACTCCATCCATCCTGACCCCCACACATCACACACACAGCTCTACTCCATCCATCCTGACCCCCACACATCACACACACAGCTCTACTCCATCCATCCTGACCCCCACACATCACACACACACAGCTCTACTCCATCCATCCTGACCCCCACACATCACACACAGCTCTACTCCATCCATCCTGACCCCCCACACATCACACACAGCTCTACTCCATCCATCCTGACCCCCACACATCACACACAGCTCTACTCCATCCATCCTGACCCCCACACATCACACACACAGCTCTACTCCATCCATCCTGACCCCCCCCACATCACACACACAGCTCTACTCCATCCATCCTGACCCCCACACATCACACACACAGCTCTACTCCATCCATCCTGACCCCCACACATCACACACAGCTCTACTCCATCCATCCTGACCCCCCACACATCACACACACAGCTCTACTCCATCCATCCTGACCCCCACACATCACACACACACAGCTCTACTCCATCCATCCTGACCCCCACACATCACACACACAGCTATACTCCATCCATCCTAACCCCACACATCACACACACAGCTCTACTCCATCCATCCTGACCCCCACACATCACACACAGCTCTACTCCATCCATCCTGACCCCCACACATCACACACAGCTCTACTCCATCCATCCTGACCCCACACATCACACACAGCTCTACCCCATCCATCCTGACCCCCACACATCACACACAGCTCTACTCCATCCATCCTGACCCCCACACATCACACACACAGCTCTACTCCATCCATCCTGACCCCACACATCACACACACAGCTCTACTCCATCCATCCTGACCCCCACACATCACACACACAGCTCTACTCCATCCATCCTGACCCCACACATCACACACACAGCTCTACTCCATCCATCCTGACCCCCACACATCACACACAGCTCTACTCCATCCATCCTGACCCCCACACATCACACACACAGCTCTACTCCATCCATCCTGACCCCACACATCACACACACAGCTATACTCCATCCATCCTGACCCCACACATCACACACACAGCTCTACTCCATCCATCCTGACCCCCACACATCACACACAGCTCTACTCCATCCATCCTGACCCCCACACATCACACACAGCTCTACTCCATCCATCCTGACCCCCACATATAACACACAGCTCTACTTCATCCATCCTGACCCCCATACATCACACACACAGCTCTACTCCATCCATCCTGACCCCCACACATCACACACACAGCTCTACTCCATCCATCCTGACCCCCACACATCACACACACAGCTCTACTCCATCCATCCTGACCCCCACACATCACACACACAGCTCTACTCCATCCATCCTGACCCCCACACATCACACACACAGCTCTACTCCATCCATCCTGACCCCCACACATCACACACACAGCTCTACTCCATCCATCCTGACCCCCACACATAACACACAGCTCTACTCCATCCATCCTGACCCCCACACATCACACACAAAGCTCTACTCCATCCATCCTGACCCCCACACATCACACACAGCTCTACTCCATCCATCCTGACCCCCACACATCACACACAGCTCTACTCCATCCATCCTGACCCCCACACATCACACACAGCTCTACTCCATCCATCCTGACCCCACACATCACACACAGCTCTACTCCATCCATCCTGACCCCCACACATCACACACAGCTCTACTCCATCCATCCTGACCCCCACACATCACACACACAGCTCTACTCCATCCATCCTGACCCCCACACACATCACACCCACAGCTCTACTCCATCCATCCTGACCCCCACACATCACACACAGCTCTACTCCATCCATCCTGACCCCCACACATCACACACAGCTCTACTCCATCCATCCTGACCCCCACACATCACACACACAGCTCTACTCCATCCATCCTGACCCCCACACATCACACACACAGCTCTACTCCATCCATCCTGACCCCCACACATCACACACAGCTCTACTCCATCCATCCTGACCCCCACACATCACACACACAGCTCTACTCCATCCATCCTGACCCCCACACATCACACACACAGCTCTACTCCATCCATCCTGCTCCTTTTAGCTCATCCAACAGCTTAGAAGAGTGAGGCCACTGATCTCTCCCCCCCTCATCATGTGATCGCTGACTCCACCCACACATGACTAACCCCCTGGTCATGTGATCACATGATGTGGACGTAATCACAGGTCCTAGAATCACAGGGCTGCTGTCCGGCTCTACAGGTTTGTGTCAGGACCTCTGGGGGAGGGGAGGATTAACCTGGTCAGCAGTATGTATATTTCTATAGTTTTGCCAATCAGGGCATTTAAATACTGCAGTTAGAACTGACCGTGGCATTGAAAGGGTTAACAGCCCTGACTGGAGGGTCTTTGCTCTCAGCCATGGCGGACAGCTGCAGTGTGTGCAGTGGGCTCGGCTCCTCAGCTTGCTGCATGCCCAGAGGCAGCACATGCCCTGTAAGTGGACCCTGCGCGTTAGGAAGGGGTTAAAGGAAGACCCTGATCTGTTCAGATGATAACCAACCCCGGGGCGTCCGGAACTGCAGGCAGCGGCCGCCGCACAGGTGACAGCAGCATCACCAGAGATGGCGGACGCTGGAATACGACTAACGCCCCACCTACAGAGGACGACTAAACGAGCGGGTGACGCCAGCACTCCTGCAGGAGACACATCACCTCTGGTAATCACTGACTTCTATGTGAGGCCCGGAGCGTTTACACGCAGCGAGAGGTGAGCGAAGCAGCGGGATGTTTAGGCTGGCTGAATGTGAGCGACAAACTAACAGGAAGCGAAGGCGTCACGTCTGGATGTAACGATGAGCGCGCATTTTCGGTTGAATGGACTTTGCACAATGGGACATGTCACTCCAATGAATGGCGGGAGGAGCCGGACCCCTGCCGCCGCCTCTGCCCTCCCAGCAGGAGGAGGAGCCGGACCCCTGCCGCCGCCTCTGCCCTCCCCGCGGGAGGAGGAGCCGGACCCCTGCCGCCGCCGCCTCTGCCCTCCCAGCAGGAGGAGGAGCCGGACCCCTGCCGCCGCCTCTGCCCTCCCCGCGGGAGGAGGAGCCGGACCCCTGCCGCCGCCTCTGCCCTCCCCGCGGGAGGAGGAGCCGGACCCCTGCCGCCGCCTCTGCCCTCCCCGCGGGAGGAGGAGCCGGACCCCTGCCGCCGCCTCTGCCCTCCCCGCGGGAGGAGGAGCCGGACCCCTGCCGCCGCCTCTGCCCTCCCCGCGGGAGGAGGAGCCGGACCCCTGCCGCCGCCTCTGCCCTCCCCGCGGGAGGAGGAGCCGGACACCTGCCGCCGCCTCTGCCCTCCCCGCGGGAGGAGGAGCCGGACCCCTGCCGCCGCCTCTGCCCTCCCCGCGGGAGGAGGAGCCGGACCCCTGCCGCCGCCGCCTCTGCCCTCCCCGCGGGAGGAGCCGGACCCCTGCCGCCGCCGCCTCTGCCCTCCCCGCGGGAGGAGCCGGACCCCTGCCGCCGCCGCCTCTGCCCTCCCCGCGGGAGGAGCCGGACCCCTGCCGCCGCCTCTGCCCTCCCCGCGGGAGGAGCCGGACCCCTGCCGCCGCCTCTGCCCTCCCCGCGGGAGGAGGAGCCGGACCCCTGCCGCCGCCTCTGCCCTCCCCGCGGGAGGAGCCGGACCCCTGCCGCCGCCTCTGCCCTCCCCGCGGGAGGAGCCGGACCCCTGCCGTCTCTGCCCTCCCCGCGGGAGGAGCCGGACCCCTGCCGCCGCCGCCTCTGCCCTCCCCGCGGGAGGAGCCGGACCCCTGCCGCCGCCGCCTCTGCTCTCCCCGCGGGAGGAGCCGGACCCCTGCCGCCGCCGCCTCTGCCCTCCCCGCGGGAGGAGCCGGACCCCTGCCGCTGCCGCCTCTGCCCTCCCCTGTTTCCTTCTATTCATAGTTCTTTTATCTTTAAAGGGTATGAACAGCTCACATGAGGTAATTAGGATGTTTTTAAACTTCTCCCATTTGTCCTCTGTACTTTTTTTTGAGGATGTTGTTCCAATTAATGTTCCCAAGAGTAATTCTGAGCTGATCAAATTTTGCTTTATTTAAGCTTCGCTTTTTTTTGGCTCCCTGATAAGGGTTCCTATTGAATAGCCGCTGGAAATGAATTATACTGTGGTCACTATTTCCCATGTGTACCTCAGCCTGCACCCCTGTGATTCTGTCCAGTTTGTTAGTTAATAATAAGTCCAGAGTGACTCTCCCTCTACTTTGCTCCCGCACAAGTTGGGAAAGGTAGTTATCTTTAATTCTCAGAAATGTATCGCTCTTATGAGATTTATATATTTCGTCTTCCAATATTATATCCGGATAATTAAAGTCCCTCATAATCCCATAATAATTACTTCGTTGCGGTTTGACACCTCTTCTATTTGCCTTAATAGTAAGTTATCAGTTTCTTCTGTTGCTTTTGGTGGCCTATAGAAGACCCCTATCAGGATTTTGTTATTCTTTGCTCTCTGTATTTCTACCCACAGAGATTCCACATGTTCATCTCCTACACCTATATCTTCTCAAAGCTTAGGCATTAAGTACGATTTAACATACAGACATACCCCTCCCCCTTTCTGGTTCCCACGGTCTCTTCTGAAGAGATTGTAACCCTGTAAGTTCACTTATCATCATGCCATGCTTCCATTAGTCCCGCTATATCATAATTTTCATTCTTGCTATAAGCTCACCCGCTTTACTTATCAGACTTCTTGCATTTGTTGCCATACAATTTATATGGTGGTTTTTTTTCTTTATTTTCATTGTTCTACCTGTGGTCCTATTAGCTATACTGCCAGTGCTAATTGTACTAACCCCACCTCCTGCTCTACCCCCACTCCCATTACTTGGTCCCAGGTCGCTGTCTACACTATATACCCCCCCCCCCCCCTCCCATATTTCTCTTGGTGCCCTCCCTTCTGGTCCCTAGTTTAAACACTCCTCCAGCCTTCTAGCCATCTTCTCCCGCAGCACAGCTGCACCCTCCCAATTGAGAGTCAGCCCGTCCCTACGGTAGAGCCTGTAGCCGACAGCAAAGTCAGCCCAGTTCTCAAGGAACCCAAATCCCTCCTTCTTACACCAACTCTGGAACCAGTTATTTACCTCCCTAAGATCCTGCTGCTTTTCTAGTGTGGCTTGTGGTGCAGGTAGTATTTCCGAGAAAACTACCCTGGAGGTCCTCGCCATAAGCTTGGATCCTAGGTCCCTGAAATCATTTTTGAGGGCCCTCCATTGACCTCTAATTTGTTAATTGGTGCCAATGTGCACCATGACTGCTAAATCCTCACCAGCCCCTCCCAGTATATGTCAACCCAATCCGCGATGTGTCAAACTCGAGCGCCAGAAAGATAACACACCACTAGATCCTGTCTAGCCTACCCTGCACTCCCCGTCCCCGTCTCACTGGAGCAGTCATCCCCCTGGCGTTCAGAGGGCATGTCGTGCTGCAGCGGTGCTGGCTCTGTAATGGCATCCTCCTTATCTGCCAACTCAGGACTAGCCTACCTAATTCTCTTCATTCTACCCCTTTTAACTGTCACCCAGCTAGCTGCCTGCTCCCCCCTGCTCTTCTGAACTACCATCCGCCCCCGCCTCTACCCGAGCGAGTGCCTGCTCAGTGAGCAGCAAACTCCTGTCCATGTCGTCAATGGGTCTCAGTGTTGCAAGTCGTTCATTTAGATCCAAGATTTGGGCTCCCAAATTTGCGACGAGCACGCATCTTGCGCAACAGTATGCACCCTCAATTGGCTGATCAAGGATAGAGGACATCCTCCCTCAGTTTTCTTGCGGCGGCTCCGGTGCCGCCCTGACACTTCCAAGCTCCCATTTCACGTCTGATGTCACTTCCGCCTTCACTCAAGAAACCACCCTCCTGTCAACTGGTTGTCAATATCTAACAATCGGGCAGCATAAAATCCTGACGGGTCCCCTTTAATATCTTGTCAAATGTTTCCTCTTATTCTCTCCAGTAATTGAATTTTTACATAGAATTTGTGAGGTTTTTATATTGTCTCATCTTCTTTCTATTCAGCTCCTGAGATATTGGATCTTCTGATATATTCTAGATAAGAGAATTCTTCTGACTGACCCGTGAAGGATGGAGAAGGACAAAATCAAGATGGCAGAAAGTATATTAAATCTTACCCTAGAGATATTCTTCCAGCTTACTGGAGAGGTGAGAGATTCTGATGATGTCACATTACATCATTTATATCTATGGTAATAACAGATGATGTCACTAGAGGGGGTAGAGATTCTGATGATGTCACATTACATCATTCTTATCTATGGTAATAACAGATGATGTCACTGGAGGGGGTAGAGATTCTGATGATGTCACATTACATCATTCTCATCTATGCAAATAACAGATGATGTCACTGGAGAGGGGAGAGATTCTGATGATGTCACATTACAGCATTCTTATCTATGGTAATAACAGATGATGTCACTGGAGAGGGGAGAGATTCTGATGATGTCACATTACATCATTTATATCTATGGTAATAACAGATTATGTCACTAGAGGGGGGAGAGATTCTGATGATGTCACATTACATCATTCTTATCTGTGGTAATAACAGATGATGTCACTAGAGAGGGGAGAGATTCTGATGATGTCACATTACATCATTCTTATTTGTGGTAATAACAGATTATGTCACTAGAGGGGGGAGAGATTCTGATGATGTCACATTACATCATTCTTATCTGTGGTAATAACAGATGATGTCACTAGAGAGGGGAGAGATACTGATGATGTCACATTACATCATTCTTATCTATCGTAATAACAGATGATGTCACTGGAGAGGTGATGGACTCTGGAAATGTTTGTACCAATACATAATAATGTTTCCCCATATACAGGACTATACAGTAGTGAAGAAGATCTCTAGTGATGGCTGTTGGGCCCCTGTGTGTGATGGATGGGGAAGACCCCATAGCCCAATCCCAGGGCCCCCACCTCACCCCCTGAGACACGAGGACATCAATGTACAGAAGATTCTAGAACTCACCAACAAGATGATTGAGCTGCTGACTGGAGAGGTGACGCTGCAGGGAATGCTGGGACATTATACAGTAACAGCACTGGAGGCTTCTGGGTGATGACTGTATATTGTGTTGTCAGGTTCCTATAAGGTGTCAGGATGTCGCTGTCTATTTCTCCATGGAGGAGTGGGAGTATTTAGAAGGACACAAGGACGCCATGATGGAGACCCACCAGCCGCTCCCATCACCAGGTAATAGACAGGACTAAATCCACGGGGACTGTATTATCTGTATATAAAGAATGACTTCAGTGTCCGTCTGTGTTTCCTGCAGTTCCATCCAGTAAGAGAAGCCCACCAGAGAGATGTCCCTGTCCTCTTCTTCCACAGGACCATCAGGTAGATGGAGATGTTCCTCTGATCTGTAGAAGGCTGTGAAACTCTTGTCTTCTGCCTTATTAGATGTCTTCTACTTGTATGATGAGGCCGGTGGAAATGGCAGGATTAACCCCCTCCCATTGTCCGCAGTACAGGTATGGTGGATGTTGTGTGTCAAAGTATGGAGCAGGTGTTGGAGCTGAGCCCTCTCCATATGTGGCACAATCTGGCTGTTAGACTTAGCTGACTTCCTGCTGCAACAGCTGGGCTCGGCAATAATTTAAATCCAAGCCATTTTACCATTTAGATGACACCGTGTCAGTAGCGTTTAATGGTCCGGCAAGAGGAGGGGGCTCCATCTGTCTCCTGCAACAGTTATCATGTCGGCCCATGGCTTAATAAAGGATCATAGGTGTGCCGTGGGTTACTTCCTGTTATGTTTTGCCTGTGGCAGCATTTAATAGAAAGACATTAAATGTGCTATATACTGAAGAATATAATATAATATATTATTGTTTGCTCAAGTCCCCTATGGGGATCAAATTAAAAAGTAAAAGAGTTTAAAACATTTTTTGCATAAAATAAAAAATATTAAAAGTTTTAAAAAAACAAAAAACTTTCCAGTTGGATCAAAAAAATTAAAAAGATGAACCTAATTAGTATTGCTGCATCTGTAAGTTCATTTGATAGAAGTATCACATTATTCATCCTGCATGGTGATACATAAAATCCACAGTAATAGAATTGTGCAGTTTTGGTCACTTTGTCTCCAGGCAAGAAATTGTATAACAAGCTACAAAGAATTGTGTGTACTCCTAAAAGTGCCAATAAAACGTACAAACCCTCACGTGGCACAGCAACAGAAAAATACAGACATTAGGGCAGTCAGAAGAATCAACAAAAACAAAATAGTAAAATTTGTGTTTCGTTTTTCCATTTTACTCCACTGAGGATTTCCAAAAGTTTTCTGTACATTATATAGTAAGTAAATGATTGTAAAATACAACTTGCTTCGGGAAAGAACGAGCTCCCATGTCCCTATGTGCCAGGAAAATAAAAAGTTCCTTTATTTTGAAAGTGAGGAAAACCTCCCACACGACTTCTCCAACGGTCTGCTGACTTCTACAATATTTGTCTCACAGCTTTTGGATCCGGATGAAGATCTGACCAATATTAGTACTACAGGGACAAATGTGAGGGGCGATCAGCGGTGTAAAGAGGAGATTCCTACAGGTAACCACCCAGGTGAGTAGTAACCACTGAATACAGCAGAGAAGAGTCACTGATTCTCCTCAGTCACCGGCTGCAGATAGTTATGTAGATTTATACGCTCTGGGATCTGTCAGATTTTCCTGTATATTCATCATTCAGCCGGAGTACAAACTAAATATGGCCGACAATGTGATCTGTTATAGGAGATAACACAGGATGGGCATTTATAATATGGATGGGGAATACAAGCTGAATATAGACATGAAATATACCTATGTGATTTCTTCAGCATCTGCTGTTAGTCCTGATGAGGGAGAAGTATTTGTACAATTTCGGGATTAAGAAACGATAGTCCATACATGAGAATTTTTATGAACTGCCTTCATGGAGAATAGCTGTATGCTATGCATGCTGCAAAAAGTTTGGGGCACAGAGCACGCCCCAATTTACAAGCTACACCTAATTTTTCATACATGTGAAATTACTTGAGCAAGAACACTAAAGGGGCAGGGGCGTAACTATAGAGGGTGCAGGGGATGCGGTTGCACCCGGGCCCAGAAGCCTTAGGGGGCCTATAAGGCTTCTCTTCTCCATATAGGGAACCCAGTACTATGAATAAAGCATTATAGTTGGGGGCTCTGTTACAGGTTTTGCATTGGGGCCCAGAAGCTTCAAGTTATGTCTCTGTGCAGCATGGTTTAGGTACGGGTACAGATACAGATAGAGGGGGGGCCCCAGCTCACTTTTTGCATCAGGGCCCCTGAGCCTTTAGTTACCCTCCTGTAAAGGGGTATGTACCTGGATCAGAACAGACATTTTGCCAGTATGTAGTAGGCTTGGCAAATTTTCTGGGAGTGCAGTAAAATCCACTGTTTTTCCTGGAGAGATGGCAATTATGTATTATAGTCATATCATGTTATATTGTGATAACAGAATCCAGAACGTGGAGACATGGACCCAGATAACAGAATCCAGAACATGGAAATATAGACCTGGATAACAGAATCCACAACATGGAGACATAGACCCAGATAACAGAATCCAGAACGCATATTAGTCATTTACTCCCCACTTCTACACGAGCCAACCTAAACAACCAATCACCGTGAATCAGCCAATCCAAATAACCAATCACCAAGAATGAGTAAATCCAAACAACCAATCAGGTTGTGAATGGTGTGGATTTGGGGAGTAATATAGATATGTGCATCCAGAATGGGGAGACATGAACCCAGATAACAGAATCCAGAACATGGAGATATGGACCTGAATAACATAGAATCCAGAACATGGAGATATGGACCTGGATAACAGACCCTCTCACCAGCCAAGCAAGAAACCTACTGCACACTGATTGGGGGCAAACACCCTGAAACAGCTGTCTGTGTATGGATTCTGGCTTGGTTTCCTATTCCTAATGGAGAGACGATGCCATTTCTTGACCCACTCACCCTCAAGGTGTCTCCACGCACTTTTTGGGTGCTCTCCTTAAGGAGGGACGATATCCCTCTTGACCCACATCACAGGCCTCTCAGATCGAGAACCCAAGGGAGTCGGGGTATGAGTCTATCAAACGCTCACTTCTCAATCAAAAGGGAAACCTAAATAAAGAACAGACACAGATAGCAGCTCTTGAGCTGGATGGAGGGCCTCTATCTAATAGATGAAGAGTGCAACAGACACCTGACATAGAGGTGAGATATCCAGTCAGTGCGAGCAGACCACAAATAATTGGGTTTAAGCCAGCTCAGAATGGGCATCTCCATCTCAATTGGATAAACCCTGGACTAATGCGTATCTCAAGTCAAAAATAAGATAGTGTTCCAATTTATATTGTGGCACTTGTTTGAAGTGAGACATAGTCCACTAAAAGAACAAAGACTGCAAAAATTGTAGTCTGATTTAGAGTAGTAGAGTCAATCTCACAATATATTAGAGGGAAACTTTTGGAGAGGCTAAATGACATCCTACTTCTGATTGAAATTCTATTACTGGTTCAACACGTTTCCTTGGGTGAATCCTATTCATCAGGAACCCAAAACTAGGATGACTATCAGGATAAATTACACACTTGGGATCCCAAGTCAAGAGAAGATACTCTAATCAAAAATATGACCCAGTTTGTCTATAACCAGTACCGCAACTAGAAAATAGGTGCAAGTAACTAGTCAAGATCTGGAGACAATGTCCAGAGGAAAAAAACAGCATAAAAGTCCATCAAAAAGAAGGTCCCAAGTGCCTTGGGTAAAGATTAATGGAACTAGAAGTCTAGCAAGGTCCAATATAAGACTAGAGACGAAACCCCAGCCAAAAAGAAAATAATAAGCAGCAACTCTGTCAGCCCTGATGATGAACTGACGGTTGAAGTGGTTGAGAGGTGAGAGTTTAATAGACTCGTACTCGGACTCCCTTGGGTTTTCGATCTGTGTATTGTTTCTCTCATTAGTTATTCCTCCATATATCTATAGGGATACCCTTAGATTGAGTGTATGTTCTATAGCCCTCAATTTCAAAAGTTTCAATAAAAATAATTTTTAGCGGTTGCCTATTTCTTCGAAGGGCTTTTTGTTATATATTACTGGACCCTACTGCTGCAGTCAATTAAAGTCTACTTTTAGATTGTAAAGTGTTTTGCCACCACTGGCTTAGGTTTCCTTCACATCAGTATTGGAAGTTCTTTTTGGAAGTTGCATCACTGAGTTCTGCTAAAAACCAGGATGAAATAGTGCTGCATGCTATGCTAAGTCAGTTTGGAAAATGCTGGACAGAAACCGAGCGGATCCTTTTATAGTTCATGGGGTTTGTTTGGTTCCATTCAGTTTCATCATAAGACAGATTGGTTTGGACAGGGTGTGCCATTTTCCTGCTTGCTGAATAGAGCTGGTGAATGGAAACCCTATAGCACTGTTATTAATGAGCACTTAGTTAATAATTGCATTTCACTACATGACTTGCAATTTGTATGGGAATATTTATACCGAAATGTATATCAATGTAATTTTTAGGTTTTATATTCAAAAAGTAGTAAAATGAGCTTTATTTTTGGCAGATGACGGTACCAGGAATTCAAAAGCACTTCCAATATCTGTCGATTGTAAAGCAGAAGATAGTGGTATCACAGAAGATACATATGAAGAACCTGCTATTATTCCAGATATCCCCTCAGCCCTTCCCAGCAAAGTTCCATCATCTGATCCTCTTATACAGGGCCCATCTTCTGATTCATCACAGACTGATAAGCAGGAGAAAATTCACAGAAGGGTAGAACATCAAAGAGCTCATACAGGGCAGAGGCCATTTTCATGTTCAGAATGTGGGAAATGTTTTACTCGGAAATCGGTTCTTGTTATACATAGGAGAATTCACACAGGGGAGAAGCCGTTTTCATGTTCAGAATGTGGGAAATGTTTTACTGTGAAATCAGATCTTGTTACACATCAGAGAATTCATACAGGAGAGAAGCCATTTTCATGTCTAGAATGTGGAAAATGTTTTACTGGGAAATCGCATCTTATCAGACATCAAACAACTCACACAGGAGAGAAGCCATTTTCATGCACTGTTTGTGGGAAGTGTTTTAACCAAAAGTCAAATCTATCTGCTCATCAAAGAACTCACACAGGGGAGAAACCATTTTCATGTTCAGAATGTGGAAAATGTTTTAATGGGAAAGCAGATCTAGTGATACATCAGAGAATTCACACAGGGGAGAAGCCATTTTCATGCCCAGAGTGTGGGAAATGTTTTACTGCAAAAGCAGATCTTGTTAAACATCAAAGACGTCACACAGGAGAGAAGCCGTTTTCATGTACTATTTGTGGAAAGTTCTTTAACCAAAAGTCAAATCTAAGTGCTCATCAAAGGGCTCACACAGAGGAGAAGGCATTTTCATGCTCCGAATGTGGAATATGTTTTACCTGGAAGTCGGATTTTGTTAGGCATCAGAAAATTCACACGGGAGAGAAACCATATTTATGTTCAGAGTGTGGAAAATGTTTTACTGTGAAATCGGATCTTGTTAAACATTTGAGAATTCACACAGGAGAGAAGCCGTTTCCTTGTTCAGAATGTGGAAAATGTTTTAATCGAAAATCGCATCTTGTTAGACATCAGAGAATTCACACAGGGGAGACGTCATCTTGTTGTAGTGTTAAGAACAGCGATTTAACAATAATTCAGCTCTAACTCTGCATTAAGGATCCCACAAAGAAAAGATATTTTCATGTTCAGCAACTCGCTTGTTTAAAATTACATCTTCTTAACCCTTTCCAATCAAATTTGTATCCTGGTTTTCCTAGGGGGCTTACTCTTTTTCTGCCATTATACAATGGTGCTATATGCTGGCTAAAGCCAGTACTGCATGAGGTGACATGTTGGATAGGCTCTGACAGCAGAGAGGCTGGCAATATACAGTAAGAGAAACCTGACAGATGTCTTTCAACATCGGAGCTGTAAAGCCTTAAATCATAATGTTGTAAGACTTCAGACACTGGATTGGAAAGGGTTAGACATCAAAGAACTAAAACAGGAAACTAGCTATTTTTTTTTCTAAACTTGCTTTAAAGATACATAGAATAAGCTTAAAATACAGAGAGTAGTACTATTCCAGGAGGATTAGAATAAAGTGGCACAGAGCCTTCACATGTAACCTAAAAAGATTGCGTCCTCAGGTCAGATTATGTAGCAGTCCATCTACTTTATGGATTTGATGAGGATTTTCTGCATTCCCATTCACTGTGTGGGCTGGGTCTGTTGGCAGTCACCCCTCCCCCAATCCTGGGTTGACTTGAGTGGCTGCGCAATCAACCTGCACCTGAACATTTTTGCTCCTCTATACAACAGTCTTGCTTGCTGCCTGCTATCAGGTCAAATTTTGATTGAGCGCTTCCTGTAGTATATATCTTGTACCTGACCTATTTTTCTGTGAATTACTACAGTACAATCTGGGTTCATGAAAGGTAGATCTGCCACTATGAATATACACAAAATATTGACAATTCTCGATGCCATTTAAAGTAAACTATCTGCTCATCCCTTTGTGGCATTCCTAACTATAGATGCAGAAAAGGTGTTTGAAAAAGTCTCATGGAATTGGTTGAGAGCAGTGATGGATAAGATGGGCTTTAAGGGCTCCTTCTACTCTTATATATGCCCGCTGCCTTGGGGTCATATTCAACTTAGATCTCTCCTTCACCCCCTACATCCAATCTCTGGCCCAAACATGGCAGCTGCACCTCAAGAACATCGCTAGAATATGCCCTTTTCTCACCGAGGACATGCTAAAAATGCTCACTGTTTCCCTCATCCACTCCCGGCTCGATTATTGCAACTCTCTGCTAATAGGCCTCCAGACTCTACCCTCTCCAATCCATCCTGAATGCGGCAGCCAGGCTCATCTTCCTGTCCAGATGCTACTCGGATGCCTCTGCCCTGTGCCGGTCACTGCACTGGCTGCGCACCAAATACAGAATACAATTTAAACTTGCTACCCTCATCCACAAAGCCCTCCACAGCACCGCACCATCCTACATTGCTTCCCTCATCTCAATCCACCAGCCAGCCCGGTTCCTCCGTTCTGATAATGAAATCAGACTAAGTGCCCCTTTAATTCGAACCTCTCATTCCCGCCTCCAAGACTTCTCAAAAGCACCGGTCCTCTGGAAGATGCTTCCAAAAAATATCCGGGCAATCACTGACACACTAAACTTCAGGCGTGCTCTTAAAAAGCACCTCTTCAGAGAGGCGTGCCATATCCCCTAAACCAAACACCTCTGTACTCCGCCTGATAACTTGCTCCCTGTCCTACAGACTGCAATCCCTGCTAGCTGTAATCAACCGGCATCTGCAGTCATCCCGATATTGCCACTATACGGCCTGACCATTGTCTGTGTGTATAGCATCCCTCATTCTCCACTTCGCCATACTGTGCACATCTCCAGCCCCTTTACCTTCTGTATCACCCCATCATCAGTAGTATGTAAGCTCATTGGAGCAGGACCCTCACCCCTACTGTTTCCATTAATTGATTACTTCATGTCACCGTTTTCTTCTGTTATTTCCCCTGTAATGTAAGCGCTATATAAATAAAGATTATTATTATTATATATGGAATTTATACACCTCCTCTAGCACAAATTTATACTCCTGGCTTTCTCTCCCCAAGGTTCGCACTACAAAAATCAGAAGGCAGTGCTCCAGAGGGGAGAGATGGTTATAAAAAAAAATTCTCAATTAGATTAGACTCACCCCGACGTCACTGGATTCCCCAAGGGCACCGGTACGTCAAAGAAGAAGACTTGTGTGGAAAGTCAAAACGCGTCGCACCTATAATAAATATTCAATTTGTAATCTCTAGAAATCCTCCTCTTGCATCTGCCTGTGCCTTTATCACATGGCCTCTGGCATTGGGGTTGCCGGCAGCAAGGCACCCCAGTGAGGTGAGTCTATAGATTTTCATTATATTCACCGGAGCGCTGGGAGTTTTTTCTATTACCCAAGGTTCGCACTATAGAAGGGAACCAGACAGGGATGCCCTCTATCCCCATTACTTTTCAATATTGCAATAGAATCACTGGTGTGTATGCTGGAAGAAAGCAAAGATATAAAAGGGGTCAAGACCAATAATGAAACTATTAAATCCACGCTGTTTGCAGATGATATCATGTTGGTACTGGCGTAACCATATATGGATCTGCCACAGGTTTTTTTCTCTCTGAGTCATTTGGGAAACAATCTGGTTTTAGGGTCAATACCACAAAATACGAATTGATAGATATTTCTCCTTGGGGTAATTTGCATAGTATATACATTTAAAAAAATACCGGTCACCTTGGTAAAGACCGCAAATAAGTATTTGGAAATAAAAATAGGTAAGGTCCCTGGGAGTATATATAAATTGAACTACCCCCGATAATACATTAAATCATGAACTAACTACATAAATGGTACAACCTTCAACTTTCAATTTTGGGGCGATGTCATCTGAATAAAATGATTAGTTTCCCAAAGCTTCCCTATCCCTTGCAATCTATCCCACTTTTACTTAAACGACAAGAATTGGTAAGGCTAAACACAGCATTCATGGCCTTCATCTGGTCCTGCAAACATCCACGTATAGCCTTGAAAAAGCTTAGACCAGAGGTGGATTGAACTTTCCAGATATATCAGCTACCGTTTAAGTTATTAAAACATGGATTTGTGGGGGCATCCGGAGTTTAAAGAAGGGCAAAATAATAAAATGTTCAAACTATGACATAATAGGAGAATTATGAAAGTCCAACACCTTCTTCATCATAGAGAGCCTAGCTACTAAAAGTTTGAAGAGCTTCGTGAAGTATAAGGCCCACCCGCATCACACTTTTTACCATGTGCACAAATCAAGGGTTTTCTAAGAGCTAGACCTGGTGATGTCTCAAAAGAGGCAAAAATGAATCCAATAGATATGTTCATGAAAGGATGATCACAAAGGCATTCTAAATCTGATCTATACTACCGATTCAGAGAGGGGTGGGCTGAAACAGATAGTACACCTTTGTTTAAAAAAATGGGAACGGCAACTACAAGACCCAGAACTATCTCAAAAACTGGTAGATGGTTGGATCTCTTTAAGAAAGGCTATAACCAATGAGAGATGGAGGGAAACTTATCTCAAAATCATTCATGGAGCAATTTATGGTTTCAACATACCTCTGCATACTGGGAGCCCAAATAGACTGCAGGCATGCCCCAGATCACAACCAAAAACAGTTTCTCTGCATGGAATCTGGGATCGCCCCAAAATCAAAACACTCTGGACAGAAATTAAAACATTGGTAGATGAACATGCAGGAATTACTATACCACAAGCTTATGTATTTCACTCTCTCCCTAGCCATGTAAAAAATGCTACTTTAAAGGGGTTGTCCCGCGCCGAAACGGGTTTTTTTTTTTTTCAACAGCCCCCCCGTTCGGCGCTAGACAAACCCGATGCAGGGACTTAAAAAAAAAAATGCACAGCGCTTACCTGAATCCCCGCGCTCCGGTGACTTCTTACTTACCGGTTGAAGATGGCCGCCGGGATCTTCTCCCTCGGTGGACCGCAGGGCTTCTGTGCGGTCCATTGCCGATTCCAGCCTCCTGATTGGCTGGAATCGGCACGTGACGGGGCGGAGCTACACAGAGCCGCTCTCCGGCACGAGCGGCCCCATTCAGAAAAGAAGAAGACCGGACTGCGCAAGCACGTCTAATCTGGCGATTAGACGCTGAAAATTAGACGGCACCATGGAGACGAGGACGCTAGCAACGGAACAGGTAAGTGTATAACTTCTGTATGGCTCATAATTAATGCACGATGTACATTACAAAGTGCATTAATATGGCCATACAGAAGTGTATACCCCCACTTGCTTTCGCGGGACAACCCCTTTAATACACACTATTCTTATAATAGGCATGCTAGCAAAATGGTTGCAGGCCAGTCCCCCGGGAGTACCAGATGTCATACAGCAACTAAAACACCTTCTAAAAATGGAGAGATTGGAGACAGAAAAACATGCAGAATCCCAAGCATCTAAATTTTTGGGGAAATGGCGAGTTTTCATAGAAAGATTCATGGACCCAAATGAGATCATGGAATGCATGCGCCCATTTAATAACACATCCTGGTATCACACTCAAGCAGGAGTGGATAGATTAGGAAGATTAAAAATAATATAAAGCAATACAATTAATTCACATAGGAGATGAGAAGGTGAGATTTTTAGGCAATAGATAAAAATTTTTGTATATTGATACACCGTAGCCTATAGTAAATTAATAAAAAGAAAAACCGAAGGGACACAAAGTTAGGCCGCCTGCAGACGAGCGGGATTTCCCGCGGGATTTCCGCCGCTCAAAGCCTGCATAGGATTGCGTTAACAAACGCAATCCTATGCAGACGGCCGCGGTTTGGCTCGGGTGAAATTTTGCACGGCAAACAAACCGCTTCAGAGGGCTCCGGGGGTGAGCGGGGGGTTGCAGAGGGTAATGGGGGAGGGGGGAGAGAGAGCTCCCCCCTGTTCCCCACTGCTACCCCCCGCTCCACCACGCCGCCCCCCGGCGCTCCCCGAATCTTTTCGTCCGAGTAGTCAGTTACTTGGAAAAAGCGGTGCTCGAGAGCAAAAACACCTGAACAGAGTACGCTCGCTCATCTCTAATGTTGAGTATGTAAGACACCATGCAGTCACATTTCATTTAATTGAATTTTATCTGTAAACTAATGAATGGATTCCACCCTGGGGGAGTGTACTTTCCTAATGGCAACATGTACATTTGTCCAAGATGTAAATATAATTTGATTACGCAAATTTTTTTTTTCATCAATGAGTTGATATGTTTTGTTTTTGATTATGAAAAATTGCAATAAAAAGAGTTAAAAAAAAGATTCAAACCTATTAATTATGATAGATTACAAAATTAGATGACATAAAATACAATAAATAAATATAATAAATACTCAACTCCACAGATTGACTGCTCTATTGAAAGGTATCAGCTGACGAGTGTTAGAAATATATAAATGAATCATTATTTATATATATATATATATATATATATATATATATATATATACACACACACACATGGGAAAGCCCTCACTGACTGGCGACTAATTCTCTAACTTTCTGATGTCGTACAAACATGAAATTTGGCACAACCACTCTTTAGGTCCTAAATAGGTAAAGTAAAGAGGTCACAACTCGATTATTCAATACTAAGTGCCAAAGTATTGGTACCCCTATGTAATGTACCAAATCTAATTCTCTAACTTCCCAATGTCATGCAAACATGAAATTTGGCATTACGATTCTTTAGGTCCTAAATAGGAAAACTAAAGGGGGTCACAACTCAATTATTCAATGCCAATTACAAAAGTATTAGCACGTCTGTGAAATGTAACTTCCCAGTGTCGTACAAACATGAAATTTGGCACAACCATTTTTTAGGTCCTAAATAGGAAGAGTAAAGAGGTCACTACTCAATTATTAAATACTAAGTACAAAAATATTGGTACCCCTATGTAATGCACCTGGTCTAATTCTCTAACTTCCCGGTGTCACACAAACATGAAATTTGGCATAACCATTCTTTAATTTCTAAATAGGAAAAGCAAAGGGTTCACGACTCGATTATTCAATGCTAATTGCAAAAGTGGACCCCCGTGTAATGTAACTTCTTGGTGCCGTACAAGCATGAAACTCGGTGCAAGCATTCTTTAGGTCCTAAATAAGGAGAGTGGGAGTGGTGGCACATTCTGCAGAGGGACATTAGTACATGCAGTCTGAGGATAATCTAATGTTCCTCTATGTTTATACATATTTAATTCCTCAGTTACTCTAAAGTAACCTTGACTTCATAAAATTTTCCATGCAAACACCTGTATCAACTCGGGTGAGACCTGGTCTATCAGCTAGTACCATATAAAAACATGTCATTAATTTAATCTATCACATTTATCAATTAGATCTTTTTTTTTTTACAATTTTCTTTAAAATATTGCAAAATAGTTCCTCCACCTTTGATCATTGTACTGAGCATTTCCTATACTACCGATGTCTACTTATGGGACAAAGAAAAGGGAAAAAAAAAAAAAACAATTCAGAAAATGACGTCAGACATTTCATTTAGACTGGATGGAATGTTTGTAATTAATGTCTCCAATATCTTTTACGTCATGTTTGGAATCTGCTTGTACAAGACTAGGATTAAATGTACAGTAATGAGATTACTCTGGCCCTTATTTACGAATGTGTTCGACACATTTGTGTCTAAAACTGCACCAAAATTAGGGCGTACAAATTTTCAAATTGTTTACGCCAAAATGGAGAAGATCCAACAATCTCGCCACTTTTTTCCCCCAAAAATTGGCGATTGTCTATCTTTCTGACAGACATATGAAGCACAACTGCAAGACTGTCGGTAAAAACTGGCGCTAGTAAAACCTAATGAAAGTTTATATAAATGAAGAGGCATATGATGCATATTTTTGGCGTATGCTTGTTTTAGCAATTTTTTTTGGTGCAAATACAACTATATGGATATTTTTATCTTGAATTTGCTCCTATTTTTTGTTTTAAATATTATTTTCACTGTTAACTGTAATATTAGTAAATGGTGCAAAATTTTTTTTTTTAGCAAAACGTATTTTCGAATGTAAACTGGTGCAATTTTGACGGGTGGTCAGTTTTTATAGTGTCTTGAATGTAGAAACCACAAGCAAGATAGAGTTATGACAATCACATGATTGTATAGACATTCCCACTGAAGTGCATCATCAAGGTAGTAAATAGTACCTCAAGTGGTCAAATTATGTTAAACATCGAATACAATTGCCCACAAGTAAAATGGAGTATGGAGGGCATATTAGCCTTTTACACCCCACCTCTACTCGAGCCAACTTAAATAACCAATCACCGTGAATCAGCCAACTCAAATAACCAATCACCGTGACTAAGCCAACCTAAATAACCAATCACCGTGAATAAGTAAATCCAAACAACCAATCAGATTGCGAATGGTGAGGAGCGGGATGTAAAAGGCTAATATGCGTATGGAGGACTAATCTATCCTGTGATCACTATGTCATCATTCATTGCTGAAAACGTGTTCTAATATATATCAATAGCCTAAGAAGACCAAGACAAAATGTCCACTGTGATCACATGACTAATTAGCCATCAGGAAACTCCAATTGTAGGGGCTACAAAAAATGGCTATTATCATTGGGTATTCACATACTCAAATAAGGAACAGGCTACTGCAAAATGGCCCCTGCCATTAGTATCATGCCTCCTGTGTCAATAAAATGCCCACCATGCACAAAAAAAGCACAAAAAATAAAAAAATAAATATAAAGCACCTTTAATTGAGAGCAAGCCATAAGCATATATACCCTCACTATCATCGCTATAATACTTACCGTGTCTAACTACAAAAATGACTCCACCAATTATAGCATAAAAGAAAGTGACTATTAGATGTGTCACACAATCTCCACGAGGTGTCTGTATAGCTCTTAGGGACAAACCTTACAATATATTAAAATATTATGAGCTAAGTTAAGGTGGGCTCTATATACTATGTTACTGTTTTGTATATGATAAGAGGCAGTCATTAGTATGCTTGATGGGTCATTTTATATGATAGTAATATTGTTATATATTTTTGCATAAATGCATATAGAGCATACATATATGACGAATGCCTTCCTTTCGCCTGTCTACTGTACATTGGAGACTCATCTCTGTTGTATTGGAATTAGAGATGAGCAAGCACCAAAATGCTCAGGTGCTCATTACTTGAGTCAAACTTTTCATAATGCTCGAGAGCTCGTTTCGAGTAACGAACTCCATTGAAGTCAGTGGGAGACTCGAGAATTTTTCAAGGTGACCCATGCTCCACAAAGGGGAGGTTGTGTGAATCACCTGAAAACATCAGAATGTGATAGAAACACCACAGAAACGAAGAGGGAACAGCAGGGGCAGCATGCATGGATGCATCTGAGCCTCCCATGTCACACTATTAAGCCAAATTGTGTGCAAGAGCCTGGTGGTTAACCCCCTAACAATATGCTTGGGACAGACCATAATCAGCAAGGCACATGCACTCGCACATCTTAGCTGAGCACCACACTAGCTGTAACCAAGGCCAATCACCGCCTTAGGGGGACACCACTGCCTCTTCTACTGTGTTACATGCTGGCATTGCTGTCCAATTTCCCGCACGAGCCAGCGTCCAAAGCATACTCAAATTTTTCCCTGCACAGCGTTCAGCTGTCCTCATGCCACATTCTCGCTTGATAGCCACACCACCCACATGTCTATTTATAAGTGTGTATTGGATGAGGAGAAATCGGAGACACACACTGCAGAGGGTTGGCAGGGCCTGGCAGCGACCCTCATTGAAAGTGTTGGCGATAGCCCACAATGCTGATGAGAATTGCTGATAAATTAACGTACGATCATAATTCCAATCCCGTGCCACCTCCGTCACAAAATTGTCAGGAGCCACAAACCTGGGCATAAAGGGGACTCAGATGCCAGTACTTCCTACACATCTCCACAATACAGCAACGCATTCTTAAACCAAAGATTGGTTTGAAGCAGGAGGTGTTGCCAAAGTAGCCACCACAGGTATACAGTGACCCTTTGAAAGTCTCATTAAATCAGTCTCGCTTCCTGTGAACACTCTAATCCAGTATCTCGGATAACTGTGGTAACACGAGAGATAATACATGGTGACCAGCGCTGACCCCCAGGGATGCGTGCATTTATCAGACCCATACCAATCTGGCTGTTTACCACTCAGGGCATTATACATCAGCGGACATACAAAAACAGGCAGTGTACAGTGAGTTGTCCTGTTATACAGCCGGGATTCTTGTGAATTCCCTGTGCGTACTACTGGTCCCAGGCAGCCAAACCGCTGATGCACACAATGAGAGCAGTAGTAGTCCTAGAAAGGACTGTTGGGTTACAACTATTCCAATCCTATGCCACCTTCGTCACAAATTTGTCAGGGGCCACAACCATCAGCACAATTCAACAACTCATTCTTAAACAAAAGATTGTCTTGAAGCTGGAGGTGTTGCAAAAGTTACCACCACAGGTATACAGTGACCCTGTGAAAGTCTCATTAAATCAGTTACGGTTCCTTTGATCGCTCCATTGACAGCATTAACCATGAAGAAATTAGAGTGGCCAAACATGGCAGAGTTGCACCCCGCCCAAGACCTTGGCCTCTGCCCACACCCTCAACAAACATGGGCATAAAGTGGACTCGGATGCTGTTACATCTAAGCACCAGCACAATTCAACAACCCTTTCTAAAATAAAAGATTTCTTTTAAGCTAAAGGTGTCGCAAAGGTTGCGGTTAAATCAGTTACGATTCCATTGATCTCTCCAAAGACTGCATGAACCGTGAAAAAATTGGAGTGGGCAAAGCAGGACAATTCATTCTGTGTATGCGTCAGATAGCTGAAGACCGCTATGGGAAACCTTTGTGCACCCACAGTATAGAGGAACCCCTGAAACCTTTCTGCAGCAAGAGTATAGGCAAACCCCTCAAACATTTCTGGAACAAGAGTATAGGCGAACCTCTCAAACATTTCTGTACCAAGAGTATAGGCAACCCCAAGAAAAATTAATGTACCAAGAGTATAGGCGAACCCCTGAAACTTTTCTGAGCAAGAGTATAGGTGAACCCCTGAAACCTTTCTGTAGCAAGTTTATTGGCAACCCCAAGAAGCATTTTGGTACCGAGAGTAGAGGCGAACCCCTCAAACATTTCAGTAGCAAGAGGATAGGCGAACCCCTGAAACCTTTCTGTAGCAAGAGTATAGGTGAACCCCCCAACTTTTTTGGCGCAAGATTATAGGTGAACCCCTGAAACCTTTCTGGAACAAGTTTATAGGTGAACCCTTGAAACCTTTCTGTAGCAAGAGTATAGGCGAACCACTGAAACATTTCTGTAGCAAGTGTATAGGTGAACCCCTCAAACATTTCTGCAGCAAGAGTATAGGCGACCCCAAGAAACAAACGGGTACCAAGAGTATAGGCAAACCCCTGAAAATTTCTGTAGCAAGAGTATAGGCAAACCCCTCAAGCAATTCTGTAGCAAGAATATTGGAAAACGTCTTAAACATTGCTGTAGCAAGAGTACAGGCGAACCCCTGAACCTCTAAAACCTTTCTGTACCAAGATTATAGGTGAAACCCTTAAACATTTCTGTAGGAAGAGTATAGGCGAGCCCCTCAAACCTTTCTGTAGCAAGAGTATAGGCGAACTCCTGAAACCTTTCTGTAGCAAGAGTATAGGCGAACCCCTGAAACATTTCTGTAGAAAGAGTATAGGTGAACCCCTCAAACCTTTCTATAGCAAGATGACAGGCGAATACCTTACATCTTTCTGTAGCAAGAAGATAGGCGAACCCCTCAAACCTTTCTGTACAAAGAGTATAGGCAACCCTAAGAAACATTTGGGTACCAAGAGTATAGGCAAACCCCTGAAACCTTTCTGTAGCAAGAAGATAGGCGAACCTCTAAAACCTTTCTGTAGCAAGAAGATAGGCCAACAGCTCAAACCTTTTTGTAGCAAGAGTATAGGTGAACCCCTAAAACATTTCTGCAGCAAGAGTATAGGCAACCCCAAGAAACATTTTGGTACCGAGAGTATAGATGAACCCCTCAAACCTTTCTGTAGCAAGAGTATAGGCGACCCCAAGAAACATTTTGGTACCGAGAGTATAGGTGAACCCCTCAAACCTTTCTGTAGCAAGAGTATAGGTAAACCCCTGAAATCTTTCTGGAGCAAGAGCATAGGTGAACCCCTGAAACCTTTCTGTAGCAAGAGTATAGGCGAACCCCTGCAACCTTTCTGTAGCAAAAGTATAGGTGAACCCCTCAAACATTTCTGCAGCAAGAGTATACGCAGCCCTAAGAAACATTTGGGTACCAAGAGTATAGGCGAACCCCTGAAACATTTCTGTAGAAAGAGTATAGGCGAACCCCTCAAACCTTTCTATAGCAAGAGGATAGGCAAACCCCTGAAACCTTTCTGGAGCAAGAAGATAGGCGAACCCCTCAAAGCTTTCTGCAGCAAGAGTATAGGCAAACCCCTCAAACATTTCTGTACCAAGAGTATAGGCAAACCCCTGAAGCCTTTCTGTAGCAAGAGTATAGGCGAACCCCTCAAACATTTCTGTAGCAAGAGTATAGGTGAACCCCTCAAACATTTCTGTAGCAAGAGTATAGGTGAACCCCTCAAACATTTTTTGTAGCAAGAGTATAGGCGAACCCCTCAAACCTTTCTGTAGCAAAAGGATAGGCAAACCCCTGAAACCTTTCTGTAGCAGGAAGATAGGCCAACCGCTCAAACCTTTCTGTAGCAAAAGTATAGGTGAACCCCTCAAACCTTTCTGTAGCAAGAGTATAGGCAACCCCAAGACACATTTTGGTACCGAGAGTATAGGCGAACCCCTCAAACATTTCTGTAGCAAGAGGATAGGCGAACCCCCCAAACATTTTTGGCGCAAGATTATAGGCGAACCCCTGAAACCTTTCTGGAGCAAGTTTACAGGTGAACCCTTGAAACCTTTCTGTAGCAAGAGTATAGGCGAACCACTGAAACATTTCTGTAGCAAGTGTATAGGTGAACCCCTCAAATATTTCAGCAGCAAGAGTATAGGCGACCCCAAGAAACAATTGGGTACCAAGAGTATAGGCAAACCCTTGAAAGATTTCTGTAGCAAGAGTATAGGCGAACCCCTGAAACCTTTCTGTAGCAAAAGTATGGATTAACCCCTCATACTTTTCTGTACAAAGAGTATAGCCGACTCCCGGAAAAATGTATTTACTAAGAGTATAGGCGAAGCTCAGAAAAATTGTTTTGCTGTTAGTATAGGCGAAGGCCTGAAAAATTTGTTTGCTATGAGTTTGGACGAAGCTTGGAAAAATTGGTTTGCTCTGAGTATAGGCGAAGCGTGGAAAAATGTGTGCACCAAGAGTACAGGTGTACCCCTGAAAAAATGGTTTACCCACGGTGCAGGTGAAACCCAGAAATTTTTTAAAAATAGAGCTTGTAGTTGCTTAATTTGCTAAAAGACCCTGGAGGCAGCCCTCCGAAAAAATTAGTTTTAACAGAGTCTTTTGGCCCTCTGAAAAATTGGCTGTTCAGCATGATGACATGCTGGTTTAGGAGGAGGAGGAGGAAGATCAGAAAGGGATAGACCAAGCAACTTCTCCCCTTTTAGGGGTGATAGAGGATACGTGGTTCACCTGTTCCAGCTGAAAGAATCTTTATGTTTCGCTGCTTTCCACCGGTGGAGAAGAGAAGTCTGGGGAAATCCAGCATTTGTTCATCTTAATGAGTGTAAGCCTGTTGGCGCTGTCACTTGATAGGTGGGTATGCTTATCCGTGATGATCCCCCCAGCAGCACTAAACAACCCTCTCTGATAAGACACCGGTGGCAGGGCAGGCCAGCACTTCTAAGCGTACAGCGCAAGTTCATGCCACATGTCCAGCTTTGACACCCAATAGTTGTATGGAGCAGAGTGATCACGGAGGACGTTGGTACGGTCGGCAATGTACTCCCTGACCATCTTTTTACACTGTTACTTCTGACTCTGCTTAGACTTGGGAGCCATAAAACTGGCAAAGGCCTTGGAGAGTGTTCCCCTGCCTGCGCTGGACATGCTGCCTGATCCCCACGCCCCACCTGCTACTTGGCCCACTGAAGTACATCCTCTACCACTAGCGTTGTCAGATGGGAATCTTAGCATTTGCTTTTCCACCAGGGCCGTGTGGTATTGCATCACTCTCATACTTCTTTCTTCTTCGGGAATGAGAGCGGAAAGGTTCTCCTTATACCGTGGGTCGAGAAGGGTGAACACCCAGTAATCCTGGTTGGCCAGAATGCGTCTAACGCGAGGGTCACAGGAAAGGCAGCTGAACATGAAGTCAGCCATGTGTGCCACAGTCCCAGTACGCAACACATCACTATCCTAACTAGGAGGATGACTTTTATGATACTTCTCTTTCCTCCTCTTCAGGCCGTACACGCTGAACAGATGTGAGGGAAGTAGCATGGGTACCCTCTGCAGTGTGGGCAGCAGTCTCTTCCCCCTTCTCCTCCTCCTCCTCCCCCTCCTCCTTCTCCTCCAATATGCACTGAGAAACAGGTGTGAGGGTGGTCTGGCTATCAAGTGACTTACTGTCATCCCCCATCTCCTGTTCTAATTGCAAGGCATCGGCCTTTATGCTTAGCAGCGAACTTCTCAGAAGGAAAAGCAGCGGGATGGTTACGCTGATAATGGCCGCATCGCCGCTCACCATTTGTGTAGACTCCTCAAAGTTTCCTAGGACCTGACAGATGTCTGCCATCCATGCTCACTCCTCTGTGAAGAACTTCGGAGGCTGACTACCACTCTGCTGGCCATGTTGCAGCTGGTATTGTACAAAGGCTCTACGCTGCTCGTACAGCCTGGCCAATATGTACAACGTAGAATTCCAGTGTTTGGGCAGTCGCACAGCAGTCGGTGCACTAGCAGCTGGAAGCGCTGTTGCAGTGTCCTGAGGGTGGCAGCATCTTTGGTGGACTTCCTGAAATGTGCGCACATTGGGCGGTGTGCCTCTTCTCTCCCAAACTGAGTAGTTTCAGCACGGCCTGCAGACGCTTCCTAACCGCAGTGCTGCAGCGCCTCGAGCTACTGACTGCCGGCGACATGCTCACACGTGGCAATTGAGAGGTAGAGAGGGGGGAGGAGGAGGTGGCATAATATGCCGGAGAAACCTTCACCGAGGTAAGACCTGCGATCTTCGGTGTGGGTAGTATCGGACCCAGGGTTAGACTTGGTCCCAGCCTCCACCAAGTTCACCCAATGTGCCTTCAGGGAGATGTAGTGTCCCTGTCCACCAGCACTTGTCCACATGTTCGTGGTTAAGTGGACCTTTCCAGTAACCGCGTTGGTGATGGCATGGTTTATGTTGCGTGAGACGTGCTGGTGAACAGTGGGGACGGCGCAATGGGAAAATAGTGGCAACTGGGGTCCGAGTACCAAGGGACCACCACCACCATCATGTTGTGGAAAGCCTCCGTTTCTACTAGCCTGTATGGCAGCATCTCCAGGCTGAGTAGTTTTGCGATATGCATGTTTAAAGATTGTGCATGCAGGTGGGTGGCTACGTATTTCCGCTTTCGTTCCAATGATTGGGTTAGCGACAGCTAAACGCTGTGCTGGGACACATTGGTAGAGGCAGTGGAGCACCGTGGAGGTGAGGGTGTGGGTGCAGGCCGGGAGGCGCTTGTGCCTGCATCCTGGGAGGGGGATTGCACCTCTGTGCCAGGTTGTGAAGAGGCAGCACTATAACTGCTGCAATATGTTTACACGAGGTGGAAATGCTGCAGAATGTCCTCAGCGGAAATTTCCGTGGCAAATTTCACAGCATTTCGGCATTCAAAAGCAGTCAAAGTCTGCACCCAGTCTATTTTTAAACAGCCTTATCCTTTTAAGAATGACAGAGGTTAAAAATCATACGTCGTAATAAGCCCCACCCCCTGACATGTTGGCACTTTGCGATAAATAAGTGGGTTTTGGGTTGCAGTTTTGGCACTCGGTCTCTAAAAGGTTTGCCATCACTGCTCTATGCCGTTATATAATTAGCTTTGTCACATATTCCGGGAGATAATCCCACACCCAGAGTTTGTCAGGTGTATTACTATCTACGCTTGGGATTTTCACCAATTGTCTGTTTTTATTTAAAAATAGATTTTAACAGAGCAGACCAGAATAGAATAAGAGACATAAGATAGGGTCTGGACTGGGACGGGAGGAGGAGAGGAAGACGGAAACCTTGAACGTAACACAAAGTCATTGTGTTTTTTTTCTTTCTCTCTTTCTTTATTTTTGCCTGATTTGAAATATATGGATTAATACAATGATAATGGGAGGATTGAAAGTGATGAGTAAACCATACTAAGGAAATAGTACAAGAGATCAATATGTTTAATATTTTATTTTCCAAGATGACAATGTAAGTCATATCTGTAAATGCAAAGTTTTTGAAAAATATCATTGTATTGTTCCAAGAAGTACTTTATTTCTGAATTTTTTTTATTTTTTTTTTTTGAATTGTCATGGGAAAAAAAGCTCAAAATAAAAAAAGATGTTTGGAAAAAAAATAGATTTCAACAAAGTGTTAAGCAGGTGCTCATTGGCAACTTCTGGGAACTCCAGAAGTTATAGTTCCCCAAAGCCACTTATAATTCTACACCAGTAGTCTTAAAATACAATGTTTTCAGAATAGAGTATTGATCAGAATGACACACAGTTACAGAATACAAGTATTGATAGCATTAGAAATATAATATATGTCAAAAAACACACTATTTTAACAGCCTCCATTGCACTGGTTCCACTCTTATCTCCGTACTGGCCAATCACAGCACAGTTATAGTACATTGGTAGTCTAACATTACCAAAGCACTATGGGTTATTAGGTAGTCTAAGATTGGCGGCAGCCATCCTGGCCACCTGAAATTAGGAGTGCAACTTGGATACAAGCGTACAAGTTTTTAAATGCAAACTTTTATTAATGATAAGCAACAAGTTTCTTGAAACAGTTATTTGTATAAAGATGAAATATTTTGCATACATTGTTGGAATATAGTGTGAAAGAAATTATATAATTCCACCATCTTGTCTTCCATTTTATCTTCAGTATCATTTTAATATTTAAAGAAACATAACCAAAAGATTCTGCTGAGTTAAAAAAAATGTTTACGTTAGTGCAAAAAAAGACTTCAAAATGAACTATGGGGCCCCAACCATACCGTCTCCACCAAAGTCCCCTACCAAGGAGAGAATAGCTGCCAGTGAGGTCCTTATTTTCATGTCTACTCCTGAATCAGTTGTTTGGAACTTAAGATCTAATGTGGTTAGACAACTGCTCAGTCTGATGCTATATAAGAGAAAAAAAACATTCATTTTAAAGGCTTCATTCATATCAGTGATTTTTCACTTGGGTCAATAGTTCAAGTTTAAAAAAGTTCTGCAAACCTTATTCATGTCCGATTCTTGTATGAGGATAGCACATGTAAATGTGTCCCATAAATCGAATAGCACACGGTCATGATGTCTGTGTGTTGTCCGATGCTAGTTGCACCCAAGAACCTCGGCACAACTCGTTCTCGTTAGTGTGTAAACTGCCTCAACATGTAAATGGTTTCTCCCCTGTGTGATGTCTAACAAGATATGATTTGTTAGAAGAACATTTCTCACATTCTGTGTACTAAAGTACATTTTGGTAATGAGATATTTCAATAAGGGGATGTTTTTTTCCGTTTTCATCTATCCACTGAATGGGTGAAAAGGATAGATTGATAAGATTCCGAACACTGAAATCCCGCCACTCCCAAGAACACTTTCCGGTCACTTCTGCATCACTGCTGCTACCAGAGTGCCATCTCTAAGCTAAAGCACTTAGTTATTTCGCGCATGTGCAGCTAGCACTCCATTCAAAGTGACTTCACTCTTGTTGTAGCAGTGATGCAGGAGAGAATGCAAGTGGGGCAAACGGGACCCCCTGTTTTCTGGATCAATCAAGGGGATCTCAATGGCTGGAACCCCACCAATCAGATAATTATCCCCTCTCCTGGTGATAAGGGATACTGTCACCTATATTCTTTTAAAGTACTTGAACTATATCAAAATTCTAGTGAATTCTCTGATGTTTAACAAGATGAGTTTTCTGAATAAAATATTTCCCACATTCTGAACATGTAAATAGCTCCTCCCCTGTGTGAATTCTCTGATGACTAGCTAGATTTGATTTTATTATAAAGCATTTCACATATTCTAAACATGAAAATGTCTTCTTCCCAGTGTGAATTCTCTGATGTGAGACAAGATTTGATTTCAAAGTAAAACATTTCCCACATTCTGAACATGAAAATGACGTCTCCTCTGTGTGAAGTCGCCGTATGACAAGATATGGTTTCACAGTAAAACATTTCCCACAATCTGAAGATCACATAGGTTGAAGCCATGAAAATAGCTTCAACCTAGGTGAATTTTCTGATGTGCAAGAAGATCTGATTTCCCTTTAAAACTGTTCCCACATTCTGAACATGAAAATGGCTTCTCTCCTGTGTGAATTCGCTGATGAATGACAAGACGTGATTTCACAGTAAAACATTTCCCACACTCTGAACAAGAAAATGGCTTCTTCCCTGTGTGAATTCTCTGGTGAGAAAGTAGATCTGATTTCGCTTTAAAACTGTTCCCACATTCTGAACATGAAAATGGCTTCTCTCCTGTGTGAATTCTCTGATGTATGACAAGACGTGATTTTACAGTAAAACATTTCCCACAGTCCGAACATGAAAATGGCTTCTCTCCTGTGTGAATTCTCTGATGTGCAACAAGACGTGATTTCATAGTAAAACATTTGCCACATTCTGCACATGAAAAGGGCCTCTCTCCTCTGTGACTTCTCTGATGTACAACAAAATGTGATTTAATACAAAAACGTTCCCCACATTCTGAACATGAATATGGCTCCATCCCTGTGTGACAATGTTGATGTGCGATAAGATGTGATTTTCGAGAAAAACATTTTCCACACTCTGAACATGAAAATGGCTTCTCTCCTGTGTGAATTCTCTGGTGAATAAGAAGATCTGATTTCACTTTAAAACGTTTCCCACATTCCGAACATGAATATGGCTTCTCTCCTGTGTGAATTCTCTGATGTACAACAAGATGTGATTTCACAGTAAAACATTTTCCACATTCTGAACATGAAAATGGTTTCTCCCCTGTGTGACTTCTCTGATGTACAATAAGATGTGATTTCACACAAAAACGTTCCCCACATTCTGAACAGGAATATGGCTCTGTCCCTGTGTGACGACGTTGATGTACATTAAGATGTGATTTTCGAGTAAAAGATTTTCCACACTCTGAACATGGAAATGGCTTCTCCCCTCTGTGACTTCTCTGATGTACAACAAAATGTGATTTAATACAAAAACGTTCCCCACATTCTGAACATGAATATGGCTCCGTCCCTGTGTGACAATGTTGATGTGCAATTAGATGTGATTTTTGAGTAAAACATTTTCCACACTCTGAACATGAAAATGGCCTCTCCCCTGTGTGAACTCTCTGGTGAATAAGAAGATCTGATTTCGCTTTAAAACTTTTTCCACATTCTGAACATGAAAATGACTTCTCTCCTGTGTGAGTTCTCTGATGTTGGACAAGATGTGATTTCGCTTTAAAACTTTTTCCACATTCTGAACACGAATATGGCTCCGTCCCTGTGTGACGACGCTGATGTACAACAAGACGTGATTTTCGACTAAAACATTTTTGACACTCAGAACATGAAAATGGCTTCTCCCCTGTGTGAACTCCCCCATGTTTAGCTAGATCAGATTTATTTAAAAAACATTTCCCACATTCCAAACATGAATATGACTTCTCTCCTGCGTGAGCCCTATGATGTTTTCCCCTTCTTTTCTCTAGCTTATCAGTCTGTGATGAATTAGAAGATGGAACCTGCAGCATAAGAGGATCTTTTTTGTCAAGTGCTGAGGGAATATCTTGGATAATGGCATCTTGTGTGATACAATCTTCTGCTTCACAATCTGCAAATCTCAGACATCTCTCTGAGCTCCCAATACTGTCATCTGGAAAGAATAAAGCTGATTTTAATATTTTTGAATAGTATAAACCTTAAAAAGGGTACCTTTTCTAACCATTTATAAGCTGATATGTATGTGTATATTTCAGTATGTCATGCTTGGGTATTTCCGTCACTCCCACTGAAGCTTCATTCAGAGTGACATCACTGTTTGGGGAGAAAGCAGCCCCCACAGTGACAGGGGAATGGGATACATGTATTGTGTAAGTTTAATTTAATTTAATTACATTAATACCAAAAGTATCTTTTATAGGAGTTTTTCATCGCTGAATTCAAATTCTTAAATAACTTTTATATCGCAATCTGAGAAAGACAGGTTAACAAAGTTTGCACTAGATCCAGATTGTGAAGTCCACAATCTCATGGAGAACTTTGGTGGGACAAAAAGAAACAGGACAATGTCCTCATTAAGGTGGAAAGCAGACACCAAATTAGGTAAGAAGGAGGGGACAGGTCACAGTACCACCTTTTCCTAATGAAAGGAGCTGAACAGAGGTTTGGCCAACAAGACTGCAAGCTGGTAAACCCGGTAGATGGAGGTGACCACTACCAAGAAGAACACCTTCCAGGTCAAAAGACAAACTGTAACTTCATTTAAAGGATTGAAAGGATGGTATTGTAGCGCATCTAGCACTAGATTAAGGCCTCAAGGTGGGACAGGCAGATAGTATGGAGGGGTGACGTGAGTGACTCCTTGTAGAAAAGTAGGCATGGCTAACTAGAAGACCAGTGGGTGCTGTAAAACAATGGATAGTGTGGGTACTTGGCCTTTCAGGGAACTAAGGTCCAAGCCCATCTCCAAAGCCCTTTCATGGGAAAGACAGTAGGATATAGAAAGAAAAATGCATAGGATAGAAGTTGTGTTCCAGACCATGACTTCAACTGTTACTCCGAGGAACAAGGCATGGTCAAATTTGGGCAGAAAAGGGGTTCCTTTAAGAGTGGATTTTCTCGATGAGGGAGGCACCATGGAGAGTCGATGAGCAGGTTGACAACATGTGCATAGCATGCCCGGTGGGGCCAATCTTGGTGATGAGAATCACCAGGAGACCTTCCATCATTATCCTCTTGAGAAGTTGTGAGAAGGGGAAAAAGATGTAAGGAAAGTGGAGTCTGTCCATGTGATTATGAGTGCATGTACTGCTCAAGCTTGCGGACCCTGAGACCTGGTCACCAAGATTGCCAATGTGCGATTAATTCTAAACATCATCAGGCTGACATCCAATTGTCCCCACTTTCGACGATTGCTCGAAAGACTTTGGATGTAGTTCCCATTCTCCCAGGCCAACTGATTCTCTGCTGACAATGTCAGATATCCAGTTGTCCAGTTGTCCACTGAGAGCACTGTGAGGTGAATTTTGGCACAGGTCAGAATTTTCGCTGCTTTAGGCCCCCTGTCCACGGCTGTGACAGAATATCATTTAGACCAAATGATGTAAGTGTATTTAAACGATAGTTCCAGAACATCTCCTTTTTTCTCAATTGGCTAATGGAGTGGGAAAAAATGTGTTCTAATGGCGTTACCCTAAGATGTTTGGTACAATGATCGTGAAATTCTGAAAAGTGTCGGGATACGCTATGTTTTTTGAAACCCCTTCTAATGTTGCATTTATGACTGAAGATGCGACCCCTTAATGTATTTTTAGTTCTCCCGACATACTTTAATCCGCAGGGGCATTCTAATAAATATATAATGAATTTTGTGTCACAACTTAATCTATGTCTAATTGGAATCTCTATCGATTTGCATCTCTCTCCCATATCTGTTGATGTCCTACCCTGTAATACGTGCCCACAATTCTTCTTTTTACATTGCGCAACTCCAAACTATTACTATTATCTATGGTGTTCTTTTTAAATTCTGGTCTAGATGGAGCCAGGATGTTCTGAATACTTCTATTCCTCCTAAAAACTAGTTTTGGATTCTTCACAATAGATTCCAAAAATCGCTTCCTGAGAATTGGGGCTTCGTCTCTACAATCTTTGTCCCTCGTACAATTCCTACCTATCCTTTTAAACTGTCCATATGGATTATTAGTCTTCCAATGATGTGCATGGCAGCTATAGAAGTCAACGTAGCTGTTACTATCGACTACTTTGAAATTGGTTCTGGTGATAATTTTATGGGAATTATGGCTGAGTTCTAAATCTAAAAACACTACTCTGTCAGAATCTATGTTATCAGTGAACTTAAGGCTGTAATTATTAAAGGGGTTGTCCCGCGCCGACAATAGCCCCCCCCGTTCGGCGCGAGACAAACCCGATGCTGGGGTAAAAAAAAAAAAAACGGATAGTACTTACCCGAATCCCCGCGCTCCGGTGACTTCTTACTTACCTTGCGAAGATGGCCGCCGGGATCTTCACCCATGGTGCACCGTGGGCTCTGTGCGTTCCATTGCCGATTCCAGCCTCCTGATTGGCTGGAATCGGCACACGTGACGGGGCGGAGCTACGAGGAGCAGCTCTCCAGCACGAAGGGAGAAGACCGGACTGCGCAAGCGCGTCTAATCGGGAGATTAGACGCTGAAATTAGACGGCACCATGGAGACGGGGACGCCAGCAACAGAGCAGGTAAGTGAATAACTTCTGTATGGCTCATATTTAATGCACAATGTATATTACAAAGTGCATTAATATGGCCATACAGAAGTGTATACCCCCACTTGCTTTCACGGGACAACCCCTTTAATGTTTAATCCCTAACAAATTGCACCAATTGATCTCGTCCTCCTTCCCATATGATGATAACATCATCAATGAATCCCTTATGAAATGTAATTCTCCTGTCAAGAAAGAATTGCTCTTCAAACACACACAAATAAATATTTGCATACGTGGAAACGGATTTCGCTCCAATCGCCGTCCCTCTTTGCTGTTTATAAAATGTTTTATTATAGGTGAAGTAATTGTTTTTTAGAGCGAAGGCTACAGATTAGAGATGAGCGAACGTACTCGGTAAGGCCGATTTCGCAATCGAGCACCGCGATTTTCGAGTACATCACTACTCGGGTGAAAAGTACTCGGGGGCGCTGTGGGGCGTGGCGTGGCATGGTAGAGCGGGGGGTAGCAGCGCGGAACAGGGGGGAGCCCTCTCTCTCTCCCTCTCCCCCCCCACTCCCCTCTGCAACCCCCCGCTCACCCACAGCGCCCCCGAGTATTTTTCACCCGAGTAGTGAAGTACTCGAAAATCGCGGTGCTCGATTGCGAAATTGGCCTTACTGAGTACGTTCGCTCATCTCTACTATAGATTCTTGAATAAATATCACCTGATTCTCAGGCATAAGCGGATCGTCTTTGAGGATTTTTACAACCGCTTCAATCCCCTTCTTATGCTTGAAGAAGGCGTATCGAAAACACCGAAACATGTAGCAATAAACAAGTTTTGTCTAATTACGGACCCATGGTCTGTATCTGCATTTAACCCTTTGAGTGCGGGGAAGAATTTTTTCCTCATTTCTGTGACGACATTCTTTTAAAGCCCTGGTTATCCAGTGAGCTTCCTTTTTCCCGGTTGCTGCTCGTTAGACGGGGACCAAGAAGGATCAGAGGCTAACGTGGACACTAGGTGCCAGCAGACATCCCCTTGAGGGATTTTCTGCTGAGCACCAGATGAGTTATCACTTGGAAGGATTTATTATTGTGGAGATGATTTCTCCCTAGATGAGGCGCTGACACATGCTTTCTTTGTTTCTGCTATTCCCATGGGGATGAAGGAATCCCCTGCCACAGCTGTCAGAATTGTGACAGCTGTGGCAAAGGACCACAATGTTATCCCATTGCTTTCAATGGGGCCGGGGGTGCATGATTCACCATATCATCCCAGACAGATATTTTTCCAGCCTTTGTGTTAGGTGCACTGTTCAAACACAATCTTCTGCTTCTATGTTTTGCAAATACGGGCGTTGACCCATTCTATCTGTTCCCTGAGCTTATATTCACTCTCTTCAAGCACTCCTAGGGTTAATAGCTTCAGGCCTCTTGTTCAGCTGATGCACCTTTTCCAATCTCCACCCTATATAGCTGCCCTGGGACTTCCAGACCTTGCTGCTAGATGTTGATAAGAGTTTGTTCCCTTTACTTCATGTCCAACCGCTGCTTCGGCAGTTAACTTGCGACCTTGCGTTCTGCTTGTGCTCTGTGCTTTTCGTTTGTGTACTTTGTAGTCTGTTGTTTCCATTGTCCTCTTCTCTGTTTATCCTTGTCCACTTGTTCCTACTTTGCTTCCTAACTCCCCTGTGTTGTTCTATCTTTGTCTTATAGGTGTTTTGGCCCGCCGGGGTAAGTCAGCGCCTAGAGGAAGACCGTGGGGTCGTCCTTATCGGGACGAGTACTCCGCTTGTCGGCAGGAGTCTCTCTCTCCTGGTTATCAGTTGAGGGCAAGATACCTTCTCTAGTTTCCATCTTTATAGGGGGCTATTCATCTGATATCTTACCTCCTACGCTGGGGTTGGCTGTCAGCTGTGCTGCATCGGGTCTTCGCCTACCTGGTAGATTGACACAGTGGTTCCACAGTCCTTACACTTTGTTTGAACACTTCCATTGAAGAACTCACCACCTCCCGTGGTAACCTGTTCCACTCATTGATCACCCTCACCATCAGAAAGTTTTTTCTAATATCTAATTTGTGTCTCCTCCCTTTCGGTTTCATCCCATTGCTTCTAGTCTTTCCTTGTGCAAACGAGAATAGGGCTGATCCCTCTGCAATGTTACAGCCCTTCAGATATTTGTAGACCACTATTAAATCTCCTTTCGGCCTTCTTTTTTGCAAGCTAAACATTCCCATATCCTTTAAGCGTTCCTCATAGGACTTGATTTGCAGACCGCTCACCATCTTGGTAACTCTTCCCTGAACTTGCTCCAGTTTGTCTATGTCTTTTTTAAAAATGGGGTGCCCAGAACTGGACACAGTATTACCGATGAGGTCTGACTAAGGAAGAGTAGAGGGGGATAATTATCTCACATGATCTAGAGTCCATTCTTCTCTTAATGCATCCCAGAATGTGTTTGCTTTTTTGGTTGCTGCATCACATTGTTAACTCATGTTCAGTCGATGATCTATTAGTATGCCCGTCTTTTTCACATGTGCTGCTTAGCCCAATTCCCCCCATTCAGTATGTGCTCTTATTAGGGGGTTCGAGTTCCCATTCAGGTGCAAAACTCTCTCCGGTGGTGGTTGAGTTTCCTCCAGACCCAGCTGGACCATCCCCTTCGGGCTCAGGCTTACCTGTTTGGCTCTCAGCGATTCACATTCCCGGGGTAAACAACTGAGTGGCAGACTCCCTCAGTTGGCTGACCCAGGAGAATGGGAACTACATGCAGAAGTTTTCCAGAGAATATGTCAGAGGTGGGGCAGCCCGAACATCGATCTAATGGCGTCTGGGTTCAATCGCAAGTTTCTGGTCTTTGTGACTGAATCCCGAGATACCCTGGTTTCCAGCAGTTGATGTCCTCATGATTTTGTGGAGTGACTTTCGGTTTCCT
This sequence comes from Eleutherodactylus coqui, assembly GCA_035609135.1. Taxonomy (NCBI): domain Eukaryota; kingdom Metazoa; phylum Chordata; class Amphibia; order Anura; family Eleutherodactylidae; genus Eleutherodactylus; species Eleutherodactylus coqui. The sequence goes on from CM069409.1 coordinate 14,131,788, forward strand.
TACGCCTTCACTCTGATTCCACGACTGTTGAAAAAGATCAAACTGAAGGGTCACCCAGTTGTCATGGTGGCTCCAGATTGGCCCCGGCATGCATGGTACTCAGAGCTCGATGAGCTGTTAGACGACATGCCCCTGTGTCTTCCGCCTATGAGTCAACTTTCCCTTGCAGGGTCCTCTTTACCATCCCAATATATCTTGTCTTTATTTGATGGCATGGCGGTTGAAACTGTGGGTCTGAAGGTGCGTGGATTTACCGAGTCGGTAATATGCACAATGATAAAAGCTAGGAAGTCCTCATCTGGGTCTACTATTGCATCTTGAGGAATTATTTTTGTTGGTGCGAAGGCCGTAGCTTGCATTCCTTTGATTTTTCATTGTCTCATCTCCTGTCTTTTTTACAGGATGGCCTGGACCTGAGCTTGAGTCTTAGCTCATTAAAAGGATAGGTGTCCACCCTATAAGTTATTTTTCAGCGTCCGTTGGCTGCCGAAGCGGATGTACGTATTTTTTTGCAGGGAGTGGCATATGCTGTCCCTCCTTTTCGGTCTCCCTTTATGCCATAGGACCTTAATCTTTTTTTGGATTCTTTTCAGTCACATTTGTTGGAGCATCTAGAGTCAATATCTATGAGTTTGTTGACCTGCAAGGTGGCCTTGTTGGTGGTGGTCACCTTATTACATGGGGTTTCTGAACTCGCAGCGCTCTCTGTGGAACCACCATTCATGGATTTTTCTCCAGAAAAAGGTAGTGTTGCACCCAACTCGTCCTTTTTACCGAAGGTGGCCTCTGTTTTTCACCTTGATGAGAAGAATGGTTTTGCCATCGCTTTTTCCCGGGACGGATCAGCCAGAAGAACAGGTCCTGCATAAATTAAATTTCATGTGGGCGCTCCAGATTTAATTATCAGAGACAGCTGCCCTGCTCTGGGTCTTTGTATTTGGTACCGGATGGACCGAGAGGTGGACTCACCACATCCAAGGGGGCCATATCTCGGTGGATATGTTCTGCGGTGGTTGAGGCATATCTGGCCAAGGGTGAGACTCTGCCTTTTCACATCACGGCTTACTCCACTTGGGCATTGTGGGCCTCGTGGACAATGTGGAACGAGGCCTCTGTTGACATCTTCTGTAAGGCTGCGACTTGGTCGTTGCTGCACACTTTTTCTAAATTTTACCAGATGCAGACCTTCGCATCTGCCGCCATCCTCCTAGGTTGAGCAATTTTGCAGATGGCCAGAGAGCATAGTCAAAAGTCTTAAGCAGTTTTTCCCACCCCCCGGGACTGCTCTGGGCTGTCCCATGTTCAAGCTGTATCCCATCAATGACACGAATGAGAAACCTAGATTTTTTGTACTCACCGTAAAATCTCTTTCTTGTTTTGGTCATAGGGTTTCACAGCAGCCACCTGATAAGGGTCCTTTTTAGTTTTTGTTGTGCTTTGTTTTATTTTCCCTGGTTGGAGTAGCTCTTTTGTTGTCGCACTGGTACCTTCTTAAGGTATTTTAGGCACTGCAATATCGTAACAAGCCCCAGTGCCGCACTCATACTGGTTGCGTACAGAACTAATTAGCTGAATGCCTGCAGAGGGTATATAGCGAGGAGGAGGAGACAACTCTTTTGTTCTTCTTATTGTCCACCTCCAATCAGCAGTTGCTATATACCCACTGTCATGGAATTGGCAGTGAGAGCTGATCGTAGACTCAGGTCTAGAAGGGAAGCTAAGCTAGGGTACCATCAAGAACGTGGTGCTAAGTCTCTGGTGACTTCTACAGCCTTTAGCCCATTGTCAATCCCTGTGGCTGATGGTATGGAAGTGGAGCGGTTGAGTCCTGGAGAGCGGAGGCGGTTCCGGGCTTCAAATTAACTCTGTTTCTACTTCAGCAAGGTTAGTCATCACATTGCGTCCTGCCAGGAAAGGCAGCCATGGAAGCAGCAGGAAAAATTCAGCTCCTAGGTGACTGATGGGAGGGTCATCTAGGAGGTCAGGTACTCCCTAAATTATTGGTGCCTTGTAGTGTGTCTTACAAGGCTTTTCGCAGGGTGGAACAGGCATTTATTGATTCTGGGTCGGCCGCAAACCTTATGCATTTGCAGTTCGTAAGACCACTGTTATCAAGTTTTACCGCAATAGGTTTGCCGATCCACTTTACCAGTATCGATGCAACCCCTCTGTCCTCTGGGGTATTGCGTTGGAGAACCCCAGGACATCGGTTCATGGTGCGCGCATTACATTTGGAGGTTATTTCATTTCTGGTTATGGAGAAGATGTCCGTGGATATCGTTCTGGGATTGCCGTGGCTAAGGACGCACAATCCTCACTTCGATTGGACTACTCTGGAGTTCCGTAAAGTATCTTCAAAAGGAAAACGGAGCTGGTAGTTCTCTAAAAACGATATGCTTTTCTTTATTAAATAAACTTTGCCATTACATATCCCACTTAAAAAGAAAAAGCTGGCTGAAGTTAAAGGATTGTGCAGGAGCAGACATTCATGTGGGAAGCAGCCACCGCAGCAAGTATATGAACTTTTCTCTGGAGTTTGTTCGGTGGGGAGGGTTATGTCAGGATCATCTAGTGCCTGTTACATTGTGCTCCGCCGATGCTATTAGTATTCTGGCCTATTTACGGGATTTTCAAGATGTGTTCTCTAAGAAGCTTTCTGAGGTATTACCCCCACACCGCGAATGGGATTGTAGGATTTATCTTGTCCGGGATAGTCCCATCCCTAAGGGGGCCATATTTAATCTGTCGGTTCGGGAGCACGAGGCTCTTAAATCCTATAATTCAGAGGCTTTAGCCAAGGAACATATCTCACCATCAAAGTCACCAGCTGGAGCAGCCCTATTTTTTGTTGAAAAGAAAGATGGGTCTTTGCGGCCTTGTGTTGACTATCGGGCTTTAAACAAGATCACCATAAAGAGTCAGTGCTCGCTCGCTTCCTCTGATCCCTGATCTGTTGAATCAAGCTGGTTCTCTGAGCTTGACCTTCGGGGGGCTTATAATCTTATACGTATTAAGTCTGGCGACGAGTGGAAGACTGCGTTCAACACCCCGTTGGGGCACTTCGAGTGTCTGGTTATGCCCTTCGGGTTATGCAACGCCACTGCAGTTTTTCATGGGTTTATGAACATGGTCTTTCACAATTATCTGGGGTTTTTTATGGGAGTACCAATTGTATTTTAAATTGGAGAAGTGCTCATTGAAGGCTCTTCAGCGCTTTCTTGGGTTTGCCAACTTTTACAGAAAATTTATCAGAAATTTTTCAGTGATTGCACAACCGCTGACTGATCTCATTTTGCAAAGGAGCGGACGTGACATTGTGGTCTCTGGAAGCTTCAGAGGCATTTGAGCAACTTAACAGGGCTTTTTCCACTGCGCCGGTGGAAGGCCCTTTTTCATGGAGGTAGACACTTCTGAGGTTGGGGTGGGTGCAGTCCTCTCCCAGGTATTGGTGGTCCGTTCAGGGTATAGTTCGTGTGCCTTCTTTTCCCATAAATTCAGTAGCGCCGAGCGCAACTACGATGTTGGGAACAGGGAACTGTTGGCAATAAAATGGGCATTTGAGGAATGGCGTCATCTTCTGGAGGGGGCTTAACACCAGGTGACAGTCTTCACCGATCACAAGAACTTAGTGTATCTTGAGAATGCTAAGCATCTCAATGCGCGGCAAGCCAGGTGGGTGCTTTTCTTCTCGAGATTCAATTTTACAATCACGTACCTGCCAGGAGATAAAAATGTGAAAGCTGATGCCCTCTCCCGCAGATTCAGGACTCTAGAGGTTAAGGACCCTTCTCTGGAAGGCATCCTCCCACCCGGTGTTGTGGTGGCAGCCCTGACACAGAACCTTCCGGCTCAGCTTCAGGAATTTCAACAAGAAGCTACGGAGGGGTTTCCAACAGGGAAGTTATTTGTACCAATGTCCCTGCAGTTACTGGTTCTGGAAGAGTCTAATTTCTCCGTTTTTGCAGGACATCCAGAGGTCCAGGGGACTCTTGAGCTATGTTCCCGATTCTACTGGTGGCCCTGCATGGCACGGGAGGTCCGGGAATTCGTAAATTGGTGTTCAGCTTGTGCACGTGGTAAGAGTCGCCATTAGAGCCCTGAGGGATCGCTAATGCCGTTGTCAGTACCTGGTAGGCCATGGTCACATGTGTCCATGGATTTTGTCACTGACCTGCCTCTGTCACAAGGTTGTTCCCCCATTTTGGTAGTTGTTGACAGGTTCTCAAAAATGGCCCATTTTGTTGCTTTGGAAAAATTACCGTCTGCCGCTGAATTAGTGAAGATTTTCATTAGAGAGATTATAAGATTGCACAGAATACCGGTCGATATAATTTTGGATCGGGGGGTGCAATTCGTGGCCCAATTTTGGAGGGCCTTCTGTAAAAACTTGGGAACATCTCTGTCTTTCTCATCAGCATTTCACCCGCAGACAAATGGGCAAATGGAACGTAAAAAATCAAGACCTAGTACAATACTTGCGTCTGTGTGTTCGGTCGGCATCCCCGGTTCCTGACTTCCATTCCAGTACCTACTGCTTGTACCGCTGTTGATGTTGTTACTAGTGAGTTGTGGGAGATTGGTATGCACAAGAATCTGGAGGAAGCAAGTGGTCCTATGCAACTACATAGTTGTAAAAGGTCCACTGTGTCAGAGCCATTTGAGGTCAGTCAGAAGGTTTATCTGTCCACGAAGAATTTAAAACTGAAGCTCCCCTCGGCAAAGCTTGCACCGCATGCTATTGGTCCCTTTGCCATAACGCGAGTCATTAATCCTCTAGCTTATGAATTGGATTTACCAGGTTCTTGGAGGGTGCATAGAGTGTTTCATAAATCCCCTTTGAAGTTGTTTATCCGTCAACTATCATATACAATTGCCCATAGAGCATCACACCAGCAGTGGGACAGGATTGAGGCGCTCATCCAAGGTCTCCAAACACAAACATGACTATTGTTAATCCCCAAACTAAATCTGGATTAATTACTAAAGACAACTAGGTTCCACTCCGTAGCAGTCCAGTTTCATTATTCACATCATCACTGCAAACAGAGGGGATTGTGGGTGTTAAAGGCATTCTATATAATGGGCTCTGTGAGACCAAATGTCCTTGAGCCAAGCACCTGCAAATGATTTTAACCGACACAGGGGTGTAAAGATGGTGCCAACTGTCTCTGGTTTATGGACAACAAAACAGTTGAAGCTGCTTGTGCTTGTCAGACAATCACATAATACTTTCTACTGGTGGTCTCTCGAGCGCATCCTGAGCCTGGTTGCCTTTTGTGTGTGCCCTCATGCACCAACTGGTCCCAACACCTCCTGGAAATGGGGTGGGAAAATTCATTGATACGTCCATGCAGCTTCTTACATCCCAATGATACTCCCCTTTCAGACTCTGGTAATGGGGTGAAATCTCTTCTCAGTGTTGTAGAGGTGTCTAGTGGTCAACAAGCTCTACACAAGTGGAAGAAGAGGTCACTACACACAAGGAGCCTCTGAGAGCCTTTTATAGGACAAGGGGGGGGGGGGGACCACTTTTGGGGCCTCTGGTGACAAGACTGTTCTTTTAATCACAGTACAGCTCTAATCATTTGTATATCTGCCTGAGATGGAACTGCATGCTGAGTTAAGCAAAATGACAACTTCTTCTGGTGGCCAGAGTGCTTTTGACAATGAGTGCAGGTCTCCACATTCTGAATTCTTCTATCTGTGTTTATGCCTTCATATTATGTATTTTTTTAACTGTATCGATGTATTATCATGTCTTATCACCTATAAAAGTTTTATATTTTCACTGATATTTAGTTTGTACTCCGGCTGAATGGGGGAATATACAGCGGAAAATCTGACAGATCAGAGCTTATAAACCTACATAACTATCTGTAGCCGGTGACCGAGGAGAATCTGTGACTCTTCTCAGCTGTATTTAGTGGTTACTACTCACCTGGGTGGTTACCTGTAGGAATCTCCTCTTTACACCGCTGATCGCCCCTCACATTTGTCTCTGTAGTATTAATATTGGTCAGATCTTCATCCAGATACAAAAGCTGTGGGACAAATATTGTAGAAGTCAGCAGAGGGTTGGAGAAGTCGTGTGGAAGGTTTATGACATAATGACCTGACAGGAGTAGTTATCTGAGCCACATAGCTGCAGGTCTAGAAGGCGGACATAGATATTACATGGTGGCTCAATGATCCATCAGGATCCTCATACACATGTATATCAGACATAACTAGACACGCTGCATGTTGTCTCGGTGGAGGAGATCAGCATCCACCAGACACATCCGCTGCTTGTCTCGGGGAAATAAAGGAGCAGATAGATATAGATCCAACCTGTTGACTCCTTATTCCCACCAGCAGTCTCCACCGCCAGAACACTGGGAGAAGATCCAGACAAGATGTAATGTCTCTGGTCAGCGGTAATCCTGCCATCTCCACTGGCCTCATCACACAAGGAGAATACATCTAATAAGACTGAAGACAAGAGCTTCACAGCCTTCTACAGATCAGAGGGACATCTCCATCTACCTGATGGTCCTGTGGAAGAAGAGGATGGGGACATCTCTCTGGGGTTCTTCTCTTACTGGATGAAACTGCAGGAAACACAGACGGACACTGAAGTCATTCTTTATATACAGATAATACAGTCCCCGTGGATTTAGTTCTGTCTATTACCTGGTGATGGGAGCGGCTGGTGGGTCTCCATCATGGGGTCCTTGTACAGATCCTTGTGTCCTTCTAAATACTCCCACTCCTCCATGGAGAAATAGACAGCGACATCCTGACACCTTATAGGAACCTGACAACACAATATACAGTCATCACCCAGAAGCCTCCAGTGCTGTTACTGTATAATGTCCCAGCATTCCCTGCAGCGTCACCTCTCCAGTCAGCAGCTCAATCATCTTGTTGATGAGTTCTAGAATCTTCTGTACATTGATGTCCTCATGTATCAGGGGTTGAGGTTGGCGCCCCGCGATTGGGCTTAGGGGTCTTCCCCATCCATCACATATAGGGGCCTGACAGCCATCACTAGAAGTCTTCTTCACTACTGTGTAATCCTGTATATGGGGAGACATTAAAGAGAACCTGTCACCAATATTTTACTGTATATACTAATCCTAGCCATCCATGGGGATATAAGTGTATTTATCACTCGTTTTCCCCACAGAGTAACATTTCCCCAGAAATCTGCTTTCCATCAGCATGTGCTGCATAAATTTTTCCTCCTCGGACTGGCTTAGCTCTGCCCCTTCCATGATAATTAACATCATGCACACACTCCTGGTCTGGAGAGTAAGGCACATACTGCTTATGGAATGCACGATGCCCCCCAACCAAGCTGGAGACGTCAATAATCATGCAAACGGTGGGATTTCAGTGCAATGAATGGGGGCAAGACCAGATCTGTCCAAAGTAGCAGATTGATCATTGGACTGCTTGTGAGTAATTGGTGTATAGTGTGAGTGGTGAGAAGATGGTAATTTCGGGTTGAGTGCTACGCTGTCTGAAAAAGAGTGGTATGAAGATAATGTTAGTCATATTACCAACCTGTGGCTAGGATTAGTTTATATGATAAAATATTAATGATAGATTCGCTATAATAAATATCACTACAGTGATTTCGAGAATCTCTCCCCTCTCCAATGACATCATCTGTTATCATAGATAACAATGATGTAATGTGACATCATCAGAATCTCTCCCTCTCCAGTGACATCATCTGTTATCACCATAGATAAGAATGATGTAATGTGACATCATTAGAATCTCTCCCCTCTCCAGTGACATCATCTGTTATTACCATAGATAAGAATGATGTAATGTGACATCATCAGAATCTCTCACCTCTCCAGTAAGCTGGAGGAGTATCTCTAGGGTGAGATTTAATATACTCTCCGCCATTTTGTTCCTGTCCTTCTTCATCCCTCACGGGTCACCAAGGTAAATTGTCTTGTTTAGAAGATATCAGAGGATCCGGTATTGTAGGAGCTGAATGGGAAGAAGATGAGACAATATAAAAACCTCACAGAATCCTACAGGAAATAACACAATTACTGGAGAGAATAAGGGGAAACATTTAAAGGAGATGTCCCGAGGCAGCAAGTGGGGTTATACACTTCTGTATGGCCATAATAATGCACTTTGTAATATACATTGTGCATTAATTATGAGCCATACAGAAGTTATAAAAAGTTTTTTACTTACCTGCTCCGTTGCTAGCGTCCTGGTCTCCATGGTGCCGACTAATTTTTGGCCTCCGATGGCCAAATTAGCCGCGCTTGCGCAGTCCGGGTCTTCTGCTGTTCTCTATGGGGCTCCGTGTAGCTCCGTGTAGCTCCGCCCCGTCACGTGCCGATTCCAGCCAATCAGGAGGCTGGAATCGGCAGTGGACCGCACAGAAGAGCTGCGGTCCACGAAGATAGAGGATCCCGGCGGCCATCTTCAGCGGTAAGTATTGAAGTCACCGGACCGCCGGGATTCAGGTAAGCGCTGTGCGGGTGGTTTTTTTAACCCCTGCATCGGGGTTGTCTCGCGCCGAACGGGGGGGGGGTTTAAAAAAAAAAAAAACCGTTTCGGCGCGGGACATCTCCTTTAAGGAGATATTACAGGAACCTGTTAGACGTTTGTGATGCCCCGACTACAAGAAGCATAACATCTAGATAGGCTTCTCTTCACCTTGATCAGTTGGACTGACAGCTGATCCAGGCGGGGATCCGCCCCAATGACTCTTCTCCATGCACAAAACTGTGTGTCTTTTAGAACCCTATGGTTTCCTATGATGTGTTCACATGCACCTGCAAAAGATAGGACACTATGACAGCACTGTCACCGTGTTCAGTAATAATGCTTTTTAAAGGGGCTGCAGCTGCTGCCAGGGGCCCCATTGAAAGCGATGGGATGCAGGCAACCATTTCAGTGATTTGGGGGGGAAGGGCTTTAAATATAAGCCCTTCCCTGAAAATCATCCCTAGCATGTGTAAAAAAAATATATATATATACTCACCTCTTTGCCACTGTCGAGGCTTAGGCGTGTCTAGCTACTTGTCTCCCTGCACTGCTCCGAATTCAATTAATGGCCGAGCGCTGCATGTGATTGGCTGAGCGCTGTGACATACAGGTACAGTTCATTCAGCAGACAGGGATTTTAAATCCCCACCTGCAGAAAGAGCTTCAGACCAGTGCAGGGAGACAAGCGGCTGGATGCGCCTGAGCCCCAACAGCGGCGGAGAAGTGAGTATATATTAATACATTATACTCACAAAATACAAAGATGGGAAAAGGGAAGGGGGTTGAACCTTCAGTAGCCTTCATTTTTTTCAATACTAAAAAATTTTTTCGCCAAGGGGGTGTCTCACACAAATAGATTTTAGTTGCAGGTACTGCGATCGCCGTTCGTGCAGAAGATCCGTGATAGAAAGCGGGCATTGAACGGCATGTATTTTCAAATTTTCCTTCACACTTACAGGTACGAATTGCATATTCTGTGAGTGGAAGAAAAAACGCAGCTTGTTCTATTTTAGCGCACGGCCTCCACTGAAGTCAATGGCTGGCTGTGGTCCATCACCCATATATAATTAAAGGGGTTGTCCCGCGGCAGCAAGTGGGTCTATACACTTCTGTATGGCCATAATAATGCACTTTGTAATGTACATTGTGCATTAATTATGAGCCATACAGAAGTTATAAAAAGTTTTTTACTTACCTGCTCCGTTGCTAGCGTCCTCGTCTCCATGGTGCCGACTAATTTTTGGCCTCCGATGGCCAAATTAGCCGCGCTTGCGCAGTCCGGGTCTTCAGCAGTCTTCTATGGAGCCGCTCGTGCCAGAGAGCGGCTCCGTGTAGCTCCGCCCCGTCACGTGCCGATTCCAGCCAATCAGGAGGCTGGAATCGGCAGTGGACCGCACAGAAGAGCTGCGGTCCACGAAGACAGAGGATCCCGGCGGCCATCTTCAGCAGGTGAGTATGAAGACGCCGGACCGCCGGGATTCAGGTAAGCGCTGTGCGGGTGGTTTTTTTAACCCCTGCATCGGGGTTGTCTCGCGCCGAACGGGGGGGGGGGGTTTAAAAAAAAAAAAACCCGTTTCGGCGCGGGACATCTCCTTTAACATTGCTTAGAACTAGCGAGCAGAATACATTGAGAAGCCAGAATATGTATTCTATTGCTAGCTCTGAGAGGAGAGAGAGGCGGAAATAGAGAGAGAGAACTTGAACTCTTTATTCTTTGATCGCTTATACCATATTCTGCAATATTTTTAGGCTGTTTTCACACGGGCGATAAAATTGCGCAATTTTCTTGCAATGCAAAAGTGAGTGAAAATGCTGAATTATGCAGCCTGTGCTTTTCAATGCTTTGATTTCCATTTGCGATGTTTTCACTCATGTGATGTTGCGAGATTTCAAAAATCGCAGCATGCCCAAAAAACACCTGAACAAAACTGCAATTTTGCGACTATTTTGGTCGATATGGTATTTGGGTCGATATCGCGATCGCCCGTGTGAAACTAACCTAAGTGTTTGTATTGCAGACTCATCACCCAGACCGCCTCTGGTTCAGGGGAACTGGAGTTATGATGCCCCTTCTTTGGTGCTGATGAACAGCAGAAGATCTGGGTGTTTGTGTCATAATAGGGGAGTAGAGAACGGTCTTTGTTAATGCTTACATTAGAGCCTTGTGTGTCACAGAGTGTTAAGGCCGCAGATATGCAGTCCTAAGCTCTCGCTCATGACCTGAAGGTTGTGAGTACAATCCCCTACAAGTAGCCGGCTCAAGGTTGACTCAGCCTTTCATCCATCCGAGGTCAGTAAAATGAGTACCCAGCCTGCTATGTGCATATACTCTACAGCCTTTCAGAACATGCCCATAGGGGTCAGTAGGATTGTTCTCAGTATATACACATAGAGGTGAGGTAGATTCTCCTCAGTATATAAACACAGAGGTGAGGTAGATTCTCCTTAGTATATACACATAGAGGTGAGGTAGATTCTCCTCAGTATATACACATAGAGGTGAGGTAGATTCTCCTCAGTATATAAACACAGAGGTGAGGTAGATTCTCCTTAGTATATACACATAGAAGTGAGGTAGATTCTCCTCAGTATATAAACACAGAGGTGAGGTAGATTCTCCTTAGTATATACACATAGAGGTGAGGTAGATTCTCCTTAGTATATACACATAGAGGTGAGGTAGATTCTCCTTAGTATATACACATAGAAGTGAGGTAGATTCTCCTCAGTATATAAACACAGAGGTGAGGTAGATTCTCCTCAGTATATACACATAGAGGTGAGGTAGATTCTCCTCAGTATATACACACAGAGGTGAGGTAGATTTTCCTCAGTATATACACATAGAGGTGAGGTAGATTGTCCTCAGTATATACACACGGAGGTGAGGTAGATTCTCCTCAGTATATACACATAGAGGTGAGGTGGATTCTCCTCAGTATATACACATAGGGGTGAGGTAGATTCTCCTCAGTATATACACACAGAGGTGAGGTAGATTCTCCTCAGTATATACACATAGAGGTGAGGTAGATTCTCTTCAGTATATACACATAGAGGTGAGGTAGATTCTCCTCAGTATATACACATAGAGGTGAGGTGGATTCTCCTCAGTATATACACATAGGGGTGGGGTAGATTGTCCTCAGTATATACACACGGAGGTGAGGTAGATTCTCCTCAGTATATACACATAGAGGTGAGGTAGATTCTCCTCAGTATATACACACACAGAGGTGAGGTAGATTTTCCTCAGTATATACACATAGAGGTGAGGTAGATTCTCCTCAGTATATACAAAGAGGCGAGGTAGATTCTCCTCAGTATATACACATAGAGGTGAGGTAGATTCTCCTCAGTATATACACATAGAGGTGAGGTGGATTCTCCTCAGTATATACACATAGAGGTGAGGTAGATTCTCCTCAGCATATACACAGGGAGGTGAGGCAGATTCTCCTCAGTATATACACATAGAGGTGAGGTAGATTCTGCTCAGTATATACACATAGGGGTGAGGTAGATTCTCCTCAGTATATACACATAGAGGTGAGGTAGATTCTCCTCAGTATATACACATAGAGGTGAGGTAGATTCTCCTCAGTATATACACATAGAGGTGAGGTAGATTCTCCTCAGTATATACACATAGAGGTGAGGTAGATTCTCCTCAGTATATACACATAGAGGTGAGGTAGATTCTCCTCAGTATATACACACAGAGAGGTGAGGTAGATTCTCCTCAGTATATACACACAGAGAGGTGAGGTAGATTCTCCTCAGTATATACACATAGAGGTGAGGTAGATTCTCCTCAGTATATACACGTAGAGGTGAGGTAGATTCTTCTCAGTATATACACATAGAGGTGAGGTAGATTCTCCTCAGTATATACACACAGAGGTGAGGTAGATTCTCCTCAGTATATACACATAGAAGGGAGGTAGATTCTCCTCAGTATATACACATAGAAGGGAGGTAGATTCTCCTCAGTATATACACATAGAGGTGAGGTAGATTCTCCTCAGTATATACACACAGAGGGGAGGTAGATTCTACTCAGTATATACACATAGAGGTGAGGTAGATTCTCCTCAGTATATACACACAGAGAGGTGAGGTAGATTCTCCTCAGTATATACACATAGAGGTGAGGTAGATTCTTCTCAGTATATACACATAGAGGGGAGGTAGATTCTCCTCAGTATATACACACAGAGGGGAGCTAGATTCTCCTCAGTATATACACATAGAGGTGAGGTAGATTCTCCTCAGTATATACACACAGAGGTGAGGTAGATTCTCCTCAGTATATACACATAGAGGTGAGGTAGATTCTCCTCAGTATATACACACAGAGGTGAGGTAGATTCTCCTCAGTATATACACACAGAGGTGAGGTAGATTCTCCTCAGTATATACACACAGAGGTGAGGTAGATTCTCCTCAGTATATACACAGAGGTGAGGTAGGTTCTCCTCAGTATATACACATAGAGGTGAGGTAGATTCTCCTCAGTATATACACACAGAGGTGAGGTAGATTCTCCTCAGTATATACACACAGAGGGGAGGTAGATTCTCCTCAGTATATACACATAGGGGGGAGGTAGATTCTCCTCAGTATATACACACACAGAGGTGAGGTAGATTCTCCTCAGTATATACACATAGAGGTGAGGTAGATTCTCCTCGGTATATATACATAGAGGTGAGGTAGATTCTCCTCAGTATATACACATAGAGGTGAGGTAGATTCTCCTCAGTATATACACACATAGAGGTGAGGTAGATTCTCCTCAGTATATACACATAGAGGTGAGGTAGATTCTCTTCAGTATATACACACATAGAGGTGAGGTAGATTCTCCTCAGTATATACACATAGAGGTGAGGTAGATTCTCCTCAGTATATACACATAGAGGTGAGGTAGATTCTCCTCAGTATATACACATAGAGGTGAGGTAGATTCTCCTCAGTATATACACATAGAGGTGAGGTAGATTCTCCTCAGTATATACACACAGAGGTGAGGTAGATTCTCCTCAGTATATACACATAGAGGTGAGGTAGATTCTCCTCAGTATACACATAGAGGTGAGGGTAGATTCTCCTCAGTATATACACATAGAGGTCAGTTAGATTCTCCTCAGTATATACGCATAGAGGTGAGGTAGATTCTCCTCAGTATATACACATAGAGGTGTAGTAGATTCTCCTCAGTATATACACACAGAGGTGAGGTAGATTCTCCTCAGTATATACACATAGAGGGGAGGTAGATTCTCCTCAGTATATACACACAGAGGTGAGGTAGATTCTCCTCAGTATATACACACAGAGGTGAGGTAGATTCTCCTCAGTATATGCACACAGAGGTTAGGTAGATTCTCCTCAGTATATACACATAGAGGTGAGGTAGATTCTCCTCAGTATATACACATAGAGGTGAGGTAGATTCTCCTCAGTATATGCACACAGAGGTTAGGTAGATTCTCTTCGGTATATACACACAGAGGTGAGGTAGATTCTCCTCAGTATATACACATAAAGGTGAGGTAGATTCTCCTCAGTATATACACACAGAGGGGAGGTAGATTCTCCTCAGTATATACACATAGAGGTTAGGTAGATTCTCCTCAGTATATACACATAGAGGTGAGGTAGATTCTCCTCAGTATATACACACAGAGGTGAGGTAGATTCTCCTCACTATATACACACAGAGGTGAGGTAGATTCTCCTCAGTATATACACATAGAGGTGAGGTAGATTCTCCTCAGTATATACACATAGAGGTGAGGTAGATTCTCCTCAGTATATACACATAGAGGTAAGGTAGATTCTCCTCAGTATATACACACAGAGGTGGGGTAGATTCTCCTCAGTATATACACATAGAGGGGAGGTAGATTCTCCTCAGTATATACACATAGAGGTGAGGTAGATTCTCCTCAGTATATACACATAGAGGTGAGGTAGATTCTCCTCAGTATATACACATGGAGGTGAGGTAGATTCTCCTCAGTATATACACATGGAGGTGAGGTAGATTCTCCTCAGTATATACACATGGAGGTGAGGTAGATTCTCCTCAGTATATACACATAGAGGTGAGGTAGATTCTCCTCAGTATATACACACAGAGGTGAGGTAGATTCTCCTCAGTATATACACATGGAGGTGAGGTAGATTCTCCTCAGTATATACACATAGAGGGGAGGTAGATTCTCCTCAGTATATACACACAGAGGGGAGGTAGATTCTCCTCAGTATATACACATAGAGGTGAGGTAGATTCTCCTCAGTATATACACCTAGAGGTGAGGTAGATTCTCCTCAGTATATACACACAGAGGTGAGGTAGATTCTCCTCAGTATATACACCTAGAGGTGAGGTAGATTCTCCTCAGTATATACACATAGAGGGGAGCTAGATTCTCCTCAGTATATACACATAGAGGGGAGGTAGATTTTCCTCAGTATATATACACATAGAGGTGAGGTAGATTCTCCTCAGTATATACACACAGAGGTGAGGTAGATTCTCCTCAGTATATACACATAGAGGTGAGGTAGATTCTCCTCAGTATATACACACAGAGGTGAGGTAGATTCTCCTCAGTATATACACACAGAGGTGAGGCAGATTCTCCTCAGTATATACACATAGAGGTGAGGTAGATTCTCCTCAGTATATACACATAGAGGTGAGGTAGATTCTCCTCAGTATATACACATAGAGGTGAGGTAGATTCTCCTCAGTATATACACAGAGAGGTGAGGTAGATTCTCCTCAGTATATACACATAGAGGTGAGGTAGATTCTCCTCAGTATATACACAGAGAGGTGAGGTAGATTCTCCTCAGTATATACACATAGAGATGAGGTAGATTCTCCTCAGTATATACACATAGAGGTGAGGTAGATTCTCCTCAGTATATATACACATAGAGATCAGTTAGATTACATTACATAGGGGTGCACTTACTTTTGCTCTTAGCATTATATAATGGAGTTGTGACCCCGTTACCTTTCCTATTTAGGACCTAATGAATGAGTGGAGTCTGTGTAGTGGCCGATGCTCGTAATTGCAGGCTGGGGTCTCATTAAAAACCAATGGGAGCTGAGATGAGGGGCACACATACCTCCACCGATAGCAGCCTGTAAAGGACCTGTGATGATGTCACTGTCATGTGATCACCTGTGTGGGAGGAGTCAGGGATCACATGACAGGGGTGGACCGTGTAGGGAGGACTCTGCTGTGCTGTAGGGATGGCCATTCTGGCTCTTTTTGGTGACCCGGATTATTTGGGACCTTTCACAGGGGAGGGAATTAGTTCGTGTTGACATTTCTGCCTCACATCCCAATTCCGCACCTGTTATAATTTGCACGTCTTTACTTCAAAACTGCAAGATTAAGACGATTCATCTCCCCTTATTACACTTGTAAAAGATACGGAGCATTTATATAGTAATACGCCCGAGTGAGTCCTGAGAGTAATAATAAGCTTAGCATAGTCTGTGCTTCACACCGACCTACAAATGACAACATGCTGCCTTCTTCCTGTCACTGCAGAAAGCCCCTGAGCTGTCATCTGTCGGAGATCCCTCAGTGGGCACCTTCTTCACTACCCTATGCAAATAAGAAGATGGAAAAATACCTCTACAGCGCCATCTATTGGATGGCAGCATTCCTTCAAATCAAAGTGACTTTTAACAAGTCTTTACAATGATTGGGAACATGAAACCAAGCCAGAAGACCTGCAAACTTAAAGCCACAGGGGAGATGAGGAGTGCGCTCATCAACCACCAAGTGTTTCAGCTAGGGGGAGAGATGGGAGATCCTCCACGGAAAAAGGGGGCAAGCCAGAGACTCTCTTTAACTTGGTCAGTGGGGCCCCCCATGCGGACCCAGTAAACCTTGCTTTCAGCACTTGGATATTGGCAAGGCTCTGTTGGAGAATTGGGCCCACGAGTTCTTCAATGAGCTGCTACAGAAACCACTTGACTCCACGATTGAAATCAATAGAATTCTTCATTCCCTAGGCAAGAAATCCTCTGATCCTATCAGACCTAAAGACATTGTGTGCAGAATAACTTTCTATAAGATAAAAAAAAAACAGATCCTACAACGTACCAGAGGGGTCGGAGTACTGTCCTATGGTGGGTCTCCGTTAATGAACCTGTCAGATTTATCTTGCCACACCCTTCAGCTACATAAAGCCCTGAAGCCGTTGCTGGCATTCTCCATAAAAAGGAGGTTAACTACCGTTGGGGATTTCCATTCCAGCTTCACGACAGTAAAGAGGGCAAGTCAGACTCTTTTAGAGGCCTAGGAGACCTGCCTAACTTTCTGGGCACCTTTGAGCTACTGTCTATGTGTCTCTCTCTGAGTGCCCAAGCTCAGGCTCCCTGCCGATTCCTCCGTCTAGAAACCAGTGGCAGAAGGTGGGCAACAGTCAGTGGCGTTGGGCACCATGCCAGAAAAACCTAGGGGCACCCGTGTCTCCACTCAGGGAGCTAACACGAAAGAACTTTGTGATCTCCATATCTCTATGCTGCAGTAAAGGACTGAGTTTGTCCGAGAGGGGTTTGAGGTTGACAATGTTTGAATGAAGAAAGTTGATGCAGGGTGTTGATGGTGAGAGCAGTTGTTTGTTGGTCAGATTCTACTGTTCCGCCTGGGAGGGAAGGCACAGATAACCGTTGCAATCTATCGAATGAAGATAGTTAACACTGTTTTCTATGTTATATCTTTTTGTTGTTGTTCTCCTAGTGTGTTTTTCCTCCTTTTTCTCTTCCCCCCCCAATCCCTCTCCCTTTAGGGTGCTGGTTGGGTAGTTGCCAGAGGGCCTTTCACCTCTATAGAGATCATAGGTGAATTGACATGTGGTGCTTTTAATGCCAAGGGGCTCAATGTCCCACAGAAGAGGAGCCAAATTCTCTACCACTTCCACAGGAAGAGGGTGTCGGTGGCCATGTTTCAGGAAACTCATTTTAAAACGGACCGTGTTCCTTCCTGCCACTCCAAGTATTATCCTACATGGTTTCAAGACCCCCACCCCTCCAAAAAACAGGAGGTGTGTCGATAGCGCTCCACAAGCGGTTCAGGCACCAGGTTCTGAACTCTAAAATCGATTCAGATGGGTGTTACGTCTTTCTGAATGTTGACACAGCCAGGTATATAGTAACTTTAGCTAACGTTTATCTCCCTAACAAGTAACAGGTTCCGAGCGCCTCCGAGATACTGAAGGTGTTGGCTGAATTTGCAGAAGGGTCCAAGATCGCCCTGGGCGGAGACCTGAACCTAGTGCTGAACCCGGAGCTCGACGCATCTTCAGGTATGACCTCTGTCTCCCAATCAGCACTATACTTCCTCAAAAAAACTTTAAATGCTCTACACCTGGTGGATCTGTGGACGATCTTTCACCTAGGGGTTAGGGACTACACGTTCACCTCCTCTGTGCACAACTCATACAATAGAATAGACCTGCTCCTGGTCTCGCAGAGTCTGCTGGATTGCTCCCCGAGATGCTTCCACGGTGATTTTGTTTGGTCGAACCATGCTCTGATTTTTGGTGAATTCACTAAGTGGGGCAGTTGCTCAGGTAGCCTTTCCTGGAGACTTAATGACAATTTACTTAAAGACCCCCTATGCATGTTAGCCATTAAAAATGTGATCACAGAGTTTACTGAAGTCCATCAATCCGACCACACAGGGCTCCCATACAGTGGGAAGCATCATCAGGAGTGTCTTGATCGCACATGGCTCAAGGCTCAAAAAGGAAAATACAGCGAAATTGTGTAAACGTATACCAAATCTGCAGTCCAATAAAAGGTCCTAACTAGAGATGAGCGAGCACACTGGTCCAAACTTGATGCTCGTTCGAGCATTAGGGTACTCGAGATGCTCGTTACTCGAGACGAACATCATGCGATATTCGAGTCAATTGCATTTCCTTCCCTGCATGTTTAGCGCCATTTTCTAGCCAATAGACATGCGGAAAAGGCATTACCACTTCCTGCTGTGACGTGCCAGCCCTATCCCACCCCACAGTAGTGAGTAGCTGGGATGATCAGGTGACCGCCGAGTACTTAAAGTGGTCTCGCCTCAGACGCATGCTGGCAGAGGTTAGGGAAAGTGCTGCTGCTTATATAGGGAAAGTGTTAGAGTAAGATCCAGTCTTCAAGAACCTCAACAGTACTCCTTAGGGCTAATCACTCTTCATAGTGTGCATTACTGTTGTGGCTGGCCGGGAGCAGCAGTGTACCAATTTTTTTTTTCATCTCGGGCTGTGCAGGCCATTTCAGCTATACTGTTCTGTGTCTGCAGTGTATTTTGCAGAGTTTAGAGAAAGAGCTGCTTATATAGGGAAAGTGTTAGAGTAGGATCCTGTCTTCAAGAACCCCAACTGTCCTTCTTAGGGCTACATCTGACCGTCTGCATTATAGTTGGTTCGGCCTGAGCTGGATAAAGAAAATATTTTTGATATTTGCAATAATAGTTGTGGGATTAATATTGATCTGCTGTTGTATACAATGTATTCCAAATTTGGTGACTATATGTCTGAAGTATGTACCAAAAAGATGACCGTCCTATTATGGGTATAACATAGAAATGTCACGCTTATATAAGAACTAATGCTTGTGTTTGTTTGTTCATATCTGAGGAATCAAGTAATGCAAAACAACGAACATACACGAATGAAAAAAAAGAGCCAGCTTGATCATCAAAAGAAAACAATCATCAAAGAAAATAATGAAGGACTTATGATTTTATTATTGTTAGGATTAGCAGCATCTGCACTTGCTGCTGCATGTCTGGGATCTGCACTCGCTGCCTTTTGCATAGGTCTGGCTGCTGGCAGACTCCCCGCCCCAATCAGCTGCTGGGGCGGGAGTTCTGACAGCATTTAAACGTGCCTGTTTCTCTCTAGCATTGCCAGTGTTAGTTTTGGATTCCCTGCTACACCAGCGTACTGCATAGCTTCTGACTCCTGACTCCTGTTACTGACCTTCTGCCTTTGGACCTGACGTTGCCTTTGCCTGACTCTCTTGTACCGCGTACCCTCTCGTTGCTGACCCGGATTGTCTGACTCTCCTTGCTGTTGTTTGTTCCAGTGCCTGTCTGTTCATTAAGTCCCCGTGTCCCCCTTCCTTAGTGAGTGTAGGGACCGTCGCCCAGTTGTCGCCCTGGGGCTTAGCCCAGGGGGGCAAGTAGGAAGGGACAGGGGTTGCGGGTATTTTCAGGGACCTCCAGTTTCCCGGACCCCGGGTCCTGACAGTAACACTGGCCGAATGGAAGTCGGATCCCTACATCCGACCAGCAACCTTGAAACCCGCTATGGAGGCTGTGGCGGCCTTAGCCAACCAGGTACAGATTCTGACGGACCTGGTCCAGGACCTGACTGCTCGCCTGCAGCATCAGGAGCAGCGAGGGGCTTCTAATATGATGCAGCATCCTGCCACTCCTGGTACGGTTTCTGAACCCCGAGCAACACCTCCTGACTTCTTTTCCGGTGAGAGAAGTCAGTTTTTTGTGTTCAGAGAAGGCTGCAAGCTTTATTTTGACCTCCGACCCCACACCTCTGGCACAGAGTACCAGAAAGTGGGTTTCGTGATAACTCGCCTGAGGGGAGAACCCTAAAATTGGGCCTTCTCCTTACCAGCTGACTCCCCCACCCGACAGTCACAAGACGCCTTTTTTGCTGCTTTGGGCCAGCTGTATGACGAACCCGACCGTGCTGCCTACGCTGTCGCCAAACTGTTGTCCTTGCGACAGGGTCAGAAGGTGGCAGAAGATTATTGCTCCCAATTTAGACAGCACTGCACTGAGTCGGGGTGGAACGACTCAGCCCTCAAGGACTTGTTCTTGACTGGTCTATCTGAGGACCTAAAGGAGCTGCTGGTGGCCCAGCCGGAGCCTTGTACCCTGGAACAAGCAATGTCGTTAGCCATCCGAGCCGACCGCCGCCTGAGGGCCAGACTATCTGCTCGGCCCAGTCTGATCCATCCGGCCTTCCCGGCCACTTCTGCGGCAAGACCGACAACCTCACCTCCCCTCGCTGAACCCATGGAACTGGGGACGATGTCACCTAAACAGCGAAGGGAATATCGGTTAAAGAAGAACCTTTGTTTCTATTGCGGAGAGTCTGGTCATCGCATCGCTACCTGCGGGAAAAGACCTCGGCAGGAGAAACTTCCGCTCCTAGGCAGTTGTCAAGAGGACTGTCTAGGGGCTCAGGTACCCCCTGTTGTGTCTAAAATGTTCTTGCCCTGCGTTTTGAAGCTCCGTTCCTTCTCTCGTGCAGGACAAGCCTTTGTTGATTCTGGGGCAGCAGCAAACTTTGTGAACTTTGATTTTGTGGCTCAGATTTTTGGTTCCTTGCTACGTTTAGATCCTCCTATTCAGATTGCAGGGGTAGACTCCACTCCCTTGCATGCCGGCCTCGTCAATCTTGTTACCCCAGAGTTGACATTCACCATTGGAGCCCAGCATACTGAGACTTGCACCTTCCTCATTATGAAAGACTTGTCGGTGGACATAGTCTTAGGGCTCCCTTGGTTAAGGGAACACAATCCCATTATTAATTGGAACACGCTGGAGCTGGTTAAGTGGGGGTCCCACTGTACTAATCACATGAATCCAGTGCACCTGGATACTTCTGTTTTGGAGGGGGTCGAGTTACCAGACTATATTGATGAGTTTTCAGATGTTTTCTCCAAACAACTCTTTGAAGGATTGCCTCCTCTTAGAGAATTTGATTGTGAAATTGATCTGATCCCAGGTGTTAAACTCCCAAAGGGTCAGATCTACAACGTAACTGTTCCTGAGAGAGAGTCCAGGAAGGACTATATTCAGGACAGTTTGACAAAGGGATATATCACTACACCATGTGATATTCAGATAGATCTCGTTGGGGTGAAGGCTATCACAGAATGGACTCAGCCAGGTACCCTAAAAGCCCTGCAGCGCTTCCTGGGGTTTTCTGAGTATTATCGTAAGTTCATTAAGAACTTCTCCGTGGTGGCTAAGCCTTTAACGGATCTCACCGGAAAGGGGGCGGATGTGAGTAATTGGTCGCCAGATGCACTTGCGGCCTTCACCACCCTGAAGGCTGCTCTCTCTTCAGCGCCCGTCCTCATCCAACCTGATCTATCCAGTCCGTTCGTGGTGGAGGTAGACGCCTCCGAGTTTGGAGTAGGAGCGGTACTGTCCCAAGGTACCTCCACACTCATAAACCTTAGGCCTTGTGCCTACTTTTCCAGAAAATTCTCCTCTACAGAGCGTAATTACGACGTAGGTAACCGGGAGTTACTAGCTATTAAATGGGCTTTTGAGGAATGGAGGCACGTCCTGCAAGGTGCCCTCCATCAAATCACTGTACTTACAGACCACAAAAGCCTCATGTATCTAGACTCCGCCAAGAGGTTGAATGCTCGACAAGCCCGCTGGGCCGGGTTCTTTTCACGGTTCAATTTTGCAGTGACTTACAGAACTGGCTCAAAGAATGTTAAAGCAGATGCCTTGTCTAGGAGTTTTTGTACCCCGGAACCTGCAGAATCCACTGAATTTGCATTCAATATTCATGACAATTCGTCTTCCCAAGTTTCGCCGTTTCTCTGTAATTATGGTTTCCATCCTCGATTTGCACTCTCTACGCCTCCTGTTTCGAACACTCCACCCGCTAATACTGCTATTGATGAACTGTGCACAGTCTGGGCCTAGGTTCATAAGAACCTTCAGGGTTCCCAGGAGAAGGTACTTAGTGCGTTTCTTATTAGACTGCCTATCACTGCACCTTTTTTGGTTGGGGAGCAAGTTTTATTGTCTTCTAAGAATTTGAGACGGAAGGTTCCGTCTTTAAAACTTGCACCGCGGTTTATTGGTCCTTTTTCTATTTTGCAGGTTATTAACCCACTGGTTTATAGATTGTCTCTTCCGGGCTCTTGGAAGATTCATAATGTTTTTCATAAAAGCTTGCTAAAAAGATATGTGACTCCAGTTTTGCCCACCCGTGACCCGCCCTCTCCTACGCTGGTGCAAGGAGAATTTGAGGTGGAAAGTACTGTTGACCCCAGGCGGGTTCGGCGCTCTATACAGTATCTGGTCCACTGGAGAGGGTTTGGCCCTGATAGACGGACTTGGGTTCCTGCCAGAGATGTTCATGCCCCACGTCCGGTCCGATTATTCCACAGGGCCCTCCCTCTTAAGCCAGCTCTGGGTCTTGGGGGTCCAGTGTCCCCCCGTAGAAGGGGGGGTACTGTTAGGATTAGCAGCATCTGCACTTGCTGCTGCATGTCTGGGATCTGCACTCGCTGCCTTTTGCCTAGGTCTGGCTGCTGGCAGACTCCCCGCCCCAATCAGCTGCTGGGGCGGGAGTTCTGACAGCATTTAAACGTGCCTGTTTCTCTCTAGCATTGCCAGTGTTAGTTTTGGATTCCCTGCTACACCAGCGTACTGCATAGCTTCTGACTCCTGACTCCTGTTACTGACCTTCTGCCTTTGGACCTGACGTTGCCTTTGCCTGACTCTCTTGTACCGCGTACCCTCTCGTTGCTGACCCGGATTGTCTGACTCTCCTTGCTGTTGTTTGTTCCAGTGCCTGTCTGTTCGTTAAGTCCCCGTGTCCCCCTTCCTTAGTGAGTGTAGGGACCGTCGCCCAGTTGTCGCCCTGGGGCTTAGCCCAGGGGGGCAAGTAGGAAGGGACAGGGGTTGCGGGTATTTTCAGGGACCTCCAGTTTCCCGGACCCCGGGTCCTGACAATTATAATCTTCAATGAATTTTAAACAGTCATATCGAGGAGCCATATCGGTGGGAACCCGGCCCGAAGCAAGAAGAGAAAATTGGGAAAAAGTCCAGCTCGGAGGGCTCCACCCTTCTTGAAGCACCACAACGTCTCCTCGCATGGACTATTTTAAAAAGGGGGGAATTGTGGGGGAAATTACCCAGGACCCCAGCTTTGTGATATTATTTTAGATTCTACTGTTTCACAGAAATCATTTTTTGTATTAGAATCACCATGTATGAACCTTAGGCTTTGCTAGAATGCCAGCCTGACTTTATCAGCAATAAACCATGCCTGGTGACTAGTCAGGAGATAGGTGAAATACAGATATAAATTGATAAGAAGCAAATTGTACCAGGGTGCAGCTGATATAACCAATAAATTTACCTCAAAATAAAGCCATAAAAAGTAAATAAACAATTATGCTGAATCATTAGGAAATATTAATGTTTAGACACGAATAAGAAAATATTAGAATCGCTGAAGAATGGAAAATGTTAGGTATCGTGATAGACTTTGATCGAACCTTTGGCAAATTACTGAATGATGTAAACAAAGAATGTAATGTTTGGCTCAGAATCAACGTCATTTTAAATATGTGACATGTCTATAAAAAGGGCTTGCAGTGAGCAATAAATTAGAGCTGATTTGGTACACATAGGCTAATGTGTGCTTATTCCTGCTCTCTATATCAATTGATATACCCGTATATACTGACGGTTTTTCAAGTCTGCAGACTTACTTCTTTTACTTTTAATTTGGACGCCGAATGACATACTAAAAGGGAGTTTTTCCCTAACAGCTTGCTAGGAGTAGTAGTGCATCAATTTTTGTATTACGCATCTAGGCCTGTAACCAGCCTTTCAGTAATAGCGTTCTCAGGCTGCATGGCAGTACAACCAGCTCTCACTGTGAAACTGCACTGTAAAATTTCCTAGCCTACTGCAAGTGACTTCATTTATACCGTTCTGTGTCTGCAGTGCATTACACAGAGGTCTCACCGATAAACAGCACTGTAATATTACCTGGGCCACTGCAAAGTATTTCAGCTCTGCCGCTGTGCAGAGCGTCTCACAATACCCTTTCCTTGGTGGGGTTGAGATACCCGCAGTTACCAGCACTATCCACTGGCTTTAGAGTCTTCTCCCACTCCACACAGCCTCTATTATCTACAAGTCTCTGCGAGGGGTAAATTACCCCTAGGTATCAGCGCAAGACAGTATAGAGCCTCCGCTATCTACAAGTCTCTGTGTGCGGTGAATTAGCCACAGTTGTCAGTGCTGTACAGTGGGGTATTTTATTTGGGCCCTGCTCTATTCTTAATCCGCCATGATGAGGAGTAGGGGTTAGAGTCAAGGACGTGGACGTCCAAGTGAGGGTGTGGGCACAGGCCGAGTTCCTGGGCGTGGTGTATCGAAGTCGGCTGCTGCGTGATTAGGAGAGAGGCAAGTTTCTGGGGTCCCCAGCTTCATATCACAATTTACGGGTCCACGAGGTAGACCTTTATTACAAACAGAGCAGTGTGAGCAGGTCCTGTCGTGGATGGCAGAAAATGCGTCCAGCAATGTGTCTACCACCCAGTCTTCTACGCAGTCCACTACTCCTGGCCTAGGGACTGCAACTCTGAATCCTCTGGCTGCTGCTCCTCCTTCCTCCCAGCCTCCTCACTCCATGAAAATGACATATTCTGAGCAAGCAGCCTCCCAGGAACTGTTCTCGGGTCCCTGCCATGAGTGGGAAGAAATGGTTCCTCTCTCACCTGAGGAGTTTGTCGTGACCGATGCCCAACCTTTGGAAAGTTCCCAAGGTCCGGGTGATGAGGCTGGGGCTTCCGGCAACTGTCTCAAGAGCTTTCAGCGGGTGAGGATGATGAGACACAGTTGTCTGTCAGTGAGGTAGCAGTAAGGGCAGTAGGTCCGAGGGAGGAGCACACAGAGGATTCGGAGGAAGAGCAGCTGGACGATGAAGTGACTGACCCCACCTGGTTCGCTAAGCCTACTGAGGACAGGGCTTCAGAGGGGGAGGCAAGTGCAGCAGCAGGACAGGTTGGAAGAGGCAGTGGAGTAGCCAGGGGTAGAGGCAGGGCAAAGCAAAGAACCCCCCAACTGTTTCCCAAAGCACCCCCTCGCGGCAAGCCTCCGTGCAGAGGGCTAGGTGTTCAAAGATGTGGATGTTTTTTAGTGAGAGCGCGGATGACCGACGAACAATGGTGTGCAACCTGTGTTGCACCAAGATCAGCTGGGAAGTCACCAATACCAGCCTCACCACCACCAGCATGCGCAGGCATATGATGGCCAAGCACCCCGCAAGGTACGCCGCGTCTGCGCACATTTCCGCAAGGCCATTCACCGCCTTTGGGTCACACCACTGCCTCTTCCCCTGTGCCCCAGCCTGCCACACAGATCTAAGCCCCCTCCCAGGACACAGGCACGAACGCCTCCCGGCCTGCACCCACACCCTCACCTCCACCGTCCTCCACTCCATCCAGCAATGTCTCTCAGCACAGCGTTCAGCTGTCGCTAACACAAGCGTTTGAGCGAAAGCGCAAATACGCCGCCACCCACCCACTCGCACAAGCTTTAAACGTGCACATTGCCAAATTAATCAGCCTGGAGATGCTGCCGTACAGGCTTGTGGAAACGGAGGCTTTCAAAAACATGATGGCGGCGGCGGTCTCGCGCTACTTGGTCCCCAATCGCCACTATTTTCCCGGTGTGCCGTCCCTACTCCACACCAGCACGTCTCCCACAATATAAATCGTGCCCTCACCTACGCGGTTACTGGGAAGGTCCACTTAACCACAGACATGTGGACAAGTACTGGTGGGCAGGGCCACTACATCTCCCTGACGGCACATTGAGTGAACTTGGTGGAGGCTGGGAGTGAGTCAGAGCCTAGGACCGCTCACGTCCTACCCACACCCAGAATAGCAGGTCCTACCTCAGTGCTGGTATCTGCGACGTTTTATGCCACCTCCTCCAAACCCTCCCCCTCCTCCTCCACCACGTGTACCTCTCAATTAAGAAGTGTGAGCACGTCGCCAGCAGTTGGTAGCGTGTGGCGCGACAGCACAGCGTGGGCAAGCATCAGCAAGCCGTGCTGAAAGTAATCAGCTTAGGTGACAAGAGGCACACGGCCCCCGAGCTGTTGCAGGGTCTGACAGAGCAGACCGACCTCTGGCTTTCAATGCTGAGCCTCCAACCGGGCATGGTCGTGTGTGACAACAGCTGCAACCTGGTGGTGGCTCTGCAGCTCGGCAGCCTCACACATGTGCCATGCCCGGCCCACATCTTCAATCTGGTGGTTCAGCGGTTTCTGAAAAACTACCCCCACTTGTCTGACCTGCTCGGCAATGTGCGCCGCGTCTGCGCACATTTCCGCAAGTCCATCACGGACGCTGTCACTCTGAGGACCCTGCAACATCGGTTTAATCTGCCAGAGCACCAACTGCTGTGCGACGTGCCCACACGCTGGAATTCTGCGCTGCACATGTTGGCCAGGCTGTATGAGCAGCGTAGAGCAATAGTGGAATACCAGCTGCAACAAGGACGGTGGAGTGGTAGTCAGCCTCCGTAATTCTTTACTGAGGAGTGGGCATGGATGGCAGACATCTGCCAGGTCCTCAGAAACTTTGAGGAGTCTACCCAGATGGTGAGTGGCGATGCGGCAATCATTAGTGTTACCATCCCACTGCTTTGCCTGCTAAAACGTTCGCTGCAAAGCATAAAGGCCGACGCTTTGCGGTTGAAACAGAACACAGGGGATGACAGTATGTCGCTGGATAGCCAGACCACCCTCATGTCTATATATCAGCACGTTTTGGAGGAGGAGGAGGAGAGGGAGGAGCAGGAAGAGGAGGGGGAAGAGACAGCTGGGCACACTGCAGAGGGTACCCATGCTGCTTGCTTCTCATCTGTTCAGCGTGTATGGGCTGTAGAGGAAGAGGATCCTGAAAGTCATCTTTATAGTGAGGACAGCAATGTGTTGCGTACTGGTACCCTGGCACACATGGCTGACTTCATGTTAGGCTGCCTTTACCGTGACCCTCGCATTAGACACATTCTGGCAAACACGGATTACTGGGTGTACACCCTTCTCGACCCACGGTATAAGGAGAACCTTTCCACTCTCATTCCCGAAGAGGAAAGTGGTACGAGAGTGATGCAATACCACAGGGCCCTTGTGGAAAAAGTGATGCTAAAGTTCCCATCTGACAGCGCTAGCGGCAGAAGATGCAGTTCCGAGGGCCAAGTAGCATGGAAGGCGCGTGGATCTGGCAGCATGTCGAGCACAGGCAGGGGAACACTCTCCAAGGCCTTTGCCAGCTTTATGGCTCCCCAGCAAGACTGTGTCACGACTCCCCAGTCAAGGCTGAGTCGGAGGAAGCACTGTAAAAAGATGGTGAGGGAATACGTAGCCGATTGTACCACCGTCCTCCGTGATGCCTCAGCTCCATACAACTGTTGGGTGTCAAAGCTGGACATGTGGCACGAACTTGCGCTGTAAACCCTGGAGGTTCTGGCCTGCCCTGCCGCTAGTGTCTTGTCAGAGAGGGTCTTTAGTGCAGCTTGGGGAGTCATCCCGGATAAGCGTACCCGCCTGTCAACTGCCAGTGCTGACATGCTTACACTCATAAAGATTAACAAAGGCTGGATTTCCCCAGACTTCTCTTCTCCACCGGCGGAAAGCAGCGGAACCTAATGATTCTTTTCGCTGCAACAGGAGAAAAAGGCATTTTCTATCACCAGAAAAAAGGGGGAATTAGCTTTGTCAATCACTCTCAGATATTATTACTCCTCCTACTACTACTCCTCCTTCTAAAACATCACGTCATCACGCTGAACTGCCAATTTTTCTGTGGTCCAAAAGGCTCTGTTTATAATTTTTTTACAATTTTTCAGATTCAAAAGTATTGAAACTTTAACAGAAACCAATTATTTCACAGGGCTGCCTCCAGGCTCTGTTACAAATAAAGCAACAGCGAGCTGTATCTTTAAAAAATGTTTATAGGTTTCACCAGCCCACGCAGTTGAGCAATTTTTCAGGGGTGCACTTGTACTCTTGGTACACCAATTTTTCTGGCCCTCACCTATATTGTTATCTAACTAATTTTTCCGGCCTACACTCATGGTACACCAATGTTTCAGGGGTTCGCCTATACTCTTGCTACAGAAATGTTGCTGGGGTCTGCCTATACTCTTGCTACAGAAATGTTACTGGGGTCTGCCTATACTTCTGCTACAGGAATGTTACTGGGGTCCACCTATACTTTTGCTACAGAAATGTTACAGGGGTTTGCCTATACTTTTGCTACAGAAATGTTACTGGGGTCCACCTATACTTTGGTACACCAATGTTTCAGGGGTTCGCCTACACTCTTGCTACAGAAATGTTACAGGGGTCTGCCTATACTTCTGCTACAGGAATGTTACTGGGGTCCGCCTATACTTTTACTACAGAAATGTTACTGGGGTCTGCCTATACTTTTTCTACAGAAATGTTACAGGGGTCTGCCTATACTTCTGCTACAGGAATGTTACTGGGGTCCGCCTATACTTTTACTACAGAAATGTTACTGGGGTCTGCCTATACTTCTGCTACAGGAATGTTACTGGGGTCTGCACTTCGAATACAGGGATAAGTGTGGGCGATGGCTAGCTAGAGCACTCCACCGTAGAGATCCTATATCCCTAAAATTCAGTTGGGCTAGCGAGGCCTGGTCCACTCCACCACAGACATTCTGGAAGAGTTCAAGAGCTATTACAGCAAACTTTAGAACACTGAAGTCAACTCACAGCCTGAGTGTCAGAGTGTGGCAGAGGAAACTGAAGCTTACCTTGCCCTCAATGCCCCCAAAAGAATGACAGCCAAGGAGTCGAAGGATCTGGAGGTGGACTTCTTCTCTTTTGAACTCTCAGGATTAATCAAAAATTTTAAAGTGGGTTAGAGCCCGAGACCAGATGGTTTTTCAGCCAGGTTCCATTAATTGTTCCGAGAGGAGATTTCTTCTCTGGTGCCCAAGGCCTTCAACGCAGTGGGGTGAGGGTGTCCTTTCCCAGCTCAGGCCTTACTAGCACACATCACAGTCATCCCCAAACCCGGTAAAGACGCCTCGATATGTGACAATTACAGACCAATTTCTCTCCTCAACTTAGATATCAAATGATTTGCAAATCTGATAGCTTCAAGTCTACAAGACACAATCCCACATTTGATCCATAGGGAACAGTTGTCCCAGGCAGAGAGGCAAGGGACAACACTATCAAATCCCTGTCATTGATTGCTAGAGCCAAATATTCGAATAACCCCCTGTGTCTCCTTGAGGTCGATGCCGAGAAGGTGTTCGACAGGGTCAGTTGGAGCTTCCTCTCCACCACTCTAGGCAAAATAGGTGTTGGCCCAAGAATGCGGGAGCGAATTTTGTCTCTGCATCATAATCCTTCTGCCAGGATCAGAGTCAATGGAGCCCTGTCGAACGTCTTCCAAATATGGAATGGGACCAGACAGGGGTGTCTTTTGTCCCCGCTCCTTTATGTCCTAACCATGGAGGCACTAGCGTACGCATTTCGCCAAAATGGGTCAATCTCGGGCTTTCGCATAGGAGATGCGGAACATAAAATGGTGTTTTTGTGGACAATCTTCTACTTTACTTATCCAACCCATGCATTGGTTTGACAGTGATTTTACAAGAATTCCAACGCTATAGTAAAATCAGTAATTATAAAGTAAACGCCCAAAAGTCGGAGGTGCTGAATGTGTCATTGCCGCATGCCGAGGCGAAGCAACTAGAGAGTCAGTTCCCCTTCTGTTGAAGACACTCCGCAATAAAATACTTGGGAATACAATTATTGGCACAGGCGTTCAAACAAAACTTTGCACCATTTATCGCAGACCTAGAGAGACCTTAACAAGTGGAAAACACTACTCCTCTCTTAGAGCAGAAGGCGTAATGTCCTCAAAATGGATTCTTTGCCCAAGTTTCTCTACTTGTGTCAGATGGTCCCGTTGAAGCTCACAAACCCTTATATAAAAGATTTGTGGTCCCTAATCACAGCGTTCATTTGGAGAGGGAGGGAACCTTGTATGCGCTTCCCCCTCCTCACGAGGGTCAAAGGGGAGGAAGGTCTGGGATCGGCTGACTTTGCTCTCTACTATAAAGCTAGCATCACCAATTGCATTTTGGATCAACCCAAAAGAAAGAACTCCAAATTGTGGGTTGAAGCAGAACACACTCTAATCCCAGGGTCTTTGCGGGGTGCGGTCTGGATCCCACCTAAGTACATGAGTTTAGCCCCTAACATCTCACCATTTCTTGGTCAACTACTCAGAACCTGGTCAGAAATTGCACTTGCCAATGGTCTGATATCAGTGCCTGGGTCCCTTACTCCCCTGGTCTCCAACCTGCAATTCAAAGCTTCTAGGCAAGGACCTCCTATTCCGGAGTTTGCATTCCCCTTAATGCCCCATTTAGAGCATGTGATGACGAGCTCAGGCTTGAGGCCTCGGGTGGAGATCATGGGGGAGGGAGGACCTCATCCCAGTTCATGGTTGCAATTCTTTCAACTAAGGAGCTTTGTGGGGCCCCTGATGCCCCATGAGAATCTTGCTGGTCCCCTCACACCATTTGAGCAAATGTAACAACAACAGGGGGAACATGTCCCACATTTGGGGGAGCTGCTCTACAGGGGCGGCCTTATGGAAGAAAGTGATGGAGGTCCACAATCGTATCTGTGTGTCACGAATTAAATTAACTATAGAGATGGCCCTTCTCTCAATCTTCCCAGGTCCTATTAAAAAGACTAAAAGGGGTCTTCTGAGATTCCTCATTCTAGCAACCAGAAGAATTATTCCTAGACTATGGAGGTCCTCTATACCTCCATCAAAGGTTATGTGGGTGGAGAAGCTTAATGATGTATGCGCATTAATGAAATGAGGGCAGGAGAGACTTATGCCCACGAAGAGTTCTGTAGAACATGGCAGGTCTGGATCTCTTTCTGGTCTTCAGAGGGATTAAAGATTTGGGTGGATACCAGACTGATCTAAGATGTGATCAAGATGTACTCGGGCGCGGCATGGCCTGGTCAATACTCTCTCAATGGCCTTAATGCCCATTTACACACAAAGATAACCTTTCCAAAGGTTTAAAGATCCGTGATTGTTTTGCATAAAGTACTAATAGGCAGTAATTGCTATTAGTACTTTATCAGCTTCATTTGCATGCAATAGAGCTGTTGTAGAAGTCAGCAGGAGGTCTGAGCTCTGTAATTAGCTCCATTGTTCAACCACAGGCTGCTAAGAGAAAACCATGTAATCTCTAGCTCCCCGTGAAGAATTCAGCACCATAGACAGCAGACACAGCATGTGGTCCATCTTATCTTCACTCTGGTTGAAAGATGGTTTTAATGCACAACTGAAAATCATAGTTAGCCAAAGAATTAAAGAGCATTTATACACGAAAAGTATCGCTCAAAAGATGGCTTGTCAGCAAATTTTGAGCGATAATCATTGTGTCTAAATGGGCCTTTGCTCTTACAGTCACCCCTCCCCTCCACCAACCTGCCTCCTACTGTCACACTGTTGCTTGATAATGTCTTTTGTCTCTGTCTCTAATTGTTCTGTTATTATGCAAGTTATTCATGCATTATCTATTTTCTTT
Organism: Eleutherodactylus coqui; assembly: GCA_035609135.1. Classification (NCBI taxonomy): domain Eukaryota; kingdom Metazoa; phylum Chordata; class Amphibia; order Anura; family Eleutherodactylidae; genus Eleutherodactylus; species Eleutherodactylus coqui. The sequence goes on from CM069409.1 coordinate 14,163,745, forward strand.
CTTTTTTCTCTTTTTCTTTATTCCCTCTTTACTGTAAAGCTGAAATAGGCCTCTAATGAGCCCACAGAGCTTAAGAATATTCATCTTGGAATATAAGTGAGTTCACACATATATTTGTAATGAAAAACTTTGAATAAAAATCTTTTGAATGAAAATAAAAGTAACCATTATATAGTAAATAGTTATTAACTGTTAACTTTACCTGGAATCTAATACAGTGCGCGGCAAACTTTTAAGAGCAACTTTTCCAACTTCCGCCCTGGACGCCGGGAGAGCAGGACGTGCCTAGCAGAGCTCCCGCCATAACACGCTCCCCGGACACATCAGGACCTCTCTGGCGTTCTAATAGCAGCTGTGGGGATAGTTATTCCCCCCCACTTGCTGGGTGGAAGCCCTCCGTGCCACTGGAGAGAAACCTGTAGCATACCCCGGTGCCCTGTGACAAGGCAAGGCTGGACCTGGAGCCGGGCGCTAGACACTGAGCGCAGAACTCACCCAAAAACCGGGACAAAACACCTTCAGGAGCCCCTATGCTGACGGGGAGCCCCGGTGACCTCTGTCCGGCCGCGGCATCCTGCTCGTGCCCTACTGCAGCAGCAGCCGTCGCGACGCGGCCTAGTCTAAAGTTCTAGCCGCAACATCTGCTGGTCACCGCAGGAGAAGGAAGAGGACGCGCGGCACCCCTGAATCTCCGGAGAGGCTCCTCTTATCCCGGATGTCACACGTGGAAGGTGGGGCCAGTGGGGAGCTAAGCACTCTGTGCCGGATCGCCGCGCTTGGAGTCCGGATCCCCAGGAGCCTGCCTGTGGCCCTGACCACTACCGGAGCCGTGCGGGTGGAGCCGAGAGCAAATCGGCAGTGGCAGTGACCATCATTCTGGTGCAGTGGAGTGGAGGTCGGAGGCCTGCTCTGGCTGCTAGGTGTGCGGATCTCTACACACCCCAGGAACCCTATAGGATCATAAAGAGGCTGTGAGCAGCCCCCCCCCCCCTGCAGTGCCTGGTCTGGGCTGTCGGCGGTCTGTGCAGAGCCGCGGAATACAGGTCACACCATACGGCCTGATATAGCATACCACTGCACCCATTTTTTCACCTTGCTAACCCCAAAGTTAAAGTGGTTGTCCCGCGCCGAAACAGGGTTTTTTTTTTCAACCCCCCCCGTTCGGCGCGAGACAACCCCGATGCAGGGGTTAAAAAAGAACACCGCACAGCGCTTACCTGAATCCCCGCGCTCCGGTGACTTCTTACTTACCTGCTGAAGATGGCCGCCAGGATCTTCTCCCTCGGTGGACCGCAGGGCTTCTGTGCGGTCCATTGCCGATTCCAGCCTCCTGATTGGCTGGAATCGGCATGTGACGGGGCGGAGCTACCAGGAGCCGGTCTCAGGCACGAGCAGCCCCATTCAGAAAACAAGAAGACCGGACTGCGCAAGCGCGTCTAATCCGGCGATTAGACGCTGAAAATTAGACGGCTCCATGGAAACGAGGACGCTAGCAACGGAGCAGGTAAGTGAAAAACTTCTGATAACTTCTGCATGGCTCATAATTAATGCACAATGTACATTACAAAGTGCATTAATATGGCCATACAGAAGTGTATAGACCCACTTGCTGCCGCGGGACAACCCCTTTAAAGCCTGGCAAAACAAATTAAAAGCAAATCACCAATTAAACATCAGAGCTGCTGCCACCTGGTGGAGAAGCGGAAGAAGACACCTCTCCTAATAAACAAAATTCCCAGTTATGAAACAGTTAGATGGAGTACAGGGTTAATACACAGGAGGAACTCTGATCTTGACTCAAATCTAGTCCAGGCTCCAAACAACATGGATGTGGCAACTCTTATATTTAGCACAGGCTAATGTTAATGTTGATCGTTAATATGTTCGTAATCTTGTATGTTAATTTGACCTGTTTGACTTTCAGAAAACATCTTTGCATGAGAACTGGGGAACTCCCTTGCCACGATTTCTATCTGGTTGCGTCCACGGCTCGCTCAAAGCCGAGGGAGGCAACAATGAAAAAGAGATACATCTCAAGGTATTTACATCTAGAACATTCACACTCTGATGCCCACAGATTCAGAAACAGATACACTCGAAACATCTGCAATATTGAAGTTTCTCTCCTGGAATGTGGCAGGACTTAATACACCCGTTAAACGGAAAAAAGTCATCACACATTTAAAACGTCACAAACCAGACATCATATTCTTACAGGAGACCCACTGGGAAAAGGGGGGAAAAGGGGACCTAAAAGCACAATGGATCAACTCTTGTTACTCGGCCTCACACACATCAGCGTCCAGGGGAGTAGCCACCTTAATAAGAAAAAACATGCCGTATGCACTACATGACACCATAGCTGACCCGTAGGGAAGATACCTAATGCTGAGAATTTGCATAAACTCCTCAATGTTCTCTCTAGTAAACATCTACGCTCCAAACACGGACCAACCAATATTCTATGCTGCGCTGGTGGAGTCACTGCAATCATATCTAAATGACTACTTAATAATTGGTAGTGACTTTAATAGTGTACAGGACGACTCCCTGGATAGAACGGGCCCCTCCATACAACCAGCCCTGACCACACATGCACTACTGACACTGAGGGATCAGCTGCAGGTGTGTGATCCATGGCGAGTGCACAGCACCACCAGCAGGGAATATACTTGCTGCTCCAATATACATCACTCATTTTCCCATATTGGCTTCTTCTTGATAACTAACAATCTTCTTGACCAACACCGCCGGTCTGTGATACACCCCATAGTTCTCTCAGACCATGCAGCAATCACATTAGAACTGCAGCTGGTCCCTCCCCAGCGATTATCACGAATATGGTGATTCCCTGCTTTTTTGCGGGACTCGGAGGATTTCAGAGAATATTTGAGAATCCAGTGGAACAATAATGCAGATGACAACAGTGAACATGAGGGTGACATAGCGCTAATCTGGCAAGCACCGAAGGTGGTAATGAGAGGTCACATTACAAGTTACATTTCCCATAGGCGGAAAAAGTTTCAGGCAGAATTTGCAAAGCTACATACTTCTCTGCTGACGGCGCAGAAAGAACATATTGACTCTCCTAACGACCGCTCATATCAAACCTTCTTAACTGGAAAGCACCTCCTGGAAACATTTGTACATACCCACGCGCACTGGCAAACCCAGCTGACCAGGAACAAGTTTTATAGATGGGGTAACAAAATGGGCCATCTGCTAGCCAACCTAACCAGACAAAATCAGCCTCGCAAACTGATTTTAGCTTTACAACACCCTAGCACGGGAAAGACGATAACTAACAGAGAGGAGATAGCACAAATATTTTACGAGTATTTTGAGGATCTCTATAGAGCAGACCCATCTAACATGAGGGACATACACGCCTTCTTGGACTCATTGGGCTTACCCAGAATTTCACAGGAACAGACATCCTTACTAGATATGGCCATACGGGAGGAGGAGGTAAAGGAGGTAATAACGTCGGCAGCAGGGGGAAAGTCACCAGGCCCAGACGGACTTTCAGCAGAATATTACAAAATACTCTCAGCAGATTTAGTGCCTACATTAACCCAGCTTTACAATACACTATATACAGATGAAACCCAAATTGAAGATTTTGGGGCATCCAGAACCATTTTATTACCCAAACCTAACAAAGATCTAAACAACCCAAGCTCATACAGACCAATAGTGCTATTAAATTGCGATTACGAATTTCTGTCAAAAATACTGTCCGACAGGCTTCAGACTATCCTTCCCTCTGTGCTTGATGCATCGCAGAAGGGCAGAAGTGCTCTAAAAAATATCAGAGCCGCGACAATCATTGCCCAAAACCGGGACAGCCTGTGATGATGCTCCTGAGTCTAGATGCCGAAAAGGCCTTCGATAAAATGGCTTGGCCTTTTTTAAATGCGGTCTTGGGGAGGCGTAATTTTGGACAGACGTTTAAAAATTACATAAGCGCAACCCAAACAAACGCCACCACCATTCTCACAATTAATGGACTAAATACACCGACTGTCGACCTATTTAGGGGGGCCGCCAAGGTTGCCTACTCTCTCCTCTACTCTTTAAAATATCAATAGACCCATTACTTAGACATTTAGGAAAAACCACACTTTTTACAGGAGCTTGCTGTAAGAATCTGGAAGTCAGAGTGGAGGTATTTGCACATGATGTCCTCGCATAGCACTTAAAACACTGCATAAACATAAAGACAATGGTGGGGTTAACCTACCCCACATAAAAGACTATAACTGTCTGTGACTGGATCCATTCCCAATCAAACTTTACAAACAAACAACAGGAACAGGAACTGGCCGGCCCAATACAACTACAAAAAATTCTCCATCTCCCATACACAGCACTGCCGGAGACCACCAGACATAACCCCCTGATCCTCGCGGCATGGAGGGCATGGGACAGACTCCGCCGAGACAGTCGGGTGTCCCCGTATGTGTCCCTATATCTATCCCTCACAAATAACCCCAATTTCCAAGACAACAATCCTTATGAGATTTTTTCGGTCTGGCGCAGACAGGGGGTCGACGCCATAGACAAACTACTACATAAAAAAGAGAAACGCATCTTGTCATTTGAGGAGATGAAACGGAAATACCCTCAACTGACAATCCCACTATTCTCCTATTTGCAAGAAAGACACTATATTCAACAACTCCTGCCACATTTTGGAGACTTTGATGCAGACGGGTGGTGCATGGATTTCTAGGTCGGGAGGTATGAAAGGCATGATCTTCAAAATATATAGAGCAATACTGACTATGCGGGAACAGGATGATGTGGACATGGGGGTCAGTAAATGGTCTCTGGATGACCAAGGCCTTACACCAGAATTAATCATGAAGTCAATGTCATCGGCTCATAAATACTTGCCTTCAACCAGGTTTTTAGAGATGCAACTCCAAATTGCACACAGATCATATTTAACCCCGGTAAAGGGATATCGTATGGAAATATACTCTACGTCAAATTGCTTTAACCCTTTGCAATCCAATTTTGGATGCAGGGTTTCCTAGGGGGCTTCCTCTTTCTGCCATTATACAATGGTCCCATATGCTGGCTAGAACCAGTACTGCGGTATGTAACATGCTGGAGAGGCCCCCGAGAACTGAGCGGCTGGCAATATACAGTAAGAATACCCTGCCGGACATCTTCCAACATCAGAGCTGCACAAGCTTCAATCAGAATGTTGGAAAACGTCAGACAGTGGATTGGAAAGGGTTAAATGTAAAACCCCATGTGCTAATTTATACCATAGCTTATGGACGTGCCCTGCAATACAGGCTTTTTGGTCACAAATTCACAAATCTTACAAATTTCTGTCCACAGGAGCCAACATGGGCAATTTTGGGTACTTAGACCCAAATGTATATCACTGTTCAAGAGGGGTGCACAAGCTCTTACATTTTGTGGCAGAGGCAGGACTAAAAGCTATCCTACAGATGTGGATACAACCGACAGCCCCTCCGTTCAGAATGTTCTTGGATAAGCTGGCATTTCTGTTCCAGATGGACTGGGCTGAAACATCGCTGTTTAAAGAAAAGATGGTGCAGTCATTCTTTGAGACCTGGGAGAACTTTGTCAGAATGCTTCCACAGAGATTGAAGGATTGTTTCTACCATACGTGTTGGTATCAAGAACTGATGGTATTGGGGGACCCTCCCCTTTAGGGTGTCTAAATTGTTGTGCTGGTACCATGGGGGAGACTCCAGGAATTTAGGCCAGCTCTCCACCTTGTTGATTGGGGATGTGTCTCGGGTGCGTGGACACGCAGAGGACAGACCCTGAAAATAATTACTGACTGTCCAATGAATAATAAATGAAAAGAAGGGAGATGGGATATAATCTGGAGGTCATAACAGGTCTAAGTTTGTTTTTATATGTTCGTTTTATTTTTGTTTTTATTTTATTTTGTTACTTTGATTATTAGATATAAAAAATAAGTATAAAATGTAGATCGAGAATCCATATGTGTCATAACCTGCCGAGAGACAACCACAATATGATCAAGAATGACCATATATCTGTAACAATATGGAAAATGTATCTCGATTGTTCAATAAAAACATTAAAAAAAAGAGCTGCTCCGAGTTTTGGCAATGTGACCAAATGTGTAATATTTGGTCTTATGATATTGGATTTGTCATAGAAAGGGAAATATAAAAACAAACAATCACTGAAAACAGACATATACTTACATATATATCAACCTATTAGTGACACCATATCAGTTCTGCGGGTTGCCCTGCACCTCAAAAAGTTCAACCTTGTATCCACTCTGTGTAGGAGTATACACTAAGCAGCCACCACCCTCTATATTAGGAGGTTGTGTGAGTGGCTGTCTCATCGGTGTCCTCCCCAGGTGTAATTGGCTCCCTCATACAAAATGTGATACACATAGGCCTGGAGACTCTAGTACCCTGCTGGGCTCTAGCATAGATACAAGATGTGATAGGGGAAGGTGTATGGAGGATCTACGGTAGTACCCTGTTGGGCTTCCTCTACCTTGGATACAATATGTGATATGGGAGCATAGAGGCTCTAGGACCCTGTTGTACCCCCTTTAGCTTGAATACAAGATGTGATACAGGCGAGCATGAAAGCATACAGTTTCTGTATTGTATCCCATGGCATATTGCTCCACATTTGGTGTAACTGAGCCTCTAGATCATGCAAACTCATAGGCTGTCAAAGTTGGCATCCCAGATGGCCCCATACATATTCTATGGGCAATAAATATGGCAATTAGATGGCTACAGTAATGCAGCAATATTGTGGAGACATTCCTGTGACACCCTTGTGTGTGTGACCGAGCATTATCCTGCTGCCTCTTGGAAGCCACCATGAGAGGCAACATATATGACTGCAGGATATCCTGAACATATCGCCGAACTACTAGGGGTGACCGACTTTCGTATGCAATGGCCCATCAACCATCAAAACAACAGCGGGGGCAGTGTGCCGCTCCACAGCAGAGGCAGGATTGCGTCTCTCACCCCCTAGATCTCGAGACACAAACACAACCGTTTTTAGTGCCCAAACTAAATCTGGATTATTGTCGAAGACAACCCGGTTCCACTACGTAACAATCCTGTTTCATCGTTCACAACATCTTTGCAAATGGAGGCGATGGTGAGTGGGTGTCAAAGGCCGTACATGTAATGGGTGATGTGAGACCAAATGTCCTTCAGCCAAGCACCTGGAAATGGCTCCAACAAACATAGCGGCCTGTAATGATGGCACCACCTGTCTCTGGATGACAGACAACAAAACAGTTGGAGCTGCTCATGCTTGTCGGATGAACAGACGGTCCTCTGGTGGTTTCTCAAGGGTATTCTGAGCTCAGTCACCTTCTGTGCCCTCACACATCTACTTGTCCTAACACCTCATAAAAATCTGGCCAGAACGGCCCAGTGAGGTACAATTCATCGAAACGATCATACAGCTTTTTGCATTCCAAAAATATGCCCTCTCTCAGACTCTGATAACGGAGTGAAATCTCTTCTCTGCATCATAGAGGAGTCTGTAAGGACTGGCGGTTCACGGGTCCGTCGTGCCCGCACCGCCGGTCCTGTCACACGTGCGGCTGCTGTACGGCGCAGAGGGGCCCCGATCCTCGTCACCTCCCCTGGCCGCCAAGCTCCTCCTCGCCGCCGGGTTGCTAGGGGCGCGGTGGGTGTTGCCCCGTGTCGCGTCCTAAGTTTCATAGCAACCAGGCATGTGTCTCCTTTCCTGCCTTCTGCAGGGCTGGGGGCGGGTTCCCCAGTGCTGCTGGGTGCACTCAGCTGCTGTCAGGCTCCCCGCCCCAATCAGCTGCTGGGGCGGGAGCTCTGACAGTATTTAACAAATGTGTGTGTTTTCCTTGCCAGTGTTAGTTTTGATTTCCTGCTACACCAGCGTACTTCGTATTTCTGACTTCTGATACTGACTCTCTGCCTTTTGACCTGACGTTGCCTTTGCCTGACCCTCTTGTACCGCGTACCCTCTCCTTGCTGACCCGGATTGTCTGACTCTCCTTGCTGTTGTTTGTTCCAGTGTCTGTCTGTTTGTTAGTCCCAGTGTCCCCCTTCCTTAGTGAGTGTAGGGACCGTCGCCCAGTTGTCGCCCTGGGGCTTAGCCCAGGGGGGCAAGTAGGTAGGGACAGGGGTTGCGGGTATTTTCAGGGACTTCCAGTTTCCCGGACCCGGAGTCCTGACAGTAACACTGGCTGAATGGAAGTCGGATCCCTACATCCGACCAGCAACCTTGAACCCCGCTATGGAGGCTGTGGCGGCCTTAGCTAACCAGGTACAGGTTCTGACGGACCTGGTCCAGGACCTGACTGCTCACCTGCAGCATCAGGAGCAGCGAGGGGCTTCTAATACTATGCAGCTCCCTGCCACTCCTGGTATGGTTTCTGAACCCCGAGCAACACATCCTGACTTCTTTTCCGGGGAGAGAAGTCAGTTTTTTGTGTTCAGAGAAGGCTGCAGAAAGTGGGTTTCGTGATAACTCGCCTGAAAATTGGGCCTTCTCCTTACCAGCTGACTCCCCCACCCGACAGTCACTAGACACCTTTTTTGCTGCTTTGGGCCAGCTGTATGACGAACCTGACCGTGCTGCCTTCGCAGTCTCTAAACTCCTGGCCTTGCGACAGGGGCGAAAGGTGGCTGAGGACTATTGTTCGCAATTTCGTCAACACTGCATGGTGTCTGGGTGGAATGACGCGGCCTTAAAGGTTTTTGGCCGGTCTGTCAGAGGGCCTCAAGGACCTCTTGGTGGCACACCCGGAGCCTAGAACTTTGGAGCAAGCCATGTCTCTGGCCATCCGGGCTGACCGACGCTTGAGGGCCAGACGCTCGACTCGGACCAGCCCTGTCCGTACGTCTACATCTTCGGTGGTTCCGACCTTAACCCCTCCCTCCACAGAACCCATGGAGCTGGGAACCATGACCCCGAAGCAACGTCGGGAATATCGTCTCAGGATGAACCTCTGTCTCTACTGTGGGGAGCCGGGCCATCGCATTGTGACCTGCGAGAAAAAGCCGCGGCAGGAAAACTTCCGCTCCTAGGCAGTTATCGGGAGGACTGTCTAGGAGCTAAGGTACTCCCTGTAAGGTCTAAAATGTTGTTGCCCTGCACCTTAGAATTCCGGTCTTTCTACCGCGCTGGGCAAGCATTTCTTGATTCTGGAGCTGCTGCTAATTTTGTTAATTTCGATTTTGTTGCTAAACTATCTGAGTATTTTTTCCGTGTAGCCCCCCCCTATTCTGGTCTCTGGTGTCGACTCTACTCCCTTGCAGGCTGGTCTTGTAAATCTGGTTACCCCGGAGTTACAGTTCACTATTGGGGCCTTACATACGGAGTCCTGTACATTTTTGGCTATGAAGAACCTGTCTGTGGATGTTGTGCTGGGGCTACCCTGGCTAAGGGAACACAACCCTGTAATTAACTGGGACACGTTGGAACTGGTCAAGTGGGGTTCCCGCTATGACAGCCACGTGCGCCCAGTGGGGGTGGAGTTGAACTACCTGACTACCTCTCCGAGTTTTCAGACGTCTTTTCTAAACAGCTATCAGAAGCCTTGCCTCCGCATAGAGAATGGGATTGTAAGATAGAGTTGATTCCGGGGGCCAAACTTCCTAAAGGTCGCATCTATAATGTTACGGTTCCGGAGAGGGAGTCTATGAAGGATTATATCCAGGATAGTTTGTCCGGGGGGCACATCTGGCCCTCCGAGTCTCCAGTAGGGGCTGGTTTCTTCTTTGTGGAGAAAAAGGATGGGGGTCTCAGACCCTGTATTGATTATAGGGAGCTAAACAAAATCACTGTCAGGAACCAGTACGCCCTTCCGCTCATCCCTGACCTCCTCAACCAGGTCACCGGTGCCCAGTAGTTCTCTAAACTCGACCTAAGGGGAGCTTACAACGTCATTCGTATTCAGGAGGGGGATGAGTGGAAGACGGCGTTCAATACGCCCCTCGGCCACTTTGAGTACCTAGTCATGCCTTTTGGGTTGTGTAACGCCCCTGCTATATTTCAAGGTTTCATGAACTCAGTTTTTCAGGACATCATGGGGGTGTTCGTCGTAGTGTATCTAGATGATATTCTGATTTTTTCCTCCGACTGGGAGACACACCAGGTACATGTTCAAACGGTCTTGACTCGACTCAGGGCTAACCAGCTGTTTGCTAAGCTTGAAAAATGTGTTTTAGGGGTGCAGAAGATAACCTTTTTAGGGTATATCATTACTCCATGAGATATTTAGATGGATCCGGGGAAGGTGAAAGCCATCACAGAGTGGGCCCAACCAGTCACTCTAAAGGCCCTCCAGCGCTTCTTGGGCTTCGCCAATTATTATCGGAAGTTCATTAAGAACTTTTCTGTGGTGGCTAAACCCTTAACGGATCTCACCAGGAAAGGGGCAGATGTGAGTACCTTGTCTCCAGATGCGCTGGCGGCCTTCGCTACCCTGAAGGCTGCCTTTTCCTCCGCACCCGTTCTGGTCCAACCAGACCTGTCGTGCCCGTTTGTGGTGGAGTTTGGAGTAGCGGCGGTACTTTCTCAGGGGCCGTCTATACTCACAAATCTTAGACCGTGCGCTTACATTTCTAGAAAATTTTCCCCTACTGAACAAAATTATGATATAGGCAATCGTGAGTTACTTTTATATAAAATGGGCGTTCGAGGAGTGGAGGCATTTTTTGGAGGGAGCACGC